>CM048917.1:4625007-5247113 GCA_026686955.1 Epinephelus cyanopodus
ACGACCGCCCATCAAGGCCAACGACTCACATTAACACCTAACGAGTCTATTGGTTTCGGGTCACATGACCCTTGTTTTGCCACTAGCCTCCTGGTAGATAAATATCTGGTACTCCCCACCAGACTCTTTTAGAACTGAGGAAGCCTCTTGGATGAGAGGCGAAACGTCTTCTACTCTCACGGGGTTAGTCCAGTTGCCATATTTTATGCCTGTTTGAGAAAAGAAATCTTCATTACACAACCTTTGATTTTGCACAAATTCAATCTTACACATTTATGAAACAATCTTTAAAATAACCTTCTTTCACATGAAAAACATCTTTTTTAAAAAAATAAAAGATTAACAGCCTGAATAAATAAAAATACTGAAATCATTTTGCACTAGATTCATTCGAAAGGCTGACATGACTTTTTAACTCCGCCCACAAAGATTTCTATAGTTTCAAACCTACCTTATCCTTTTATACTCATGTTATAGTTTAGTGTCCTGAGCTGCAAACCTTTAAACCTCTGTAGCTCCAGTGCTGTGTGCACAAAGTTAACACACAGCCCTGCTGTTTATTTGATATTATTTTTCAGTTACATGTTGTACAGCTGTATATTTTCAAACGCGGAAAAAATCCCTGTCTTTGCATTTTATTTTGATCACAGTCTGTTTTTTATAAAACTGCTCCGGACATCTTAAATGTGGCATGAACCTTTGTAGAATGTGACAGTTATCTTTGGATGTTTTCGTGATGTAAATTTTTAATCCTTTTTTCATTGCGATCAAATAAGACACAGTGCAGGGGGACAGAGACAGCAGTTTATGATATTATATTTCAAAGTTGATCTTAAATCTGTCTCTAATTTGAAAGCTGTGAAAGACACCTCATGCGTCTGAATGACTGACATGGGACTGACTGTGTTTGACCCCCTTTAGACAAAACCTGATGACTGATCTCTGTGTCAAACCATTTCTGTAAGACTGGATCAATTAGGTCAGCCACTGTGTCATCACGCCTGACTGTGACACAGTATATCACTCATTCTGAGCCTTCATCTGAGCCCCTCTTAGTTTCTTTTTGTCTTTAAATCAAAACAAAGACATTACACAAAATAAAAAAGTATAACAAGTCTCATAAAGAGGTTAATATTTGTATTCAGTTTGTAATTTGAGAAGAAATTCGTGTAATCGTGAGTATTTAGAGTTTCTGAGAATTTCGTTTTCCCCTCGTGAGCAGCAAAGATTTGATCAGTCTTGTCTAAATTCACGGCTTTCACAGTGTGATGATAAAGGTTCAAGACTTCATGTGATTGTGTAGTCATGTTACTGTCCACGAATAAGTTTACTTCCTGCTAAAATCAACGTTTGAAAATCCTTTTTTCTCAGTAGTGTAAAACTTGAACAATGAACCATGGAGAGCTGCAACACATCTCACTGGTGTCACGTTAGTTCTGTTGCTCATCCTGAAGTGACTCTTGTCATCATTGAATGATCTTGCTGCACACAAGAGTGTGACCCAGATCTTAAGGTGATTTATTTGACAGAAGGGATGATCAATGGCGGTCAATGACAGGATGTCAATGGATCAGAATACTCTGCATCCTGTTTCCCAGTGTCAACTCTTTAGAAAAGAAGAAGTATAATTTTTATGGTGTTACAGTGGGGAGAACAAGTATTTGATACACTGCCGATTTTGCAGGTTTTCCCACTTACAAAGCATGTAAAGGTCTGTAGTTTTTATCATAGGTACACTTCAACTGTGAGAGACGGAATCTAGAACAAAAATACAGAAAATCATATTGTATGATTTTTAAATAATTAATTTGCATTTTATTGCATGACATAAGTATTTGATACATCAGAAAATCATACATTGTGATTTTCCATGATTTTTTGGTACCGTTACACCCCTACTGTTTATTGCTCTAAAGGTTTGTAGCCAAAAGGACTTTTCCTTAGGAAAAGTACCGAAAAGTATCGAAAAGTATCGAAATACATATTGGTATGGGTACCGAAACAAAGATTTTAGTATCGTGACAACACTAATACATTGCATGTTAAATGCAGTATGCCAAAAATACCAGGATGTCCTTCTAAAACTGGGCAGATTTTGTAGTCTGCAAGTTTCTGGCAGTATAGACAATGGTCAGAAAAAACATGCTGGCATTTTTATAGATGTGCGTAGACGCTGAAAAGTATTTTCAACTTTTTGAGTGTCAGACGCCAGTAGCACCATTTGTCATTGTCGTCATTGGCCCAGGCAGCCAATCAAATCCTCCTTCCTGTTTTGTTGTGGCAGTTACAGCAGTTTGGTCAGTTTACAGCAGTTTACGGCAGTTCTGAGCGACAGACAACACAATGCAATCCGAAGACGAGATATTTATCCTGACAACATTTGATTCTGAAGAATAATACAACACACGCGCACCTCAGTACTCGAACAAACACAGGAGGAGACACGCATGGAGCTGTGTGAGCAGAGCAACAAATTTGTCTGGTGAGTACAATGTAAGTGACGACGAAGATAATATGCTAGCTAGCATATTATCGTCGTATTAGCTAGTTAACTTTCAGACAGTGGGATATGTGTATGTTTTGTAGTTCAGTTTTTGTGCTGCATTTTTATGTATGAAAAGTGCTATATAAACAAAGTTGGATTTGAGCTTGTGATAGTTTCATATAAGCTACTGTCTTTGAGGGAAACACTATATTCAAGGGGAGACATAGGGAGATGACAGGAGCTCCACAGGCACTCTTTGCTGTTTTTTTTTTTGTTTTGTTTTGTCTAGCGCGCATTGAATAAGCGCTTCCAGCGTTTCAAGCGTCTTTGAAGCGTCCACGTTTCTACCGTCTCATTTCTGTGTGATCGCCCCCTTTACTGTCTCTGGTGTCAAAGTCAGATGCTTTGAACACATCATTGACTGTGACCTTCCTGTAACAGAACATCACATTACCTCTCACTCTGTCAGTGTAGGTTGAGTTATCTTACTGCAGAGGACAGAAACACTCGTGGTAATCACTTGCTTGCGAACACAGGGGTCAGCAGCTACTCCTTCTCAGAGCGTCACACCGTCACAAGGGTCCACGGTTCATCAAAGCCTGGAAATGAAGCTCTGATTGATTTTTCTCGTTGGACATTCACTCACATGTTTTATTAGTCACTGTCTACCACATCTGTCTGATTGTTAGAAGTGGTTGGTAACTTTATATGTTGTTATATTTCACAATACGAACACATCTGTAGTTAGTTTTGCCGGCAGCTCCTCTAAATTTAAGTTTGGGGTCGTAAAAAATGTGTAAAGATCTTTCATATCCTTTATGTACAGTATCTGGCACTTCTCAGTTCCCATTGTGCTTTCAGTTAATGAAGCTACAAAATGACACCAAGGTTACTTTTCTCAGGATGAAAGTACTCCCACCTCTTTGAGTTTATCACGTGAAAGAATCACCGTGTCAAAGTACAAAGAATCTTTTCAGTGTAAGTAGCACCATGTCGAATCCCTCCAGGCACCTGCTGGACACTGCACGTAAAAGGCAAACGGGAACTTGTGATCAGGGGAGAAAATAACCTGAATGTGGAGAGGTGTAAAACTCATCAAGGATTTACGGTAGTTCTTACAGAATCTGTGACTGCTGATGTTTCTGCTGTCTTTTGAAATCTGACATGAATGATGGTTTTGCACGTTAGCAGAAACAACGTAGTGTGAAATACTGTTTACAGTTTCAAAGGGGCTTCTTTGTGGTGACGATGTAGGTACGAGAAGAAAGTGATAAATCAGAAAATCAAAGGGAACTGAACTTCTTTGATGCTCACCAAGTTGGCTCAGAGGTTCAGTCTCAAACCAGGCGGCAAGCCATAAGTGAACAATGAAGAACTGATGTATTTCCTCTGACTCATGGTTTAGTAACGCACAATGTGCACAGGTCACAGCAGTGCGCCAAACCAAACAACTCTGCACTGCGGTGCAAGTACAGATACAAACATAAATTTGAACATGAAAAGAAGAAAAGAAAAGTAAAGGAAAGAAAAGGATTTTGTACATAGAATCTTGTCACCTTGAAGTACAGTGTCCCTGAAACTCAGTACACTGCAAATCAAGACACTTGCAAATAGACACAACACGAGCAAATAAAGAAATGTGCACCAATTTGAAAACACATGCAAAGCATTAAGAAAACATCTTCACCAACTTGATGACACATGAGAACATCAATTCAAGAACACGTGCAGTCTTGACAACATCAGCAACAAATACAAATGTGCTGCAGGAAGCTCACAACACAACAGAAACTGTTTCCAGGGCACATGGCTTGGACACGCCTGTAGTTGCTGAGGGTTGCAGCGATAAGTGGGTTTCAGGTATAATGTGATATAAAAGTTGACAGTTACCATACTCTACAATATTGTAGATAAGCAAATTGTAGAAAAAAATGCAAGTGGACGTTGAATCTAACCTTTATTTTTAGTCATTTTCAAAGGGCAGACTTTTTACCGCTTTTAATTAAAGTAATAAAACGTTTGTTCCACCAATAAGCCGCGGCTAGTCAGGCGGCGTTTCTCTCGTAAATCGGCCCGTTCTTCACCGTCCCCGTCATCTGATGGTTAATGGCCTCTTTGTTTGCGAGGACAAGGAGGGCGCGCAATTCCTCGTCTCCCCAGTTGCTCATCTTTACAGTGTCTGTCAAGTTTGTGTTTCTCTCTTGCTACTAGCTGCTGGCTAATTCTTGCTATCAGCTGTTTCCTGTTTATCCACCGGCAGTGGGTTGAACGTGCGGCGTCATCAACAGCTCTTCCCACAAGTCTTCAACAGCCCCTCCCACAAGTCTTCAACAGCCCCTCCCGTTGTGGAAAGCCGCCTCGGTCTGTTTAAACTAAAAGGGTTCCACCAATATGTCTACCCTACGAGGCGTAAAATTGGGCGTCTCGGATCAACTCGCCAATCTGGCTCTGTGTGTCTAAACGCACGCAGCTTGCCGGCAAAATGGCCCAACATTCGTGGAAAATGTGTAAAAGGGGCTATAGTTAATGACAACTAACACCACGTCTGGGACGCCTCACGACGTCCCGACAGAAAGTCTAGCATGTTTGATTTTCTTTTTGTCGTACACGACTGCTCTTGTCACAGCCGCCACTTTGACCAATAGTAACACAGAACGATCTGCTGCTGCAGACAACTGTACGTCAACGGCACCCTGGTCTTTTAGATATTTCCTCTAGGGACTATCTGAATCATGTGATCACAGTGTTAAAATAAACAAAAAAAAACCCCTTAGCATAAAAAGCTTACCTTGTGTTTTGAATATCTTGCAGCACGTTTTTGTATTTGTGGCTTTTTTTCTAAATGGTGTGCATGTGTCATGAAGTTTATGTTTCCACGTGTTGTCAAATTGATTCAATATTTCCTTATTTGCTTGAGTTGGGTCGGTTTGCAAGTTTTCTTAATTTGCAGTGCTTTGATCTCTCAGGGCCACCGTATCAAAGTGATGGAGGGACAAACATGGTTTAAAATTTTACACACAGTAGTATTTTCGGATATTTATTCTGCATGCAATGAAGTGATCTATTACCTTCCTAAATTTATAAGAAAAATACATATACTTATTTTGGCATACAATATCAACATTATATAACAAAAGGGCAAATAAAAATAAAGCAGGAAATACCAACAAAAACTGAGAGACGGGGAAAGCATGACCTTGACGGGGACCTCAGGGTGCAACAACTGAAACCCTAGTGCCCAAGCTCTTCGGTTTTTTTGATGGACAGGATAACAGGATAAAATAATGAAGTGATGACATTTTATATCCAAAAGGTCAAGGGTCAACTTCACTGTGACATCATAATGATCTGTAAAAACATCAGTGTCATATCTCAGGAACAGAAGGGGAGACATGTGGTCAGATACTGAATCGGTGACTCTAATCTTAAAACTGTGATTGTATAGCTCTTCTGTGCTGTCAGGGGAAGATATGTATGAAGCAACTGTAAGTGCAGCTTGACCAATGCGTAGAGGCATACGACCACAAGGCATTAATTCTAATTTATTTATTTATTTTTTCAACATTCACCTCTTTTTATCCAGCACAAACATTCCATAGCTAGTATATTCAACATTATTTACTCACTCAGGGTCGAAGCTTCTGTGCAGTTCAGTCTGCGTAAAGTCAGTTTAAATTCCTCACATCTGTGACATGTGAGCTTGTGATTCCCGAGATCTAATGCACATTTTCCAACCATCAAACTTAGAAGAGCATCAGGCCTCAGCTGCTCTGAGCTCAGCACGACCTTTTCTCAATGACTGCCACTCTCATGACAAGTCTGCCACATGTGCCGTGACATGGACGGAATTGATTTCTCATTCCTTCAGCACGAAGACGGGTTCCCCATTTGGCATGCGGGACGGTGATGTTAAACATAGTATTCACATACATAATGTTTGTTTTCACATACCCAGAGCGTGTCCGATTCCTGAGCATGTGTGGAAATAAGAAGAGTGAGGATCAGTGCTCTCGGGTCAGACAAGGTTTCAGCTGTGGAAGAATTTCAAAGATGACATTTTAATTTTAAGAACTGGTTAACATCAGTGTTGAGTGATGTTACGTGTTACATTACAAGATCACTGCCATCAACTTGTTACATTACAGCATTACCTACCAAGAGAAGCAACCAGTTAGAGTACTGCTGCGTTACCAAAAAGGTTACACCTTTGTGATCCCTTGTGCATGTTGGTCAGGGTCTGAATTGCAGTTCCTGTTATAGATACACCAATGTGGATTTTTTTTCAACTGAAACAAAATAATCTCATGTCCGATAATTGATAATTTCAGATTTTTGTATTTTAAAAACTTCACCTTTTCTTACGTGAGGGTAAGAAAGGCCGACATACCTGCCGACATTAGGCTGTGAAAAGAGGGAGATTTTCTGGGGTATTGTCAATTGACTGACTGTTAAAGTCCCACAGTAAAATCTGTCCATTTCCAGCACTGACAGTTTTTCATGAGTTTTAATAGGATACCCTGCCTTCTTGTTTAGGGGACTAAGCCCATCCTAAGGTGAAACCCTAAAACCGCCCATGAACAGAATGAATCAGACCCCAGGTGATGTCCAGGATGTGTGGGATCTCTCCTGATGTCAGAGGCCTGTTTGGTCCTTCCTGTCTGCGGCAGTCCCGCGAGAGTACCAGACTGTAAGGCAGTACGTCAGCACTCTCAGTGGTAGAAGCTGATCAGCAGTTTTTCATAGAGTCTGTTGAACCTCAGCATCCTCAGGAAAAACCAGGCACTGCTGAGCCTTCTTGATCAGACAGGATGTGTTCAGTTTCTATGTCATGTCCAGGGATATGTGGTCACCTGCTCCACCTCCTCCCCACTGATGCACAGTCCAGTGTGATGTGTTAGCCATATTTGGCTCAGCCCACCCAAAAATATTTTGTAACCCAGTTGTGCAGGGCTGTACCGGCATGCTGCAAAAAAACCATCTCTGTGCGATGAGTGATGACAGATTACTGCAGTAGCACCTGTGTGATGCAGCTTTGTGATGTGTGTGCGTCAGACAGAGCAGCTTGTGTGTGTGAGGTGAGGGTTTGTGTGTGAGGTGAATCTGTGGCGTGTCGCTATTCTGCTTGGTAGTTGTTATCTATCGTACGTTGGCGAGACAGCGCCCAGATGTGGATGATAAATGTGACCCATGACCAGATTATCATAGTTTATAAAGTGTAGCCGGTGATGATTCAGACATTTTAATACACCTCAGGTAGGAATGTATAACACAAACCTGCTGATGCACATTCAGCCCATGCTGGACTCATAACCTTTTCATAACCTTTACTGATGAACCAGAGAATAACACTGGGCTTCTCGATCAGAAAATCCACCTGTGTCCCAGTGGACCAGGATTAACCTTGTGTGCAGATGTAAGAATTTAGTGTTTCAGATTTGAACGTTATGTGAATGATTGCAGATGACTTCTTGATCACAACAAACTGTGGTTGTTGATTCACAGAACTAATTTTATCAGTAAATGAGGTCCAGGCTGTTGACTAAATTTGTTTTAGCTATATGTGATGCAATTCAAGGACAGACACACATAACTATCCTGACTGGTTGGTTGTTTGCCAGTGGGAATATGGCCCAGATCCACCTCTGGTGTTGACCTTAATGTGGTCTGTGAAGAAACGTATTTTGAATTTCAGATTGCTTGAAACGTGTGTTTTTTGCAGCAGGGTACAAAATTAGCAGCATCCACCTGCCAAATGTTGGTGAAATATTGAGGTGTAACGATCCATCGATCTTGATTGATACATCGATTCAACGATCAACGGTCGAGTATCATAGATGCATCATCTTCAGGATACGCTTTTATTTCAAAATTCTGTTTCACCGTCAACAGCAGCAGGCAGATGGTGAGCAGCCAAGAGAAAGGTGATGAGGATATCGTTATTTACTCTGGAATAAATCAGTAGAGTGGAAATATTTGTGATATTTTAGAGAAAATATGAGCCAACAGAACGTATGGTGTATGTGAACAATGACCATATGAGATAAAACACGACATATCTACCTGGACGACGTCTCACTCTGCTAACTTCCCACTGCAGCAACATCAGGTGCTGTTTCAACAATGATTGGCTGCCTCTGTGTTCTTATTAACTAGAAACAGCAAACCAGCCAGCAAGAAGCCAAAAACCTTGCACAGTTTGTTCCAAACAACCCGTGTAAGTTGAGTAATGCTGTTGCATGTAGACAATGTTAGCTAATTGATGACTAATTAATAGTTAAAAGTTAAGCTAGTTAATAAGAACACAAATGTTATTGTTACCTATGTTAAATCGTTTGCTAGCTAGTTTCATGCTAGGAAAAAACCCACTCCTCCTTAATAAGAACTTGTGCTCACTATTGCTTTGCACACATTTGTTTAATCTTTATTGCCACAATAGAAAAAGCAGGGTCAGGGAGGAGACAGTGGACCAGAGGTCAGCGTGGATGATCACGCAGGGTCTTCACAGGAGAGGGTTTTTTTCGGACCTAATTGTATTGCAGAGTTTTGCACAGCGGCGACCGGATCTTTGCTCTCAAACCACAAAACAAATGTGATGGCACAACAGTGTCCTTCAGCACATTATTCTATGCTTTCTTTTGATTTTCACATTGGCTAGTCATCCTGTTTAATTTGTCTTCTGATTAAATCAGAACCGTTGAAACAAGTTGTAGGAAGCCTCTGCAAGTAAGTGGTTGCTGGCAGACACTCTTTGCTGCAATAAAATGGTTAATCAGCAGTGCCGTGCACTGTAGAGCCGATGCGCTGCTGGTTCTGCCGGCCTGAATACAATATAATGTCTACTGTTGTTTACAGCCTTCATAGACTGAGCTGAGTAGTGATGCACAGGTTGACCACATTGCAGGACCTCTGGGTCGGGCAGCAGTGATCGTCTGTTAAATCGGTCTGTAAATGATATTTTGACATTATTGGCTATTACTGTCATGGCATCCAAAGGTACTGATGCGTTGAGCAGGTGACAGTCCGTGATCGTTTTCAAAACACACTTGTGTCACGCACTCCAAAAGAAACTTGTTGAAACTTTAAACAATAATCTGTTGTACAAAACAGGGGAAACAAACGTTGACAAAAACGGTTCCATAATTCAGATTAAATTCAAAAGACAACGAAAAAACAGCTACAAGTTAGGGGGAATAGTGATAAAGTGGTAAAACCTGGCATTGATCCACAGCCTCAGACGGATGCGCTCAAGCGTGCCATGCGCACAAGCTCTGTTGGTAGGCGATACTATATTTTCACATTTTTAACAATGCAATTTAAAAGTTTAGATTTTTATTGATAACCTACATTTACCAACAACAAAAAGACTACATTTAGCACCAAAAAATATGTAAAAAAAAAAATAAATAAATAATAATTTAAAAAAAAAAGTAAATAAAAAAACGAATATCGAATACCAAATTTTCATAACGAATACCTACCCATATAAATGAATATTCGAATATCCGAATATTTGGGTACAGCCCTACATATTTGATTATGTGTGCACTCAAAAAAAAATCAAAGCTACATTGCTTCCCCCTTGTTAAAAATTAACAGTTTGACCACTGAGTATGGTAAGTTAATTTTGTACCCGGTTTTGCAGCTGATAATTATATTGTAAAGCACAGGGTGCATCTGCACATCTGATTCACTCTCAGTCAGAAGGAATACACTGGTCATCCAGAGACTAAGCTCAACAATGGTCTTCATTTACCACAACCGGGAAGAAACAGCAGCCTTTAGAATGCTTGAATTACACACAGAAGCCCAGGTAAGATGAGCTGTGAATATCAGGACAATGTATATGTGTGTGTGTGTGTGTGTGTGTGTGAGAGAGTTTAATGTACACAAAATACCAGATTATAAGGAAAAAATAAGATGGGTCTTACTTATCTACACCAACAATAAGGGGAGGATAGCGTAGTGATAGGATAGTGCTTACCCAGTACTGTTGGCCTACCTTGTAATCCTGCCTGTAGGGCTCCTTTGTCAGCATTATCTCCCACAGGCCAATGTAAGACTTGTCCCTGAAATTGTGGCTGACCAGGATTTTCAGTCCCTGCTACTCATCCATCTGTGTGCAGTGTTTGTGTCAGTCAGTTTCAATTTCATTGCCATTAACGTTAGCAGGTTGTTTTACTTTACTCTTTAGGTGACTATAGTTTAAATAAACATCTCAAAACACATCTTTTAAAAATGCCTTGATGCTTACACTGGGTGGGCGGCGTGGCTTGCAGTACACTGGCTGAAACATGACATTATTGGTAAACATTTGCTGATACATTCAGAATTTAAGTTCAGCATAATAGCAAATAAATAATTAAACAGCGTTTTCTCATTAAACTGATAAACAATAGGCGCCGTTACATTTCAGGGGTAAGCACAGAGTGCTTTGTAATGGATGTGAATAACCCCGTTTATGATCGGGTTTATGGAGTATCCTGTTTATGTGTTTGAACATGGAAACACCATGTTCATTTTATGAGAAACCCGACTAGGGCAGCTGGAGTACTCCGAAAGTAATCGGGATGTATACAGGGAATATGAATAACCTGATTTCTGTGTAGTCATGTTAACACCATGTCCCAAATATGATCATAACCAGGATAAACCTCTTTAACAGGTTATTCATGTTCATGTAATTGCACTCATAGCTGCTGTTGCAAA
Organism: Epinephelus cyanopodus; assembly: GCA_026686955.1. Lineage (NCBI taxonomy): Eukaryota > Metazoa > Chordata > Actinopteri > Perciformes > Serranidae > Epinephelus > Epinephelus cyanopodus. Next base: position 4,636,199 of record CM048917.1, read on the forward strand.
TCAGAGCATGAATGTAACTTCAAGGGAAATAAATTTAAGGAAAAGACACAATGACAAAGACATAAAAAAACAGAATGAATAACTGTAATTACAGGAAAAGGGACGATACAGTAAAAGCCCCATTCTGCAACGTTTTAAAAAGCTTCCAGTTCACAGGATGAGACGGTATATCATCTCTAGTCAACAACTCTGTGTACTTCGTTCTGATTTGAAGCTTTTCAGACTTGTTTTGTGGCCGAATATAATTTGTAGCTTCTTCAAATCTGAATGAGGATAGTGATAGTGAGATACTGGCTACAATAATGTAAATAACCAGCGCCAATCCATCAGTCAATGAGAATGTGTGTGTGGGCGGGGCATAAGCACATACAGCGAGCAGCAGCAGCGACCCACCGTCTGACACCAGCGCACCGTGAGGACGGAAGCAGAGGGCTCGGCGGGGACAGAGCACCTGCTGCAGCAAGCCTTCACCCCGTCTGCGGTCATTTTGACTTGACCAGTGGACTTCACTACAAGCTGATTGGCTGTTGAAACAGATGATGTGCTCTAAAACCGGCCGCTGGCCATTTGACCAGCTGAGTGTCATTTAACACCATCTGTGTCATCTTGTTGTGAATCTCTGGTCTGAACTGGAGTTAGAAGTTGTAACTAAGATGCAGAACTTCAAACAGGAGGCTGGAGGCGAGTGACCTGAATGCAGCATCACAGGGCTTTAGTTGTGGAGTGGAACACAATCATCTGTCAGGGACATGAGCTGATACTAATGACAATGTCATCCTGCCCAACTATCAGAATATCAGTGTAGCACAGGTGAACTGCTGTATCCTAATAAAAAAGAAAAGTGAAACAGCCAAGAATCAACTCAAATACCAGAGGCAGATGAACTCAAACCCTACACAGTCACACTTATACCTAAATGTTGTAAAACATTTGATAAGAGAAAACCTTCTTAATGAGGATGACAAATCATAGATTCATGTGACAAACGCCCTCGTCTCCCCTCATAGGATCCATCGTCACACAACAGCAGGCACATGACCGCAACTCAGAGTAACGAAAGCCTACATTTCTCAGCAGCAGACCACAAACGTTTCAGAGCCGCGGAGGAGATTACAAAATAACCGAGCCTCTCTCTCTCTCTGACCCTTACACTGGGTTTCCTAGGCGACGTGAGGCAGTTGTTCAGGTTGTCCTCTTTGGTCTGCGGTCAGTCAGAGTCTTTGCTCCAGCCGTGTGTGTTTGTTGATGTGTTAAGAGTCAACTTTACAGCACTTTGCTTCATTTTATCAGAATGCGTCTCACTGCAGAGGAGAAAATCGAGCTGGGACTCAAAGAGCAGGGATCGATCAATCCTGCCTTCGCGGTAAGTGTAGTGTCATCTTAATTCTGTCTTTAGTTTCAAATCAAAGTGTCAAACACTGAGTGAAGGTTTGAGATACAGTCTTGTGCAAATATTTTTATTATGAAGAACTATAATTTAAAAGTTGATTATTATATTCGCCTTTATGTACAGACGAAGGGAGAGGTTCAGAGTTATTTTCTTTCTTTACAGCAGTAAGAGTTAAATGTAAGCCACTGTGGAATGTGAAATGACATAAGTGAGAATGTGTTCCACAAAAGACGGGATATTTCAGCCGAATCGATTGCATGGTTTCAAAGTACTAGGCAAATATCAGTGTGAGTGTAACTGATCAAAGAGCTCTAAGCTTAAACTAGAAATACTTTTCTATAAAACTAAGACACAGAAACTGAGTGAAGGATACTGGAGCGTGTGTGTGTGTGTGTGTGTGTGTGTGTGTGTGTGTGTGTGTGTGTGGTTTGTGTGTGTGAGTGGTGAAAAGGTCTGGCTGCATGGGGTGTGCAAGTGTACACAGCTGAGCTCAGCGTAGATGTTTTTTTCTCCCCATCCCAATTAACTGAAGAATTTAGAAAAATAGGAACAGGAAACAAACAGCGGCTGCAGATGGGTGAACACATCAGTCTGTCAACATCTGCAGAATGATGCAGGCAACGGCACGAGGCCTCATTTATTATTACTGTCCTGGTACAAGGACACACCTTTACAAAAGTTCAGTGAGAGACTATGAAGGAATTCAAAGCTGATGAACCTGGATTCGTACATTAAATATATCAGTGGAGCTTTCTTTCTTTCTTTTCTTAGAATTTTAGCGTGTGAATATATTTCACAAGAATCTCTTGAGACTCTTTTTGTCTCTTTACACCAGTTGGACTCACACATCAGTGTGTTGGCCACGAGGTGAAACTTAGGCTACTTTTTGGAGAGGCTGGTTGTTTATAGATTATTTGGTGGTCAGAGTGTCTCAAAATATAGAGATGTACAATATATTAAAATCTCTTAGACACAGTGGGGGCGGCAGTAGCTCAGTCTATAGGGACTTGGGTTGGAAACCGGAGGGTCGCCTGCTGAAGTCCCCGTCCGGGCTAAATATGTGCATGTACTTAGTGCATGTTTAGGTCCTGTTTGTGTGTTCGGACCTGTGTGTAATTGACAAGAGTGAAAAAAATGAATTTCTTTTATAAAAATGAATAAATAAAGGTATCTGAGAGATTTTTCCTCGATTGCCTGATTAGGCAACTGGTAAAAAAGAATTTGAGTATAAGGCTCGAGACTAACGGTGTCTTGTCATCCTAGGGACGACATATCACAATAAAAAAATGTGTTTGGTATGAACACAGTTCTTCCCCAGAGATGCCTTCAAGATGAAAGGGAACATCACACATGTAGTTATGTGTAACTGTCAGTTAGCAAATGACAAACTGAAACCAGCACTGATTCATTAAAATCTGAAAGGAAGCATTATGCAGTGAAGTTGCTATCAATCAGGTGTGTGAATCACCAGAGGCCCCAGGACACGACATCACAACACTTTAATCACAATATTAAATGTGTTGCAATATGCTAAGTATTGCAGTAAAATATATTGTAATTTATTACCTTTTTTCAACTGCACATTGTCTCCAAAGGAAAACTGTCAACTTTTGTTTTATTCAGTAAGATAAAGTTTTTAGTCTGTTCATCTGACAGAAAAATTTGTCCTGTGGACTGAAAAAGCAATTAATCATAGTGATTTTAGTAGGCTACCTAAAGTTAAATTAGTATTTTTAATATTAATAATTTTTATATTAAGAATTTGATACTTGACACCGTGTAATGATACGATAGTGCCGCACAAAAATATCTCGATACTATGCTGTATTGATTTTCTATAGCCTGTATCTTGAACCCTTAAGGGTAATGATGTCACTTCACGTTGTAGAAAACACTCTTAAACAAGATGCATCATCCTGCTGGCAGATACAGTTATCCTACAGAAGATTACATGGAGTCCATATTAAGTGCCCTTTTAATATTATCTGCAGTTTTCAGAGCAAAAAAACATCAAACACATACAGCATGAGATTATTAATAATGCAGATAACTGGTATAAACTATGATAAAATGGAGGCAGGTAAGGATTCATGTAGAGACCAAACTGTCTCTGCAGCAGTCATGTTTTCTACAGTATATCTCTGTCCTCAGGTTGTTCCATACAGATGCCTTGGTTGTAACATTGTGACTGTAAATGGATGCTCATTCACCTGGTGCACACAGTGTCTCAGTGCGGAGGAATGGAATGGGACAGTAAATGTGTTTCTGGCATTTTTCTCGTCTGATTACAAGAGAGCTTTTGTTTGTGAGGTCGACTTTGAGTTTAGTAGAAGCCAATTCAGGGTTTCAGGTATCGATGCAGGATAGAGGCTAAACTCCAAAAACAAAGGCTGGCGTCATGTGAAAGAAAACGTCTAACTCTCTGTGTGGCTCACATCTCTCATTACTTTTAGTGAGTACTTCAGTGTTCTCTGGGTGCTTGAACTGTCATGGTACAGTAACTCTGACCCGTGGTGCCCTCACTGGTGGTTGTTTTAATTTTGGTGAAGATTATAAGGTTTAAGGGTCATTTCTGGTTTTAGTTAGCCTGGAAATCCAGACCCAAATCTAGAAAGATTTAGCGTCTGGCTATGAGTAATGAAAATGGCCCAACTCGAGGGGCGGCACCAAGCATGCATTTGAAAATATCACTGCACGCAACTGGATAACACTACGACCAATCAGAACAATACTTAGCGCTTAGCTACCAGCACAGCTAACTGGTAGATTAGACTCTTGCTGTATCCGGTCGGCAAAACAGCAAAAACGTCCTTCTTGCAAAGGAAAGATTTAAGCGTCGTCTTCTGTTCCTGTTTTAGAGAAAAAGCCAAGTCTAACTCGTTCATTGTAGCAGCCAAAGCCGTTTCAAACAGCTGGTGTTCATCCGCAGCCTAGTCCTGTATCCTAAACCAAACAGCAAAGTTATTACGGTTACCCTGCTAAAAAATAATCCTCAGGGAAACACTGACACTGTGTATTTGTGCATGTTTGTATGAGAGTGTGGAAATCAGTAAACTGAGTCACCTGCCAGTCTCACAGAGAGTCACAGAAACAACAGCTCAGTTTGTTTCACTTGTTTGCTCCAACAGGTTTTAAGCTTCTGTTGAAGTTGGGAAAGATGTAGGTCAGTTTGGCTGGATTTGGGTTGCTGTTACTCTCCCTCTGGTGAGGTGGACTGTAGTGGTGGAGAGTGAGGCTAAAGACACACTGATTTGAGGCTCTGGCTAACATTAGTTTACGTTACATAAATGTGAACTTGATGCAAAAGCCATGACCTTTTAGCTCCAGTTGGCAGAAAGCTAAATTATTAGCATCGTTTTCATTCATCATTTTCGTTTATTGCCAGACTCTCTTTTTGACTCTTTTTTTTTGATTAGTCTGTCTGTCTGTCGCTATATACTGACATCATTTCCCTCAGGAGAAATGGAGTTTGTATTTACTTTTAGTTCACAGATAAGAAACAATAAATTGTGAAGACAGTAAAGCCTCCACTAAAATAGCATTTTAAGTCTTGTGTGTTATTTATCCTTCAGGGATTTATACTTCAGGATTTATCCAGGATTCAATTGAGAAGAGGGAAAGATCGCCGGCCGCTAGGCTAATCGATGCAATGTAAAATGTCATAGGCTTGTGCTAATAACGTTAGCATGTTGTATTTGTTTGGAAAACACCCGACCTCTCAAATCCCCTTTGAGAGGTCGGGTGTGAACTTGGTCATTTGAGGACGAATTCCAGATTCATCCAGACAAACCGTGAACTCCCTGACTCAAGAAAAAACACTTCCGGTACAAGCTGCTGGAAACCAGTCACATGAAACTATAAACAACTCATCTGCTTATGTAAATATTAATTTTGAAAAATAAGAAAATAGGAAACACAAGGTAACGGCCTGGTGATGGAATAAGACAACTTTTTTTGGCCTCTGGATTAAAATGTGAAAACCTAAGAAAGTAACAAAGTGCAGTTTCCCCTCTTTACTTTAATTCAGGGTGTCTGCAGGTCCTTAAAAGTCTTAAAATGTCTTTAATTCAATATTATAAATATTAGGCCTTAAAAGTCTTCAAATAGACTTAAAATTTGAACAATTGCCACAAACGTTTTATCTTTTTTAATTTATCCATTTTTTTATTTCTTTTTCTCAACTTGAGTCAAGCTCTTGTGCATAAACATAATTTCTGATGTTAAAAATATAAAATATTTAAACTTACCACTGAAACTAATACTGTATTTTTACTCTATACTTGCACTTAGCTGTTGGCAAAATGTACATTAACTCAGTCTAATAACTATATTTCTACATAAAGCTCATCTCCGCACGGTACCACATATACTATAAATTCATACTTACCTGCAGTGCTTGAGTAAGAAAAAGATGATTTGTCTAAAAATGTGGCTTCAGTTTGGTTGAAAATGATCAAGAAAAGGTTTTAAGAAGTATTAAATTTAACTGTCTTATACCTGAATCAGCATACACATTCACAGATGCTGCCAACAGAGAGGATCAGTCATCCAGAACAAAACACGCTTCTTCCTGCCGCTTCACATCGTCTTTAAACCAGTTCTTTAGTGTTCTTCAGTATGTTTTACTGTCACTTACTAACAGAGTCTCTTTAAGATCGTCCATGCAGCCAGCAAACTGATTGGTCCTCCCACACTCAGTTTAATAGTCCATACGGTCACAACTGTGACGTGGAAGACACTCATCTCAGCACATGATGCTGAGCGTTATATAATCACAGTGGACAGTATCATTCTATCTACGGAGGGACTGGTATTCAACTTGAGTAGTTTTTTTAATGACTCTAATTTTGCTTCATTTTGGAGGAAAGTGGTGTGCTTGCTGTGCTCTGCTGAGAGCTTGGCAAATTAGGAAATTAACTTTAAAGCAATGAGTTCATTGCATTGTTAATGATTGTATTTGCTGAGTCATGATATGTTTTTAAAGTTGTTTAATGAGTCGCAGCACTTAAGGTTAATGTTAGGGAAAAATTGAGGTCTTGTCCAAAGACATGCACATTAGGTGGTGACACTAAACTGTCCTCTTCCTCAGTGTCAGAATAGTGGCTGAACTCTGGCCTTTCCATTGACACCTCACTTGAGCCAATAGGAGCTTCCAGTGCTGTCGCTATGGCTTTAGTAGCCAGCAAGAGCCTGTGTTGAAACAAAGGCCCTCCCTTACTTTGTAAGGCCTCATAGCCAATCAGTCGCCAGTGACTGGCCTGATGGCTAATGGATCTTATAACCAATGACACTCCTCACCTTCAGAGGAGTTTTAAACCCATTATGTTCATTGCAGATGTAACCCATGTAGAGATCTCTCTGCCAGTACTCTGCGATGTGTTGTGAAAGAATACGCCAGGGAAACGAAAATACAGGAGATACTTGAGTGGTGTGCATGAGGAGGCTGACGACATCTCTGCAGACATGTTCCAGTTAGACTCTAACCATTTTCACATTTACTCTCTTACTCAAATAAAGTAATAGTGTTTTTCCTCAAAACAGCCAGAAAATAATATGTAATAAAATAAAATGACAAATTAATCTCAATGGACCCTCACTCATTCATTTCACATGTAAATAACATCTTAACCACATATTAACCAGTGGACATATAATAAACACAATTAACCATCTCCATACCTGTCACAAATAAAAATACAGGAGATACTTGAGTGGTGTGCATGAGGAGGCTGACGACATCTCTGCCGAGGAGAAAGGAAACGGGTCACACACACACAACAAAACGAAACCCCGCCGTGAATCGGCTCTCGACTAGCGTGTAATGTAAACATTAGCAGAAGCTAACGCTAACTAGCAACACCGAAAGACGGCTTCGGAGTCACATCTCTCACACACACAATGCAGTCAACCATGGAAAACACTCCCAACACCATCCCGACATGAGCCGCACCGACCCCGCTAAGCAACAGTCCCATATAACAACACATTTCCCACTTTAGCGTGTGAGAAACTTCCACGCGCCCTACCTGCAGACATGTTCCAGTTAGACTGACCAGAACACGCAGGCGCGGACCCTCAAGACTCCCCATCTTAGCCCCTCCCCTACGCACACACACGCAGGTCCCCAAAACAGACAGGCAGAAGAGAAAAACCTTAACAGTGTGAAAAATGAAATAGTATTCTGAATATTTTGGTGAAATTATACAAAAGTAAATATCCAACTGTTACACAGACTTTTATAAATGTACAAAAATTACAAACAGAACCAACAGTTTTTCTGAACAACATAGATTTTCTAGAAGTGTTTTTACAAACACAAAGCTCTTAACTAGACATTTCTGTCCGTTTTGATTAGTTTTTCACTCTTTATGACACATTCAGTTTAGTGTTTTTCCCTCTTTTATTTTGACCAACATCTGGACAAAACCACAGAAAAACATATGGCAAATGTTTATTTTCTATTGATGATATTATTTTTTACTTTGATTCTGGACCATGTGAAGCTTCATGTCAAGGTCTCATAATGTTTTCCAGCTAATACCTCCCAGTTCCAGTCATCTGCAGCATCAAAATATTCAGGCAAAGATACACAAATAAATTATATCAGTGTGGCCAAACTAAATCAATGACAGAAGCTCTTGGAGTGATTCTGACTGTGTGGCAAAAAGTTCAGTTACCTTATAAATGAGACCGTGCATGTACATGTACTAAAGATGAACAGCTCTCAGTTTACTTTGGGAATGCCTTGAGTAGCCTTATAGGCAAATTTAGGTCAATTTTCCAGGACCTTAAACCTTAAAGAGACTTTAGTTAGTAGAGATGTGGCAGGACACAAGGAAAGAGAAGGAGGATAAAATTACATTAATGTTCCCGGCTGTGACTGAACCAGGATGTTGTAATTATGTGATCAGTGGCTTAGACAGTCAGGCTGTTGAGATCTCTGTCTCTGTCTCGCCTGAATAAAAACGAGAGGTACACAGAGCTCTGTGGGGCCTCTGTCAACAAATGTGTCTGTCACACACTTACTACGCCGTAGTAGTTCCACCCCTGGTTATGAAGACCCCTCCACTTGCTCTCCGTCCTCTGCGGTGTTACTGGTGTGCAGGTAAATAACCACTAGATGGAAGCAGATGGCCACATAACCACTGTGGACACTGCCTGCTGTGTGAGAGGAAATCTTATGGGAGACAGATACGACGGTTGGATGTGTAGAACGAGGTGTTTTCTGTTGGTTGAAGTGCTGACTGAAGCCAGAGCGAGTTGCTGCAGCATGTGGCTGTGATTCTCTTTGTGGACCTTAGTGTGAGATATCCTCAGCTTCACTGGTGTATGGATTTTATCTGTGTGTGTGCGTGTGTGTGTAATATCTGAGACATCCAGTGAGAAGGATAAACATAAAAAGTCAAAATGTAATCTTTGTAAGATTTTAGTTTCAGGTGTTCGGTGGAGAATGTCTTTGACCAGTAAAGTCATTTTTAGAAGTTTCCTGTGAGTATAACATCAGAGATGAGTTTTACTGGTGTTTTTAAGGACAATTTGACATGATTCTCTGTCTGTATTATGTAGTTTTCAAATGAAAGCAACCATACAAACCTAACAGGCCTCTTTTTTGACAAATTCAGCATTTTCTCCTCCCTGACTTTTGGCCATTGTTCAGTTAGCCCTTTTTCTTCTGCAGGACGAGGCTGTTTAAAAGAGAGTAAAGACTCTGTCAGTATAACTTGTGCCTGTATTCTCTGAGATTTTTTTTGAAAGTTAATATCTTGAATTATAATCTAAATTTAGAAAATAGCAATCCCACTTTGTTTTCATCACAGAAATAAATGAACGACTGAGATAAAGGCCTGTTGCGTGTTTGTTCAAAATCAGTTCAGCCTCATGACCCCATGTGAAGCTTTGGTGGAAACTAGTGCTCTAATTATTGCAGTAATAGATTTGGTCGTAAGATGTAAACTCAGTAAATACAAAATAAGGATCGGGGGCCAAATAAAGTACACAGGACAGAAATTTCTTTACGTTGTTTCATCAGGGTGTAAATTAAATTTGGGGTGAGGGGTGCAGTCATTGACTCACAGAATACAGAGAGGAGTTTGTCAGACTTACAGTAATGGTGTAACTTTGTCTTCCTCTCCCAGTTCCAACATATATACTGTACATACTGTATATAGATTTATAGACATACATACTGTATACTTTGTGTGTCAGCTTTACATAACTGACTGTAGGCGAGGGACAGAGCCTCGTCTAAAATTGGCTTCTTTATTGACTTCTTCAGCTGCTAAGCATTTTATGATGTCTGTAATGTTGCAGAGGAGCTACTCTGAAGGCAAAGCTCCTCATTCTGAATTAAATACAAAATAATTTCTCCTCATGATGATTCAGGAGGAGATAATCTGAACTGATGCCTGTTTACGCTCAAATTAAACCAAGTCCAGGCTCCCTAAAGGTCCAGTGTGTTGGATTCAGGGGCATCTATTGGCAGATATGATAAATAACAGAGCTTCATGATTATGGCCAAAATGATGATTTAAATTATTTTGATCAGTATTGAGATCACCATTATTTATCATGATTATTCATTGGGTTTTTTTCTTGGACAAAATATTTTTATCGCATTCTTAAATTTAAATAAACACAGCTCTGCTTTCACTCCGATGTTGTGCTGCATTGCTGCTAACGGACAAATCTTTGCTTCAAAATAAAACTGGTCCTTTTTCACTGTGTCTTTTAGAAGCAAAATATAAATAACATTTTGCCAAAACTTTTTTCTCTAAATTAAATCAACACACCATGTTTTCTCTGTCACCCTGTGCTACATTCCTGCTAATTTGTATCATTTGTTGCAGTGGGCAGTACTATGTGAAAGTCGACTTAATTATGACTTTAAAAAGAATTGCTAATCTAACAGAGGTGAACACCTTGTCCTTGCCATGCCATCTGATATGTCACTAATGTCCCATGTGTCACACCTTGGAAACACTCCTGTGAAAACCTCATCATCTGCTGACTTGATTCAAACACTTCAAACATACACATCTCAATAGAGTTCATACAAACCCTTTTGAAACTGATCCGTCCCATGTGGACTGTGTTAAGAGGGAACTGACCTCTTTACATTCAAAAACAGCTTATGGGTCACGTGGAGCATCCCATAATGTGCACACAAAAATATAATAGAAAAATATAGTCATGAAAACAAACTAAGTTTATGGCTAAGTTTATACATAGTGGCCAAATATGTAATTCTATAGATTTAACATGTATGTAAAGACCAAAGCAGACATACCTGCACTGCACCTCAAACATGCTCCCGAGTGTGTGTAGAAATTCACAGGAAGCTGATCCGTCCCATGTGGCCTGTTTGAAGAGGGGAGCGACCTCTTTGTATTTGAAGACAGTCCCTGGTGTCACATATCGGGCAGCCTTTAAAGAGTGCTCTGTTTTAACAGTTAATACAAGTCACGCTAACATCCACCATCATCAGCTACCACTTTCCTTCAAAGGATGCTAAAGACATCCCATAAACATCCCTGTGACAGAACAGGCTGCCCGAACATCTCAGAGACATAAACACCTTCACACAAAATATTGTCGCTAACCTGTGGAGAGAAAAATATTTCAGTAACAGCAAAGTGTTGAGTGTTGCTGTTTGATTATACAGAAATAAAATCAAGGCTGACAAAGACTTTTAATGTTTCAGATTATTAAATTATCATGAATCGCCTTTAATAGATAATCACAAATGTATTTCACTCGTCCACTAACAAATGGCACCAATCTTTAACACATCATGTTCTTGAAACATTTGCGTCACCTGATATATGTGAATTCTGTAACATTTATGTGTTTAAAGAATCTTTTTAAGCTGCAGTGCATCGGATTTAGGGTGATATATGTATATGCATCCGAACCGCCTGACCTGCTCTATCTGCCTTTGGTTAGTGGGAAGGAGGCCAGAACCTTCTGTGTTACATACCTGAAGATCAGAGGTCCACACCTGACATCCATTTTTTCCCTTTTCTATGATTTACTTCGTGCTTGGTCTCACCAGAATGATTTAAATGGGAAAGAAAAACACATTTCTCCTGAAAAAGATCCTTTCAAGTAGAAGTAGCAGAGGAAAAGATCTCCAGTGTCAAGGCACTTTGGGAGTTACATGTCACATAATACGTGTTATCTAGTCCACACTTTGATGGAAAATGCTTTATGTTACCACCACACACAGATGTGAACAGAACCTCTGGCACTGTGGTGTCATAAATAAAAGCACAGAGGTCCAGTACATTCTCCCTGCTTGTTAAACCTGAAGACAACTGAGTGGGTAAACACACTCATCCCCTCAGCAAAGGTTCACTTGTCATACTGCTGGCAGCTGCTGCAGAAGCTTTAGGAAATTGTCGGCTTTTGTGGCATTTCATTCATCTGTAAAATTGCAAAACGGTTTTGGGCAGAAGGTGATTTCTCACAAAAGGTGTTTTTGGATCAGTTCTTGAGACCATGACATACTATCAAGGGCTCTTTTTTCTGTTTGCATCCGCACCAGCAACAGAAACGTTAAAGAGACATAAGCCAGCTATCACTTGTGCTGTGAGAGTCCTTACTTTGAAATAGGAGATGAAGAAGTCCCTCAGTGTGGTGTTTTAACAACTACAATTGTTCCTAGTTCATGTGATGCAGACAAAATAAGAAAAGGTGGTTCGTAGATTAAGTTCCCTCGGTCTGAATACACCTATACAATATAAGATACAGCAGAATACAACCACCACCTTACTGGAAAACAATACAACAGATGTAGGGCACTTTGTCTGTTGTCCGAAATTAAATTTTTAAATAACCAACCAAAGGGCTGGTAGAAGACAGAGGAGGAGGAGGTGATGGTGGAGGGCATGACACCTAGGCGAGATGGCTGCCAAGCAGCATAGGGACCAACAAAAGCAGGTATTTTTTTAACACTACTTTGCGCCATTTCCAGTTGTAATTGTAGTGACAACAGCGGGTATTTTTTGACAGGAGTTCGGGATATTTCCAGCTGTGTTTGTAGCATCAAAAGCAGGTATTTGTTAATGACAGGTCGGGGCATTTGCAGATATGTTTGTTGCAACAGAATTTGGCATATTTTATCAAGTGTTTGGGACATTTTCAGCTGGTGGCGACCAAACAAGATATTTTAAGCTGAAACATGATGTTTTCCTACAGTAACACTAACTAAATGGTTTATGTGCCTGAACCAAATCACATGTTAACCACAGCGCTGTCACAACATAGAATTTAAAACTGAACTGTAAAGTCTCAATGTATTTACTACCAGGGCTTTTTTTAAAAAAAAAAAAATACATATGGCGAAAACGTAGTTTCTTCCAACACTAGAATTAAGATAAAAATATTCACAAACGAAAAAACACTGATGGTGATAAGTAGTGTTTAACTTTTGATTGAACACTAAATTAAAACCCTCGGCGCACACTGCAGCACAATCAAACAGATGCACAACTCAGAGCATCAGAAGTGTCTCTGACACCAGACTCAGAGCGGACTGGTGGAACTGGAAAACGCATATTAGGCCTACTAGTTACTACTTATGTTTTTCAAATGATTTCCCAAATTTGTTGTTGAGTTGTGATATGCCAGTTGCTTTTGGCAAATCTGGCACTCTGCTTTCTGGGGGTTGTCGGGGCATATTTTAAAGTGCAACCACACATCTGATGACCTCTTGGACATGTCTGCAGCTCTGAGTGCGCTTGTTGTCAGTATCGGACTGGTGGGGGTTAGTGTTGTGTTTAAGTGCCTCCCCCCAAAAAACAAAAAAAAAATAGCTTTGAATTTTTGGGGTCAGCCCTATTTACTACATGTGAAATGTACAAATAAAACATATCTCTGTTTTGCAGAAAGGTACAATGGCAACATCTGTTTTGGGGAATGTGGTTGAGATGCTACACATCTTGATTTACCACAACAAGGATGTTATGATCGAGTTGACAGTGATTTATGTCGCACTAGAACTTTTGCCTCCGCTTGAACACACACTCAGGTTTAAAAACATGAAACATATCGTAAAAGGTCAAAAAATATGTGGAAGGATCACCAGAGAAGTTCATCGTGAAGCACCTTCATCATCAGCGTCAGGATTCAGGAGAATATTTGTTAGATTGTTCACCCCACCTGCCCTCTGCTGTCACCTCCATGAACGTTACACACATTGCTCACATTAACTTCTTTGCATCCAATCAGTATTTATGTCTCTTATCTGAGCAGATGAAGTACGCCCTGTTTCAAAGACGAAGAGAAAACAAAACCGTTATGAACCCTTGACTATGTTCAAGTCTCTGTGCTCACAACAACAGTGAGGAGTTGGATTAAAGTATGTTTGTGTTGTGGGAAAACGTAGGTCTGGGAGTTGGTGTCCAAATAGTTTCAGCGGATTGAAACTGTAAGAAAATATTGTTTTTTATTTGATGTTGCTTGGTTAGATGAATTTTAAGAATTCACTTGTTTACCTTTGCTTCTTTTACCAGGACAAAGATGGTGATGAACAGCCTCAGCTGACGGTTGACATTGAGGAGCCACACACAGAGGACCTGGAGGAGCCTGTGGACAAAAGTGCAGATCTGGTTTACTCCCTCAATGACAGGCCGCCGTGGTACCTCTGCATCCTGCTCGGCTTTCAGGTAAATGAAGTTCCTGTATTATCCACAGACTGAACAGTGCTGCAGAAATCCTTCTTTAAAGTTGCATTATTTAAAGTTCAACAGGAGAATGCAGAAAAAAATTCACAGACACAAAGCCCCCACAAATGATCACTTTAAGTTGCTTCGAATAAACTGCAAAAACATTAGTTCATTTCAGTTTTGTTTTGTTTATAATATCAATATCACAGTTTGCCTCAGAGGCTTTAAAGCATATAAGAATTTGTCCTAGGACCCTCACAGCTGATAAAAACTCCCAAGAAAACCCAAATGTAGTCTTTTTTCTGTCCACCTGATAAATGTTAGTCAAATAATCACTCCCTCTTTAAGTTCTGGTTTCGACTCCAGGGAACCTATTTAAACGACCAGGAATGCACGGCCTAAAGCACTGGTTCTCAAATGGTGTGCTGTGATGCCAGTCCAGGTGTGCTGCGGGATCATGTGATAACCACACATTATTACAGCAATAGTCCACTGGGCCTATACAGAAAGATATGAATGAATTTTTCTTTGACTGTGTCAGTGTGTTTTGCTCACCCATTTCCTAATAAAGAGGCAAACTCTAGCTAAAAAATATAATTTGATTTATTTAAATTTAAAGAATCCTTCATGGGGAACCTATTTGTCACGTTTGTGATTGGGAATTATAAATGTGTGACGTATGAAAAGACGTATGAAAGATTGGCAGCCAGTGTGATGGATGATAACATTTAAAACGAGTAAGCCGTGAGTGGGACGATGAATCGCTTTATTGTATGGAGCAAATTACAACAAAGCACCAGTGAAGACGACCTACCACTTGGAGAAAAGAGGCAAAAAAGACACTCGTCAGTATCACTAAAGCTGCCTGTGTTGTTTTTATTGTTTTACATCCTGATAAGAGTGATAACACACGTTATAGAAGCTGCTGTGCTAGGGGCGGGAATCTCTAGGCACCTCACAATTCCATTCAATTTCGATACAATTTCAATTATAAAATGATGCTCGATTCTAAAATGAGCCAATAAGAAAATTTACACTAGATGTTAAAAAACATTATTGTAATAAAGCTGGGAATACATATGCAGTGCATACAAACTGTATTACTTGCTGTGGTTGAGAGGACTACACTCCACCAGTCTCCTCCGGTCCATCCTCCTCACGGCATAAAAAAAACTCAAAAGCTCTCAAAAAACCACAAACACTATTATTATTATCGCTTCTCTGCTTTCAGAATCTGTTGGAATTACGTCGATAGCGTGAATGGTAGAGGAGTTACGGTAATTTGAAAAATAAATATAAAAGTAACATTAAAATCGATTACGAGTTTTCCACATCGCTGCTCACATTGTTCAAGACAGAATCTGGATGCATCTAAAAATTGATCCCCCCCCCCCCTCAATTTTTTTAATCTCTTGACAGCACTATGTATTAGCCTGTTAATTAATCACAGTTGTTTTGGGTTTAACATGACGTCAGCCGATCAGAGTGTCATCTCCTGTTCCCTTTGAAAACAGGTGTGTCTGCACCTGAGGCTCGGCTTTACATGGTGGATTCAGCAAATTAGAGAAGCAAGCGGTTTTCTGTTGAGAGTAATGCAGTAAAAGCCTTTGCACACTAATTGTGACTCGTTGAACTGTTTGTCGTGAAAATTCTCATTATGAGACAAAATGAAAAGACACATTTCCTCCGTTGCCTCTCTCCTCTGGAGTTACGTATCTGACTGACACCACTCCCTCCCTGTCCGTCATTTGGCACCGCAGCAGCAGCATGAAGGGGGGAGCTGTCCTCCCTCTGTGTGTGGTCCTCAGCCTCCTCCTCTTCATCATCATCCCCCTGAATACCACTATCTGACCTGTTGAAAGTAGCTGTCTGAGTTATGAATGATTCTGTGCGCCCTGTTCCTCTGTCTTGTCTTGGCTGTTATGAACATTTTAATGACAGATAAAAGCTTCAGACTCAGTTTGCAAAAATAATTTACACAACATGAAGTTGTATTTATTTTTAGTTATGTGACAATTTCAGACCAAAAAAAAAAAGTCTGTCGGCAGCTCTCTCTCTCTTTTTTTTTTTAAGATTATTTTTTTGGGGCTTTTTTGCCTTTAATGTACAAGATAGAGTGAAATGGGGTGAGAGAGAGAGAGCAGGTGGTGACTTGCAGCAAATGGTTGCAAGCTGGAGTCGAGCCTGCGACCGCTGCAGTGAGGCATCGCCTCTGTACATGGGGCGCCAGCACTATCCACTGCCGCGTCCCCGTCTGTCGGCAGCCCTGATCTCTATGTTCACAATTTGGAAAATGTGATTAGTATATTCAGTATCACGGCACCATTCTGACTTCAGACCAGGTTTTATTGGTCAGCCGCTTTCTGCAGCCTCAAAATTGCAACAAATCCACATTGCACCTGACCACACCCCATTTTAAGAACTTCATGGCCATGGATGCACAGATAGGTGCAAATACAATTGTTACTTAGACAACATAACATCAACATCAACATCAATATGAAATTGGCAATAACAGTTGGGACGCACACAGCTTTGTGCCAGGTGTAAGATCGGGTCCGAGATGTTTCAGTATCAGTGAGCTAGTTGCTAACTCTCCCTGCCTTTTGGTGCTGGGCATGTCGTGCACAGTTGGTGTATCAAAGTAGAGCGCAGCTTGCTGCATTTTCCAGACCAAACCCGACCTGAGCCTGACGCAGTTTGTTCCCTGACATAGTTATTGTTATCATGGTTACAGCTTGTCTGTTTACCATGATCACACATGGACAGTGCGTAAATGACCATCAGAAGGCTGCTGTCACGCACAGTCAAACACGCCGCATGCACAGCAGCACAGCACACACACTCAGCTGGAGCGGAGCCTGTGTTGTGTTCAGGTGTTGTCACGTAAATAACAAATTCCAGCACTTGCATAGGCCATTGCACAACACAGCAGCATGTCAAAAACAAATCACAAATTTTGCTCAGGCGCAGTTCACCCGGGCCCCGTTCTGCTGTAGTAGCCGGAGTACATACTGCGGTATGACGGTAACCACGAAAGCAGTACGGCGGCTCATGTTTACTGCGGTAAGTTACCGTCACAGCGAATACCGCTCAGCCCTATCTGTAATACCGTCAAACCACAATATTTTCTGAGACGGTTATTGCACCATGACAATCTCATACCATTGCAAACCTTAATGAGACTGAACCATCAAGTAGATTAAAAAAAGCTAAATGAGTAAAAAGAAGAAGATATAATCCTCAGTAGTTTTGTGAAGTTGGTGATAATTCGACTTGGATTTGTCACTGCAAACGACCCCTTCAACATTACATGAAGTTATCAAAGTCAGTGCCAATAGAATGTGTGGATCAGTGAAGCATTTGGGTGAAATTAAGCTTGCGTAAATGAGCCGAAACGACCATTTAACATACTTAAAAACATCCTGTTACCTAATAGGAAATAGCTGTGTTAAGCAACAAAACATTATTGTCAGGTTTAGTGCGATACCTTCCTCCAGTAATGACTGTAAAGACAAGAGACTGGGAGCCATGCCTATGGCTTTCCTCAAATTGTAAATCCTATTTTAACAGCCCAGCTGTTTCCCAGCACGTAGAGGCCTGTCCTCTCTTTTTCACTATCTGCTTTTTGTTTTAAAGATATTATGAAATACTTCCCTTTGTGCTTCAAGGAGGAACAGCATCTCCTTCTTGCTTTGTGTCCCTAAAATCAGTCCAGCACATCCGGGATCCCGTGGCTCCCAGTATTAAATTCAGAGAAACACAGTCCTGTTCTTGGTAAAAGTCAAACTCATGACAGTGTGGGAATAAAGTGGTCATTCATATTAAAATGTCTAAGCCTCAATAAACAGTACTTTAAAAAATTAGAGCATTTTAAATTTTTAACTGATTTGAAGCACTTGATGTTGGAAATGTTTCACTTCTTTGAAGCAGCTGTGACGTGTATTAAGTCAGTAATCCACAGGGATTTGATCCTGACGTTACACCTGACATCCTCTGATTCAGCAGCTGTCAACATCTGACAATAAATTAGACTGAATCACATGTTGGAGGACAAAACTCGTGTCAGCGTACTTTATTATTGGCGCACATCCCAGCTGAGAGAAGGTGTACACCACAGGAAGAAAATATGAGGACATAAAAGAGAATATTTCTTACATATATATATATTGTACACCGATCCGCCAAAACATTCAAACCACTGACAAGTGAGGTGAATAACATTGAGAATTTTGTTACAATGCAATGTTTTGCTGAGAAACCGTTTGGTCCTGGCATTCATGTGGATATCACTTGACACGCTCCACCGACCCAGACACCACTGCAGACCAAGTACACTCCGGAGCCATGGTACTCCACAATGGCAGTGGCCCCCAGGGGCGATTCTAGGATCAGTGGTTTACGGGTGCTGAGCACCCAGAGAGCTGCCCGGCCAGGCAAGATAAATTTTACTGTTTTGTACATTTTAACGCAATTTAATTCCCACATTTGTGAAAGAAAAGCACAACATTTTTTGGGAAAGTCTGTGGCTAAACCCTAAAATCTGATAAAGGTTATTTAAATGCTGAGCCGCAGCAAAAGAGGAATGGATTGGAATCATAAAAGAAACATATCGTAACCCTAATTTCTTGGGGAAGACAACTCATTTTGATACAGCAGCTCCTCAACATACACATAAACAGTATGTATGTTTCTGGAGTAAACCAGCCCCCTATAGTGAGTACCAAAGATACCAAAAATGGACCTTGGACTTTTTTGGACTTTTATTTGAAATGTAATGCACAACATGTAACATTAACACATTAACAGTAATTGACTTTTTCAGTGCTGCTGCTGTATTTTTGTTGTTAAAATATTACGTTGCAACCAAGTACTGTATGGCTTTGACACTTTTCTGGCTTGTTAAAACAGTAAAAAAATTAAAACAAATCTCTCAAATTTTAGGGGTGCTGGGATTTAATTTAGGGGCGCTTCAGCACCCCCAAAAATGGGCTAGAAACACCTATGGTGGCCCCCTCCACAGCAGGACAATGCGCCATGCCACATCGCAAAAGCTGTTTAGGAATGCCCTGGGGAACGTGTCAAAGAGCTCAAGACGTCGACCTGGCCTCCAAGTTCCTAGATACCAACTTGCTGCAGTATTGGTGGTACATGCTGGTACAGCAGAGACACCTACAGACCACACTGGGGCCTCCTTGGATTCAGACTTGGTTTTTGGGGTGTGGCATGGGGCATTGTCCGACTGGGGGGCCATTGCCATGAGAAGGGGGGATACTTGATCTGCAACAGTGTTTACATGAATGCCAGGACTAAATATTTCCCAGCAAAACATTGCATTGTAACAAAAATAATCAAAGTTATTCACTTCATCTGTCAGTGGTTTGAATGTTTTGGCTGATCTGGGCACAGGGCAGAGAACTGGAATGACATGAGAAAAAATCCTGTTTGAGTTTACATAACAGAAGACCTGCAGATCATGAGTTTTGGGCAGCCGTGACATTTGAATCATGTGGTAAATTTAGTTACAAGGAGGCGCTGCAGAATGGATACACTTTGAAGAGTTGGTCATGAATCTGCTGTTAAGATATTTTTAGAGTGTAATGTTTTCAGTTTGGGTGTGCATTAAAGGTCTGAGGCTGAACCAGAGACAAAGGAAAAACAAAGAGAAGACTGGATTTAAAATATGTTGATCTTCTTTTGGGTAGGCAGAGCTGTAACATCTTGCAGGCGCTTGGAATGGTTCTTTTCTACATGCAGATATCAACATTCGTGTTTTGTTATTTGTCTTTGTGCTGGAGGTCTGAAGGCATTTCCTTGTGGTGACTCCTCGCAGCCACCTGAAGGCAGCAGTGTCTCACTGGAATAATGCTGAGCACTGTCAAGCCACAGTTATGTACATCAGATCTTCTGGTTACATGTTGTGTAATCAACATCAGGCTGTTGTGAAATAACCCTGGAACCCCCTTGTGCACATGAGACATCTTTTTATTAAATAACTCTCTCAAATTCTTCTGCACACACAAGGACGCATTAAAAACAGATCATCACATCTACTGCCACACACAGACACACAGTTTATCTCACATCTCTTGCTTCAAAATTCCTCCACATCAGGATCAGAATCAGATTCTGACAGATACTGTTTCCTTCTGACGTCTCCTCCCCTCCATGAAATCAAGCTGCCTGGGTCAGACGCTGTCCTTGTGCTGCAGCTGGACGGCACTGGAGGGGATGTAAGTCCTCAGGTGAGGGGGCTGCCAGCTGGACCATCAGGAGGTCAGATAGGGTGGCTGGAGCAAGGCATGACCTCGAGGCAGTTTTTTCAAGCTTCGTCACAATAAATCCCTTCTAAGTCAGTGGAAGAGACTGACGGAGAGGCCGAGGTCCACCAGGCTGAGAACATCACGACACTGGTGGTGTAGACTTTGATCTATCTCAGGACAGGTCACCTTTTTGGTACAATCTGTTTTTCAGAATGGTCCGTTGGTCTGTTTCTGCCTCCCCAGATTCAACAAATTCAACAAATTTGTTCCATGGATCTGCAGGATGGGTAGATTTATTCATTGTCTGAGGCCAGACTACATACCTTCACAGTATCATGCATCGGGATGTACCGATTAGAAAAATTGAGCGTAGTGTTGGTTCAAGCAGGACACAGTGTCAGGCTCAGCTCACAACCCAGTTACATCAGCTGATCTGACACAGCCCAGCCAACTGATGGAACAGGCAATTGATGGAAGGGAGTCAGCTGATAGATCACATGATTCCTCTTTGTACAACCAATTGGCAAATCTCATTCAGGGCATCCTATTTCAACTGCTCTGGCCTACCTAGTGCTGGTGGAGTTTGTTATTTACATGACAACACCTGAACACAACACAGGCCAATAGTTAAATTTTAGGCAGAAGGCAGTAAATATTCAGACTGAGCTAATGAAAGTGGAGGACGCTAGACAAAACTTGCGATCAGGAAAGTTTAAAACCAATGCAGGGAAATTGGTGGTAACAAGTCAGGTCACAAACTGCGTCGGGCTCGGGTCGAGTTCAAACTTAAAAATCAGAAAGTCTCTCGGGGTCGGGCCGGGCTCAGTTAGAAGTGTCTCGGGCTTGGGTCAGGTTTGGTGAGGAAAATGTGGCCCAAGCTGTGCTCTACTGTCTGTCTGTGGACACCACATGTAAAACCATTCCCTTTTAGGGGGTTGTCCTGCTTATGCCTCTCTGTTGCACCTGTTGTCACTTTGATTTGCACTGAAGCAGCTGAAACTGATTCACAATCACTTGTGCTTCCTAAATGGACAGATTGATATCCCTGAAGTTTAACTGACTTCCTGTTAGACTGTGACCATTAAGTGACGTCATCTCAGTAGGGCTGTAGTCTCCTGGTCGACCAGTCGATTATTTGGTCGCTATTCTCTCATCCGACCAAATTCTCATTAGTCGAATAATTGCCATGTTACTTTCATAAGGAGAAAAGTGCTACGTCAACAGCTTTCCAGGATTAATCTATTATTTCCTGCAGCTAAGTAGCGGCCTGCGACTCGCCCACCCTCACGCTCAGCGTCGCGGTGACGCAGACCTCCTTTCTGTTTCTGTAAGCTGACACCATTCACCTCAGTGGAAAGAATCTTGTATTTACTTGTATTTCACAGATAAGACACAATAAATTGTGAGGACAGTAAAGCCTTCACTAAAACAGCATTTGTTTGTTTTGTCGGTGAATGTTGTGAGTTGTAATGGAGCCAAACTGTGTGCTGTTACCTTTGTT
The DNA here is from genome assembly GCA_026686955.1 of Epinephelus cyanopodus. Taxonomy (NCBI): domain Eukaryota; kingdom Metazoa; phylum Chordata; class Actinopteri; order Perciformes; family Serranidae; genus Epinephelus; species Epinephelus cyanopodus. The sequence continues at coordinate 4,658,018 of CM048917.1, forward strand.
ACATGCTGCTGTTGTCCCTGGCTTTATAGGACAAGAGGAAACGATCGCTAGACGCTAGGCTAATTTATACAATGTAAAATGCAATAGACTTGTGCTATTAACGTTAACATGTTGTATTGGTGGGGAAATGTGTCCAGATAAAGACAAAGATAAAGATAAAGACAAGTGTTTGTCTGTCAGTTCTGCGATTTATAGTGAAGCCAATTTGCGTACTTGTGTTTAATATTGTCTCTATTAAGCCATATTTAATGTGTGTTTTTAATACTATAACTATATAAATAAAGTTTGATTTGAAATAAACTTTACAGCACTTATCACAGACCTCCACTGCCGACTAGTGTTTTGATGTGTAACTGCAGAGTGACACAGACACACCACCGCTGAAGTAAAAATAACGTGCAGATTTTTTCCCCCCACGACTAATCGATTAGTTGAAGATTATGTGCGACTTTAGTCGACCAGGATTTTCTTTGGTTGACTACAGCCCTACATCTCAGAAACAGAAGGGGAGACATTTGGTCAGATACTGAATTGGTGACTCTAATCTTGAGACTGTGCTGATTGTATAGATCTTCTGCTGTGGGGAGGAAGACGTGTGTGAATGTTTAGAGCATGTAGTTTCTTTGCAGCAGTGTCCATATTTTAAACTGTCATGGCTACATATTAATCTTAACAGACATGGATGTAAACTGCAATTTGACTGGTTGGCAGAGACATGCATCCACAAGGCAATGATTCTAGGTAATTACATATTGTGTAATATATTGTAATTATTATCATTTACTTGGGGTGGGGGGCATTAAACCTCAGTGCTCCTCAGAGATAGTGCCAGTGTATCATTTCCTTCCAGTAGGGGGTTTGAAACAAGATGCACGTCTGTTGAACGACCGCTGTGATGATTATAATCATTGGCTGCGTAGTGTTGTTGTTGTTGTGTATGTGCGTTTTGATAAAAGGAAATCACATTTTGGAAAACATCAAAGCCTCTCAGCCCTGAGGGAAAAATCTGCAGCGATAAAATACAGTTTCTTTGCATGTTGATCATCATTGCATCATTTCTGAACACAGTTAGCCATTGTTTCAGGGACATATGTGTTTGGGAGCTTGCTGTGTGGTATGATACCTGGTTTTTGTAGAACTCCAGTAATAACGGGCCCTGTTATGACACACTGTGCACCCTGACTGAGAGATTTAAGACACTATAAATTGAGAAGTTTGTTATTCACACGAACAAAGTCACTGCAGCAGCTGCAACAACCTCTTTTCCCACAGTGATGTTTAATTTTCATTTTCTGGAGCTCTTTATATGGGCACAAAATACATCTGTTTTCCAAAAATCATTATCAAAGTCACAACAAAAGACCGGACATCTGACTTCATCGCATCAATAAAACAGCATGCTTTAAATCTGCAGGACTGTTGGAAAGGCAGCACTGATCACTGGCGACCTCATCTGAATGTTGAAGTCACGCCACCGAGGTTATCAAGCTCACTGAGGTCACGCTTCTTCATGAAGGCCGAGGAGTTATTTTTAATATCTGGCCAACCTCTAACCTTCAGATGCACCATCTCACACCCACACCTTATGTAGACTTCTCCCTACAAACTCCCTACATCCTGACCTTAACCCTCAAAACACACAGACACACACATAGACCGCTCAGGTATATGGACGTACATTTAGGACAAAACACTTGAGAGGACATAAAACAAATTCTGAGAGCTCCACAGTATGTACGTCAGCATGTAAGAGCTCTGCGGAGCAGTGAGTTGATAATGTTACCACCTCAAGGAGAGGGTGATGTTCTTTCTCTTCCTTAGAACTTTAATGACGCTGCAGAGCCACGGCCAGCCTGTGCATATTGTCAGGTAATAGCATAGTCCATGTTTTGTGTGCATGTCGCAGCTTAGTGTTCAGGTATAAAAACCTTTAAAGCTCTTTTTGTTTGTCCAACAGAAACTAGACCACAGTGGCATTTTAGTTTGTAGACAGGAAGCGATTTTATGGAGTATTTTCTAAAAGTATGTGGATGTATAAAGTACTTGGTGTCAGAACGTCGTGCACGTGGCCACAGCCAAAAACCCTGTTCGTTGATCAGGCAGCCAAGACACAGTGTTAGGTAGTTTTCTAGTATCAGAATGAAACAGTCTGTCTCTCTGGTTGTGAGGGTGTGAAAACGTGATCAGCACTGAGCTGAAGCATTTTAAAGATGCATCACTTTTGTAAACATTTCACTGTTTAAAGCCCCCCGGCTCCAACCCCCAGCCAGTTTTACTTCCTGTTTAACAGTTAACGTTCTGTCTTTAACAGAGAATTGGGGCGTGGTGAATAGTCTTATGTAGCGTTAATCCATGACCAAAACAACGAGACTGCAGCTACAGTAGTTTGGAAAACAGCAATAAGGCACTTAAACTGATGAACTCACTGTGTATGAGAGCTCTATGAAGGATAAACCATGTCACTCCAGCACGCTGTGTCTAACTTTCACAGAAATGAACATCCGCATCAGTCGGTGATCCCAGCGTGCGCGAAGGTGTGAAGGCCTGTTCATCGCTGCTTAGAGCCTTAATTCTTTTGTTGTTTTTTTGTTTTAACTAGGGATGTCCCCGGCGACTTAGTTCACTGTTGACTAAACGACAATTTTGATTAAGACTAGTGGACGAGTCTAAAAAAGGGAAAACACTCAGAAAACAGTCAAAATTTAGCACAATTTATTGTTAAGTGTTTGAAACGTCCCAAAAAATATTGTGCATTAAGAGCCCTTTGAAGCCGTTAATTGCAATCTTCAACAACCATGTTGGATTTTAAATGCTGTTGAAGTACGAGACACTGCGCCGTGCAGTATGAATGTAAACCTGCAAATTATTTGACAACAACTCACTTAAAGTTAACAAATAATATAACGTCTCAAAAAAGATTCGTTGCTGCTGAATTCACTGCTTTTGTGAAAGGACATCTCTCCGATTTAAAACTCCAGTCTACTCCAGCATTACCGCAGGGAGGGGGACTGCTGTCTGACGGCTCTGTGGTTTGCAACAGAGAGCTGTTCAGATAAATGTCTTGAGTTTGAGAAACATTACTTCCTGTCTTCAAATGAAGAGCAGCTAAACTCAGAGTAAATCAGAAAAAAACGGGTTCATTTTCTGCAAAAGGGAAAAGTTTTTGATGCATCTTAAAGAGTCCCCAAACTGATCCTTTTTCGTTTGCCTCCACAGCATTACATCCTCGCGTTCGGAGGCATCATTGCAATCCCGCTGATCCTGGCAGAGCCCCTCTGCATAAAGGACAACAACGTCGCAAAAAGCCAACTCATCTCCACCATATTCTTTGTGTCGGGAATAAGTACGCTGCTGCAAACGGCTGTCGGTACCAGGTAACCCCCCTCTTAATGTCTCACAGCTCTGGTGCAACGGGAGGCGCCAGACCGCACTGACTCATTCTTTAGAAGTTTCAACACTTTCTTTTTCTCAGTTTCGACTCTGTTTCTCTCACGTACATGTGAGATTTGACAACTTGTGGTTGTGTGTGAACTTCTTAGCTACTCTACCCCTCAGTGCAATGGTAGTTATTGTTATGTGTGTGTGTTCACATTTCAAGTCCCGCTGTCGGTCAAGTTTAAGATTTATAGCAGGCACAATTCTCTTGGGGATGCCCCAAGAGAATTAAGAATGTGAAGAATGTTCCCAAGATGACAGGAACTTCCTTATATTTCCCTTTTCTCACAAACACACACACACACACACACACACACACACACACACACACACACACACACACACACACACAAACCTCTGCCCTGGCTTTCTGACATTGCGCTGGAAAGGCGCAAAAAAATTCATAGATATACTCAATCCCTTTTCTTAAACATGTCATGATGAGAATAAAGGCAGTTGAATCCCACATGCAGAGTGAGAAACATAAAAACTGCACCAATGAACTGGCCAATAAATGCACATACTATCAGTTTTCACCTTCTAACTGTTTCACAGGCCCAAATCTTTATGTTTTATGTTACAATAAATGTTTGGGCAAAATTCCCCTGAACTATAAATACAAAATGTTGGTTTATGGGTTTTTTTCCCTTCAATTTTCCAATATTATAGCCTGGAAATCCAGACCCAAATCTAGAAAGATTTAGGGTCTGGCTATGAGTGATACAAATGGCCCAACTCGAGGAGCAGCACCAAGCATGCATTTGTAAATATCACTGCACACAGTTGGATAACACTACGACCAATCAGAACAATACACGGGGTGACGTATCCAGAGCTTAGCTACCAGCGCAGCTAACTGGTAGATTAGACTCGTGCCGTATCTGGTCGGCAAAACAGCAAAAATGTCCTTCTTGCAACGGAAAGACTCGAGCGCCGTCTTCTGTTCCTCTTTTAGAGAAAAAGCCAAGTCTAACTTGTTCATTGTAGCGGCCAAAGCCGTTACTGACTGATTCCGGACTTTATTGTCGCAGCGCTGTCGTCATCTGTTTAGCTCGCCTCTTGCCCGCCTATATCAGATACACCGATATGATTGGTGCAGCTCAGCTACAAGGCCATGGGTAATGAGCATCGTTACTGATTGCCAGAGTGACTCGCTGAGCAAATTCAAATTGTGCTCTCGTGAGAACTCTGGATTTCCAGCGTAGCAATATCGTAAAATGTGTCCGAAATTAATTCTGTGTCGCGTTATGAAAGTCTTCAATCTAACTTGCCTACAGCTGTAGGAACCCTGTATCTTTACTTAGGTTTACAGTAGATGTAGGAAAAATACTGTGGTCCTGTCACAGAAACAATCTCTAAACGTATGCAGTGGTGGAGTCCTTAAAATCTAAAAGTAGGGATGCAGGATAATATGGGCACATCATCAGCATCAGCTGATGCTCTGTAACTGCATTTAGCGAACGTGTTCCTATACACCAAAACTCCTGACAGTCATCCTAACCTGAGATAAGATGGGAGTTCAGTCTTCGAACGTTTCCGTAATGAGTCCCCTGAGCTTCATTTGCTACAGCCTGAGGTTACAGCTCAGCTCATGCGGAGGCCCCTGTGGTGGTTCATGTGGAGTTAAACGGTGAGCCAGCCCTCCGCTGAGCTCTACGTGACACTAACAGCGGAAATGAGATTTACCCTTCAGGGTAAATTCTGAAATAGTTTTCCTCAAAGCCTCGTGATCTCCAAAGTTTCACGCGGCTTAATTCGTGGCTTTCATTTCATAACAGAGATGTGAAATCCTGGGAGCTGTTTGGCACTTTGATAGGAAAATCCTTCTGAACCCGATGCATCAATCTGTGTGATTTACTGAAGTGCAGCTGCCTCCCACACACTGAGCAGTACAACACAGTACAGGGCTCCTGCTCCCACTGCTGTAACACTGAGCCTGAGCAAACAGCTAATGCTTTTGTTTGAGGTTTACACCTACACAGTTTGGCAAAAGCTTAAAGGGACAAAGTTGGGATTCCAACAAACACTTTGACATTGAATAATAAGTAAGTTAATCTCTCTTTCTATTGCACTGTTTAAAACTGTGGTATGAAGGGCTTTTTCAAACACGGGAATGTGAGGATAAAAACACAAACACGTACACAAAGAATTACAAACGCTGTGACACAAAAAATTAATGAATATACACACACTGTCCACATTATTTATTTCACAGTTACTGTGAAAACAGGTTTCAATTTCAGTTTGAAACAACTTGTTGCAAAGGTTCAGCTGAATGTTACGTTTAGTCCTCAGCAGCAGGTAGTTGTTGAAATAAAAGATGTGGGCTTGTTATCTTGCAAAGCAAATTTGACAAGAGATATAAACTGCAAACGTGAGAGAATATAAACCAGAAAAAATGTACAGAGGAAAATTTTAACCACACAGAGGAGAGGACTAATACAGTAAATGTTGAGAAAAGGTGCCCACATAATATAATGGTAGGGGAAACACTGCTTTTCCATAAAGGATTATTGATAGTGTTTAAGCCTAATTTCTTAGTGTTTTTCCCAATAAAGGTGCCGCCGTTCTGTTTTATTCTCAAGTTAGAAATATGCCTGTTGGTCAGTGGTTATGGAGAAAAGGTGACGCCTGCACACGTGCCAAAAAAGTTTAAAAATGACAGAGTTTCGTTCCTGATCTCCATAAGGCACAAAGTTAAAGGTGAAACATGCTTTTCAACATTTTAAGCAAGATCAGTGTTTCATTTTTGTTTTGTACAATTTTAGAGTGAAAAAAAAACCCAAACAAACCCTGCAAACGTTTGGGCACCTCAAGACATCTGGGCTGTCAGACGACTTCTCCCAGGCTCTCAGACCTTAATGCGCTTGTTCACAGTCATCGTTAGGAAACGCCAGGTGATGCAAATTTCAAAGCTTTATAAATACTGACTTCTGAAACCTTGTCCCAACGATCAGCAGCCATGGGCTCCTCTAAACAGCTGCCTAGCACTCTGAAAACTAAAAGACCTGATGAAGACTAGAAGAAGATAGCAAAGTGTTTTCAGGGAGCTGTTTCCTCAGTTGGTCATGTCATTAAGAAATAATAATAATAATAATAAATAATAATAAATTTAATTTGTAATGCACTTTTCATCCTTGGATAATATAAAAACATATGAAAAAACACTATAATTAGCTCAAATTAACAGCCAAAGGCCTTTTTGAATAAAAAGGTTTTCAGGCCTGCTTTGAAAGGGTCCAGGCTCTGTACAGCCCTCAGCTGGAGAGGGAGGCTGTCCCACAAACGTGGTGCAGCCATCATTACACATCTGTGGAAAGAGCTCAAAGAGCAAAGCGTGAGGACGGCCCAAGAATCTCACAGAGCTAGAAATCCTCCAAACAAGAACTGAAAGACTCTGAGCTGGATACAAAAAGTGTTTAGAAGCTGTGATACCTGCCAAAGGGGGCGCTACTGAGCTCTGACCATGCAGGGTGCCCAAAATTTTGCTTCAGGCTGTTTTCATTTTTTGTTATTTTGAAACCATAAAAGATTGAATTTAAAAAGTCATCTTGCTTAAAATGTTGAAGAAATGTGTCATCTTTATCTTCATGCCTTTTGTAGATCTGTTCATCTTCTGCTCACTAAACTATTCACTGTTAATGAGCAGGGGTGCCCAAACTTTTAGGTGTTGTTGTTTGCCTCCCAAGTGAACTTCAAAGTAAATCTTAGCTTCTCTATTTAAAGACGCATCATGAGTTGACCAGACATCTGCTCTGTGAGAAAAGCAACATGCTCATTAAAATTCTCCGCTCTCCGTTTAAGCTTGCTTTGAACATATCCAGGTCATCTCCGTCCACAGAGACCTGACATCGTTTGGTCCGATGAACTCTGACCTTTAATCCTTTCACCCCTCTGACTTGCAGGTTACCAATCCTCCAGGGTGGGACTTTCAGTTTCATCACTCCGACCCTGGCCATTCTCGCTCTGCCCAAATGGCAGTGCCCAGCCCAAAAAACACCCATGATGCTGCCGGTGCAGCTGCAGAACAGCACCAGCTCGCTGCATGTGGAAAATTCTGATGAGGTCTGGATGTCACGGATGCGTGAGGTATGTGAAATTCACTTGAGCCAGAAGTACCTGATGTGCCCCCAGCGGGAATCTAATTGGTCACCTTTCCATTTTTTTTTAGCCCTGTGAGGCAAATTGTGATTTGTGATATTGGGCTTTATAAATAAAATTGATTGATTGATTGCTTAGCAGCAGTAATGGATTTCAGGGGAACAATGAAGACCCTGTATCATTTTGTCACACCTTAATATTTGTATGCAGATAGAAACATTCATATGTTTCATAACATCCCGAACATCCTTTCGATCTCTACATGAGTGCATCCAGACGGCTCAAACAAAGTGTACCAGTGTAACAGATTTAGTCACCAAACTCAGCGTGTACAGAAGTCAAAACGTGATTACAGTAAATGTTCCTATTGTTCTCTTTTCGTAAACATTGGGATCCAAATCCGAATCATCCTATTATTTCATTGCAGGTGTGTATTTTTCAATTGAAATTAAAAACAATTTTGAATGTCAGAATTTGGATAAAAACCCAGTGATGCAAGTAAAAACCTGACAAAACAGGTAAAATGGCAAATGTGTTAAAATGCAGAGACCTATGTTATAAAAAACACACCGAGGTGAAACAAATTGCTGAAAACTTATTGATTTTATATGTTTGTTCTGTACTATGGACCTTTTCTGTGTCTGGAATAAAGATTGATTGATTGATTGATTGATGGTTGAAGTGTGGTTTAAAACTGCAACATTTAGGTAAAAGAAGACTCACAAACTCTTTTAAAAAAATGCCACAGTTTCTTAAAGAAAACTGTAAGTACAGGTGAAATTTCACACCTGTACATCTGGTGGGTGAGTAAAATCTCAAACAAAAATCAAAAGTAAAACATGACGCAAAAACTGGACATTTGAGGCCCTAAACTTGTGTTCAAATGTGACGTGTTTGTGTAAACCAAAATTTGGGTGTGACACTGACATTTAGGGTCATGTTGACATTTTGGGTCACATTCAGGTGAAACGAGACCCACAGACTTTGTTGAAAATGACAAAATTCCAATTTAAAACTTGGTGAGGTACAACCTGGAAGTTGTATTTTCTGCAAAAACAGACATACAAGGAAAAATTGTAGAAAATCGAGGACCAAAAAAGTGTGCGTAACTTTGGGTTAATTAATTAAATTTGGACAAAACAGATCTGTATCTGAGAAAAGACTCCAAAACTCAAATGCAGAAATGTTGGGTAAGCACACAGAAAGTCGGGTAAATGTTCAAAAAAAAGAGATGACACAAAATTTGGACGTGTTTTAAAAAAAAAAAAAAAAAGAAGAAGAAGTTTGAGATAAAAACTTCAGATAAAGCCCCCAAATGTTTTGCTCAGCACTTTCAAGTCATTCTACAAATTTAGGAAAAACAGATTCTAATTTTGTCGGGAACATTAAATGCACATAATAATAAGCTCTGTATCACACAGCATCACAATTATTTTTCCATTTTACTTTTTTTTTTCAGAGACGCCCATAAATGTTGCAACATGCATCACACTTTTCTAGAAAAGCTGCCGTGAAATCAGACATTTCAGGCCACAACATTCCCCCAAAACAGACCATGAAATCACATAATCCAAGGTCCTCTCAGTCTTTAGAGACTTTTGAGTTTTTCCAAAGTGTTTTACAACAAGCATAATTGACAAAAAATGATTAACACAGATGTAATTATTAAAATACATGCTTAAATACATATACACGAACACACAGACATTTTATGGAGAATCTAAATTTTGTCAAGAATTGTTGTTGGGATAGGTCAGGGAGTAAATGAATAATAATAATGATAATGATAATGAAAACATTTATTTATAAAGCACTTTTAAAAACAAAGTCACAAAATACCTCACAGTGTTGAACCGGATTTAAAACATTGCAGAATTACAGAAATAAAATCTTGCAATTTTAAAAGAACACAAAGACAAAGGATTCTCAAACACGAGTATCCAGATGAAACAAATAAGCATTGTTGCAAACTAACAGCACTTAAGATTGCACTGAGGCAAATAAAGTCATGTAATTAGAATAATACAAAAACTGAAGAACAGACAATTTAATACAATGACAATATTAATAAAGTAGGCAGTGGGCTAAAATTAATAAAGGGCTTTTAAGAACAGGTGTGAAGTGATTAAAAGATGTCACTGATTGTGCAAAAAAAAAAAAAGTGGGTATCATGAAACCTTTTAAAGGAGACAAGAGATTTATTATGTTTTCAGGGACTTTTAGCAGCTACTGAGAAGGCCCTGTCTCCAAAAAGTCTCCCATAGGATCATGGGACAGTTATCAGTCCTTAATTTGTAGATGTGAGGGGCCTCGCTGTTCTGTTAAGAGTTATTTTCTGTAATTATGAGTGTAAATTATTATTTTCATTGTCATGACACAGTGTATAATCACCGTCTCATCATTGAAGGTGTCGTTCTCCTACAACAGAGCTCTGTTAATGTCGGACTGGGTTCAGCGTGTTTAAATGTGAACGTCCGGAATGACTGGATATTTGGAATTTCACCTGAATCAGTTTCAGCATTTCGTGTATTTTGTACACTCATATATCTCCTCCTTGTCAGCAGGGTTTGCACAAGACGTCTTTCCCTGTGGCAACATGTACATTTTTTTACAGATGTATGTTTTAAAAGGAGGACATCTAAAGAGGACTGATTTTACAGCTGCCACGCCTTCATGTGGTTTCACTTGGAGAGACTGATAAAAAGTGTTGTAGTGCTGCTAGTTTCTGTAGCAGGGTGTGTTTTACCTCTTTAATATGTGCTCTCAGATCTGAAACTGTCTGAGAAGACATACAGCTGCACAGGCTTAATGACAGTTTAGGGAGATTTTGAACAATGCAACAGGTTGAAAATCATAAATCTGTCAGACTTTTTTCTTCTTTTTTGTCTCTCATCACTTAACATGTATGTGTACCTACTAGTTATAATGAAATTGTTTAGAAGCCGATGAAATAATGATACACCATTATCTACAATCTATAGGCTCTATAGGGAGCTTGAAGCTGAAAACACAGTCACTGCTTTATGGAACAGTATGTACGTTTAACAGAAAAGAAAAATAACAAAATGCTTTTTTTTATTGATATCAAGCATTTACATCTGCATAATTATGAAATAAATGATGATAATAAGGCATTTAAAATGAAATAGATTATCTTTAATGAGTGTTTGTTCAGGGCTCTGTTAATTCAAACACAGAACCAAAAAGAAAAAAATTAAAACATTAACAAGACTCACAAACTGTGTTGAAAAGGACAAGTTTCTCATAAAACCTGGGTAACTACATGCCGAATTTGTGTTTCATGCAAAAACCAGGGAATGCAAGTGAAAACTATAAAAATAAAATCATAAAATCTGAGGTAAAAACTTGGAGATTTAGATAAAACTCTTTTTTCACAATCATGAAATAAGCAGCTATGTCACCTATTGAATGGCAAAGAAATTATATTTAAGATTAAAGATGCCTCCAGAAACAGCACTGATACGATGCACAGCTGAGTATAAAAAAACATGACAAAGGTTTCTTTCTCAGTCGTGTCCCTCTCGCCTGGTTGTCCACAGATCCAGGGAGCCATCCTGGTGTCATCTCTGCTGCAGATCGTCCTGGGTTTTTCTGGCCTGGTGGGCCTCGTGCTGAAATACATCGGCCCGCTGGCCATCGCTCCCACCATCAACCTCATCGGCCTGTCGCTGTTCATCGAGGCTGGGAAGAAGTCTGGAGGTCACTGGGGAATATCTGCTCTGTGAGTGGGGGGAGGGGGATCTTACACCTGCGTACTGCACAAAAGATACGATTATGATCTAATGACGAAGGACACGCTGGCCCTCATGTGTCAGTCTAACAGACAAACCAGCACAGATCCAAGCGTACAGATCATCTTACAACAGGGTGTGTGTGTGATTCATGCAACCTTCATATCTCACTCATCACAGTGTATGAATTACAGGGTGTAGATGAATGTGGCAGCTGAAAACAGTCATTTACATATCCTCTCTGGGTTTGGAGGCCTCACCCCCAGAGTTTATGATATGGAGAGGTGTGTTACAGCCAAGAGGAGAAATTTCACTGAGCTAGAAATAAAAACACTGACGTCCTCAGGTCCAATTTAACCAACTGGATCTATTTGGCAGCCTGAAAAGTAGCGTCAAAGAATATCGAAAACACAGTATGAAAAGAAAGAATCAAACTCCAACTGAGGTTAGAATATTTAATTTATACATCTGTGATGAATGCAAAGTACTACCACTACCTTGTATATGGTATACTACTAGTAGTAGGTACATCATGCCAAAATGCAGCACTAACAGATTAAAACATTCCTTTGTCCCTGCTGCTATTGCTCTCCTGAATAAGTGACTGACCTGCTCTTCATTTTCTGTTGTCTCTTGTCATTTATTGTTGTCTGAGTGATAGTTGCTTGATTGTTTGTTGTTGTCTATTACTGCTGGCTGCACAACAAATTGCTCCACAGGGATGATAAAGACTCCTTGAGGTAGCAGAGGAGACACAGATGCACCACCGTGTCCGAGACGAAACATGCTTTGGCTTGTCATTGTTTTTAAAAAGAAAGTTTCAGATGAGTCAGGGTAGTGCATCAGTGGTGTTTAGCTTTCTGTCAGCCTGAAGCTAGTCCCACAGAGCCAGTCCCCACAGAGCCAGTCCCACAGAACCAGCTCCACATAGCCACTTCAGAGCCAGCCCCAGACAGTCAGCCGCAAGTGCCAACCCCACAGAGCCAGTCCTACAGAGTTATTCCCACAGAGCCAGTTCCGCAGAGCCAGCCCCACAGAACCAGTCCCACAGTCAGTCTCACAGAGCCAGTCCCACAGAGCCATTCCCTACAGAGTCAGTACCAAGGTGCCAGCACCACAGAGCCAGTTCCACAGAGCCAGCCCCGCAGAGACAGTCCCACAGTGCCAGACTTACAGCGCCAGCCCCAGACAGCCAGCCCTAAGTTCCAGCCCCACAGGGCCAGTCCAAGAGAGTTAGTCCCAAATAGCCAGTTCACAGAGCCAGTCCCACAGAGCCACTTAACAGAGCCGGTACCACAGAGCCAGCCCCAGGCAGTCAGCCATAAGTGCCAGCCCCACAGAGCCAGTCCTACAGAGTTATTCCCACAGAACCAGTCCTACAGAGCTGGTACCACAGAGCAGCCCCAAACAGTGAGACCCACAGAGCCAGCCCCACAGTTAGTCCCACAAGGCTAGTCCCACAGAGCCAGTCCCACAAACACAGCCCCACCAAGCCATCCCCACAGAGCCAGCCCCACAGAGCCATCCCCACAGAGCCATCCCCACAGAGCCAGTCCCACAGAGCCAGCCCCACAGAACCAGCCCCACAGAGCCAGTCCCACAAAGCCAGTCCCACAGAGCCACTTAACAGAGCCGGTACCACAGAGCCAGCCCCAGGCAGTCAGCCATAAGTGCTAGCCCCACAGAGCCAGTCCTACAGAGTTATTCCCACAGAACCAGTCCTACAGAGCTGGTACCACAGAGCAGCCCCAAACAGCGAGACCCACAGAGCCAGCCCCACAGTTAGTCCCACAAGGCTAGTCCCACAGAGCCAGTCCCACAAACACAGCCCCACCAAGCCATCCCCACAGAGCCAGCCCCACAGAGCCATCCCCACAGAGCCATCCCCACAGAACCAGTCCTACAGAGCTGGTACCACAGAGCAGCCCCAAACAGCGAGACCCACAGAGCCAGCCCCACAGTTAGTCCCACAAGGCTAGTCCCACAGAGCCAGTCCCACAAACACAGCCCCACCAAGCCATCCCCACAGAGCCAGCCCCACAGAGCCATCCCCACAGAGCCATCCCCACAGAGCCAGTCCCACAGAGCCAGCCCCACAGAACCAGCCCCACAGAGCCAGTCCCACAAAGCCAGTCCCACAGAGCCACTTAACAGAGCCGGTACCACAGAGCCAGCCCCAGGCAGTCAGCCATAAGTGCCAGCCCCACAGAGCCAGTCCTACAGAGTTATTCCCACAGAACCAGTCCTACAGAGCTGGTACCACAGAGCAGCCCCAAACAGCGAGACCCACAGAGCCAGCCCCACAGTTAGTCCCACAAGGCTAGTCCCACAGAGCCAGTCCCACAAACACAGCCCACCAAGCCATCCCACAGAGCCAGCCCCACAGAGCCATCCCCACAGAGCCATCCCCACAGAACCAGTCCTACAGAGCTGCTACCACAGAGCAGCCCCAAACAGCGAGACCCACAGAGCCAGCCCCACAGTTAGTCCCACAAGGCTAGTCCCGCAGAGCCAGTCCCACAAACACAGCCCCACCAAGACAGCCCCACCAAGCCATCCCCACAGAGCCATCCCCACAGAGCCAGCCCCACCAAGCCAGCCCCACAGAGCCAGCCCCACAGAGCCAGTCCCATAGAGCCAGCCCCACAGAACCAGCCCCACAGAGCCAGTCCCACAAAGCTAGTCCCACAGAGTTAGTCGCACAGAGCCAGTCCCACAAAGATAGTCCACAGAGCCATAGTATGATCTAATAACAATTCTCCAACTCAGTGAGATTTATTCTGTTGCACAGCAAGTCCTTGCAGACTCAAACTTGCTTACACGACTTGAGACCTGTCGTGGGATTTGATTGTAGCCTCTGCTTACTTTCACATTGATAGATGTCGAGCGTTGCATGGAAATCACCATATGCCCAGTTTTCTGTTGTAAGTTTGTTTCATATTTGAGGGCCACTGTGTTTGTACTACATGCATACACAGATCGGTGACACATTGAAGGAAAAATTTCGCTTATATCAACTGTTGCTCCACCACAGGCCTCCAGCTTCAGTCACTCTTGACATTTGTTAAGAGTCTCTGAATTGCACTGACTGGATTAACAACAGTCTCCTAAAAGATGTTCCCTCATTTGGTGTTTTTCATGATATTTGCGGCTCAAGTCCAAAGTCTCCTACACATGTTCAGTTGTGCTGAGACGTAGATATTTGGAGGGCCACAGTATCTGATTCACATCCTTTTCACTGAACTGTTGTTAAACCCTTAATACCCTTTATGTAAGCATCTATTCTTTATTTTCTTTTATTGTTTTGTTGTAATCCCTTTGAGCTGGCATGTATTGTACTGTACGTCTCCCCTATAGCTTAGTGGGATTTGGAGTAATGATGGCATTGTAATATTTGATTGATATAATATGATTAATGTGAATATATTTCAACATACCAAATACTGTACAGTAAGATTAGACATAGGAACACATGGGAAACTAATTACATTACATTTGAAACAGATGTCTAATTTCGGTGCAGCAAAATGTCTGCATTCATTCAGTGTCTCATTGTCTGTTTACCACCCTCTTTTTCCAATCATGTCCCCAATTCAAATCCCCCTAATCTACACAATACTGGCGCTGCTGCTCACTGTTCCACATTAAGTCTCCTTTGATTTACCTTTGCTCCCGACCTGTCCAACCCCATGAAATCTGTCTTCATTTACCGCCGCCATCTCCAGATAATGCAGACTAAAGTCATTACATAGAGTGATCCTTGTGGGTTTTAAAAGGTTCAGCACATCCACCTCCCGGTGCCATATATGGATGGTAATCAGTAATATCCTTCTTAGCCCCATTGCCCTGACACCAACACAGTCTCTGTGCAGGATCACCAGCAGCTTACAGCAGCGGAGACATCTTGCGGTTGTAATTCAACACTCCCAACACAGAACAAATGCTGAGACTCAGTCAGTCTACCAGATGACACAGTGCAGGGGAAATGAGGAAGTCCATTTCTAGAACAGGATCAATATGATCAGCCAAAAAAAAAACAACCTTTATTTAACACTATTCTAGATTTAAAGGTTCCATATGTAACTTTCAGAAAATCCTTGTTTCGAGGTTGTAAGAGCAGCTTCCTCCAAGGCCATGAGGGCTCGTCTGCATTGACAACAGTCTAACAACAAACTGACTGTGACTGACCGTCATATTGATAAAATACTGGAAAATGAATAATAATCATATTCAGAATAACATTAATATCCGTATGTTTATATAGTTCATTTGGACCATTGGTTCAATGATACTATATACACTTACACAACATAAATCACACATCAGATCTTGATGAACGAATTATTCAACATGAAGATCCTAACTGATGTACGTTGTATAATTTGATGAGAACAAAATGACATAACAATGGTCAGTGGAAACCAAATCATCAACCCACTGAGGGCTGGATTCAAAACCACACTGAAAAAAAATTAAGCAGATAGTGGTCCTGCTACTGGGTTGATGCCCTTCTACGGCCCGGTCCAGCTCTCCTGGTGTAATGGCCGGCCTCCTGGTATCTCCTCCATGCTCTTGAGACTGTGCTGGGAGATACAGCAAACCTTCTTGTGGCTGCATATATGGATGTGTCATCCTGGAGCAGCTGGACTACCTGTGTAATCAGGTACCGCCTAATGCAGCCAGTAGTGCCAAGGACACTAGCAGAAGACCAAACTAGAGAAGAATCAGTCAGGAAGGATCAGGAGAGAGCAACTGTCTGTGGACACCACATGTAAAACATTCCCTTTTTGGGGGTTGTCTTGATTTTGCCTCTCCGTTGCACCTGTTGTCACTTTGATTTGCACCAAAGCAGCTGATTCACAATCACTTGTGCTTCCAAAATAGACAGATTGATAATCCCTGAAGTTTAACTGACTTGGTTACTGACTGTGACCATTACAGTACGTGTTCCCTTCATTTTTTTGAGCAGTGTAGCTCTCTGTTTGCACATTACTTCATCATCCGATGTTACAAAGCAACCAGTGGCATATCAATGTTGCGAAACTCTACAGCTAGCTGACCGACCTCAGCCTAGGATACATTTGCTCCTGTCCTCCAGATTTTCATATCTCAGGAACAGGAGGGGAGACATTTGGTCAGATACTGAATTGATGACTCTAATCTTGAAACTGTGCTGATTGCATAGATAAACAATTATTCTTTTTTTTCCCAAGGACATATTTTTCATTCTTTATGTTAATCTGGATGTTGAGACTGATTTTTCTGTGGTCATAAGTTCAATCTGACTCAGTGTATGAGCTACAATGTAAACGTTTAAAGCGGATTTGAGTGACGTGCTGTTGAACACAGTGAAGATAAGAGATACAGAAAGGAACCCATTCTTTTCTCCAAAATAAATCAAGTCTTCATTATTTCCAGTAACTTTTTCTGGCACTCATTTTTATGCGTTCACCAGGCTACAGACTATCCCACTGAAATAAAATGCACCATGACACTGGCGTCGGTGCAGAACAGTATTTCATGCACAGTGTGCAGTGTTTTCATGCACAGCATGAAGTGCTTCATGCGCAGTATGAAATGCCATTCAAAGGCAAGAACTGAGGAAAGGCTTTTACACAATGACAAGTATCTTGTCGGTATGCCTTCTGAGTAAAATGACATGTTTTCACTTGCTCTGACCTCCACCTTCCTGTGATGTATATAAGCATGCCATGCTTAAGCACAATTAAACTAATAGCTGTGAGTAAGGGCCAGGCCTTGAGGGAAACAACTGTGAGTGACACATTTTGTCTTCTGTCTTGTGTTTTTCCCACAGCACAGTCTGTCTGATCCTCCTCTTCTCTCAGTACCTCAGCAAAGTCAATGTACCAATGATCGCCTACAAGGATAAGAAGTGGAAGGTTTTCCAGTATCCCCTCTTCAAGCTCTTCTCCGTGAGTTGCCAACAGTGTCCAGATCTCATGACTTCTGCTTATCTTCTGTCAAGGAAAAACCCAAAATACTTTAATTTCAATGTCATGCTTCAAAACAAGTTTTATTGAAAGTACAGTGCATAAAAATCATCCAGTGTCAAGTAATAGTCTGCAAAACTGACTCAAATATGTGTTGTGTGTGTAGATAGATATTCAGACACAGGGATGGAGAGAAGTTACCACTTCTATTGTGGTAATCTATGAGTAACCTGACCACATAACAAAGCCGTAGTGCGAAAGCAGACAGTGGTAGATGGTCAGAGGACGGTCCTTCAGCTGCTCGAATTACAACTCAGTTTTAGCCAGCCAAGCCTAAACTTCCTGCCAGATCAGCAAACTTTATGTTGCTGCCATTACACAGATTAGACCCAGCACCCTGTGAACCCGGTGAGGGGATTTGTGCCAGATGAGTCTGAGTCACTAGAGCTGCTACTGTGAGCTCTGGGTGTGATACTCCGACTTTGAGAAATTCACTTTACTATGATTTCAGTCATGTTTACATGGATTTTAAATGTCCGGCTATAGTCACACTGACATAATAATAAATTTTCTCTGATGTCATGTAAACATACTGAGTGTCTCATCCTCTGAACTCCACATGATGGAGAATGGAAGACACGCTGCAGGTATACACTGCCCCTCTGAATTATTTGACATCCCATTCATCACTCTTCTTGCTGCTTCAGGCTGCAGCCGACAGTAATGTCACACATGGCCTTCATGACATGACTGGTGGCTAGCTAGTGTTGTTAAACATACTCTTAAATTATATTTACTGTTTGACAGCTGTATGTTATTGATTTTGAGAACGTTAGCTCTTTGGCTAATAGTGGAGCCAAAGGGTTCCATGAGCTGAGTGGACGTATCTAAGGTTCATCAGTAAGGTTTACTGGAGATGTGAAACGTTTCTATTGATTTAGAACCTTATGGGGCAGTAAGGATTGTTCCAGGTATCATGTAAACCCTCAGGTGTTACCAGGGAAACTGAATTATGACTTGTGAAAAACTTTAGATTTTGTCCTGCAGAAAGTATAAGAATATGAATAAATATTCTTTTTTTTTAAGTCATTGGTAGGTGATCACGGTAGAAGCGGGATAAGTTGTCCTGTTCTTAATGGCCTTCGCTGCATGTCAGATGGTTCACTCCTCCATGTCGGCCATTAAAAACTGATAATTGACATCTTGTCAGGCATCGTCCCTCAATTAATTACCACTTTTTTTCAGTATATGATGCTGCAAAAACTCAGTCAGAAACACTGTGTTGTGCATTGTATTTAGAAATATGTCTCATGATGTACAACCTCTAAAAGCATATGATGTAACTTTTTCCCATTGTCTAGTGTGACTAAATCTAAAATCGCTGTCATAATTACCACTGCTTTAAAAATGACCTTGCAAGATGTTCCCTAAATGTGGAACGTTATTTCGCCCTCTTGCAATAAGCTTTGCCAGTGTAGTTTTACCAGATGCCACTATCTTCGCTGTACCCTAAAAAGATGAGCATGTCACAGTACGGCTGGGCGATATAACCATTTTACAATATGTCAATACACCGTTCTTCCTGGTAGTTGTCGTCTATGTATGACACTGAGACAGCGCCTAGCGACAGATGGGTTGAGCAACAACACATATGTTTGATTTACAAGATGTATATAACGAGGACAAAGTGTCTCTGTCTCCGTCCCTCACTTGTCCTGTCTGTTGATGCTCTGTGATCCGTCAGTCTGTAGAGCTGACAACATGCCAAAACGTCATAACTCTTTAGAAGTGCTGTAATATAAACAAAATGATAAATATCTTGTTAATCTTCTTTTTTTGAATTGAAGTCAATGTGACTGGGAAACACAGATACGAATGTATGAAGAAATAACAGGATTGTGTCTTCTCTGTTTTGGGAGGAGGGTCCCTTCAAATATATTATCCCATGACTACAGTCATTAGCTGTCAGGTAGAGATCGCCTGTGGTGATGGACCAACACAAAGAATGTGTATTTTGACCTGTATTTATCTTAGGTTGGGTTTAAGTCCAGCACAAATCCTCTTTGACATCCACCCTGCGTCACATTCACGCAGGAACATACCTACTGGTCACTGTCAGTCAGAGCTCAGCAGATATATGTGCTGCTTTGTATGCTACAGTGACGTCTGTCTGTTCAGTAACAGCTAAAATATCACAGGGGTGCAATCTTGTCTCCTCTTAGTCAAATTCTGCTTTTTAACCCTTCTAACTCCACGGGTGCACGGGCGCTCCCACGCGACAGCGTCTGTACTTTGCAGAATATCTCGGGAACCACACAACAAAACTTAATGGGGAAAATTGCTGTCACAAGCATACTCTTTGGGCAATTCTAGCCTTTCGAGAGGGTTTTCAATCCAGCCGTTAAGTGCGGCGTTTTTTCCGGGAACTTCACACGTGAATTCCACCGTGATAACTCCGTGATAAGTTCATTATTCATTACATTTTGTGATTAAAAACGTGTAAATTATGTTAGCGGACCTCCATATTGAAGCTTGATGTAAACGATGATGACTTCCGGTCGGTCTCTCGACCAATGAGATGCTCCGATTTCTTCTTCTTTTGTTTTTATGACGGTGACATCCAATCCCAGCAGCCAAAGATCAGTGTGAGGTGAAATAGTTACCTTCCAGTATCGAAAACATTATTTTTTGTTGTGTTTGTGTTAGAATGTTGGGATCTTTTTCTCCTCATAGCCAAGGCCTGAGAGAAACATATTTGAAAATGGCAAAGCTTGTACATTGTTGATCTGTGTCTTTTTTTAATTAAATTCTGTGACATTCAATTTCTGTTTTGCTTTTTCTTTTGTTTTTATAACTATTGATCCATTCATGTGGCATCATTTTAGCGTTCATATTATTATTGCCCAGGTTGTCCTGAAAAAAAAAAGATGTTCATTACTTGACTGTGCATGAAAGGGTTGAGATTATACATGCATTAATAGACAGAGAGGCCAGGTGGACAAAAAATAGCAATAAATGGCTTGGTTTTTTGAGGGTTAATCCAAAATAGGTCCTTTGTGAGATTGGAGCAGATCTGATAAGTTTTTGAAGGGGGGCACTGAATCTGGGTCTGCGAGGAGAGTCAGAAGGAATTATATGAGGTCAGTTTTTGACTGCCCACAAGCCTTAAAGTAAGAATCTCTTAAAGTAGAGTTATGAAAACCTTATTTGGCGTATGTGATAATATGTCCAACTTGGGACCGTTATTCCTCTTTGCCTTTCTTTATAGACGGTACAAAAGGGGAACAGGGGGACAGAACTGTCTCACCTTTAAACCAGCAGCGGATTAGACTGGGACAGTTGGCAGAACGGGACCATGGACCAGGCCCCTGTTGCCGAACCTGTTGTGTGACATAGCTTCTTTTGAAAATGCCCGAATGCCATCTGAAATCCCACACTGGGGCAGCACGATGCCTGCATTGTTTGGTTTGGTGTTTAAAACGCAAAGGTGGCAAAATGAAAGGACTCTTTGGCAACTTTATCGCACGACCTCAGTGTTAAAGGGGTTTTCCTCGCCCTTTTCACCCCTGATGAGTTTGCACCCCTGAAATTAACTGGTGGCTTTCGGTCACGCTTTGAAGGTCTTTGAAGGGCGAAAACATAACAGCGAATGCAAGGCTCCTCCCACGAACACAGTTAGAAGAACTCTGAGTCATTTTGGCTTCAGGGTTCAGTCGTTGGAATGCTTTATGTATGGCAGCTCTTCACATTAACACAGAATGACTCACATGTTGTGAAAGCCTAAAACCCTCAAGGTGTCTTGATCTTACAGTAAACATGGTTACGTTTTTTTAAAGCTAGTCATCAGTATTTATTGTCCCTCATCCAGTGAATACAAAGCATAAACTGTGGCTCTTTTCAGCATGAAGGGACGAAGCCAGGGATTACATAGCAGCACACAAAGAGCCCACCTACTGTGGGTAGCCAACACCCAACAGTATACACAGTCAGTTGGCAAGTTCTATTCATCACTAAGTGGTCATATAATGCATGACTTACTCTTGCACTTGGATGTATAATTTGTAGTTTAAATAATGACCCCTTTAATCGATTTATCCTCCTGTTGGATCCTGTGCTGTATAGGTGCAGTTGTCAAGATGGCATCAAAGAAGGAATAAAGGAAATGTAAACATTTTTTTCTGGCATGTTTTTCTTGCCTGGAGCTACTGTTTAACTCTCCTCGAAGAGCCCCGCATATGATAAAAGCATTCTTGTGCACAACTCCCGCGTAATCCCCGTACAAATCCAATCAAAAGTGCACACCGGGGCCTGAGGCGCGCTGCAGAAAGACACATGCAGGCTCAAACTGGATGTGATAAACATTACAGCTATGAAATTCATGATTAATCAGATTGTGAAAACATAATCATCTTCATGTTATTTAACTGGTGCAATAAAGGAGTTACTGTGCAAATACTTTCGCTCCAGTAGGTTCTTACCCAACAGCTGTGGTTGCAGGTAGAGATGGATGGATTTATTGGCTTTAAGGCTGATTGGAGCTGTCATTGACTCATAATTAAAACAGGTAGCTGACAGGTGATGTTGGCTGAGTGTAGGTAAATACACGGTTTTACTCAATAGCTTTGAGGTTTTTAGTCTCAAAACAGAGCAAATAATGCCTCACCAGGCCTGAAGGAGCTGCTTAGAAGAATACCAGAAAACAATGTTTTATGTAGGTGGATGTTCACTTTGAATGTCCTGACACATCGTGTATCTGATGACAATCTCTAGGCTTTGTTCGGGATGTGCGGCGCCTGGCTGGTCTGCTTCTTACTGACCGTCTTTGATGTCTTCCCTTCAAAGTCTGATGAGTACGGCTTCTCAGCCAGGACTGACATCAGCCTGGACGCTGTGGCAAACTCCCCCTGGTTCCACGTGCCATACCCAGGTAAGTGCATAAATACCAACTCATTTTAGTTCATGAGTCACATACAGTCAAACCAGTAAAACCATCCCATAATAACTTATAAATAAGGGTCTGTGTGTACATGGCATTTTTTTTTTCAGTTGTTCCAAATGAGCGTATGCAGCCGTCTGGAGCCTTTTATCAGAGTGCTCTGCCCTTTTTTGTGCGGTCGCTACAAGCTCATTAGGTGCCGTGAACATTCCACTTCTTTAAAGGGAAATTTTAGTTTATTTCAACCTGTCTCTTATCGTCCTGAATTTGTTTCAAGTGACTAGTGACATAAAAATAATAGTTAGCATGTTAGCCGTTAGCCTAGATACAGCCGGGGCGCATAGTAGCGTCAGACCTGTTAAAACGTAAGTGAACGTTCATACTTCAAGTGCAAAGTTAGTCCACTAAACAAGCTTTTTTTCCACAAAGACCGCCTCATATCGTTAGGATAAATGTCAGAGAACATATAGAAAACCACATGTAAACGTGTTGTCTTACCTTACCGGTGTGCTGCCATGTTTGTTTACCATTTAGCTCTGCTTTCCAAAGCGCAGCTGAAATATTGCGAGAACAAGCAGCGATCTTACGAGCTCTAGATAAAGCCCAGCTGGATATTACTCCAGGTGGAGGTGTCTCGTCCTTGGTCACATCCAGACCTTGAATATAAGGCTGCAAATGGTCCCATTCCTTGCAACAGAGGCATTACTCTTCTGTGGGCACTGGGGCACAGCGTTCACAGGTACACCACCAATCTCCAGAGCTACGCAGCCTTGCAGCAGCCATTCCTCCTCTCTCGTCCTCTACCTGTTGCGCCTCTCTCTCCTCCTCCGTTCTTCAATTTCACGAAGCTCTTCATCAGTGTATTCTGGCTCAAATAAATAAGGGCGGCCATCAAACTCTGCAAAATCGAATTCCTCCTCCACAAAGTCGAAGTCTGGCAAAAAGTCAGCCATTATTCTATAAATCTTTCATAAAATAAATGAATGAACTTTTCAGGCTACTGTCCGGTTTTGCCTTCCAGCTGTTGCTGTTTGTTCTCGCAGGATTTCAGGCACGGTACGAGATCGCTGCTTGTTCTCGCAATATTTCGGCTGCGCTTTGGAAAGCAGAGCTAAATGGTAAACAAACATGGCAGCACACCGGTAAGGTAAGACAACACGTTTACATGTGGTTTTCTGTATGTTCTCTGACATTTATCCTAATGATATGAGGCGGTCTTTGTGGAAAAAAAGCTTGTTTAGTAGACCAGCTTTGCACTTGAAGTATGCCCGTTCACATTTGAGGGCGCAAAAAATGGGACATGTGTATGGTCCCTTCAGTTGAAAATCTTTGAACTTTCCAGAAATGTCCAGTTAAAGTCCCTGCCACCTCTTTAGCTTGGCTACCACCTGCTGTGACAACACAGAAAGAAAAGCTCATTTTTTGGGAGCAGACCGGCCAGCGGACACTGAATGGTTTACTTTTATCGTCATTAGCTTTGTAAGCTTGAAGTTAACTGTGTCAGCCCTCTGTTAATGTAGTGTTGCATTAGCTACGACCTTAGTGTCAAGACATTGTTTTAACAGGAACAAAATCCAGGCTCAGCAAGTCAATAAAAAAAAGCGTGGGGATGAAGCGCTCCCCAGCGCCCTGCCACGGCTTTTCAATTTTTCAAAAAAATGTCTCGTTTAGTCCAGATTTAGTCAGTCTACCACTGCATCCCCACCAACGCCAAACTAAAGTGGAAGCTGTTGAGGAAGCAGGTTAAGTCATTTCCTGTCTTACAGACCATTTACAAATCTAAAGTTTTGACATTGCCTTAGCAACACGATTTCACCAGTACTGGTAAAAGACACAAGTCTGCTGAATGGCGTAGAAAGATTTCCCAAATAAACCTTACGTTTGTCTCACAAGTGTAATTATTTAGGCATTAAATTAAAAGAAGCTTGCAGCCACTGCCCCCTCTGAAGGTAGATTCTAACTTTATCTGTCCAGGTGCTGAACTGCCCTCACAGTTGAATTCCACCTCTTTAATTCCACCAACATCACGTTGTTAAGAAACATTTAGACAATCAATTATTGATCTTTGTGAATCAATGCCAAATCATCCACGTGCGCAACATGATGCATCTAAGAATGGATTTTTTCCCCCCACCCCTAATATTTTGTTATTTGAGCAGGTGCAACACACGTGGTCACAAGGAATGATTAGTGATCTGTTAGGCTGTATCGGTATTGATGATAACCATGTTGTTAAGAAATGAAATCTTGATATCATGTTAAAAATACGCATTTGAACATTTCTCGTAAATAATTCACCACCTCTTATATTATTTCTATTTCTCTTTGTTATTGCTCTGTCTCCCTCAACACCACCTGGTTGCCTTTTCACCAAGTCACTAAGTCAGTGCTCTTTTTGTACAGTTTTGTACAGTTATGGTTACAGGCTCTCTCTCACCACGTCACCTCCCGACACTCCTATTTTGGGTGTAATTTATTTGTTTAAAAAAAACCCAGACAAAACACACATGTACAGAGATTAAATTATTTTGTACAGGAAGCATTACGCTGGTGTGTCAGTTATTGCTGTAATGAATATCAGAGTGTACCAACTGTCAGAAGTCATTTAAAGTGCTGAGCTCTGTGGTTCCTGCAATTAATTCTAATTGTCTGTCAGTCTCTCTTTAATTCTGCCGCATAGCTGCAGTTACACAACTGCTCTTTAATGATCCGCCAATATGTCGCATAATCTGTCGGAGAGATTTACCAATGTTGTTTTAACTGCTTCAAGTGTATCTCCTGGTAATATACTGTTGAAAGATCTGTTAAGTGACAGATTTTCATAACCGCACCGGGACGTTAAGCCTCCTGACAGTCAGCTGGCTACGACTGAAAGTTAATCTCCATGTGGAGCATGTGTCCTGTCGTTTCAAGGAGCATATGCTGCTTTAATAAAATTCAACAACCTTTGGACTGATCTATCAAAGCCAGTCATCATTTTAACTATTCATGGTTTTTATCTTATCAGTTATAGATATACAGTATATGTTTCTCTTCTCTTTTCTGTCCTTTATTTAAACTCAGAAATACACAATGTGAGTGAACAATATGAATTAAAAGCACAGAGACACGGAAAAAAACACAGACACACGCACATAAAAGTAGCAACAAGAAGTAAAAAGCAATAAAGACGAATAAAGCCACACAATTAAAAATTTAAACAAATAAATTAAAAGCATCAGTGATGAATAAACCTGTTAAAACATTGAACACACTAATCAGGTAAATCAGGAACACCTAGGAGATAAATGAGACAGTTAAAGATTTGAGTTGTCCTCTGGATAAAAATGAGGAAAGCATTAAATTGTCCTTGTCGTTAAGCGAAATCTCTTTTACTCAGTGATGTGAGACCTTAGGGCCTGTAGATGAGGTGCTGACATAGTTACCAGCAGCTGAGCTCAAATCATTCCATCTCTTCTTTACGACTCAGTGTGGTGGATCAGACCTGTAATTAGTCTTATCTGTTATCCTCACCAGATTTACTGATGGATTATAGTATGAAACATTCCTCCTCCCCGTTATAGATTTTAAAAGCTGTTTCTGCCGTTTTAAGCCTCAGATATTTTAGAATATTTAACAAGACTTTGAGTTTTTCCACCAGCTGTTAAATCAGTCTCCTGAAAAACGAAATTGAAAGTGCCCTGAACTGATGTCTCCCTTACATTTATTTTGTAGTAAGTTACATATCATTGTGTCAGCTCTGGTAATTTCCAGCTATGCTCTGCCGAAGTGGTTGCTTTTTAATGATCCCCAGGTTTTAACAGATCTCTGGGAAAACTGCAGTTTCCTACTCTGCACCATGGACATGCAACAATCTTCAAAAAGATTAAATTAGAAACACTTTGGTCCGTTGATGAATTTAAGGGCATCATAAAGAATGTGGTGACAGAGACATGTGCTTGTTTTTCTTGATTTATTTAGGATTTTTGTATTTTATATTGTGTTTGTTGCATTTTAAATGTGCTCCGATTGGCTGCTGCCTCGGCCAGGTCTCAATTGGACCTCCTGGTTATCAATCAATCAATCAATCAATCAATCAACTTTATTTATATGGCACTATTCATTAGGGGTGGGGGAAGATATTGTTGCAGCGAAATATCGCGATATTTTGCGTGGCGATATTGTATCGATTCAGAGACACCAAATATCGATATTTTTGGTCACATACATCCTTAACTAAGGCTGCAAATATAAACTCAGTGTTTTGATTTGTGTAACATTTGACTTGTAGTTGTCTTGTAGAAAAGACAGTCATGTTTTATTTTTCTATTCAGTTTATTTTAAAGTCATTTTACTTTGAAAATTTTTAAAAGCTGCAAAGCTTGTGTGAGTTGCAGTGTTTGTAAAAAGTACAATAGTGTGCATTCAGTAAAGTTTGACTATATTATGGCTGAAATACAGTCAAGTTTGTCAGGTAAAAGAGGCAATTACAATGAGTAGTAGACAATGTTTTAATTTGTGTAAGATTTGTCTTGCAGTTGGAAAAGACAGACATGTTTTATTTTTATATTTGGTTCTAACCAAGCTGCTATTTGTGTTTTTACACTTGAATGAGCTGCTGCTTGAAGTCAATTTTATTTGAATAAATTTTTGAAGTAAGATGAATAGACTGAAAACTTTTTTTTTTAACAGATGACACATGTTGATCAAGACGAAGTATGTTAGCATCTTTTGCAGCTGAAAATTTTGCTATATATCGTGATATTGTTGATATCGCAATACGCAGTATATCGCCATATCGTGATAATATTGTATCGTGACTTAAATATCGTGATAATATCGTATCGTGGTGTCTCTGGTGATTCCCACCCCCTACTATTCATACGACAGTAACACAAAGTGCCTCACAGAGGTTAAAAACAACAAAGATCCAAAAACAGAAAACAAAAAGAAAAGAGAAAACCCAACCCTCCCACCCCACAAAGAGATACATAAATATACACATACGCGCGCGCACACACACACACACACATACATACACACACACACACACATACACACACACACGCACACGCTAGTTATCACTAAAGAGACATGGCTAGGTAAGAATGATCTAAAATAGAGACATAAAATGCATCAAAGCTAAAACCTTTAACTAAAATAACAAAAGATAAAGGTTAAATGAAATAAGAATGTAAAAAGACGAAGGGTAAGAATATAAAAAATAAATAAATAAAAAATAGATAATAGATAGATAAATCGGTTATAAAAGGAATTTAAAATAGATAAATAAAGTGATCAGTTAAAAGCCTGATTAAAAAGATGAGTCTTGAGCCTCTTTTTAAAAACATCAGCAGTCTCTGCAGCCCTGATGTTCGCCGGCAGGCTGTTCCACAATCGGGGGCCATAATAACTAAATGCTGCCTCCCGTGTGTTTTAGTCCTAACTTGTGGTATGGTTAAAAGGCTGGTGCCGGAGGACCTCAGGGTCCGCGAGGGTTGATATGGTAAAAGCAGGTCAGATGAATAAGAAGGCCCAAGACCGTTAAGACATTTAAAAACTAATAAAAGAACCTTAAATCCTGAAGCACACGGGGAGCCAATGCAGCGAATTTAAAACTGGTGTAATGTGCTTCCGCCTTCTGGTCCTCGTCAGCACTCATGCAGCTGAATTCTGTAATAGTTGTAGATTTGAGATGCTCTTTTTTGGGAAGACCAGAAAGCAGGGCAATAATCTAACCTACAGGAGATAAAAACATGCATCAGCACCTCTGTGCTGGCCTGAGAGAGAAACGGGCGGACTCTGGCTATATTCTTAAGGTGGTAGAAACTTACCTTTGTTATGTTTTTAATATGTGGAATAAAACAGAGCTCAGAGTCAAAAATCTCACCCAGATTTTTTACAGATTGTGTTGGTTTAAAATCCTGTAGTTTTGGTAAAAGTTTCTCTCTCTGGCCTTCAGGACCAGTGACTAAAACCTCTGTTTTGTCCTGGTTGAGCTGCAGGAAATTCGCTGTCATCCATGATTTTAAAAAATTCTAAAATGCCGTTAAAAGGGCATCAATTGGCCCTGTGTCATCAGGAGACACCGCGGTGTACAGTTGCGTATCATCAGCATAACTATGAAAGCTGATTCCGTGACGTCCCCCAGAGGAAGCATGTAGAGATTAAAAAGAATTGGACCTAAAATAGACCCCTGGGGGACCCCGCACTTTATCTCATGGGTTCCTGAGGAACATGTATCCATACTTACAAAGAAGTGTCGATGAGTAAGGTAAGAGACGAACCAGTTAAAAACAGTACCAGAGAGGCTGAACAGGTGCCTAAGTTTATTTAATAAAATGTGATGGTCTACTGTATCGAAGGCAGCGGTTAGATCCAGTAGTACCAAGACTGTGAGTTTATGGTTATCTAAATTGCACCTGGTGTCGTTTAAAATCTTTAAGAGGGTTGTCTCGGTACTGTGGTTCATCCTATAACCAGACTGATACTTCTCTAAAGTGTTATTTGTATTTAAAAAATCATTTTCTTGGGTAAAAACCAGTTTTAAAAAAAAAAAAAATTGCTTAAAAATGGTAAGTTGGATACAGGCCGATAATTATTAAAAATGTTGGGGTCTAAATTGCTCTTCTTCAGAAGGGGCTTCACAACCGCCGTTTTCAAGGAGGCCGGGAAGACACCCGTCTGAAGAGAGCAATTCACCATGTACAGTAGCTGTTCTTCAAAGAATCCATAAAATGTTTTAAAAAACGGTGTAGGAATTGGGTCTAAAAGGCAGGTTGTGGGCTTTACTTGGGAGAAAACTCGACCAAGTGTGCTCGCATCAATCAGGGCAAAACTCTTCAGTGTTTCCTCAGGTAAAAGCAATGATCCAGGTGTGTCGACAGTTAAAATCTGTTGAGATAAAAGACTGGATCTGATGTCATTAATTTTGCTTCTGAAGTGGTCTGCAAAGTCCTCACAAAGGGCATTGGTTGTTGTCTTTGGCAATCTGTTAAAATTACTGTTTGTTAAAATATCAATTGTGGAGAAGAGGAATTAAATAAAATAAATTCTGTTGTGAGTTTTCCTCGTGTCCTCACACTGACATCGACTGGAATTCTATTTAAGCTGATCCTCCTCCTTGCTCCCTCACTCCAGGGGGTTCGCACCTTTGTCACCTTTTTCACCTCTAATGAGTTGCACCAGTGTTTTTACCCTCCCACATCTAACACCTCTGCCTGACCCTCTCACCTCCTAACACCTTTTCCTTGTGTCCTTATCTGCTCATCCTCTCAGATGTGCACACCAGTTGTTGCGTAGGGTCCTCAGGGTGAAGCTTAACAGAGGGCATTTGCTGTGAGGGCTCCATGTTTCTGACAGTTGAAGTGATCAGGGATCAGATAAGCTTCCTCAGTGTCCTCTCCAAAAACTTTAAACACATTCTTATAAAATGGCTCTAAATTATAGTTTTTGTTTTTAGCTTGTATTAATAATAATAATAATTAGTAATTAATGTTTATTATGTATGTATGCATTATGTATCCATTAATAAAAAGAGTTTTATTAATTGTCTTTTATCTTTGTTTCCAATTCTGTGTTGAACTCGTTACAATTTGTATTACATGTTTTTATGCAGGTAGAGCACTTTATTAACTTGTTTTTGAAAGGTGAGATATAAATAAAGTTTAATGTTATGTATAACATTGCTCTGTGGGGATAGAAATGTCTCCTAAAAATGAATTTATTCAGTTCTGCTGAGGGTCGTTGTTTTTATGAAAAACAGATTGCACACTAAACTATGCTTCCATAAATATTTAAATACCACCGAGGTTACGTTTCGAGCTTCATGCTCTTCATCTGACAAAGAGCATGAAGCTTGAAACGTCACCTCGGTGGTAATTAAACATTTATAGGAGCATGATCTAGTGTGCTCTGTGTTTATTCACTTCTTGCATGATCTCTTGTCCAGCGAGTTTTTGATTGTCTGCATGTGTGCGCTCTTGTGAACTCACTGGTTTATAGCCCTGTTATAAAGAAGAACTTCAACATATTATAAATATAAAATAAGAATATATAAAAAAGAGCGCAGCCTTGTGGAGAGTCGCTCTTAGAACAGGATCAGAGAAGCAGTGTCCCACATTCACCTGAGAAAATTATTTGTTACAGAAAGGTTTCTGCTGAGATGAATTCAATCACAAAATGTTAGGAACTAAAAGCTCACTCACAATATTTATTTATTTAGGCTTAAAACATGAAAGTAGCACCGGACTTCTTAGATGAAATTCAAGATATTTCCTCCATAAACTGATGCAGAAAATTCACCAAAATGTCAGAAATGAAGTGTTTGAAATCCCAGACTAATGTATGTCGCCAACGGGTCATAAGTTCAGTATCCCTGATGTCAACCTTTGTGCTGGCAGATGATTTGTACGGCTGCCAGTGGTTTAGGAGGGATAGTTTGTCTTTTGACATATGAACCCACTCTACCTCACAGGTCTGATAGCTGTTCCCTCAGTCAAGACTAAACATGGAACATTAAATAGTTAATGTGTCATCCAGAGCTGAAACAGACCTCTGATATTTTTATAATGTTGAAGGATTCTGTCATAGCTCCAGTCTTTGAGTTAAGAGTTGTGTGTCTGTAGCTGTATGTGTGGAAACGAGTATTTTTTCTCTCTTCACACAGGTCAGTGGGGTGTCCCCACAGTGAGCGTGTCTTCAGTGCTGGGTATGATGGCAGGTGTCTTGGCATCGACCATGGAATCAATTGGGGACTACTACGCTTGTGCTCGCCTGTCTGGCGCTCCTCCTCCACCGACTCACGCCATAAATCGAGGTATCGCAGTAGAGGGCATCGGCTGCATCCTGGCTGCACTGTGGGGAACTGGAAACGGCACCACCTCCTACAGCCAGAACATTGCTGCACTGGGCATCACCAAGGTACACCGCAAAATACTCTCCTCCTGTGTTTTGGGCTCTTTAACTCTAATGTGCAACATTTTAGCAAACAGTTGGGTACTTACAAGTGGGCATCAGTATATTTCCTCAGATTGATTCATATCACTGTAGGTGGCGTAAAGATAAAAATGTCCGGTCTGTTTGCAACATCAGATTTTGATTTCACGAATTCTTTGATTTACTACACATTATTAAAAAGTTAGTGCTGTACACTGTGGTCAGCATCCAGCGGGCTGAGAGCTGACTGGGGAAGTGTGGAACATCTTGCTTTTTATTTCAGCTTCCATGGGAACAGTTTAGAGCCACAAGACCTGCGTGAACAGCGTGGCTGAGGTGTGACTTGGCAGCAGATCAGCTGCGGCTCAAGGCTGTCTCTTCCCTCCTGATGCCTGCGGTTTGCAGCAAAAATAATAGCCAGTGAAAATGACGACATTATCCCAGTGACGTTACACCTTTCAAACTCGTACTTGGGGGCAGTTTAACTGTTTAAAAGAAAGTACCCTGGAGTTTCCTTGTGATTTGTGACTGTATTTGTTTCTTCCAAAGAACAACTGTTTGAGTCCAGGAAGTATTTCCTAAGTATTTCTTGGAAGCAGCATTTAGTTTAGTTTCTTGTGTATTCAGCGTTGTGTTGTTTTCTAACTCGTCTTCCCTCAGTGACTGATGGTTGATGTCTCATTTTAGTGCTGCCGTTTTGGCAGGGACTCAGAGAGATAAATAACTCGAGCATCCAGGTAACATAAAGGTAAAATACAAGGAGAAATAAAAAATAATTTACGGAAGCAGCATCACGTGTATTTCATGGCTGATATCATCTCATTTTGGGTGGACTGGAACCTGTAACATCCCCTCTGGGACAGTGACTGAGTTCGAGGGGTCAGATGTCGTTTAGCCCTACCTTTTGATCATGATGTCATAGGGAGGCCTGTAATTTTGGGTGATTTGTCGAATGTGTGCTGCTGAGTGACTGACACTTTAAATGATGGTCATATAACTGAAAGAGGAGAAGACGCTGCTTTTTTTTTTTTGGATACGTGGCCTGAGATGAAATGTTGATATGGATGCTGATAAATTTCATCTAGTTTATAAGGAGTTACACAGAGATTTGTGTTTATAATCCTATTTCTCGACATTCTGCAAAACTCCCCCGATATGTTGTTGGATAATAAACTGTCATCTTTACATTCCGGTAAAACGGAAAGAACTGTACAAACAGAAGAATTAATAATACGGCTGGGCAGTACGGACAAAAATGTTACCATGATAAAAGTTTTGATATCTGTCTAATGATAATTATCACAATAAACATCAGATAATTTTTTCTTTGAAGTTTAAAGCCTGATTGATGCTCCTTTAAATGCGGAAATGAGTCAGTAGGAACATCCCTACTGGCAACTGGTGTTTGAGGTGCATTATCATCCCCCTCTTCCTTTGTATGTGTGGTTTATTTATACCAAACATTTGCCAATAATTTGTTACACTGACAACATTCATGTTGAAGTCCGAGACTTGGAATGTATTTCGTTGCATTTCAGTAGAATGGTATGTAGAAACTATAAAGCACTTAGTCAAGGTGTCAGTTTAAGATGTTAAATAACAGCCTGTCTTTGAGCAGTTCAGAAAAGAGCCTTTGTTGAAGCTCAGTGTTTTACGGCAGGTTTGACCTGGGCATTCTTTTTGAGACGCCACTTTCTCTGTTGTCTGACGTCTACATCCACCTTACACCCATCGCAGAGGAGATTGATAGCGTCCTTGTTCTTCTAAGTGCTTCTTAAAGGTTTTTTTCCCCATCACAGTGTCGTGGTGAAAATAAAGCTGACACGGTGAGAATGATGAATGAACCTATGCTGTATTCACAGGATAACAAGATCCTGTGCTCATTTTACGGCAGGTTGGCAGCCGACTGGTCCTCCAGATGACCGGTGTTCTTATGATGGTCCTGGGGATCTTTGGGAAGTTTGGAGCAGTATTTATCACCATCCCAGACCCGGTCATTGGGGGCATGTTCCTCGTTATGTTTGGAATGATTGCAGCAGTGGGGATATCCAACCTCCAGGTAAACGCATTTCAATGTTCTAACATATATCTGTTGGACACTTTTATCCAAGTCAGCCCCTGAATGGAGGAACAAGACCCCCCCCCCTGACAATTAACCCAGAGACACAAAACATCAGCTCTGCTACTGAGCACTGAAACCAGGTACTGAGCCTGCATGTCATATGTTAAATACCACACCACTGCTCACTCATTTTACTCACAAAATGCATCCCTGAGTGTCTTCTGAAGGCGGTGGTACACTAATAGTTGGCAGTGTAGTTGGGAAACCGTCCAAGCAACAAGCAACCGTATGAACTAAGGTCAACTGTGATCCTGTTTCCTGGCACTAGATTTGTGTATGTGATTAAAGCAGGAGGCCAGGGCAGGTCTTTAGCACTTTTGCCCATTAAAACAACCCACAAACAACAGATGTCTTTTACATTATAACATCAGGAGATACAGTTTTATTAATATATATTAGTTGAAGAAATGTCATTATTGTGTAATTACTTGCTGTATCATCAAGATGAAGACAATCCTGGTGAAAAACATGAACAGGCTTCCTTATTTTATGATACAGAGGAGTAATGAGGGATTTGTTGACCTTTAACAGCAGGCAGGAAGTAAAACGGACAACATTTGCGATGTACTGGAAAAATATTTGGAGAAATCTGACGGACACATTTGATGAAAACTACACTGTCAAACAATCAATTTTTATATCACGATTAATTGCTACATTTCAAGTTAATCCTGATTCATAGCATTTTTAATTCCATGTTTAAAATTCAATTATTTTGCATTTGAAAACAGTACTAATACTGATACTAATAAATATACCTTATGATCTTGACTGTGAAACCAGGACTTGGAGGTAGGAGACAACTTCAAAGTGCTTATTTTGTGAAGTACGGTGTTTTCTGCGTCGCTCTGCAGTTACACCTCCACAACACACACATATAACCAAACATATCAAACATGTCTTAATGGAGACAGTTTCAAACACAAGCTGCCCATCACGTTTGAGTTTTGAGCTATCCTGGAGTTTTTTTTTAAGTGAAAGGATCCATTCAGGAGCACAGTGATGTCTTATTTTTCATCAGTGTGGAAGCTGCTGTAGTGGTTTGATCACAAGTAAGTAAGCCTTAACTGGTATTTAAATGTCCTAAATCAATCTTTCAAAAGTCTTAAAAATGCTAAAACATGGGAAGTTGGATTTTATGAGATGTTTTGTCTGACTTTGCATTTAAAATCTTAAAATAGTGGGTAACTTATAAAAAACAATTACAGACTGTGTTTCACATTAAGTGTTTTGATGAGGGGTTCTTTAGATTCCGAGAAGCAGAAAATTGAATTGATGA
Source organism: Epinephelus cyanopodus (assembly GCA_026686955.1). Lineage (NCBI taxonomy): Eukaryota > Metazoa > Chordata > Actinopteri > Perciformes > Serranidae > Epinephelus > Epinephelus cyanopodus. The sequence goes on from CM048917.1 coordinate 4,692,510, forward strand.
GGGATAGGGTTTGAAATCTTAACCTAGGAAATGGGACACGTAATTTAGTAGATAGTTAAAAGTAATGAATAACTGTTAAAACAGCTAGACGCCACGGATCAACAGTTGAAATATCATTAGTAAGCTAAAAATAATAGATGAAAACAGTTAAAAGCAATTGATCATGGATTAAACAGTTTGTTAAAAAATAACTGTTACCAGCTAACGGTTGAAATAGCATCTAGCTAGCTATAAGTAACGGATTATGGTTGAAACAGTGACAAGTAATAGATAATGGTGGAAACTATTCGCTAAGTGTAACTGATAAGTGGTTGAAATAGGGTTAGCTAAAAGTAACTGACAAGCAAAGGAAACAGCATTAACATTAGTTTGCAAATAGTAATTATTAAACGTTGAAATAGTTAAAAGTAACGGATTAACAGTTGAAACATCAGACAGGGCTGATGTTTCTAAAATACTCGTTATAGTGATCAAATTACATATTCCTTTGCGTCTACATCAAACTGAGATATTCTAACGGGTTTGAAGATGTTTTAATTTTTATTTGCAAAGGAAAACTTACATTAATCGGCGTCTTTGCCGGCACCAGTGGCTGCCATGTTACATTTCTTGTTGTGGGAAGTTTTTTTTGCCACTCTGTCGGGAGACTGCGATTAAAAGCAGTCCGTTTGAGCGCCACCTGGAGGGCTGGATGACCATTACCTGTTGACCCTACCCCACGCACCAGCACTCAAAACAAGGTGGTTTGGACAAGGGGGAGAAATGAAAGTGGGCCTTATACTGTATACAAAACAATTGTTTGTAGTGACGAGGTGCTCAGATGTAGCTCAGAATATGGATAGAAAACCCTGGGATGATATTTCAGTTTTTCATGAGGAATAATGAAAGAAATCTTCTTTGGTAAAAGACATTAGAGCTGAAAGCGACTGGAATAGAGGCTCACAGTCTCAGCTCACCTCAGACAAACCCTTTCACTGTCACTTAGTGTTACAGGGCTGGATAAATGACGCCTCTTTATAATCAGTCCGAACATGTTTATAGACCGGGCTGTCCCCGGCTGGACTCAGTTGACCTCTCGTATAAATAAAGGGGATTCTTGGACCGGAATAGAAATCAGGTCTTTTTTGAGGTTCCAGATTATTTCTAATCACAAGTTCCAAAACAGAGACTGCAGCCAGCTAAAGCAGAGCAACAGAATAAAGTCTTTGTTTGTCTGTCTATCTCTCTGTGTCTCTCCAGTATGTGGACCTCAACTCGTCCCGTAACCTCCTCATCCTCGGCTTCTCCACCTTCAGCGGTCTCGTGTTGCCTACGTGGTTTCACTCCAATCCTGGCATCATTGACACAGGTGATCCTCAGAGACACGTACACTCACTCATGCACACACAAAGTACTCGTGTCCTCACTGACTCAGTCCTTTAAAATGGGAACAGGCCCTGGAACTATTAAAAGATCTATACACATTTGTTCAGTCACGATGGTCAGAAAGGAGTGTAAAATAGGAACTGAAGAGAAAGCATTGGAGGACAGATAAGATAGGATCAGTTAGAGCCTGTTCACACCTGGTGTTAGAACGTGTCTCCACATGTATCTCCAGTGACCGCTCTAAATAGCCTCCCCACTTAATATGCAAATAAACACAGTTTCATTCACCATCATAAGAGACCACTGCTGCAGGAGTGTGAGCTTCGCACCGGGACACTTGGTGACAGTTGGCCTGCTAGAGATCTGATTCTCTGCCTGAACCCAGTAAGACACAACCCGACCCGTCAGGTTTGACCGGGCCGGGCTGAAGCTGAAGCTGCTCGTCATTCTACCAGACTTGAATCGGGCTGGGTTCTCGCCAATTTTCGGTGTATGGTTATGTTTGGAACTAGAAGTTGTAGTGTGTAAACGGCAGAAGTTTTAATGGACTGAATCAAGAGGGAAAGAGAGAGATTGGTAGTGTTCCCCTTCTGCGTCCTTAGCAGTGGGAATGATGTGAATAACATGGAGCAGAGAGCGGTGGTCATCATCTACATGCTGCGAGAGTGTTTCTGTAGACGGTCCCTCAGCGCTGTGTCTAACCTGTGTAACGGTGGCAGAGAGTGTTCTTATCCAGGGGGGATTCGGATAATCAAAGACGTCAGCTGAATGGGCCGGCTTCAGACACAACATGCACCCTGCTGGAAGAGCCATATAAGGCTCAGACCACCTGCAGATGGGGTCTGAGTGATTGGATCTCAAAACGCTTTGAGGGCGCATTTGGTGCATTCACACCTGTACTCAGAGCTGTCCACCTGTGATCTGATCACCCAGGACACAGGTGTAAACATGGCAGGAGTTTATCTGGGGGCTGTAAATACCAACAGATCCAGACTGGATGGGACTGCGTGATGCTGAAAGAAAAATGGGCCCAACAATCGGATTTTGTATTCCCCTCCCTCACTCATATAAATGTTTTTTTTGTTGGTGTTCTTGTTTTTACTTTCAGCAAATGTTTTATGGCCATTTAATATGGCTCTATGAAATGCTTCTTGTTTTGTTTGTCCTTATAAAAGCAAAGACAGACTCAGCAATAAGTGAGCAGCTGTGTGCTCCCACTGCTCCACTTACAGATTACCCTTAAAAAGATGGCAGCGGTTCTGCCAGCCTAAGCTTCTAAAGCCAAGGTGTTCCCAAATCCCACAGGCCCAGATGGCAAACACTTGGTTACATTTAGTCTTTAGCCCTGATTTGATAGTGTTAAGAAGAACCTTTTCAATAAGCTTATCTGATGGTGAACTCCTCATCTGGTTTATTTGTTTTACTCCAAATAAGCAGTTTAAGGATGAAATTGTCAGTCGGTTTGTATTTCACTGGGTCCGGCTGTCGGATCAAACCACATGGGTCCAATCGTGTGGGTAGCTTGATAAAATAAACACTCAGCTGGACCCTATGGTAGCTTACCTTTTACACTTGTTACACATTCACACGACTTTCTGCTTGTTATCGGTCGGGGTCGAAGGCTGACATTCATTTCAAGATTAAAAATGTGGGTGTTGTCGGTCCCTGTGAGACAGAGACTGTAAGGCTGATTCAAACAAGCTAGTCTTGATTATACGTGACATCAGCTACCAGGGGAAACTACAGTTACAGCACCAGGGGTGTGCAGATCGTTGGTGATTGTCAAAAGAGGAGGTTGACTCTTTAGGAACAGCACCATGGACACAGGGTCACTTGTTGTTTTTTATGATTTGACTTATTATATTTCTTTGTCTTTATTGCTGTACTTTATCTCCTCACTCGGGCTGCAGGGCGCATTGCTGATGAGAGATTTTACTTTCACGTTTTTTTTAATCAGATCACAGTCGATTTAGAAAATAATAAATTATTTATGTTCATCTGTAATGTGGTAAATATCGGCCTTGTTGACTGCCATCAGCTGATCACTGGATAAGATGACAATCACCAATGGCACGTGTCATATCAGTGCAGCGCAGGCTAAAAAGCAGGGCTTGAGGCCAATGGCGTCCTGTCAGTAGGATGAAAGGGCGCAGTAAACGCACCCTGTTGTTTCCCTGATGATGCTACTTTGTGGGCAACAATCTGTGTTGACACTGGCAGGACAAGAGGTAGTTAATCTTAGCTGTTAGCTAGAGATTAGCAATGATAATGGAAGCCTTTTTACTTTGGGCTTTCAAAGGAAGGCAGTTTTTTAAAAATGTTTTTCAGGTGAAAAAGGGTTGTACTAATTGGTTTAAATGTGTCTGATTGAATTTGTGCTCATTGAAATGTGCTGCAGTGAATGACTTTTAAAACAGTTCTGTGATTTTTTTAGAATTAAGATTTCATTGTTTCCTTGGCACAAACAGGGGAACAAAAAACAATAAATACAAAATAGATTTAAAAGAAAAACATTGGTATGGGCTATTTACTAAATTGTTATTTCAAACACCCAAGTTTAAAGCTATAGTGTGTAACTTCTGTCGCCTTCCAGCGGATAATGAGTTATTACAACAAATAAGCCGGCGGCGCTTCCATGTACACAGAGTAACACTCACCTCACACCGTGTACACAATGCTACACAACGTGGTGAACACCAGGCTGCTAACATTACATTACGTTCATACCACCATTTCCAAGAAAATAATAAAGCACTAGGTCCAGTACATGTAACAGCAGCACATATTACTCATAATATAATTATAAACCAAGTCACTTACTTATCCAGCAGCAGCAAGGCAACATCCATATCTGCTCTCAGCCCAATTTCTTCCTTCAGGGCTCTCCACCGAGGAAAAGCGACGCCAATACAAATCCTTGTTTGCCTTCTCCGTCGGTCGCTTTCCTTCTTTGCTAACAGACCTTCAGCCGAACGTCCAGGCTTTTTCTTTGTGGTAGGATCCACTTCTGAACCGTGTCTCGGCTGCTTCTCCGCCATGTTGCTTTCTCTTTCTGCCTACCTCTTGCTATGACACTCTATGCACTTCCTCCCCCTCCCTTCTTGTTGTGAGGAAGTATTTCCTGTGCGCCAGTGTGGGAATGTCTCCGTTCGACACGCAAACTCAAAATGATATATATTGAAAAATACCACGAGATGTTAGAGGAGCCGATCGGCTTAATCAGCATTGTGTCATCTCCTCTAGTAGTGGCTTGGGTGAAACGGACATTTACGGACCTGTAGAAGTTACGCACTACAGCTTTAAAGTGTGAAAAGTTTTAATAATTCATAGGGGTGTAAAGGTCCATCAATCTGGATGTATCCATCAATTCAGTACCAGCGATCCAATTTTATCAATGCAAAGTGAAACCATGGATTGATATCATCATCTTGAGGTTACGCCTTTATTTTGAAATTCTGCATCATTGTCATACGGTGCCAGGGAAATAACAACAAGCAGCAAAGAAAAATATAGAAAAATAAATATTTTGGATTTTGGAGAAAATACAGGTCAACAGATAAGCACATGCTGTATTTAAACAATGCAGTTATGAGATAAAACACGACGCAACATTTCCTGCCTGGCCGAGCGTCTCACTCTGCTAACTTCTTGCAGCAGCATCAGCTCTTCTGTTTTAACAGTGTTTAGCTGCTAAACGTGCACGCAGGCTGAAATTCAGCCGAGCTGTTCTGTTGAGAGATACAGTGACTTTAAATCAATGGTGAGTAAGAAAAAAATATATTATACGTACAAGTAGAGCAGAACTCCGTTAGCCGGCTAATTTATGGTGTATAAATGTGCTTAAGCTAATAATGAGTGACCAGCCAAAAAAATTGTTTTGTCTATGAACCTTGACAGTTATTATTGAGCTGAACATTTTACTATTGTTAAATTATGTTGTTGTTTTATGGCTGTTTGGAAAAGTTTCTTTCGGGGCTTTAAACCACATGGTGCTGACGTGTTCAGAAAAAGATGATGGTTTGAGTTGAAGTCATAAGATTTCTCTCAGAAAGGTGGTTTTTTTTTTTTTTTTTTTTGGACACAAAGTCCTGAAGGTTAATTTATCCCATGTGCTGTTTTACAGGTGTTAGTGGAGTCAATTTAAAGTAAACTGCACTTCACTGTTTACAGTTTACATTATATGTGTTATTTATGTTATTGCTATGAGTAAAAAAGGTGCAGCAGCTTCCTCTGTGGCAGATTGTGTTAAGTGATATCATCTCATATTGGTCACAGGCCCCTGAATTGCATCAAATTGAAATCATATTGTGGCAGACTTTGTAATATTGTCAAATATCTTATTGTTGTTCAGTGAATCAATATATCATGATTTACAGCTCTAATAATTATTTGTGAACTCCATTTTTAACCTGGCAGCTCTGAAGGAGGGTCAGAGGGAGAAGAAGAGGGAAACTTGAGTGACGGAGGGCAAATTTTTCTGCACTCCGATGTGTCAGTTATCAAGTGTAAAACTCTCACAGTTCAGCGGGGAATACAGTCGCCTACTGCACCAAATCATGTGAAATGACCGGATAACCTACGTAAGACAGCGATAGCCCATGCAGCATTTGTTAGGTGATAAGGTAAACCTTCATATTTCTGCTAACATTTAAAAAGAAGTAAAGGCATAGCATTAATCGTCACTGTGTTCTACTCATTTTTATCTCTTTACAGACACGGGATTGGATGTCTAATCTGTAGAACCTGGTTTTATTTTAAATTTTATTTTAACTTAAAATTAGAAGTACATTTAACGGACTGTCTCATGTGATATCATCTCGTATCGATTGCAGACATCTGAATTGCATCAGAATGAAATGGTATTGTGACGGACTGTGTAATATCGTATTTTTTTACCCTAATAATTATTTGTGAACTTGATTTTTATCCTTGCATCTTTTAAAGAAGCTTTGAGAGGGAAAATGAGAGAAACTCAGGTGACTGAGGGCAAAATTCTCACACATCACCACCTGGGTTTAATCTGGGATTAATCCGGGTTTAATCTGGGTTTAATCTGGGTTTAGTGGCACCTCCAGGTCAGTTGTATGTTCCAATGTACACATACAGCAGTGGTTGTAGGTGAAAATCTGGCAGATTATGTCTTTGTCACTTAATTAGTGTCACAACTGGTTGGTCAGGTAGGTGGAGGAAACAAGTTACAAACTGGGGAGGAAGAAAAGTGATGAAAATATGAGGACAAAAATGTTAAGTATTGTTTTGCCATCCAGGAAATTCTTCACTTTACACAACTATACAAACATATATGCAACAGGTAGAAGCTAATTACGCTGATGAAACATTAATCCAACAGATGAAATTAGAGCATGTGGAGCTTTTACAAACACAAGTCTGATCAATCAGATTTTGGAACCAATCAGAGATCAATCACAGGCTATTAGCTGATGGCTGCCGAGTGTCTTTGAAGCCACCTCCTATGAGGCACTATCGACCGCTGCTCTCTGCAGACATAAGACCTTGATCCCATGAGTCATGTCATGCGAATGTCTCCCAGGAAAGTGCTAATCCAGAGTTCAACACTGGGCATGAGGGCTTGTCTGGTTCTCTCAGGTCTAGGCTGCTTACCTCCCAATCCTCTTGGCTAACCCTCATGTCACTGGCTGTAATCTGCCCAGCTCAGATAAAGCACTCTTTCCCCCAGAGTTTTTCCCCAGCCTCAACACTCAGCCGATAGCTCCGCACAAGAGGAGGCCTGTCAGCGCTCGTCGTAAACACACTGCTGCTCCTCCAGACGTCTTTAGATCGTACAGGCTGTGGGACTTAAAACCAACTCAGCGGGTGTCTTGAACTTTTGACTGATTCCTCTCTAGGCAGGATAGGTGTGTGTGGGATGGCGGGTGTGTGTGGGATGGCGGGTGTGTGTGGGCGTGTGTTGGGTTTGGGTTCTTTGAACAAGAGTGTGTTTGTTCGAACTGCGTCAGCCCAATTTTTGATAAGAATCTTTTCCTTTTGTAGAACTTTATTGGGGCTGTCTCCGCATGAGCCACATGTCACCACAAGAAACGCCAGATCAGACTCAGGAAATCGGAGCGCCACGGTGGTCTGGTGATTACAGAGGTTGCTCCTCAGCCACCAAGCATCCGATAAAAATCACACCTGCTATGAGATCTTTGAGGGCAGCTCAGTGCATCATATCAGTTCTTTTTAAATGTTAGTTTTATCTAGTTAACGCCCAGTTCATGTGCATGCACCAACTGTGCATGCACACTTTTTTAAGTGTCTAGGTAGGGCAGAATAAATGTGTGTAAGGAGTGTGTCACACCACAGAAAAATGTGTCATTAACCACACGGCCAAATCTGAAATATATATATATATATATATATAATATATTAGGTTTATAAAATCGTGAAACAATTCTCTGCTCCGAGACGCTGGGGGCGTGTCCGCTGAAGGAACTAAAACGGAGAAAGTGCTGCACACTCTGGCTCCATACACATTTCTCTTTTATTCAGATGACATTTCAGCCCTCAGGCCATCTGCAAGATCAACTGTCATGTTTGTTGATCATGAAGCAGCCCAACTACTTTCAAGTCTTAGCTATTCCTCATAATTCACTTCACCTCAGAAGTGTCAGTAATACTTACACTAAGATCAACAAAGGCAGATCAAGAAGTTAACAGAGAAACATAAACCTACAAAACTCTGGTGGTACCCTGCCGTGCAGATAGTTTTATTTTACTTGGCCAGGTTTCAGAGATTTGTCTCTGAGATATCAGCCACCGCCCTGATACAGTGGAAGAGGGTGCAGTTTTGTTTGTGGTGATTACACAATTGAAAAGTAACTGTTAGAAAGTGAACTCCAGTGAAAAGTGAGTTAAGTAGGTGTTTTGCTGCAAGTACTGGTGAGATATTAGCCCTTCTTACACAGAGATGGTGCTGGAGAAGTCCCGTCTTTATGCCCCCTTTGTATTTTACACAACCAAGCTGGGGCAGCATCATGCAGCTCCCATGTGTGATTTTAGACAGCATACCAGCATCACTGCATCAAAAGAGGCGTGATGGATGTGACATTTTACACAGCAGCATCAGCCTCTAGTGTGACATATAACATAGATGTCAGCAGCTTTTTGTAAACAGTAACAATGACATCACATGACAATAACAATCATTTACTGTCACTGTTATATGTCAACTGGTCTCTGCTGCACTTCATTGTTTTTCCAATTTGCAAACATTTGCAGCCACTGTTCTTTGAGTGAGCTGCTATCTGCTTTGTAAATCTCCCACATAACATATCGAGATCCTGTCCTGCTGGCTGTCTCATCTATGCAGACACTGTTTAGGAGCTGTTACTGCCTCTGTTTCCAGCTCAGAGCCGAGACAACTCTTTTCCTCCATTCCACGTTTTTCCTTTTTTACAGGATGGTTAAGCATTATAACAGTGTGAACTTTCTGCCGTGAGCAGGCAGTGTAGAACAGGCTAAATACGATCCAGGAAGTCCAGATTGAGCAGCCTTTTGTGTTGACATCCCTGCTGCAGCAGTGGAGTGGTTTTATTTTTATGAAGGAGTTTTTTCAGGCAGTGTTAAAGTGACTCTAAATGTGGCCTCAGCGACACACTGTTTCTGAAAGGTCACTTTTTTTAACGCTGTGAGCACCCAGCACAGAAGTGCCCTATTTCGTTCCCTTTCAATATTAAGATTATTTAGAAAAGTGGTTGAAGCATTTTTGAGGTTGTTTAATTGATTATTTTGGGTTTTTTTTGACTGTGCACAATGCAACTGCAGCGCTGCAGTTGACCTGATATCGCAACAATTGTTTCAAGTCGGATTCAAGTGTTGCCGTTTAAATTGGTTAAACACAAACACACACCCCTCTAATTGGCAGGTTAAAAAAAAGCCTGAGCCCGACCCGTGTCCGAGGTAATGGTGTGGTAATTGGCCCGAAGCCTGGCCCTCGGCATCAGGCTCCAGCGCAGGGCTCTACAGCACAGTATCCCAAAGTATTATATCTGTCCCTGGGGATTTCACACCGCTCAAATTATGTCCAACATTTGCTGCAAATGCAGGAAGCAGTGTGGCATTTATGTAGTGAGTGGAGAGTGAGTGCGTGAGCTGTCTTGTTGTGGAGACAGGAGTTTGTGCTGTATTACAGACCAATAATTAACATTTGCCTTCTATAAACTGTTCCCACTTTACCTTTGTTTTTACCTGTGATTTTGTTATCTAACTTTAACCATACCTACACAGTTTATTCGGCAAAGCCAACATCTTTCCCTAACCTTGACTACACGGTAGTTATCATGCACAGACATTCTAGAAAGTGAAAATTCAGTCGTGGGACTTGCAGAAATGCCTTTCCTCTCTTCCATTCTGTCTCAGAGACGGGTATCTCAAAAGCTCAGTGCGTGACACCAAAACTATCTCATTTCAATTCGACTCAGTAGTTTTTAAAAATATATTTACCCGACTGTTTTTGCCTGAGATACTAGAGGCCTGACCCACTGCGTGCGATGAAAGGATAGAGACCTGAGACCAGGGACAGCCAAAAAAGACGAAGAAAGACTTGCATAAGAGCAAAAATATATTACACATCACATCTAGTCAGTATTTGTATGTTGCAAATGTTTCCAAATTACGTTTGCTGAAAAGGGCAATGATTTTGTGCTCAAAATGTTTCTGTGACTGTACACAATCTGAAGTTGTTTCATTGAATATTACTGTGTAGGGAAACAAAGCTCAGTTGGTATTGAAATACATTGAAAATGTCCTCACAACTCTCACAAATTAAATATCCACAAAGTGTTTTATTTCGTGAGCGCCATCGTTTTCATCAGTTGTTCCCAAACAAGGAGAGAGTGGATGTGGCTGCTTGGAGAAAAAGCGCCACAACCAGCGTCTTTTGTCAGAGCGCTCCAGCTTCTCTGTGTGGCAGCTGTACTGTCTCTCCATCAGCTTCTGTCTTTCCCCGAGCTGTATGAAATGTCAGTAAAGACAGAAAAGCCCATTTGTAGGAGCAGATAGGCCGGACACTGAATGTTGCTGGTGAGTGTTGTGCTTTCATCCCCGTACAGTTTTTAAGCTTGTTGTTAACTGTGTAATAAACCCTCGAAGTAGTGTTGCGTTTGCTGCCAAGCTAAAATTAATGTTAACCTGTTAGGTAGAGTTTGTCATTTAGTGTTTACAGCCCTGCTGATTATTTAAGTGTTACAAAAAGTTTTGTGTCTACCAGTATATTTTTGAAAGATGACAGTGTTGCTTTTGAGTGGAAGGAATTAAGATTCAGAGTGTATGACTGGTTCAACACAGAGACATGAGTCGTCTTGTCAAGAAAGCCAGAAACATGTTTGAGTCCAACAGACGGGCAGAGCTGGACTGTGTGTGGATTGGCTGTTATAGAGGATTTACTGTCAGACCCCTGTTGCTGTTGTTTTTAAGGCGCTTGTATTTCTCTCAGTTTTACCAAGTAGAGCTTGAACCTGACCTCTGAACTCTGTGTTGAGCGGGTCAGAGCAAAGAGCAGATTTATAGCTGTCTCATTGTTATTTCTCAGGCCCCTGGGTGATATTTCTTTACCCTCTTTTCTGTCTGAAGGAATTAAAGAGCTGGACCAAGTGATCGTCGTGCTCTTCACCACACACATGTTCATCGGAGGATTTTTTGGGTTTATCCTGGACAACACCATCCCAGGTATCACAGCATACATGTGTTCAGACTGAGAAGATATCAAACCAGCTACCACTACCACCAAACTGTCTCTTTTCTTTTTCAGGCACTGACAAAGAGCGGGGAATCAAAAGCTGGAGGGACAAGGTGCAACAGGGAAACAAAACCATGTGTGACCTGTCGTGCTATGACATCCCTTTTTGCAGCAGTGTTTTTAAACGGTTTAGGTGTTTCCAGTATCTGCCCTGCCTCCCCTCTTACAAGAACACCCAACAGGGTACATCCAATTAATGAAGTGTTAACTTACAGGGCAGCATTGATGCTCGTCTATTAGTCTTAAAAAGCCAAACACTGGTCGAGGTTCTGGTACAACCCGGCTCCAAAACAGGTGGGACGCTGTGGAAAACAAAAGTAAAAACAGAATACAGTGATTTGCAAATCCTTTTCTAAATATATTCAGTTGAACTCAGTACAAAGATATTTGATGTTTAAACTGATCAACTTTGTTTTTTGTAAGTATACTCTCATTCTGAATTTGATGCTGCAACAGGTTATAACAAAGTTGGGACATGAGTGTGTTCCTTGAAGAGTTACGAAATAAGAAAAAGTGTTTTCCAGGCCTGGGAATGGTTTGGAATTAATGGAATGCTTTGGAAAAAGTTTTGAATATCCTTCTTGCTAATTTGCTTTCAGTAACATGTACTGTTGTAATAATCATTTAAATCAATAGAAAAAAATAACAAATCCACCTGTTCAGAAGAATAAACATTAAAATTATATATGTCATTGTAAAATAATAACAAAATGTACATATTAACTTTCTAACTGAGCAAGTGATGCACAGATTTTGAAATTATGGGCTGATACTGATACCAGTGTATAAAATAACCAATGTTTTTATATTTGTGTTTCTTTTGATTGTTGTTGTATTTATTCTTCTTTTGTTTCCAGGGAAACACTACAGTGTATAAAAAAATAACAGTTTCAAAGTCTTTCAGTGCTTCATTACACTTCACACCTTTATTGAGCACAAATTCAATAATACACATTTATGAAACAACCTTGAACCTTATGTCACATGAAAAACATCTTTAGGAAAATTAGCAAAAGGCTTTTACTACACATAATACACCATACATGTGCTGTACCATACATGATAAAGTTTATCAGTTTGAACATTAAATATTTTGTCTCTGTACTGTATTTAATAGAATATTGGTTGAAAAAAGATGGAATCAGGGTTGTAAATAAATCTAAACCTTATATCTTCTTTAGGACTCCTATCTCAATACGTTTGTCAGTAAAATACTGATTTCAAATTTCTGTTGAATTTCTACAACAAAGTTAAAGCACTGTGTCTCCTTACAGTTGGAATCCTCTTCACGTCATTTCTACGTTAAGAAAACATTCGTAGTGCCTGAAGAGCAACATGATACACTTCAGAAAAATTATCCGTCCCCACAGAGCTTTCAAAGACATTAATTAGATACTCCCTTAATGTGTGAAAGATTTTAAAGACAAAATATTTTAAATTGAAAAAAAAAAGGTGTGAGGTTTTTTTCAGACTTTCAGCATGCACAAAATCACAAATGTTTCACTCAACAACAGCCGATTGACACTAAATATATCGATAAATGCTCAATAAACTGAAGCACTGTTCCAGTTTAGACCCAAAGTGTGTATCAGGGTATAAAGACTGAGTAAGTATGTTATAAATGTGTCATGAAGCTGCACAGAAGCCACTGTTCACAGACCTGTTATAACTCATTACTACCTCATTAAAAACAGTAACTCACAGAAACAGATAATTAATGGAAGGCTTTTTCATTAAAAAAAATATATTATGTGACGTCTGTTTTAATTAACATTATTAAGTTACTGCTTTAGGGGCCGTACACATGCCTCGTCTTTAAATGCCTAGAAAACGTGAGGTCAGGCACTGGGTGCTACTGTTGTGACTGTTCTGTGCCAGCTTTCAAGAGCGTGGAAGCACCATATCATAGCCAGTTTACCTGAAATCCTGAGTCCAGAGCTGATATTCTTCCAGGTGCTGTTTGTAAATGGTATATAGACTGCACTTGTGTATCCCCTTTCTAGTCTTCCGACCACTTAAAGCGCTTCAATATTATGTCACATTCACCCATTCACACACTGGTGGCCGAGGTTACCATAGAAGGTGCAGTTTTGTAACCCACTCACACAGATGAAACAGCCATCAGGAGCATTTTGGGGGTTCAGTATACTTTGACATGCAGGCTTTGGATGGAACTGCTCAGCTTCAGATTAGGGGACGACCCACTCAACCTCTGAGCCACAGTCAGTACGTTCACATGGACAGTTTAATTCCACTTTCATTTGGAATGAAAGGCCAGTCCGATTAAAAGTGGTCATGTAAACGGTCATTCCGACTGAAAAATGGTCATTCCGATTGAAAATTAAATCCGATTAAAGGGGGTGGTTTATTCCCTTTGTCATTCCAAATGGTGAATTTTGTGTGCATGTATACACTCATTCCTCCTTAAGTTCATTCCCGTCTTTCTGCACATGCTCGTTTCTTTGCCCTTCTGGTACCATGACGTATATAGCGCGCATAGCAACGGGCTGCATAGCAACAGGCTGAGATAGAGCAGTCAGACTCGTTGCACTCACCGGTTTCCATACGCCAAAACACGGTCTTCTGTCTCCCTTCTTCCTCAAGAATATAAGCAAAACAAGCCAGAAAAAGACACTAAGAACGACTCGTCAGCATCTTGTTATCCGGAGCGAGGACTGCAGTGTTTTCTTCCGGTAAATGTAAACACGTAACAACCGCCCCGCCCCCTCTATCCAATCAGAAACCTTCCCTGCCCCAAACCTTGCCCAGACCTGAATAAAGTTAATTAAACTGATCTCCCGTGTAAACCCTCATTCGGAATGAATATTTCTCATGTAAACTACCTGGAAAAACTTTAATTTCGAATGATTTCATTCAGATTTCTTTCTTTCTGAATGAGAAGCCGTCATGTAACCGTAGCCAGTGTGTGAGCCTGTTGTCCATGGTTCAAATGTAAAGCTCTGACAGCTCTGCACTAAAAAGATAAACTTGTCCTCCATATTTATCACCCTCCATTTAGTGATGAAGGGAAAAGTATCAGTCTGCTGTGATTGGTCGTTCCTCGTCACATGACATGGAGCGCGTGCTGCATTCCAAAAGTTGTGCTCTGTTTATATCACTGCACAACCGTCACGCCCCAACACTCAGGAACTCGTGCACTCTGCTTTGGCATCGCTGTGGCATTTGAGTGCACCTATTGTGCGTCTTCATTGACAACACTGAATTTAAGTGCGCTAAAAACGCAGCATGTGTACGACCCCTTGTACATTTAATTGTGTGTTTTGTCCCTGTACAGAAGTACATTTTTAATTTTTACACATGGTTTACGTTGAAGAATATCAATGCAATTTTACTAATTTTTGTATTCTAATGTTCAATCAGTGCTTAAGTGTGAACAGTTGTTGTTAAATAAATACTGACCTTAATATAGACTTTCATCATGTTTTGTAAAATTATTTCAACATGAGATATTAGATTAGATTTAGGTTTGTTTTTGGCAAGTATTTATCTGAACAGGTTTCTCTGATTCTGTGTTCTGATTCTGCACTCTTTGATTTTAGAATGAAAACGCCACAAAACCATGACATTTTAAGAACAAGTTTTAATCTTGTAGCATTTATTGAGCTCTTTGAGTTTGAAACAAAGACAATTCATTTCCCTGTGAATATAAAGCAAAAATTAAATACTGAATACTGAATGTGATGTGTCAAGAATGCCTTGAGGGAATTTCTTCAAACGTGGCACAAATGTCCTGCTGGACTCGATGAAGCGATTAGATTTTGGTCCTCAAAGGTCAAGGTGATTGGTGGATTTGATCTGTGTCAACAACCCAACTCTGTAGACATCCCCATCTACGTGAGCTTCTTCACAGGCAAGCACACCTTGTTACTTTGTACCCGACACACCCAGTGAAATCATTCATCCAAAAGATAAATGGACAAATTGTTGTAATTATGCCATTATCTTTATAGAACATGATTAGATACTGTAACATTGAACCACCATGAATATAAATGCTGAGGAATAAAAGTGAATGGAGGGAGTGTGTCAACAGAAAATATGCTTTGTCATCCACTTGAGATAAATCCAAATCCATTCTATAAATCATGATATCACCAAGAATGTGAGCATCATTCCAGACTTTGCTTTCTCATTCTTCTATGTTCAGCCTTTTTGAAAACAAAAACAAAAACTTACAAACCTTCACAGTTTAAGATCTTTTCTATAGTGGGTGCTGGACAGGAAGTTGCACCTCACTTTTTTAGGAGGAGGAACACAAACTGGATATTCAGACGTCTTTGTGGTTGATTGACACCACCCCGGTTCACATGGCATTGTTTTGACTGCCATTTCAAATGTAACAAAAGGTAATAAAAGGTATAACCAGTCACTCATTCACCCCAGTTGCAGCAGGAGAATGTATGAAGACTTGAATTAGGGCAAGACCCAACAAACTCTTCCACCGTAGCTTCCTGAGGTTAAACCACCTGCATATTATCTGAAAGGTCTTTACGCCATGAGTTACTGTGGGTGGGTGTCAATGGAGGTTTGTTGCCTTTGATTAGAAGTGGGTAAATTTATGGATTGTTTTAGGTTGGTATCATATTGAAACATACTTTAGGCTGTGTCGGCTCAGTTGTCTGCTTTCACTCCTTTGGGCGTCTTGTGTCTGATGGCGGTTGGAGACTTGTGATAGCATGTCAAGAGCCAACGACAATTATTGCAAAGCATGTTCTATTTGAAAAAGATCTAAGGAGGATTTTTCTGCAGATGAACTCTCAGTAGCACTCTGTTTGATTTTTGAGCAGCAGCTACTTGCTTCATAGACACAGTGTTTTACAGTTTGTATAATGGCTAAGGAGAAGGTTAAATTTAGGCCTAATCCACGTGGACATTGGTATTTTTGAAGGTGAACTGCCTATGTTGCAACAGCCAGAAAATTCAGAAGCCATATTAGGCTAAAAAATGTCACATTAGGCCGGATTAATACGTCTACGTTGAATGGATGCTGTGCCTGTGGCGTAGGCCAGGAGCGTCCAAACTGAATGGGGGGCAGATTAGATCACGTGAAAACAAAAAACAAAAACAAAACAAAAAAATCACAAAATATGATTGTACTCGACTAACGATTTTATTTTCAGTGCCATGTTAGTCCTTAAATCAATAGTTCAATCGACTATCAATGATTAATAAAAAAAGCCTTTCTTGCACATCGTCTCTCCCACATCTATTATTATTAATGTTATTGTGTCACAATAAAATCAGTTATAGTAATACAATAATAAAAATCGTTACAATTTAAATTTGAAGTGTACGCATTAGCCTTCTTTAACTACCCCATAACTTACACAGGTCTTCAATAAGCTCAAATACAAAGCAAACAGTTGTTCAAAATTCAATTTTAAAAGTGCCAAAAGTTCAAGTTCACTGAACTGTTAACTGAAATATCAACACGAAATATAGAACCTTCAGTTGTCAATAAAAACAATACAACACGTCATTGATCTCACGTCTCATAAGGGCTCATCAATGACGCAGCAAATATTTCTCAACAATTAGGCTATAAACTAGCAGCTAGGAATCCAGTTTTAAAGTTTAGTCAATTTGATGACCATCTGAGATGTGCAACTCACCAGGACTAATGAGTTAGGTGAAACCAGGATCCCGACTGCAGCAAACATGTCAGGTCTGGTTTGAGAGCTGTGGTTGTGATGCGTAAAATGTCACGTAGGTGGGAATCAGTTAATCTGGACCTCAAGCAGTTCTTGTTCAGGTTCCTAACAGAGAAGGCCTGTTCACTCTTGTATGTTGACCCAAACAAGCTCAGCATTTTCTTGCCAAGTGCCCGTATTTCAGGGAACCTGTCCTTATCCAGCTGCTGATAAATGTTCACAAGCGAGAGCAGCTGGTATCGGCTGCGCAGCTCATCATGACACTGCAGCACAATGAGCTCCAGCTGCAGGTGATGTCGAGCGTCATCGGGATCCACAGAGAAAGTGTGGTGTTGAGCTCTCTTTGTGACAGGTGTGTTTTGAACAGCGCATTCAAATGCTTCGTGATGTCAGTCAGAAACGCCAAATCTGCCAGCCAGGCAGGATCCGATTGTTCCCCACTGGCTGCCCCTTTACAGCCAAAAACTGCTCAATCTCCTTCTTGAGAGAGAAGAACCGTTGCGGTGCAGGCCCCCGACTGAGCCACCTCACATCGTTGTGGTAAATCACATCCATACTCTGCCTCCATGGCTGGGAGAAACTTCTGAAAGTGGCGGTGCTTCAGCGCGAATGAAGTTTATAATTTCCACTATCAGTTTCACAACATGTTCAAACTTAAGACATTTAGCACACAGAACCTACTGGTGAATTATACAGTGGAGTTTAATGGCATTGCCCCCGTGCTCACCAACTTTGTTGCATATCAGCGAGGCTAATCCACTTCGACCATTGCGGGAGTGCAGACAGTTGTTTTGTTGGTGAACCTTGTGAGTTGCAGTGGAGCTAAATTTTGTAACGTTATCTTTATTAAATGTTGCTGTTGTCCCTGGCTTCATATGAGTAGAGGAAATGTGCGCTAGTCGCTAAGCTAAGACTGCATCTTTTTTTGGCGTAGACCCCAGGTGAGCAACTCGACTAGAATAATTAGGCACCATCTCAGCATCTGGTATTTAGTCATTATTATACATCCTTGATTCTTACGCCTCTGTTTCTCAAAATAGTGGAAGAGTCACTTTACATTTATGTGGACACGTGGACGCATGTCAAATGTCCTGTTACTGAGTTTAGATTCATCAGTTAGGACTTGGTGTTACAATCTCAGGAGTTTTCAGCACGATTCGTGCCAGAGCAGGTGACGTGACCACTTGGCAGAGCCACCCCCAGACACATCATCAGTTTGGCACCTCATCATCATCGGGTGTTTCGGCCTTTATCACAAGACACCCTCCTTTGAGAGAGGCCCACCACAGCCTTATCAGGCCTGGATGTGTGTCAGAAGGTTGGCTCCTCCGTGGTCACCTAGGGGCCCAGACGGAATCCTCTGACTGCACCTCTTAGCAGTATTGGCCAGATCTTTGACCACTTTCCTCCAATTTCCTTGAGGATCCTAGTGGTGGATCTAGCGATGAAGCTTCTGCAGCCCACCTCCATCGGTCACACCTCAGCTTTCCAACGTCTAGTCGCCATTTCAGTTACAAGGTCAGTGTAGCACAGTCTCTTGCGTTCAAACGCCTCCTCCGTGGCATCCTCCCAAGGGACAGTGAGTTCTATGAGGAAAGCAAGCTGACAGGAATTTGACCAGAGGACTAGGTCTGGTCGTAAGTTGGTTGCTGCTATCTCGGGTTGAACTACAAAACGCTGGCCCATGTCAGCGGGCATTTCCCAGTCCCTGGCTCCATGTAACAGGCTTAAAAAAAGGCTTAGAACCAGCACTATTTTGGTCACGAATGCCACTTTTGTACATGTGGAGTAGACCTTCGTAAGATCTGACTTCTGGTGATAAAGGTTAAATTGAGGTCTGGGTAATGCAGCTCAGAGACCCTCACATGTGCCTCTATGTGCATTTGGGTTAGTACATACAGTCATGGAAAAAATTATTAGACCACCCTTGTTGTCTTCAATTTCTTGTTCATTCTAATATCTGGTACCACTAAACGTATAATACAATGAACACAACAAAAAATGCAGCTGGTCACATAATACTTTATGTCCTATTTGACATTCTTAAGCTTAATTGATTCCCAGGGTATATAAGAGGCCATTTCATGTCACAAGCAGCACTGCACATGCAAAGGCCTAGAGTGGTTTCCTGCTTACATTCAAGCCGTAGCACAACTCAGAAGTTGTCAGCTCTCACATAATGCCTAAAACAAAAGAATTATGTGAAGCCACAAAGGCAGCCATCTTGGCACTGCTGGAAATTGGCATGAGTGAGAGACAGGTAGCGAAAAAACTGAAGATCTCCAAGACAGCCGTTCATTACAACAAAAAAAAACAAGCTGAACATGGCACTACCAAATTGCTACCTGGCCGTGGCAGGAAACGTCTTTCTACCCACGAGATGACCGTGCACTCATCCGTTCCTGTGTCAGGAATCGTCGTCAGACCTCCAGGGACCTTAAAAATGAGTGGGCACTGTCGAGAAATGTGACTTGTTCGGCAAGGACAGTTCGAAACCGACTTGTTGAAGCTGGTTTGAAGTCACACAGAGCACGCAAGAAGCCCTTCATCATGAAAGGCAGAGGAAGGCCCGGTTACTCTTTGCTCGAGACCACAAGGATTGGACTGTTGATGATTGGGCTAAGGTTCTCTTCAGTGATGAATCCAATTTTGAATTGATGCCCACTCCAGCCAACTTACTGGTTAGGAGGAAGCCTGGAGAAGCTTACAACCCAGACTGTCTTGCCCCTACAGTAAAACATGGGGGTGGATCAGTCATGATCTGGGGTTGTTTCAGTCTGAGTGGAACAGGGCAAATGCAATTGTGTGAAGGCCGAATGAACCAGGTCATGTACAGGACTACCCTTGAAAACAGTCTTCTTTCATCAGCTGGAAAACTCTTCCTGCCTCGAATGACTGGATTTTCCAACAAGACAATGCCCCTTGCCACACGGCAAGGTCAGTTAAAGCCTGGATGGAGAACCACAACATTCGCACCATGCCTTGGCCTGCTCAATCACCAGATCTTAATCCAATTGAAAACCTGTGGAAAATCATCAAACTCAAAATGGAGAACCCCAAGCCCAAAAACAAAGAACATTTGTTTGAATTTGTCCAACAGGAATGGGCTGCTGTGACAGCAGAACAATGTCAGAAGCTGGTGGAGAGCATGCCAAGACGCATGGCTGCAGTCATCAAAAACAATGGTTATGCAATCAAGTATTAACTCTTGTGTGTGTCATGTGTTTAAAGCAAACAGAAAAGAAAACATGGAATGCTTAAAAGTAGTGTTTTTGGCGGTACAATGCCATAGCTATTGATGTAAGAATTTAAGTAATTTTGGTTATTATCAAGAAAACCATGGAAAATGAATAGTTCTTAGTTCTTAAATTAAACTCTCATGAGCTATTTTTGTTGTTATCATTATAATTGTCCAAACAAATGTACCTTTAGTTGAGCCAGGCATTAAAATTAACAAGAAATTGAAGAAAACAAGGGTGGTCTAATAATTTTTTCCATGACTGTAGATGCCCGAGTACATATGTGTCCACATGTTTTGGCAATTCCAAATTCTTGTCTTTAGAAACAGGCTTTGAAGCTTGTGTTTGACTTATGTTTTATCTCATTCTTCGTTCCCCACTGATAAGAAAAATCTTGAAAATCTCTTCCATCCTTGGAATAAGGGTCTATAGTATATCCCCCCGTACAGATCTACCTCTCAGGGTGCCGTTTCCCAGAAAGTTTACAAATTTTGGATGGTTAAAAGGTCTCTGCAGTCTTTAGTCTCCTGATTAGGCACATCATCCTTTAACAGAGGTCACAGGTTTAATCCCCTGTGGTATTTACTGTCTATCTGTACGTGGCTGCGCCTCCATAGTACAGAGACAAACTTTGATCGGAACAGCTATGCAAAACAATATTTCCAGACTCTTTATGCTCAGGATCAAACAGATTTTCTTCTGAAATAAGAAAATAATAATATCAATAATAATGATAATAATAATAAGAAGAAGAATAGATATAAAACATTTAGTCAGCTGTAGATTTTGTGACTATAAAGTGATTCTCCACCTAAATTCTTGTTAGTGTCAAGTACTGACCTCCCATAGGACCCCCGCCACAATCAAACAGTCCATAAACTGCTTACTAATTTAATCCACACTTATGATATTTTGGCTCCAAAATGTGGTCACCAGTGCAAGATGGCAAACCGGTAGCTGCACCATTTTGACTTCAGTTTTGTACAGTGGGAAGAACTGGAGATGCATCGTCCCATCTTTATTTACAGTCTGTGATTTGGTTTAGTTTATTTGAAATGTGTATAGAAAATGGGAAGATTTTAAAAGTTTAAACATTTTGCAGGAACGGTTAGAAGCCAAAAATGGCTTATGAAGGTGTTGTACAGTGTTCCCACAGTCATGGAAAACCTGGAAATGTCATGAAATTCCACAGTCTCATTTTCCAGGCCTGGAAAAGTCATGGCATTAATAAAACTCAATAGTTTTGGCAAAATCTTGGAATTTTGTTGTGTAATGAAGTAGTAACAGTGTAATGAAGTAGTAACAGTTTAATGTTACGTAACATAATGTCATTTATTTTCTGTAGCTGGTGACGTAACGTACCGTAGCTCAAATATCTGTCAATATGTGACATTTTGTAAATTGTATATTATACATCAATGATTCTGACGCCTCTGTGCCTCAAAATAGTGGAAGAGCAACTTTATTATAAGTAGTAGTAGTATTAATAATAATAATATTAATAATAACATTAATAATGATAATAATAATAAATGTGTGGGGACCCTGTTTGTGGTTCTGGAACAAAAATATGAACGACTTGAATGTATCATCAGTAACAAGTCAGCAAAGACAACCAATCCATAGCCACACCAGTCCTTGAAAGACAGGTGCGTCTGCGCGGGTGGAGAGAGAGATGTTTAAGATAATGTTCTTGATGCTTTTTTATTGTGTTCCAAATCACATATAATTAATTTTGCTGCCAGCCGTGTGCACCAGTTCTGTATGTTCACTTAGGATACGTACACTGAAGCATTTAGTGTAACATACGTTACCAGCAGGCTCTGTGACATAGCAGGTAAACAGGGTCACACACAGGGAGGAGTACCATATGTGAAAGCCATGTGGTCGGGGCGGTTGCCAAGTTTGCCATCAAGCTCATCACCTGGTCAAGGAGCAGGCCAGTTGCACAGTTATAAATCTAGGATGGTTGTCTAGCCTTGCAACTGGGTTGGCACAAATCTAACGGGATTACTAAATCCTAATCAGGATTGAGTTGTATCGACAGATGCGAGAGTTCATTAAGTGAAGAGGCACCTTCAGCCACAATGTTCTGAACTCGAGGTATTAGAGAAAGTCTTTCAGGGCATTACCAGCTCTGGGTATAATCATCCACTGGCAACGTGACTCATCTTGAGTACATGCCAACGCCGACCTGAGGGCTTCGGATTTCTGGATGGAGAAGTTAGAGGTGGAAAATACTAAACTAAGCTTGTCAGCTCTGAGCATAGAGTCTAATCAACACTAATTAAGAAAATCAGCTTCAGTTATTTCATTAAATGTTGTTAATACTACCCATAACAAGAATGCAGAAATGCTTAATTTTAGAAATACTGTAAACTCATTAAAAGACAAAGTAGAAAAATGTAAAGTATATCCATATAAACTTTTTTTGCTTGATTTTGATTTACTGCCCCAAAACACCCCAAATTTAAAACCTATCTACTTTTAGACATTTAAAACTTAACTCAGTTCACAATTGACTTAAAACAGACACTGCAAGCTGTGAGGAAGAGTTAAAGATTTCCATGCACTACTTGGAGTTGCGGAAAAAAGGAAGAGTAAAAGAAATGCAACAGAGACCAATAGATGAGGGATTAGAGCAAAAGATGGTGCAGGTTTGTTCCCTCTTGCTTAAGCTACTTTATGCAGCTTTACTCCAGGGTACACCATATTGAATTAGTCCACGAGGCCCAGAAGGCTGGAAGCTGTTATTAATTAGTCTTAATAGGGTCATGATGATGCTGGAAAGTCTCCAAGCTGGTCACTATCAAAAAGGTGATGGAAGTTGTTTATACTGTCCTGCACTCCCCCTGAACTTTGCTCCACAAAGTCACTAGAATACATTCAGACCTCTGTGGTTTATCTCCCACCTCGGTACTGACAGATACTCAGTATAAAAAAGACTCAGATATGGATCAGGGACGATAAAACTTGATCAGAACATTCCTGATGCTAAGATTGTAAAAACAAAACACATTTAAAAAATGCACCACTGTCAACACACTGACACTCAGCACCATGGACAGGACCCCATCTGGCTCCTCTGTGTTCTTGGACCTTGGCTGTTTTGTCTTGGACAATGGCCCTGATGCTCACCAGTCCTCGGCCCCCACAGCTGGACAGCCAGACACCACCTGTCTTGTTGGTATGAAAGGCCACTGGATGGCGTCAGGTTGAAATGCTGCTGGTAACAATGTAATATAAAGAGCTGGAAAATCCTTATGAGGCAGGTGGGAGTAGTGGTGGTGAGTCCACCAAACTAGGCCAAGGTTGCAGCAATATAGTGGTTTCAAGGGATACTGTGATGTAAAAGTTGATGGTCATCATACTGTGTACATTTGCTGATCAGTGATATTGAAAAGAAAAAGCAACTGGATAGAAAATCTCTACTTTATTTTAATTATTTTCAAAGGGGAGACTTTTTTACACAAACTTCCATTTACACAATGGTTTCAAGTTTCAGTTATAGTAATAAAAGGTTTGTTCAACCAACAAAAATCATTATGTTTTCTTTCATTCTGGATGATAGTAATATAAATTCTGTAATATCATGATACCGTGAAGCCACTGTAATTTTTTAGACAGTTATCATACCGTGAAAACCCTGCTCTGGACTTTCACCTGGGAGCCCTGTGTTTGCCTCCCTGATGAATGCAGAGCCAAACCATGATGTTTTTTCTAAACCTAACCTGATCTGTGGAAAGTAGTCTGAGCCGTCAGTGACAGTTGGCTCATTTTTCGGACCCAGGTCGTGCTGGTTTTTATGAAAATCCTGAGCCAACTAAAAACAGCTTTCACTGTTTTTATCTGCAGCCAACAGTATCTCCAAATAATTATGTTTTTATATTACAATTACATGGCAGTGACAACATGAACGCTACCTGGATTATGAGAGATGTTGCTTTGTAAGTGAAATACTACATTAATGTGTCGTGCTTGAATGCTTAAGTGGTAAATGGACTGCGCCCATTCACGCACATGTTCACACAGTGGTGGCTGAGGCTACCATACGAGATGCTACCTGCTACTCAGTGTAACAACCATCAGGAACAATTTGGGGTTCAGTGTCTTGCCCAGAGATACTTCGACATGCAGGGGATTGAACTGCCAATCTTCTGATTTGTGGACAACCCGCTCTGCCTCTGATCCACAGCTGCCCTGATCCACAGCTTGGTGATCGGGTGGATGTCCCAAGCCTGTTGAGACTGTCAGTTGCGTGAACTCAACATTATGTTTCGCTCTCTGTATCAGTCTGGACTCACTGCGGCCCTGAACACTTTCCAGAAATTAAAATCCAGTCAGGGAGGCCGCAGCTTACAGAACAATAATGGCAACTCCCAAAGCAACAAGCGCTGACTCAATAGCAACAATTAAACAAGAACAAGAGAACGAGCTCACAAAGTGTCTTAGAGGAAAAGATATTTTTACCGTTCTTCCAACTGGATCTGGTAAAAGTTTTTTACCAACTGGCTCTGTTGGTGATGAAAAAGATGTTCCCCTGTGTATTGTTAGGCTGATGCCTGCAGCACCAAACATGTGAATGTTGAGCTCACATCATCAGGAAAGTCTTACCAGGTGAGGATGTGAAGCCAGAATCCGGGTTCACATCCAGACTCCTTGACAGTTTAATTTTGATTAAACCTGTAAGAAAAAAAAAATGCTGTAGTAACGATGAGTGGATATTGGTTTTTAAGAGTGCCTAATTTGCCTAATCAGTATCAACATTTTTGCAGCTTGCCAGGGACATTCATTTGCAACATTTTCTCGTAACGTTAGTAGAAAATGTGATTTGCTCGGAATTAAATTTCCCTCAGTAATGTATTTGCTGTTTCAAATTATCAATATATTTTGGCCTAAAACACCCACTTCAGAGGCACAGTTCCCGCTGGAAAATAACCAGTGTGCGAAAAACAACCACTTTTCATGGCACACTTCCCATAGCATGTTTGGTGCTTCAAAACAAGTTAATCAGTCACCAAACAACTTGTGTTTGTTAGTAACAGTTATACAAGCAGTTAGCACAATAGCCTGTGATTACAGACTCTGGGAGATGATCCATGTATCGGACACGCTTAACTGATGCTCTTGCTTCGAAAGCACCAGATAGACGAGTTCTCTATCTATTCTCAAGAACTCTCTTTCCCTGAACATGAATGACAGCATATTGTGCAAGTTGTTGTGGCATATCCAACATGTTATGAGTGACTTGATATGAATGATACTTCTGGGCAAACCAGCATGCTGGTCCATCAAAAGACAAACATGTCCCTGCTCCTGGCTCTGCTTTGAACATGATTAAAGTGCAACATCACATCAAAGCATTTCTCAACAACATTTCCAGTCAAGATAGGAGTGACACTGATAGGTCACCAGAGGAGATGCCAACCATGATGCCACGTAAGTGTTAAGTGGCATTTTAAGAGCTATTTAGCTTTTATATATATGGACCATTTTTCCAGTATTTTATATAATGCTGCCCCCTAATAGTTGATCAAACGTAAGTCGACCAGGAAGCTCATTAGTCGGCAAGATTTTGTAGTGTAATGTACTCATTCAATGTAGTGTTTATGCTCTGTTAAAGCAATGTACTGTAGAGGTGATGCCTCGCTGCAGCGGTCGCAGGTTCGACTCCGGCTTGCAACCCTTAGCTGCATGTCAACCCCCACTCTTTCTCTCTCACCCCATTTCACTCTGTCCTGTTCATTAAAGGCAAAAAGCCCAAAAAATAATCTTAAAAAAAAAGAAAAGCAATGTACTCTGTACACTTACAGTCACACACTGGTTTATTATTTTATGTATTTTCGTGACACACACACTCATTGAGCACTTAAGAATTGTGATGGAAAGTACCTAGTATTCAATGTACATAATTTAAAAAATATATAGCATGAGGATGAGCTCAAACATATTGGTGGAAAGTTAGGGGAATTCCAGCTTGGCCTAATATGGCCTGGAAATTGGAGGCGGGCCCAGATTGCCCGGGAAAAGCATTACACGGTTAAAACTGGTTTCGGCGAAAAAGGGAAAAGCTGTGATACCATTATCTTTCAGGCTCAAATGGGTGGGTAGTTGAGTTGTATGTGTTGTTGCCTGTGAGCAACTCAGTTGCGCCTCATTCTACATGTCTCCAGTGATTCTTTGACCTCTGAGTATTTGAGTTTTAGACACTTAATAGAAAACAAAGTAAGTTTGTTCGGGAAGTAGATGACGAATCCGGAAGCCTTCAGGCCCCGAATTCTGCTTCATCAATTTCATTGGTCGTTTAGTCGCAGGAAAAAAAGCAAAGAAAAAGCAAAAAAAAAACATGGAACTCTATCAGGAGCTGCACCTTGTCAGAATAAATCCAAACCTGTAAGACTGGACCATGTGTGACTTTAATTTGAAAGGACAGACACAGGCTAGTTAATAACATGTCGGGCAGGAAATCCAAAGTGTGGGATCATTTTGAGAAGGTGAAGGACGAACCCAAGGTGATATGTAAACTCATCTTCATTGGTCGACTACAAACACGACGTATCATCTGAAACATGGAAGTAGCTACATGCCCATTAGCCCACAGCGTCATTAACAGGCGGCTTCCTGTGATGGGTTTCTTGATGTACTTTGTAAAGGTATTTGTCCCGGGTCATTAGATTGTCAGTGGTTTTGCTTTATGTAATATGACAAAACAACCAACTTCTGTTCTAAAGATGTTCCTTATCTCTTCAGCAATCTCTTGCCAACATGGATAAATTAGTGGGCGTCCACAGAAAATACGAAAGTGGTTTGCCAATGATTTACCACACAGCCTCCAGTATTCATCCTGCCCCTGAGACCCCTGCTGAATGAAATTAAATTTTGGTGTCCCCAAATATGGTTTTATGTAGAGAAATTAGTTTCCAAATTTTAAGAAGAAAACATGACCGTGCATTCACCATTAATCTTTCAGTAAATCATCAGCTGTGACAAGCACAGTGGCACCGGACATTAATCCAATTACATGTAGCCCATGTGACTCTGAAACATTTGAACAATTGTCAGTGTGTAATCACATTAACTGTAGAAACCATTCAGTGGTTTTATTTTGACAAAAACATGTTGTGTGGCTGACCTTTGTTTCAAATCTCAAAAATCTGTTTTAACCCCTCATCCAGACCTCCCACATGTCCCACATTTGTTTATAAAATGCGCATCAGATAGTTACATGGCACTTCACACGATTTTCCCACAGTGGTGCACGTTACATGT
Source organism: Epinephelus cyanopodus (assembly GCA_026686955.1). NCBI lineage: Eukaryota > Metazoa > Chordata > Actinopteri > Perciformes > Serranidae > Epinephelus > Epinephelus cyanopodus. The sequence goes on from CM048917.1 coordinate 4,719,812, forward strand.
AGAAACTGGAAGGAAAGATGAGTCACGTACTTTTTTAACTGATCTCCTACAACCAGACATCTCATGGCTGTTCGATATCATCCCCTCATTCACTTCTCCCTCCTCACAGTGTAGGGAGTTCTCCGTAGAGAACTGTTTAGTGAGCTCATTTGCAACATGAAAAAACACTTTCAGACACTACACAGGTCATTTTCTCAGCACGATTAGTGATGTTATCGCTGTCGTACAATTGAAATATGTGATATCAACATCAGCTGGTGATCAGCCGATTTTTCCCAAATAAATAACATTACAAAGTACTGTGTGTCTGTTTGTGTTGAGATGTGAGATGTGCTGCTCTGCTCACGTTAAACATGAATAACTTTACACTGGCAGACAGACAAGAGGAGAGATGTAATTTGTTTTACTGTCAGTCATGTTGTAACTTGTGAATTTAATGTATAACGTCCTTTGGTGCAATGCATGACGGGATATATTGCTTGGTGAGTGACCATCGATTATTCAGTACTTTTCATGGTGCACTGTGGGATACTTTGAGTCCACTGTACATTTGGACAGCACCACAAAATGGCGAACTCACTATACAGTATACACTATATGTAGTGAGTAGTGAGTGATTTGGAACACAGCCCCATGACTTCAGTTTCATCTGGCAATTTCAGTACTTACTGGAAGGTAGATAGAGACTGCTCAGATATCTGCAGGACATTAACTTTCTCACATTCTGTTAGGCTGCTGCCTCGTGCAAAATTAATTTGAAGTCATTATTTCCAGTCATCTTCACTCAGTGCCACGTAAAGACAGAATCAAAAACGATTTTAGACATTTTTTTTTCCTTTTACAAAATACAAAACTTTTCCGTGACTTTTCAAGGACCCATGATAAACTTCCATGACCATTTACAAAGTACAACACAAACTGAACTACATAACTCAAGGCTCAAGGTTCAAGATTCAGTTTATTGTCATTCAAACATATTTAAAACACTAGAAAAGCACTCAGAGAGTACAGACCTCTGCCAAGTAGGTGATATTCCCTCCCCCTCTGCATCAGATTTTGCAGCCTGCATCACAATTAGGTTATTTGCATCACTTTCTCAGAGTGTGGTGGCTTTGATTAGAGCATAGACGGGAAACAAGCTGTTAACAAAAAGGTAACACAGTGATAATGATTCTCAATATCGCATACACTTAAACTGCTCTTGATTTGTTTAGGTGGCACATTGCTGTTAGAGTGCAGCTCAGTCTAATTATCAGGCTAACTTGAAGCTTCACAGTCTTCTCATCACATTCAATCTGTTTTTGTTCAAATGAAGTAAACACTCTGTTCATATAATCAGGACATACAGGGGTGTGGCTATTATTAGATGATTTCTAACTGATCTGTGGAGGCGTTCAGGCTTAATGAATGATACTCAGATAATTGGAGCACACCCTAAAGATAAGAAGCACCACTGCTGTCTGCCAGGATCCAGGCAGTAAAAATGTGTTTGAGGCATGAGAGCTGACCAGTGTTGATAAATATTTCCTCTTTTTGGTAGTTTATTAGAAAGAGCCATGAAATGATATCAGTTCTCCACATTATGAAAGAGATCATGAGAGGAAACACTGCAACGTTTTGAACTCATGACTTCAACAACTGGGACAGTGATATAAATAAACACCAGCCTCTGCTCAGAGTTATATGTGTCTTTTATAACCTTGTTAGTATCTGTTTAAAAAAAAAAAAAAATCTGGGAAAAAAACTGCCATAAAGTCACAGGTGAGAATTGAAATTCTCTTTGCCACTTGTTTTTGTATTAAGTTAAATAAGCAGTAGGCAGGAAGTTTATCAATTTCATTAGACTCGCACACTTTACACTGAAGTGCTCCCAGCAGAGCAGAGATTATTCTCTCCCCGGAGACGTGATAGTAGAAACTGTTTGACATCTTTTATCATTCAGCAATAATATGTTGTACAAAATGCATATTCTGATCTGGAGTCAGCTGTGATGTGGGATCGCTTACTGTTGCTTTCCCAACATGGTGATAAGTGACAGTAGTGCTGTACTCGATAGGTATTAATGACTAGTGACTATATAATTTCATAGTTTTTATTAAATACAAATGTTTAATTTTAACTGTCAGTTAAAAAAAAAAAGTCTTCTCCAGAAACTCATGATAATAACAATAATAATAGCAATAACACTGAATATGTTTACACACTTATATTCCACCATTATTCCGACTATGACAATATTCTGAATTTGAAAAGGGTCATTTAAACAGCATTTTCCATTTGGATTTTTTGAATTAGGCCTTTTAAAAATAAAAAGAAAAAGAAAATTAGTATCTCCGATAAGACGTGGGCTATGTTGATATTAGTTGGGTGTGAGGAGCGTTCTTTGGACGTGTGAATTTGTGTCTCAGCTGGATTTTCACTGCAGTTTGTGACTCACGACCTCTCGTCTGTTTACCGTCAGCTCTGCGTTTCCATAGACACCAGAGTATTTTGAGCATCTACCTGTAGCCGATGACAATGACCACAACAAAAACGATGACAACAAATATTACAAAAATTTTGACGACATCAAAAACTGCAACAACCGCACCAACAAAAAAACTACGATGACGATGACAGCAAAAATGACCCACTACTAAAATTACGACGACAAAACAAAAACTGTCGCAGCGACAATGACGATGACAAAGATTACGACGACAAAATCAGTACCAACAGTAATGAGGTTAATTACAATAATGATAATTTATAATCATGAATATAATAATCAGTATAATGCAGAATAATATATTTAATCATTTTATCATCATTTTTTTAAAAATAGATTTATGAGGAAACTCAAAGTGATGGATCACGGTGTTTGTTGTTCAGATTAAATCTACACAGGTGACTGACTTTAAGCAATCAACACAACTGACTGTCAAGGAATTCATAGCCAAAGTTATTCCTCCAAAAAATGTTGTTTGAACAGGATCCATATCTGATGTCTGGCAGTCTGACCGCCAGACACACGAGCATGTGATTCACAGGAAAAGGAACAATAAAACATTAAACTGTTATCAAAGGCAACATCAGTATGGCAGCTCTGTGGAACCAGCAGTGATTAGATAAAGTGGCTCGTAATCCTGTCGGCGGGAGAACGCTGTGTAAGGGCTGTAATACAGTCACTGCATTATAATGACTCAATAATTATGTCTCTGTCCTCAGTCTGAAGAGCAGTCCCAGATCTGGTGCTGGAGGTGAGACTGGTGTCGATATTCTGGGTTTCATGTCATGAGGGTAGATAGTGAGAGAGAATCACTGACACAGCAGTGTCACAGTTTGGTATGTTTTAAAAAAGTAAAAATGCCAGAGACATTTCCATTTTTTTAAAGTCTAAATGTATGAAAACTAATATTATATTTTAACACTTTTTTAATGTATTTTCAAACTGCTGCTATAATAATACATAAGCACTTATTAGTTGGATATTATTTAATATAATTAAGTTTTTGGAGTAAAATATACAATATTTACCTCTGGGATGTAGAGGAGTAGAAGAAGTTCTCCAATATTAATCTGATTAATTTGATTTGATTATAGTTTCAAAGTATTCTGTTTCTACTCAGTGATAATTACTAACACCTAATAATAGTTTCAATGTCACAAATCATAAATAATCTAGAAATTAAACAATTGGCATGTTAAGGGTAACTAAGATGCCAGGCTGTATAAAAAAGCATCAAAATGCAGCTTGTTCATAAAACAGTTCTCTGGAGAGATTCCCCCCTGACCCCCCAACACTGTCCTCAGGTCCTGGAAACGCCCCTGTTTATTAACAGCATTCCTTGGATTGATGTAGGCCTGATCAGGCATCACCCGTCGATTCATTTGATCCTCCTCTGTGAACATCTGTCCCCCTGTCCTTTTGTCTCTCCGTCTGTCTGTCCCTCTCTAAGGCCCAGCTGGGCTCGTGCTCGTCAGTCACAATAACTTTAACAGAGAGAAGCTCCGGGAGGTGTTTACCTGCCCCTGGCATTTTGTTTGCATAAATTTACTTTGTCCCTGCAGCAAATCCACTGATGGTGGTGATTTGATTGGAATGTGCCGTTCCCAGAGCGGGGGCAGGGCGATGGCTGGCCCTCCTGCTGGCACCCCCTGGCAACAATAACATTACTTCTGTCAGAGCTGTGGCTTTTATCTGTTAGGCTCACCGAACTACACCAAACCATATCACTGCTACTGTTAGCTCACCTAGCACCACTGAGCTAGCTAACGTTACAGCTCAGCCGAGGAGGATGCTTTAATGTTGTCGTCCATGAGTAGATGCACACTTCCTCCTGTGCACTGATACGGTTGGTGGGTGTAGTTCAGTAGAAAGAAAATAGTTCCTACACAAAACTGCTCCCAACAAGGTCTGTGGATTATCCCCTGTAACCAGGTCAAGATTTCTGGAAAGAGACATTGATGTTGAGTTTTTTGGCGCTTTGAGCACCTACAAGCTGAGCCCCATCTAGTTCCATTATACTGGAGAGAAAACACATCCAGCCAGTGGTGATTTGCAGGTAAACCGTTCAAACTAACAGTTAATAATGTTACACAGATGTTAAAATCTGAAATACTTTACTGTATTTAGGATCAAATCTCCACCTCTGTAATCTCTGTAAAACGTCAGTCATGTCTATTTAATTTACTTATTTATGGATTCATGTATTTATTTTAATGGCCGTAGGATAATAACGTTACCAAAATTATGGTTCATTTATTTTTATTTATTTATTAATAATAAGAAAAGTGATACAAATATATATGAAGATCATAGAATGGGAGCTCCTTTCTCTGCTGCGGAGAGGGAAGTTTGTCCTAAAGCTTGCTGCTGTATTGAAGCTCCATCCAGCTGTGAAGATGACAACAGACAGAGCGACTCTGACACAGAGTGGGAGTGGGTTGGTTCTGGGTTTGAATGTAATGCTTAACTGAATTATTTGAAAAGCACATATTTATTACAGGATTTGTGGTTTTAGGGCATGCTGTGGAGCTTGTGTTGGCAGGTGGGTCAAGTTGCTGAATGAATTGGTCACATGTGCGTGTGTGAGGGCGGCTCTGCTCCGGAGCAGGTCTTGAAAATCAAACCTGTGCAGGACTCTGCTCCTCTCTGCTCCTCTCTGCTCCCCTCCGCTCCTCTCCACCACTCTGCAAGTCACACCAAAACGATGTAGACTGATACAGTCGCTACAGGTGACAGGAAAAATATGTTTTTGTTGATTTTGGGGGGTAAACTGTCCCTTTAAAGTTGATTGCAAATCTTTTTATTCTGAATAATTTACTCAGATTAGGCGGGAAGTAGAGGGAACGAGGAATTTACAAGGGCAGTTATGTTTTTGGTCCCATATGTTTTGTATTTTTGTTAATTGTGTTTGTGTGAACATTATCAGGATGCCTCATAAATAATGAGAAGAGTTTTACTCCTTAAATACTCATTGACACCATCATGACAGTTGCTTTTGCTCACACCACTATTTCCTGTTAAATTCTTGCCAGATGTGGGATGTTGCACAACGTTTAGAAGTTAAATTTATAACTGTTAGTGAAAAGCCTCCTACTGATCCATCCTGTGAACCACGTTGAATATGAGCTGTAATTTCCTAAAACTGGATGAAGCCTGTGATTTTTGGCTTCCCATGTGATAGGCGCAGCTCAGAGGTCACAAAGTGTTTGTCTAACACAGTTAGTGTCAGTTGCCAAGTCTGGCTTCTGTCCGTCATGTAGAGTCATGAATTTGGCCGGGGTTTAGAAAATAGTGCAGGCCTGAAATCCAAGTTTGTGTTAAACTGGAGGAATCTTAGATGAACCCAGTCATTCAAACACACTGTAAAGACAACAAAGACACAGATTAGACAAAGCTTAACGCTCCAGTGTGCAGGGTTCAAGGGGATATACCGGCAGAAATGGTGTATAATATGATATATAGCCCTTCTGCATGGACTTTGCATGTTGTCCTCATGCCATGTGCTCATATGCCTACAAAGTTGCGTGGTGATGGGTGAAACCCTTGAGATGTTATACACCTTTATGTGATGAGCCACGCCCTCCGCAATATTCATTGCCTTATAGAAGCTCAGTTTTCAACTTTTGCCAAGAGGGAACTTTAGATATTGGTCCCTAGATTATGTTCACCCAGTTTCATGCAGATCGCTCAAACAATCTCAGCACAGTGACGATATATATTTTATTTTTAATAATTTAATATCTTAAGTAATAGTGTAACATAATGCAGTTTTTTTTTTTAATTTACATTTTTATTTTATTCTATTGCTTTATATTTACATACTTCTATTTCATACTGTTATTCTTACTTCTAATAATGCTCTATTCTTTACATCGGAGCGACTATAAAGAATCACAATTTCCCCTCAGGAATCAATAAATTATTTCTGATTCTGATTCTGATTGGTTGCAGCGTCCCAGAACATCAGCAGCAGACGCAGGAGGGAACCTAGCAAGTAACATGTGGACGTGAAAGTCCACTGACAAGGTGGTGATATGTGATGAGTTGAGATGAGAATGTGTTGGTGGCTCAGAACGTTTGCAGCGTTGGATTATTTATTAACGTGGAATTAGTTTATTCAGTGTTTTTACTGGTTTGAATCAGCTGCTCTGTTTGTTTTGGAGAGGAAGAGACCTCTGTGGATAATCCAGTTCCCCATAAAAACCTCCTGAACAATGAACACTGAAGGAATTCTAACCAGGAGAAGTTTCAGGTGTTTGCAGTCCTCACTGTGACATGCCACCAAATCCCTTTAAATCCTAAATCTGACACACTGTCCATTTCATTATCTACAACCTCTCATCCTGCACAGTCGCCGGAGGAGCTGATCAGCTGACAGATTTCACCACAGTCACATATTTATTTTTTTTAAGTCTTGCTGCATCTCGAGTCGCTCTTTCACTGCCTGTTGTTTTGGTCATGATGGTGCCCGGCTCAGAGTGAAATAGGGAATCCACGTTGCTGCTCAGCTGTTGGACAGCAGCCAAAAAGCCTCCCATACCTGGTGTTTCTTAAGACTGTCTTACCTACATAAATGACAGTTACAAACATGTGTAAGGAGAAAGTGAAACCATGCAGGCAACTAAAGAAGTCTTCACTCTTCGGCTGCCTTGAATGAGCTTCAGCAGCAGTGACTGATGAAAGTTACAGTCATTCCTGTTACCGCTGCTGTAAAAGTGTCAAAGACTCAATCATCCCTGCAAATTACCGTCTAAGTAGTATGAATCTTTTTGGAGACTGTGACTATAAACCTGCCACTGGCTGGCTTTCACCTTGTTTCCAAAATCTACTTCCCTCAGTGGAGCGCAGTTTTCCACCAGGTGGCTGAGTGGCCTCCTGAGCTGCCTGCAGTCACTCTGGACAGTTCTGTTCCAGCAGGTGCAGCGCGGCGCCTTTCAGAAGCATCCCAGAGACTAAAAGTTCCTTTCACATAAGACAGTGAACGTTACATTCCTCAACAAGGAGTGAAAAAATGAGCTTAAATAATTGATCAAAGTACAATGAAACATTGACTGAAGACATTTCTACATGTATTAACTCATAAAATCAATTAATTAGTGAAAAAATAAATATACTCATATTTTCCTAATCCAGTGTTTATGATGTTTATTTATGTGATTCCAAGACTGTTTAGAGAGGATGCAGAAATATTTAAATACACAATAAAAAAAAAAAAGCCACTTTTTCTCAGTCTATTCCCAAATTGTTATTTAGCTCCTTCCTGACAAGAGAGCATGACATGGTTTGCACCGATGAATGCTTTAGCTCTTTTAGTTTCAGGGCTCATTTATGTTTAACATTAGATGCAGAGATGGACAGAGCCTTCTGTCCATACGCTTCCTTCATTTTGTCTGTTTTTGTGCATGTTTTCTGAAAGCTTACAGATACAGACAAGAACAGGGCGCTACCACCACATCGTAGAGACATTGTAGTGTAGTTCATGCCAGATACGACCGAAGCTGAGGAAGAAGAAATTCAAATAATGGTCACATTCAGCTTCTGACTTTGTAGCTGGTGCGATTGAAGCCGGACTGCACCATTTTCACAATAACTGGAGAGTTAGGTTATCAAATGACAAGTTCAAATATGTTTTAATAATATAAATAAATTCATTTATCATGTAAATATGTTTAACTTGTATTGTCAGTAATTAAATATTCGCTACTTGATCTCGTCTGAAGGTCCAGACACACCAAACTGACACCAAAGAACTCGTGGTGATGAAAGCGGACTACTATGTCACATCACGTCGCCTGTATCTCATCCAGAAAGTTGCACGTGTTGCAGGAAACATTTCCTCTAAAGAGAAAAATAATTTTGGTCTTACACTCTCTGGACTTTAGCTCTTTTTTTTTTTTTTTAGTTTCCTCACTTTCGTTTCTCTTCTTGTGACCTGAGCTCAACTGACAATCAGAGGAATTTCATTTAGGCTCCAACATCTCCGACGTCTCCGATTCAACACACTGAAGCAGCTAAAAAAAAAAAGAGGCCAGTGAGGAGCAACAGTGCAAAACACACCACAGCAATGAGGACAAACGTTCATCGGCGGATTGTCCGAGGCTGACTGCTGCCTTGGTGCGTCAGGACCTTTAAGGTCACAGCAGAAACCTGACTACTCACAACTTTCCTCACTTTTGTTTCTCTTCCCGTGCGCTGAGCTCAACTGCCAGTCAGAGGGATTTCATTCACCGACAGCTTGCCATCTCTGACGCCAATTCAACATGCTGAATCAGCCACAGAGACCAGGGTGACGGACGCTCACCGCCAGCTTACTGTTAGTTTGGTGTGTCAGGGCCTTAAAGGTCAGTCATTATGTCTCAGTGCCAGAGGTCTAAAATAATGGTCAGATCTCTGTGCATCATGACGACCAACTGGGAAATAAACACAAAGAGACACTTATGGTCCAACACACACACACACACACACACACACACACACACACAGTGTCATCAGTGAACTTCAGATGAAGTCAGTCATCTTTTCATCGTTCCTCAGCTTCTGTCTGGTTGTGAGAGGTCACCTTCAGTTTGCTTTTCACTGTGTTCTGTTAGGTGTGCATGTGTTGCACGTTCTAGACAACATCTGTATGTTATTATGCTTTAACTCGGTATGAAAATAGAATCGGAGTTAAGAATAGTCTCATTGTGTGTATATAAAGTGTTTAAACATGCAGAGCAGCCACAGTTAGAGTTACCTTCACAGTCTTTACTGAGTCAATATTGTGGCTGACCGTGAACTGTGTCAAAAGCAGTGTGAGTAAAAGAGCATGAAAAGAAACAGTCTGCCTTCAAAGGCTTTAGAGAAACAGTTAACTGGCTCCATGGTTACCCATCAGTCACAAGGACTCTCTGTGGTGGGCAGAGATAACGAGCACACATAAATCAGGTGGCTTTCTGCGAAACAACTTCTCAGTCATTTGACCCTCAACCTCTGAGTCATCTGTCACATGCCCAGAGGGAACATGGTGTGTGAGGGCCTGATTATTGGGTTTTCTTTTTGGGGAGATTTGATTTGATTTGAGGAGACGTTACATTGAGTTAATGAAGCTCTACCTTCATGTACCACGCTGGGTTCACAGGTGCTCGAGGCTGATGGTGGATGTACTGTACAGTGTGCAGGACTGTGACGCTCGAACCTCGTGTTCTTGTCCAGACTCATGCCTGTGGTTGGGTTTTATGCAACCAAAGCATTTTGGTTAAGGTTAATGAAAGGTTAAAAACAGAGTGCTTTGACAAACAACACACAGCAGAAGAGAAACCAAACACTAATGCTAAACTAAAGCAAACAAAATTCAGGTAAAATTAGACACAAGATAAGACGCACCAACACATTAAAGATAAGACAGATCATAATGAGAAATAAAGATAAAAATGATAATAAACTCATCAATAAATACAATAAAAAGAAGTAAAGCAATAAACTCAAACTAATGAGAATCAAGAGAGAACAAAAAGACGACATCACATCAAAGCAAGTCTTTAAAAATGTGATTTAAGAGGTGATTTAAAAAGGTCACCGATCCTACGAGCTTTATCTCCTCACTCCCAAGCCAAGGGGCACTGATTGCAAAAGCATTGGCACCTTTAGATGAAGCCCAGATTTTGGAACAATACCTGACGTGTCCTTGATACAGCCTGGGGTCAGACACTGATGGGCTTTGAAGTCAAAGCAGTGATAAAATCTTAAATTCAAAACGAACAGGGAGGGAATAACGAGAAGTCAGGATCAGGGTGATGTGATGTCATCTGTTCAAACCAGCGAGAGGCCGAGCTGCTGCGTGTGAACTGGGTGGAGGTGCGACAGTGATGCCAGAGAACACTGAGTTACAGTGGTGAGGCCCGGGGAGGATAAATGTGTGAATATTAAACCCTCTGAGACAAATATGAGACTTGTGATGATGGGTTATGTAAATAAAATTAACATGGCTCGACTCTTGAGATCCGTGCACACCAAAGAACGACCGCACACTGCAGCAGGCTCAAAGCATAGCATCATTTTATATGAAAGCAGCCTGAAGTGCTGCGACAAGCTCATAAAAACAAAACTTTTTTTCTTTTTTTACAGCTTGCAAATAAAGTAGCCTCAGGATAGAATGGATAAATATTGAAAAAAATAATTAGCTTATTCCTCTTCAGATGTTATGATTTAATATGTTGCAGTGATTTCCTCAGTCAATGTTTCATCAACTGGAGAGCACCATGACACCATGTGACTACCTCTGCTTTTCAAAATAAGAAAATTGACTTAACAGTAGATACAGGATACATGCAGACATATGATTAATTGGATTATATTGGCAGGGAGTATAAAAACAAATGGGGATTCCCCCCACCCTGTTAGTTGTGGATGAAGAGCCCACTTTTGAAAATGTCGTCCCCCTGCCCATATTTTGAAATGGCTGGCCGCACACGTACAGCTCGAGGGTTCATCAGAGCTCATTCACTGAAACCTGGTGTCAGACTGATGAGAGCGCTGAGACTGAACCACTGGAGGTAAGGCTCAGTGGGCTCATCTCTACGACCAGCACCTTTCCACTTCATAATAACACCTGTGCACAGCCCTGCTGCTCACAGCTGCCATTGGATTAGAACTGTAAAACCACACAAGAGGTGGAGTGTCAGCCATCATGGTCATGCACAGGTGTGATGATTAGACTGGGATTGGTTACTTTTACCTGCCTAAAGCAGGTATATGCTGTGTGATTGTGGACTGTCCCAGACGAAAGATAACCAGTGTGAAAGAATCGTGGCGATATCTTTGGTCGTGAAAATGGTGGTCCTACATCACACAGTCAAGAGGTTCAAGGATGGTCATTGTCACGGTCTTGCGATCAAATTCTTACAGTGTCAGAAAATTAGAATGAGCATCTCACTGTGTGACTGCTTTGACCACCTACATCTGCTAACCAACCAACAGAAATGCAGCATGTCTTTAACAGTACACTAACAGTAATACACTTGGAGTTCTTGTTGCAAAATTGGCCAAGTCGACCTCTTTTCCCCGGCCACGACCGCCTCCACATTCTCCTCCTCCTCCTCTTCTTCCTCTTCTTCCTCTTCTTTAGTCTTTTTCGACATACAGAAATGCCTCTATAGCAACGGCTCGATTCATTTCTGTTTTCATCTTTCTCTGACCACTATAGTGATGCGGATAGATGACGAACGTTGATGACATTTTGTTCTCATGTTGATGAACATACAACGTAGCTTGCGATTCATTAGGCGCTGTCACCGTAGTCTGATGTCATCCCCAAGTTTATTAGATCCACGTGGCAGAGTGTAGCTGCACTAAACTTATGAGACAGATAAAATCTCACAGTCTGGGGAGAATTACAATGTTGGTTTATGTACGTGCTGGTGGTCAGATTGATCGAAAGCTCAGATTAAAGTGAAACACTGCAAAGATCTCAGTGTGTGGAAGCTTTTTCTATCAATTTGAATTAGCTGTTGACATGAAATGTTGATTAATGGAACTCCAACGTCATTAAATCAAATATTTTTTTAAAATTGAAATTCTTTTTTGGACAGTGTTTTAGCAAGTCTTACTTCCCTTTAACCAAAGTGAGCCCTGCACATTGTATGTATGTATGTATCATGTTTGTCCGCCATCAGATCAACTCCCTGCAAATCCAGCGCAGTACATAACTGTAGTGTTTAATGAACTCAAATAAACATCATCTCCAAACGTAATCCAGACTTTTCACTATAATGTAAATATGAAATCAGTTTAGTAACACAGCCCACCAACATAATTTGAAGGAGACGAGGTTACACAGTCGCAAAGTCTTCAAATTACTTTTAAAGCAGCCGTTAGCCACTTTCCATAGATTAGATGTGGCAGCACTGCCACAGGAGATGTTTTCCTGTTGAGCGGCTGAGGTTTCCCAGCACAGACTGAGTAAAATGACCGATGAGCGAACTCATGGAGTATTGACACGGACAGCTGAAGAGCAAATGTGTTGTGTTTTCTTACTGCAGCTGGTGACTGCACGGACGCACTGACTTTAAATCACATGGATGAGATCTGGAGATTTTTAAATGTAATCAGTAAGAGACAAACTGACTAACGAGGTCCACCCCTGAGAATTCAAGCCAAATGTAACTGTGAGGAAGTTGTAATTCAGACCTGTCTGTTGCGTATCTGATCCCAGCTCAGCCTTTAACAGTCTGAAACCTGGACGAATGGGCTGAAGTTGACCCACATGGCCTCTGCATATAAACTGCTCTGCATTCAATGTTCAAGTGCTGCTTTAACATGATGGATGGGGTCAGCTGGTCACCCCAGGACTCCTTGTCCATAGTTTGCAGTTTTTCCAAAGAGGATACAATATATTTGTCAACCATTAGCAGTTTAAGCTGTCTGCGCCTTTACAACATTCACTACAGGGGTCTGGAGGACCTACTGTGCTATTAGGGACGCTTGTCAGTTCATCTTGTTAACGTTAGCACTGAGTACACCTGGACGTTACTTTTCGTACATGTTATTTCAACTCCTGCGCTGTAAAAGGAAGGGGGTCTAGTTATCATTCGCCATCAGTCTTTCCATATGTGGTCATGGCAAATGACAGAGCGTTCTCATCTTCAAATATTTCTGTTTTGTCAGTGGACTTTCACGTCTGAATGCAACATGCCAGGTTTCCTCTTGCGTCTGTTGTTGATGTTCTGGTACGGCGTGTCAATTTACGCTTGTTACATGCTTTGGGTCTCATCCATGAAACATGGGCGGAACAAATTTGTGTGTAAACTGTTCAAAACTGTTCGTTTGCTCCGTGTCCGCAGGTCGACAGGATGCACCTATCCACCGTAACCATCGCCTCCATGTATGGCGGTCACTGGCTGTTCATGGGCGGGGCTGTATGCTAATTGCTCGGTAGCGGGAGCGCGCTGTCAGATTACGATTGCTTGGCATTTTATGAACATACACACACGCTGATGATCAAATCAGAGTTTCCGCAGCATTGGTGAATCCTTTGTAGGTTTTTAACACCAACGTTTTTTATGTGCAAATCTAGTCACAGATTTAAATGAGACCCATACTGTCCTCTCAAAATACACCTACGTTTTCACAGGAGTGTACGTTTCTGCTTGTTAGATGCGTTCAGTCTTCTTCAGACTTCTGTTATACAACTGGTATGTATGTTTATTTTCTTATGCAACAAAAGCTCGTGGTGAGCAGCAGGCTCCAGGGTGAAAGTCTGGGGTTTGTTGGACTCATCCACCTCCCCTGCCTCCCTTCCTGTAGGGACTCTCCAGCTCTTTATGTTATGCTGATACCGACAAGGTCAGAAACTGACAATGTATGATGGTGTGACAACATGGCGGCAAGTCATACCGCTCACAAAGGAAGGTGCGTTTTTGCATCAGTGTCTGACGCTGAAATCACTGACAAAGCAGCAGGATTTGATGAGTTGGGGATGAGAAAAATGACCAGACTGTCGTTGTGTGAACTCTGTGCTGACATCACAGATGGCGCTAAGCTACTCAACATTCACTGCCCAGTTGGTTAACTGGTAACGTCAGGATGTTTAAACCTGGACTGTACTTTCCCATGGTGTTATGTCTAAGTGACAAACAGGAACACCATTTTTTTAAACAGGTCCAATACAGAGAGAGAGCGCTGCAGCCAGCAGCCATGAAACAGGAGGGAACGTAACCACTCGTTAATGTACGTCCACTCAAAGTGTTTGTTTTTGCAACTGACAGGCTCAAACCGTTTTCCTCAGTGTCTGACAACATTATTGAAAGCATTCCTACTTTCAGTCTTTTCCCTCCGTCTCATTATTTTTAAGAAGAAAATAATTATGAATATATGGAAATAAAAATTGCATAGTGCACTCATACCTGCACATTTTCTTTTGTACATGTACTCATACACATGCATATCTGCCCATCTCCAGACTCTGTAAGTAAACTCAACTACAAACACTCAAACTGAGGGAGCTGATCCTATCAGGAGGGGCAGAGAAAGAGGAAACAGTAGTGGAGTTATACAAACCCTGCTCTGAGTGGGGTTATAAAGTCAATCCATGTATTCCAGATTTGACCCATATATCTGTTCATCCCTCCACTCCAACATCCCACTCTCATCAATAACCAGCCAATTGAAACAGTCGACAGTTTCAAACACAGAGTGACACTGGACAATGGCTCAGCTTCAACCAGCACACTAATTACATCGTAAAATAAAGCCACCAAATACTATCAGCCCATGATATCAGTTACTAACAGGACCAAAGTCACATGCATAACCAACACTGCTCTCCCTTCACCCAACCTCACAGAGGTAAACATCAGGGCCACTGTATGCATTGTTATTTCAATAGAGAAGGACATCACACACCCACTCACTCAGCACCTCACCCCACTGCCCTCTGGGCGCAGGTACAGAGCACTGAGGTGCAGAAGGGTTCACTTTGGGAGGAGCCTGAACCCCACAGCCAGTGCTGCTTTACATGATAGGCCACGCTGAACAGGCCAGAGTGTGCACCAGAGTCCTGCACAGGTCTGTTTTGGTACTGACCCATCACCTGTCATTGTGTCTAGTCAAAGATACACCTCTTAATAAATGTCCCGCAACCTGACCTGCACCCCTGATCAAAGCGTTCATTTTTGCCCGTGCCTGTAACTGAATTTATATGTATATATATATTTTTACCTGTTGGGTGCAGTTTAGTGCATGTAAGCTGATGGTGCACAGTTGCCCATTGACATTACATTGCAGCCTTTTTTTTTGCCGTTTTCAATACTGGAGTAATTTTAAGAATTGTTCCTATTTAGTAACTTAGCTGCAGAAACACTGGAGAACATGGTCCAGGTTGAAAAAAGAGTAAGTTACGCTTTGACCACTGTTAACTACCACATCCACTGGAGATGGAGTTTTACCTCCTAGTCCAGCTGTTGTGTTCTTGTTTTCTTTTCTTTTTTTTTTCAGTTATTATTTCCTGTTTGTCTCGGCTAACATACCTCTCTCCCTGCCCTCCTGTGTTTCCCTCCTGTGTGATTACCAGGTCCAAACAGAAACAAACAGATTTTTAATAAACTTTGAATCAGAAATTTGATTTAATTATCAATACTTCAAGAAAAATTTAAACATTTGTCAGTCAACAAAATATTGGACACATGGCCATTAAAACTGAAGCTTTAATATGGAGCAAAGAGAACAAACATTTGACTGATTTGTTTTTGAGTCCCTCCTTTGTTGTTGCCAGTACTTCCTGGCATGTATTGATGTACACACAGATATTGCACCATTTGAATTCTGTTAACATCATTACTGCTGGTACCAAATGTTTGTCTTGAAATATCTTCTTTTTGGTCATTATGATTTGTGTCAAAACAAATATTGAGATTTGATCTCTTGACAAAAACATTATTAAAGTTTTACACAGAAAGAGAACAGAGGGAATACGGTAAATAAAAATTCTATAATGCTTTTTTAACATGTACCAAGAGCAGAATGTGATAACACTGCATTTGGATAGGTGTCTATACATGATCAGTATGTAGTAGGATAAATAATGTGTGATTCATGTCACTGTGTCTTTAAAGGCTGTGTGTTGAAACTTGTTTTCAACTTTCCCAGTTCAGTGAGTAGCTGGAAATCCCCACTGTAAATATATATAATTATATACATTTATTATATCACCCTCAGGTCAATAGAAACAGTTTTAAGATATATGTGCATTGGCAGTGAAACAGGACGATGGGGAATGTAAACAAGTCAACTGGAAAGAAAATACAAAATAAGGAGAGGTGATATTAAAAAATAAATCATGTTCTTGTTCTGTGATGATATAGACTATTTTAGTGTCATCATGTTATTACCTGGAGGTAAAGCTGTGAGACAGAAAGAGAGACAGAGACAGAGAGAGATGCAGGACAGACGGTAATGACAGCAGCTTACAACAACATTAATGAAAGTAATAATATTATAAGTATGAGTCCATCTACCGTGGTACAATATATTGAAAGTGTATATTAATATCTGATAGTATATATATGTGACAATAACCATATGTGTATAATAACAGTAACAGACTAATGATAACAGCAGCAGCAGGAGGCATCTGGCAGGACCATGGCAGCAGCACAACCACACACGTCACACTATCCAGGCACCCTGCCCTCTCGTGCCATCTATTGGCTGCATCTGTGCCAACATAAAGGGCACGTGGAAGTATGAGGGCAGGGACATTTGCAAAGTTTGAAACAGACATGTCTGTTTTTATATAAATGAACCTTAAAAGAAATAAAGTGTGTTGTGAGGCGGGTTTTGGAGTCTGGACCAACTGAGGCAGGGACAAACACAAGTATAAAGTTTGAGGGTTTTTAATGAAAAGGTAGGCAAAAGACACAGGTGGTGGTGACAGGAGAGGCTGGAGCTGGAAAGGCGTCCGAGCTTGCAAAAATATCCAGCTTCACACAGGAAAAAAGCGCTGGAGAGCAGAGGCACTGGTGGCTGACGTAGGCAGCGAGGCACACACTGAAAAAACACTGGTAAGGAGCTGAGAAGTTTCAAACAGCAAAACTCTTCAAAATCACTGGAGAACAAACTGCAAAAGCCGTGTGACACTACCGAACAGGACGGAATTATCTGGCACAGGAGTGGAGTCATGACCAGGCTTATGTGGAGGGTTGATTAGTGGAGATTGCAGCCAGGTGTGCCTCGTCTGCCGAATCTCAGGGAGAGAGAGGAAAATCAGCCACGCCTCCTGCCACAGACACACACTGCAGGGAGAGTAAAACGAATGGGGGGAGAAGGAGAGAGAAAAAACCCCAAAACAAACCTAACAAAAACCAAGACCACAACCAAAGTGAATGTGAATCACAGAAAACGCAGCGCACCTTCCAGGCTCCACCTGAATGAAGCAGTCTGATGTTGAAACAGTCGTGATGAGGCAACAGTTACAATCAGCACTGAGATGTTTATGGAAAATAAAATGACCATTGACACGGATATGATAGATCATATTTCTGCTCCAGAAACCTCATAAAGATGTTGCCCTAATGGGTGCAAACATAAAACCTGCAGTGCTTCTTGACCTGAACATAAAAGTTTACATTTCCCTTCTGAAGAGGCATCTTTATCGTTCCTCACAGCTCCACATCTGTTACTCGACAACTGTTGCTTGTCTAATCTCATTTAAAGAGATAAGTGTGACTGTAGCGCTCATGTTGACACCATATACAGTTTATTTTCAGGGGGCTTAGTGTCACCTGGTGCTACTTACAGTTTTACTACTTGCACATTACTGTGTTGATGCCTCTCTGCTGCTTTACAAGCAAATAAAGACACAACAAAGCAGCAGGAGCAGTCCATTTTTGATTATCTAGTAAAGTGATATGGGACAATAAAAACTGTTTTGCTATCTCACTGGTTAGTACACAAGCAACTGTGGCGCCTCGACGGCGTCTGGATAAGGAGAGAGGGCAGACATATTTACACATGCCATGTCAATAAGATGCTGCATATCAGATCTACACTGGAGTGCCGTGCGGTTATCAGTCAGCTCAGATTCTCTCTCACTGGTTTAGGTGTGTTCTTCAGATATTCACAATCAGGCTGATCGAGCAGATTTTTGTGGAAGCCATTGAAGGTACACAAGAAATTAAAGTGTTTTGTGGTTTGGAACAAAGGTTGTCAACAAAACATGGCGTGCAGTTTCATCATGACTGGCATGATTTGTTTGTGAGCATTGAGAACGTGTACGGCAGATCCAGGGTTAATTTTGACAGTTTAGATTTAATCTTTAGACTAAAATGCTTATCAGTTTTAGTCACACTCATTTTTATCCTTCACAGGTTTAATTTAGTTTTAGTCGATGAAAAAACATTTTAGTCAACTTTTTGTCAGGATGTTTTTTGTCTTTAAATTAATCAAATTAGTCAAATCCAGGTATTGGAAAAAAGAATCACGGTGACAGGTTGTATAAATATTTCTCCAGAAGTGTTTGACAAGTTTAAGGGCAGATTTTCGGCACACACTTCCTGATCATCATTTGATAGGGTCAAAATGTCTCTGTTTATGTGCTCAAAAACTTTGACAGCACAAATAACTAATGTGAGACAACTAGGATTTGTCTCCAGGTTCATTGTTAACTCTGACTCTGACTCATCCACCTGACTGTTAAGAAGCACAAACATAACTTTATTTCCCGAATTTTTTCTTCATCTGCAACATGATAGTCTCATATGACATTAGAAGATAACTGGAAACACGGTTGTTATTTTCTCTCTAGTTTAAAGAGAGACAATAACAGGGTGGACACTCAGAGGCTGAAGAGTGAGAACATGGCGGACGTTGAGCAGACGTGCAGGCAGGCAGGTCCTGCGTTTAAGCTACAGGCACCTACAAACTGTTAAAACGCTGCAATTTCTACCACTAAATTTTTTGTGTACTGTACTTTTGTAGTGATCCTGTACCTATTTCTATGTCCTCTGTGCCTGCACATTCTCACTAAAAACAACCAGACCTACATCTCAGCTAAAGGTAGCCAACAACAAGACTGATGGATGTATACAAGACTCATGGACACTGGCGGTGTTGTAATGCCATCAAGGAAACATGGCTACACAAAAGCTTTTGATCGCTCACTTGGGTTTGCACACCACACAGTTATTCTCCTCCTGGCCGTAGATGTTGAAACAAACCCTGGCCCGTCACCAATGGGCATTTTGAGCCCAAATAATCTTCATCTGGCACCACAGCCTCGCCGAGTCCAACCATCTCAACTAGCCACAACAGCATCTTACCTGGACTCCACCGCTGCTAACCTGGCCGTCACAGCAGCTATCCCAACAGCTAGCCCAGGCTCCACCACTGCTAACTGCGCCCTCTCAGCAGCTACCATATCAGCTAACCTGGCTGGGCCTCCGCTGCAGCTATTCCATCAGCTAGCTTGGATCCCATTGCTGCAATTTGGACCGTTGTTCCTGGTGGTCCCTCGTCGCTTACAGCCAACGGCTCAGTCGCTGGAAGCCCTCTCCACCGTGTCGCTCACGGGTGGCAGCCCACCAGCGGCAGCGGCCTCTGCAGTGAGGGCGCGCCAGTGGCCAAAGGCTCAGCAGCTGGATGCCTACTCCATCGCGCCGCCACCTGGTTAAATTAGTACTCCCAAGTACAAGTTCGTCCAGACTCTAAACCATGCTTGTGTTATATGGGGCTTAAAAGCCAAATCAAGGGGCCTACTTGGTAGCCACTTGACTATACGTAGTATAACATCTAAATTCGATAATTGCATCGTTGCAGTGCAACATTTGTTATATGAGTCAAACCTAGATTTCCTTTGTAATTCCGAAACATGGCTTCACACCAACTCCCCAGTGGCTGGGCTAAATGTACCAGGATACAATATTTTCAGAAAAGACAGGTCTGAGGGCAGAGGTGGAGGGTGATGTTTTATGTTAGAGAACACTTAGGGCCCTATTTAGATGGTCTAAAACGCGAAGCGCCAGGTGTGCGGCGCATGGGTGTGTCCCAGTCACATGCTAGTTAGACAGCGCGTTTTTAGACTGTGCGCCATGGCGGAGAGTCTAAAAGGGTTGGACTTTGTGAATTAGTCATGGGTGTGTTTTGGGCGTATAATTCAATAAGCCAATCGTGGGATCAATAATACAAGAAAGATCTTACTAAATATCTGTGGAATATTATTCAGACCTGTTCTCATCATATAACAGAGCGCAGCTGTCAAGACTGTGCGGAGCTCCCCAAGCTGCTGATGCTGCAGCTAGGACCTGTTCAGCGTTTTCTCCCCCACTTCGTTTGTTAATTGTTTTCACATGTTTCCTAGAGCTGTGTTCTGCCTCTTATTTGCATGTGTGTGCTCTCTACACTCAGATAACAATATAATAATGTAATATAATGTAACCTAGTATAACATGTTAAAAGAAATGCAATGTGTGGGCTTTGGTTTTCAGTCAAAAAAATGATTGATTGGTCAGATAATTTCACAATTTCATTTGTCATTATTACAAATTATGATGATCATTATTACTGCGATTAGATCATTCTGATTAATGACTGACCATTAAGACGTGTTTCACAGACGTGTGTGTAATCATATTTTTATATGTTATCTTTTGCATATGTGTGGCTGCTCCGTGTGTGCCTGAGCAGAGTGCACGTGTGTTGCGCACCCGCCTAGAGACACATATTACTAACTTGTTTAACAGCGAAATACTGCTCTGTTGAGTTTAGACCAGGTCTCATCCCTCTCCCCACAAATGTCTGTCACATTGATTGGAATTTACAGACCGCCATCAGCCTCTAGTGTATTTTATGAGGAACTTCAAGACATTCTTAAAGAATGTAATTTTAAGAAAGAGGTTATTTTATTTGGAGATTTTAATGTAAATTGGAACGACAAAACAAATCGGAAACATCTTAAATCATTAACCAACAGCTTTGATCTCATCCAACTCATCAAAGAACCCACTAGAGTAACAAATTCATCAGAGTCATGTATAGATTTGGTTTTCAGCAACAAATATGAAAGAATACAAAAAACGTTCAACATGGAAACAGGTCTGTCTGACCACAGCATGATACTGTTCTCAAGAAAGTTAGCAAAAAACAGATTTATTTGCCCCCCAGTAATAAGTCAGAACAATTACGACTACCAAAGTGTGAAATAAAAAAAAAGCAAAAAGCACTTGGTTACAGTTGGGAAAAGATAATATATTGGCTTCAAATACCCGCCTTTGGTAGCACAAGCCGATCTGGAAACACAGCGTCTGGATGCGCTTGAAACACAGAAATGACTCACAGAATCACAACCAGTTTGTTAGTCTCGGACAGTGGTCAGGCGACAAAGTCAGCTCGTAATATATAATATTAGAAACGATGATATGAAACATGTATATGTGACGTAACTGTGGTTGGCAGAAATGTACAACGCCAACATTTTCTTCTGGCGACTGGGCTGTCTGTCCTCATGTCAAGGTGATCTTGGATGAGACACGCCACTGGTGAATGTGTGTGTGTGAAAGGGTGAATGAGAAGAAAAAATTGTAAAGCATTTTGGGTAAAAGGGCAGTATGAATAAATGTTCACAATGGAGTCCATGTAACATCCACTTGTAGCTTTCAGCAGGTGATCTGTATTTGGGGAGGCTTCGTTCTTGATTTTTTGTCTAAACAATGTGGTCACTGGTCACCCTGCTCGGATTACATCTGTTCACACCAAATGCCATGCAGACTTTCACGTCACGTTACTCGAGCAAGTTTAAACGCTAAATTATTTTGTGTTTACTTGCTTTGGATGCACAAATAACTCGTTTCATATGCATGTGAAATTGTTGAATTGTTGAATGAACTTCCCCCGGTACGTCCTCTGTGTCATACATCTCTGGAGGATCTCAGTGCTGATGGCTATTGCATTATGAATCAGTCACTGAAGTTCGGATTTTTCAACTCTTGGGTATAAGCATATGACACGAATTTGTGCTACTTGCTTCATTTGCACCTCTAAATTCTCGTATTTCTCATCCATCACGTCCATCGTGCTGCCCAGTGGGAATTGGTGTCTTACGTTGACTTTACATATAATTCACTTATGCAAATTGCTTTCACACTCAGTGTGAAGACAGCATAAGATCTGATTACAAAATGATCTGGACCTCCACAAATGCTTGAGCCAGTTAAATACATCACTCTGTCTGAAGGGTTCAGTGGCATCCAGTGAGGTTGAAACTGCCTGACATGAATGTGCAAATGTACCTACCAAGGTCCTGGGCCAGAATGGACAAATCAAACACTGGCTCTTGATAGGTACCTTTGCACATTATGTAGATATAAACAGCTCACTCTAAGGTAACAAAAAACACAACTATTCTTTTTTCCGGTGATTTTACACCAGTGAAAACATAGTTATGAATGTTATATTCCATTTCTGCAAACAGATGCCCCTAAATCCTGCACACTGGACTTTTAACATGCATTTTTCTGCATCCATAGACAGATCCACTGGGTCCTGATGACCTCACAGCATCGACTGGGAGAGGGTCACCTCAGGATTATGACCTTTAACATCTGACACCAGCCCTCTTGTAATTACATGACCTAAGTTCCTGTGCAGTTCATCACTACAGTTCAAAAAGACTTACGACGTATTAAGAAAATACTTGTTGCCCAGCTGTCGCTGATGGGCGTGGTAGATGATTGACAGGTCGAGGCAGCTCTCTAATCTAAATGCCTCTTAGATGAAATATGGTAGTAAATGAAACAACAGGGTGTAAAAGTGAAAGCTCTTCCCAGCTGAGAAGTCCTCAGAAAGGAAGTTCTGATCCCAAATAAATCAACTGAAATGATGCAGTGATACTTTATTTCAAAATTAAATAATTTGATTAATGAGTTATACATTAGACTTTACATTATTCAATATGTAAATATATTCAATTCCCATGAAATTCTATTTTGTTTAAAACTCCAGTGTGTAGGATTTAGTGGGATATACTGGGAGAAATGGAATAATATTTAATAAGTATGTTTTCTTTAGTGTATAATCACCTGAAAATAAGAGTCATCGTGTATTTGTTATCCTAAAATGAGCTGTTTATATCGACAAAGGGAGCAGGTCCTCATCTACAGAGATCACCATGTTGCACTGCCTTGTTTCTACAGTAGCTCAGAATGGACAAACCAAATACTGGCTCTAGATAGAGACATTTGCGTTTTCCCATCTTCAATTCAACCAACATGATAAGCAGCCACGCCGAGATGAGAGCACCAGAAAAACAACTTTTTTTTTTTTTTTAAATAAAACTTTATTCAGTGTTTTTACTGATTTTAATCAGCTGGTCTGTTTGTACTGGAGAGGAAGAGACCTCTTGATAATTCGGCCCCTGGTAAAAATCTCCTGAACATTGAACACAAGACTATTTCCTGTCTGAAATTGTCACCACTAGATGCCACTAAATCCCCCTAAATCTTACACATTGGACCTTTAAAAAATAAATATATTAAATGATCACTATTAATTTTCAATTATAACATCCAGCTCTCAAAGGTCAAAGCTCCCAAATCCTCTTTAAGAGACGGGGTCCTCTGTGAATTGTCAGGCTGCTTTGAGACCTAGAGTCGTTTCCTTTGGTCTGAATCAGGGACTCATGTTGTTCCAAAGTTGTATAATTGCCTAGAGTTGGTTTTTGTTCTCACGGCAGCTTTTACAAGAGGACCAGATCAAATGCCTTGTGTGAGAGTCGGAGGCTGATGAGGGAAGTGGAGACATCTGAGTAGGCAGGTGATTGTGTCAAGTATCACAAAACACTACGGTTTCGTTTTTGACTTTGCGGTCATGTAGTCAAGAATCTGATGAAGCTAAAAAGCAGTGAAATAAGCCATGAACATTCAAGTTGTGCATGTCAAGCTTATTTATCTTAATTTATTAATATCATTTCAGTCACAAGAGATTCGTTCTGAAAGAGAGGACTATTTATTTACATGTAGACATAAGTAAAAAATGTGAAAAGTCTTTGGCGATTAGACCCCATGCTGACGTCATATACCAGGAGGGTTGTAAAGACAGTCGATTAGGGAAACCCCTCTGTGGAGTCATGACGCTGCTGGTGATGGGATGAGGTGAAGAGGGCGCTCAGGATCAGGGCTCTGGATAACGTGACTGGAGGTGAATGGGGTGGAGGAGGGTGCAATGATTGTAAACTGTAAACTTGTTGTCCTGACCACCACTAAAGGCCCGCCTCTCAAATCATCCCATTGGACAATGGGGAAAAAAGATGATGAAAAAGAGATGACATGGGACGATTATCCAGTTTGAGTTGAACTTTCAACTTGAGGAGTTCAGAACGCTCTGGCAAAAACACCAGGCGCCTAGAGCACAGAAACACGAGGCTTGTGAAAAAGCTTCATTCTCATTTTAAACTGTTACAGAAAGGTGCCTCCAGCTGCTAAAACACTTTCTGTGTAATCAGGGCCTAAAAAGACAGCTGACAGGAGCAGAAAGGAGAACAGGTTTAAAGTCTGGCAGCAGCAACAAGAATGGCTGAAGGAGATCGTGGCTAAGCGTGATTGGCTATCCAGGAGAGGGAGCACCTTCAGTCAGCTGGTTGGAGGGAGTGTTGGGACAGAGAGAGAACTGTTGACGGATACAGCATAAAGAAAGTCCTCCTTATTGAGCTTAATTGTTTTTTAGAAATACCGATCTAAACCTGCACAGCATGAAGGTGTTTCTGGATTTCAGAAGATTCAGACTGCTTCTTTTACTCATATAATATGTAAAGAATATAAACCAGGATTTAATAAGAACCAAAATCATTAAGAACCCTATTCAACACCTCTGTGCCACCAACCTGGGGGGGTATTTGTTTTAAGGGTGTCATTGAGCGTGTATACATTACTTGAAGTGTCCCCCCCCCCTCTGTAGTCCAGTTGGGTTTTGTTTAACATTCATAAAAACTAAAACAGCTGTGTCAATGGATGCTAATAGTCACTTCATTCCATTCCAGGATCTTAAATATCCAACCTCTCTGTCACACAGAGTGCCTCTCTATCCCCCCTCCAGGTAGGGCGGGTAAAGGGTTTTAATAACAGCCCTAATTGCACTATTAACCGCTTTGGCTTCACAGTAAATAGATCATTACCACCCGATCTTTGGAATATTCATTACTATTTTAGTTTAAGTCGCTGTAAATCAAGTTAATCCAATCGCACCAGCCTCAGTAGTGTATTGATTCAGGATTCAGTCATGCCAAACTGGTTCATTTGGCCACTTGCAGTAATAATCTATTGTAATTTTGGGGGTGGGGTGGGGGGTGGGGGGGTTAAATCCAAACCCCTCAGGGTGGGGGGCAATTAAAGGCTTGCATACTGATGCTGAGTTGGAATTTCAGGCGCTGCGGCTGCCCTGCCCTGAAGGTAGTGTGGTTTATTTTTGTGCTGTTAATCCTGCCGCTCATCTGGTGTTGGCCACACTGGCAGCTCCACTTCCTGTTGACAAGAGAAAATAGGTTATAATCTGGCATAATAATAGATATTTACATGTGAGGCATCTGTTCATCCTTTTGTTAAACGTTATTTTCACATGCGCTGTGCGAGAATGTATGTGATGTAAGAACGGATGTTTACAATCAGAGTCAAATCACTTGGAGAAAAACGAATGAATAGAAAGGCACCAGCCCTGCAAGACCTGAATCACGGCCGGTCGGCTGCGTCTTGAGTAACAGTCTTAATTTACTTAAGCAAACAATTGGTCACAGTGCTCTCCACTCAGAGCTAAGTCTCTGTGTAATGGGTTCAGACATTCAGCAGACAGAAACCAAACCAGGCACACAGCAAATATCCACAACACTGAGCTGATTCAACATGGAGGTAAATTCCTTCATTGATCACATGGGTTTCATGTGGGACGTGTCATCAAGTTCACCAACTGTTTTGTTTCCTTATCCCGAACATGACTGACACTGCTGAGAATCTGGAAGTTATCGCCAACCAACATATTCTTACTCCAAACTTGTCAAATATCACCACAAGTTGAGTGGATTTCAGACGTCTATGTGATGCCCCAGGTGTCCTGGGTGCATCTGTGGTTCACACTCTCATGTCTTTGTTGGTGTCTGACATGAAAATCATTGACCACTGACGACTTTGGAATGAGAACTGGTTGCTTCGTCAGTGACTGGAGCTTTGGATCTAACACAAACTGGTACTACTGTACTACGTTTCCACCAACTCAGGAACATTTTGCAAGATCAGAACAATGTGATCTTTTAGTGTGACGGGTCACAGCTTCATGTGACGAGATCCACAATATGGATGCTTCTACACACCACAGGCGACCAGGTGGATTATTATTACAGTGCACTCCTGTAATCCCAGTATGACAGCGGAATGATGAGGGGAATCAGCAGTGGTCTGAGATAACACACATGGAACAGTTGTTGATAATTCAGCTAGTTTAAAACCAAAAGTGAAAGTTTTAGTGTCCAAAAATATAATTGTAGGACGAAATAGATCACAGGCTGGGCTCAAGACAGTTAAAGCTTAAGTTTTTATAAGTACATTACATTGACATTTGTATTCTAACAAAATCAGCAAATCTCCCAAACCAGGACCAACCACAGTGCATTCCTCCATCCTCTCTGTAGTTCCCACGCCAGCCCACATATGATACAGCTGAGCCAGCTGATGGTACTGTTGTACCACTTTGCTTTATTGTGAGTATTCTACTCGGTTACGTTCTCAATACAGGGAAAAAAAGCATGTTTTTTTATCTCGTGCCTGAATTATTGTAACGTTGTTTACCCAAAGTCTCACCGTTCAGCAGTTCATATCATATCCTACGAATAAGCAAATATTTAAGCAAGTTACTGTGGTTACGTTATGTCTCACTTGGAATATACAGTATATGTGAATTTTGGTGCATTACTTTTGGTAGGAAAACACACAAACAGAACATGAGAACAGCCTGGACGAGACAAACACCTTAGCATCTCTAGGAGAATTTTGCAACTGGCAAATATTGGTCCTTACCAGTTGTGCTAACGGTTTGCTAACTGGGAAGCAGCTACCGTGTCAAATCGGTTTGTAGTAAAACACAACTGATAGCTGAAATCAAGTGACGTGAACATGGAGGCTCCATGCGTAACGTCAGGAGAATGTCATCCACACGTCAACACTAAGGCTTCTGCGACACCACGTCACGCAAATCAACGTATACTCATGGAACGGTTCAGATAATATCTTAGGAAAATGCACGCACAGCAGTTTGCATGATATCCTACAAATTAGCGCCGCATGAATGACGTTGACGCCAAGTTACATAATTAATGTAAGGTTGTGGAGGTTAGCTTTAGGAAAAGATACATGTTGAGGACGTGCTTTAAAATGACTCCGAGTTGGGGCGCCTGGTGGCTTTGTGGGTGGGGCAGGCATCCCGTTTGCAGGGGCAGTGTTCTTGCCAGGGTTCGATCCCAGCCTGCAGCACTTTACTGCGTACCGTCCCCTCACTGTCACGCCCCTTCACACCTGTTGAATGAAGGGAAAAACAATCTTTAAAAAGACAGTCAGAGTTCACACTGTTCCCAACATCCGTCTCCAGGAAAGTCCTGTGTTTTGCGACCTATCCCCCGCCTCCTTACTGGACCACTTGGGACTGCTTCCTTCCTTACTCCCGTAAGCACATTGGTCACATGATCACAGCCGTTCAAAATACGTCAGTTATACATGAATAACTGGTTCATCATTACATGGGAAATGTGGGAATTCTGTGCATTACTTTTCGTAGAAAAGCGTATGACCAGAGCGCGAGAACGGTGTGTTCCCTGAAGTGCCTTTTTGTATTATTCACAAAAGACTTGCTCATGATTAAGTGGGATATGAATGAATTCTAGTGCAATACTTTTCACAGGATAATGTGTGAACAGTGCATGAGTACAGACTGGTTCATCTGCCTCAGCGCCTGAGATGAAGCTCAACTTCAGACTTGTGTTTTTCAGGCTTCTGATTTTTTATCCTTCTATTGGCTTCAAAACATCTCGCCAAAGGACTGCAGTTGAAAATGAGCCAGCTGGCTAAAACTGGCACATTTTGTCCCTTTAAATAAATTAATTCTAAATCTAAACTGTGCAGAACTCGACAGACAGACCTCTGACAGAGACCAAACACTCCTCTCACACTGCCCCAGTTTTCACCTCCCTGCACTGGTCACCGACTTCTTTTAGAATCCATTTAAAAAACTTTACTCATGACTTAAAAGGCTTTGCGTGGCCCGGTGCCAACAAGGCCTCTCAGATCTGCAGGGATAAGCCTGCTGGCTGCTCCAGAGTCCAGGTAAAGGCTGATAAAGCCTTTTGCTTTACTGGCACCTCGACTTTAGAACAGACCTCGAGTTAGTGTTCGATCAGCAGACAGTTTACAGAGTGAACTTCTGATGTGTAACAGTCTGATTTTAAGTTTAATTGTTTCACTTGTTCTATTTTTTGGATTATATTTTTGTAAATTTCTTTAAGTTTTTATATTTTAAATTGTAATGACACTTATAATAACCATCATTAAAACTGGGAAATGACAAAATAGTTAATTAACTTTAGTTAGTAGTTATCTACTGTTAACAAACGATGAAATGCTGATTAATAATGTTTACTTGTTATTATTAATGCTTTAATTTATGATACTTTAAGTCCATGCTGGTCTGGTAAAACAGAAGTACATTCAGTGATAGACTGAGATGCACCGCAGAGTCATTCCCGCCTGCAGCCATCAAACTTTACAACCTCTCTCAATGTCAGAGACTGTGAGTCAATAAACTGACATTTGGACTCGGAAGTTATAATTCCAGAATTTATTCATTATATTTCAACCGAGCAATCGAGACTCAATAATTCTTTATAACTCTGTCTGAACTGAGCAGTAACTGGTGCAATAATTTACCTGCAGTAATATTCCTCGAACTCCTGAATGAATATTTAACATATGTTGCACATGATATATTTTTTATTCTTATTGCTACTATGTAAATAATGTGTTTTACATTGTGGCATTATAGAATAGCTTTGTTGTTATTAAACTCACTTTTACAACAAAATTTGCCGTGCAGTGTCTAAAACACGCAAAACATTTCAAATAAATAGTCAAAAACAGCATAAAAAGCAGGTGGCACAGAATAAATACTGCACGTTGTCCCAAAGTTAAATACACATACTTTTATATTTCTAACTTTACATACTAGTTTAATGAATCATCAGGCACATATTTTCATATTTTCTACACACTTTACACTCTCAGCACATTATACAAATTTTATGTTTTTAAATAATTGATATACTGGTGTTAACATTGCAGCATCATGCTTTTTATATTTTTACAACTTTTTATTTCTGCTTCTGTAATTCTCACGCTTCACATCAGTCCCTCTCCCTGAGCATCAATATAATATTTCTAATTAGCGATGCACAAAATAGCAGCACACGACTGATGCAATAAAAAAAAAGAAACAAAAAGAAAAAACAACGCGTTATGTTTGGACCTTAATCACATCACGATGAACACGTTAACGCTGACAGCCATATTGATTATCATATTATTGTTTGTTAACTGTTATATCCTTTATACGGTCTAATTAATAATCGTTTTACCATTTATTAATTATGGTTATTATAAAGTGATAGCCTACCATAATTATTTTTATGCTGCTAATAATAATGACAGTAACAGTAAATCAGGATTGACGATCACAAAGATAATTGGATCAGTTAACAGTC
Source organism: Epinephelus cyanopodus (assembly GCA_026686955.1). Lineage (NCBI taxonomy): Eukaryota > Metazoa > Chordata > Actinopteri > Perciformes > Serranidae > Epinephelus > Epinephelus cyanopodus. Next base: position 4,749,550 of record CM048917.1, read on the forward strand.
TAATCCCTGCCTGGCTTTTCCTTCTACCTGAGTCTGCGGCTGCTGCAGAGCTCCGTCTGGCCTGTGCGTCTCCTCAGTCTGACAAACAACAAACAAAGCACAAACAGGAACCTACGAGGCCACCGCGAATATCAGTGGTGCTGAGGTCTCAGTGAACGAAGAGCAGGTGCTGTTTGGGTTGTGAAGGCCTTTGCACATCAAATCTAATTTTTTAAGATATTTTCCTAAATACTCTTTTTTTCCTGATTATTGAAAATGTTAAAATAAATAAACAAACTGAGTCTATGAGGTTTACACCTCGACTCCAAAACTTTGTCAGCTATAAAAGTTTTTCTACTTTTGTCAGAGGCTTGAAAGAAGGACTGAGTGAACATCACTGTAGGAGAGTTTTTTTAAGACTTTTTGCATGAAGCATCAAACAGTTTGCGTGTGTGTGTGTGTGTGTGTGTGTGTGTGTGTGTGTGTGTGTGTGTGTTGCACTGCCAGCTGCTGTCACAGATAACTTAATTCTAATTAGCCAGATTCTTTGACATGAGTCTGCATTTCCAGTATCGGCTTGTAAAAGTCTCTGTGTTGTGGCTCCGAGGGTTGCGTCTTATTACATTGACTGAATGTTTCCTGGGAATAAAACACTTCACACCTTTTTCACATTAAAGATCAATAAAACACAAATGAAACTTGTTGGACTCAACTGTGGGAACTAGTGTTGCGTATGCTAAATGCCATGCCGTGAGCATTTATATTTCACAGGCAGGAGACAGAGGAATGTCATCAGTGAGCCTCTCTAATGAACGGAGATGCTCACTTTGCATCCAAAGAATCTTGCTTAATCCTGCAGATGTGTTTTATCACGGACTGGCTGTGATCCTCTGTGTGATAATGTGTGTCTGTGTGAAGCTCTTAATGTCGGAGCAGGACGCCAAAACACAGGACTCAGACCTAATGCTCCACAAAACATGAGATAATGATCTGTATCCAAAGACACCACTCAGTCAGGGTGTAACAGAGACGAGCTGCCAGTGATTAACGCCTGTTATCTGTGTTATAGCAAACTAAATTTAGTTGGAGATTTAAAAAGCTTCAGACGGTCTCTGAGCAGTGAAGACACGGTGCTGAATCTCAAACACTGCTACAATTTATGGATCCACAACCTCAGTTCCAAAAAAAAACTGGAACACTGTTTAAAACATGACTGAAAACAGAACAGGACTTGTGAACCCTTCCTGACTTTTTTTCAACTGAATACAGAGACAAGATATTAATATTCAAATGATAAACTTTGTTGTTTTTTTGTAAGTTCACACTCGTTCTGAATTTGATGCTTTTAAACCGTGACATTCTGTCTGTTTTCATTCAAGTCGACAAATACCGCCACTCTGTCAGTGATTTCCACGTCAGACACCGATGAAAGCCACCTTGTGCAGCAGTGTGATGCACCGCTGGGTGGCATCAGTTCATAGCACGGCCACACAGACCCTTGCACAGTGTTATGATACGCCATCAGTCAGACCGACAGCACCTGTCCCAGCAGTATGATACGTGAATGGTTGTCATAGGTTCATAGCACGGCTGGACCGAATCTTTCGCAATGTCATGATACGCCACCAATCAGCCTGACGGAGCCTGTCGCAGCAGAATGATATGTGAACAATCGCCGTCAGTTCATAGCACGGCCACACGGCAGCTGGCCCAACAGTATGATGCACCACTGGGCAGCGCCAGTTTGTACCATTGCCAGACAGGACCCTAAGCACTGTTATGATACACTACCACTATCAAACATCCCAGCTTTTGATGAATTGAGGTTGTAATCAGATGAGCTGAAAACCTCACACACTACCTTTTTTTGTTTTTAAAGAAGATACAAAGTCTTTGAGGTCAATCTAATATTTCCTGGGATCAATACATGACTAAAGATTCAGACAAAGAGCTGTGAAGTTTAAAAGATAAACCAAATGGTGTCACTTGACAGATACATACTACACTGTGTGAGCAGTCATTGTGCACTGAAGCTTACTATTAATGCTGACATTTTAAATGTTGTGTTTTCAAGCATATAATTTGAAGGAATGTGAGCACCTTGGGGGCCCAAATATGACTGAAAACTGTAGACTGTGACATTGTCTCCAGTTGTGTATTTGATTACAGATTGATGGAAGTAATGGTGATGAAAAGCAATGAAGTGTGAAGGTGATGATAGCAGTCCAAAACTTTACTTAAAGTCCTACACGCTGTGCCTTTGATGTCTCGTTTGTTTTTAAGGTGAAATTGGGAATGTCTGTTTTATTTGACAGGATACGATCAGGAGTCAGACAGGACATGTGGGGAGAGAGAGGGGGATGATGTGCAGCAGAAATCTACGGTCAGATCACAGCTGTGAGGTATGTGTGTCAGATTACCTGGCCACTGTGGTGACATGGTGACAATGTTGCTCTGTGTCTGCTGGATGCGTGAGTAAGCTACTGTTTGCTAAAAAATCAGTCCTATCAGCTTTACAACGTGGTAATATGTCAGGGCAGTGTGTTCAGCTGCGTGTTTTAGAGTTCTACCAGCCAAAAATCAATTAATGCAGCTCCACAGTGGCCAGATTCTGCAGACATTCCACGGGGGACTCGCACTGTAAGTACAGGAAATCCTGTTTCTTGCAAGTCTGGATTACATTCATTGATAAATTCCGGTGGAGGCATAGTATTTTACAGACAGATTTGCAAAATAAGCACATTAAGCAATCATGCCTCTCAGACAGCAGCTCTAAGTGGGGGCAAGGTGGGCAGAGTTTCCTTCCTTAAATAAGGCGGTGGTCACGCAGCAAACAGCTCTGCCTCCGATTGTTAATCCTATTGCTTCACTGCAATCAGTCCAAGGTGCAAACTCTGCACCCACTCCACAAAAGCCTTTGAAAGCCGGGCATGAAATAGATGCAGATGATCTGCATTGAAACAGTTGCCACACACACACATACATACACACCTCATTCTTCTATGATGAGCCCCTGAGAAGCAGGTGTTGACAGGACTGTGCTCGCAGCACTTACATGCTATAAATTGAATAGCTACTTACCACAAACCAGTTTGCTTTCCCCTACAGGCGCTGAGCGCTCCTCTGCCAAATGCTTGTGTTGGAAATCCTATCATTAGGAGGTTTTTCCCCGGGCACGGTAAATAAAATCTGCCTCCCAAAAGCCTAAACAGATTAAAAAAATAAAAGAGAACAAGTTGAGTCCATAAAAAACAATAACATAATCGTAACTTTGGGTTTTGTTTTTATGATCGTTTATAAAACTGACTGCAGCTTCTCTCGTATGGACGTAATGCATCAGACTTACAGGAGGGTACGTGGAGAGAAGCAGAGCTATAGACACTGAGAAAGCAAAAACCATCCAGGGCACAGTCCAAAAAAAAGGAGGCAACAGAAGTTTCAAATTTGTAAACACTTAGTCTTTTTGTTTGTTTTTTAACTATTGGTTGTTTATTTGTGTTGATATCTCATTGTCTCTTGGTCTTGATCGTACTAACAGGGTTCTCACAGTCATGGAAAACCTGGATAATTCCTGGAACGTCACAATCAAGTCATGTAATGAAATTGTTACAGTAATCTTTCGTGGATTACCTCACACGAAATGTAACGACAAATTTATTTTCTGTAGCTGTCAGCGTAATGTAACACACGTAGATGTGTGACAAAGTTTTGTTCACCGTCACAAAAGTTTCTTCATGTTCTCCTGGCGTTTCGTCTCTCTCTTCTTGTGTGCCCGCTGGCTGAAGTTCGGTTGGTTTGAATCTGATTTGTTTGAAAAACACGGGGCATGTGGGGCAAGAAGAAGAGTTACAGGTTCTTGAAAAGTCATGTGGGAGCCCTGTATAAATAAATCTGAAACATTACGGTAAGAGAAACATTGTTTTTTCAGGGGTGGGGAAAGTTTGCCTCGAGTGCCGAACATGTAAGGTAAGACACTTACTTACAAAATTTGTAAGAAACAAATATAATCTGATTAAAACATTTGTTCATTTGGAATAGATTGTTGAAAAAGTAGGCCTGTATTTTATTTATTTTATTTATTTATGTATTTATTTATTTAGTAGCAACATAATAATGCCACACAAAGGTGCTAACTACAAATCATACAGGGTCCCCATTGGAGAACACTTTTGTTTCCTGACAGAACCTTTGTAAAGTTTCCACCTGGAACCAGCTAAAACACAACATAAAGGGTTTTACCTAGAACCATCTGTGAAAGGTCCAAACCAAACCGCTTATGATTAGGAATGTCCCTGGCGACTAAACAAAAATTTTAATTAAGACTAGTCGACGAGTCTAAAAAAGGGGAAACACTCAGAAAACAGTCAAAATTTAGCTCAATTTATTGTTAAGTATTTGAAACGTTGTCCCAAAAAATACTGTTTGCTTTAAGAGCCCTTTGAAGCCTTTAATCACAATCTTCAACAACCAGGTTGGATTTTAAATGCTGCTGAAGTACGAGACACTTTGTGCCGTGTGGTATGAATGTGAACATGACGGCAACTCAGTCAAAAGTTAACCACTAAAATAAATAAATTGCCTCTGAAATGTGGGGCACATTGAACCTTGCAGATCATCTGACAGAAATGATGCAGTTCACTTTAAAGTTAATAATTAAAATTAATTTAATAATAATTAAATTTCAGCTGAAGTGAGAGGCACTTTGCTCTGTGCAGTTTGAACATAAACCTGCACATTATCTGACAACAACTCACTTTAAGTTAACAAATAATATAACGTCTCAAAAAAGATTCATTGCTGCTGAATTCATTTTCTAGATCAAAGTGCTGCCAAACCGCACATGCATCCCTTCTTACGACGCCCCTCCTCCACCAAATTAGCTCTGGCTCTTGAACTGATTCTGATCAGGATTCTTGGAACCTTGGAACATTCTTGGACTTTTTACACAAACATCCATTAGCAAAATGTTTTCAAGTTTCAATAATAGTTATAAAATGTTTGTTCAACCAAAAAAAAAAAAAACCTTCCTTTTTCATTCCTGTGAGGGTCTGTCTAACTCATAATGATAATAATACAGTGAGAGCTATAGTACCATGAAAATCAACCCTTATTCCAAAGGTTTCATGTAGAGCCCATCCAGTAATTGACTACGTTACCCATAGATACATATACAAAGAGTCCTTAAAGCAAATATTTCTGGGTAGAACCTCAGCCTTTAAGGAAGAACCCTTGTTTGTTAAAGTGAAGGCCTGTGTTTCGGTGTAACTGTGGAGCAGCCTCAGGGCTCATCGATGCTTAAAGTTAGATATGTATATGGACATGGAGGGATCCTTCTGTCCAAACTCTTTGTGCTTGTTCTCTGAAAGATAATGGATACAGATAAAACAGAGCAGAACCACCAGGTATTGTATAGGCCGTGTCACGTAGTTCAAGAAAGGTGCGAACTAAGGGGGCAATAAAGACATTTAAAAAATGGCAGAACAGAACGAATCGGTAATTAAGTGAAAAAAATTCCCTGTCCTAATGTTGCTATGTGGCTTCACCAACCACCAGGATCAACAACGCTGCCTCCATTTAAAGGTGCAATATTACAACGTCTTCCACCGACGCCTCATTTGTGTATCTGGTTTCAAACGTAAAGGGAGTAAAATGAGTCATGAGAACGCTACAGCGCAGGATTTAAATAGAAATTTGATTTGCATTACTCCAGTCTCTGTGAGGTTTTAGGGGACATTAGGGCGGACAGGTCAGTGTGTCTGTGGTTAAAATGCACAATATATGAATGCCACATCATTGGTTAGATTAAGTTTGCGGACTTTAATTGTTAGATATGTTCTGTTGTGTGTTTAAGAATTAAAAATTTAATTTTGGGTTGTTTTAGTACCAACATTTTAGTTTTTCTGGCCAGGATGGATAGGTGTCCAAAGTGTTTGTACTGTTTCCGAAATGTTTGAGAAACACTAGGTGCTTTTTTATCCACCTGTAATCGTGAGCAATGAATGAAAAATACATGTTTGGAATTGACAAGTTGGCATATTTAGAAAGGCGAGATAAAATCAAGATTTACTTAGACACCTTTTGCTTTTATCCTCCCTACAAATTGGAAGGAAAAGTTGCCAGAGAACATTAAGTGTTGCTGCAGGCTAGCTGCACAAAACTTGTAAAATTAAAAATTTGTAGGAGACAGATAAAACAATGTGTGATGAAAAGGAACTTCAAGAAGAAGGATGTCAGAGGTGATTACACCATGTCTCCACCTGTCCCCAAACCTCTGAGAGCAGTCTGTTGGCACAATAATCCCATTTGCACGTAATGTTTAGCTGCAATTTACACTGAAAGAGCTTCCAACTTTTCTGAGAGCCTTGAATTAAATATTTTAATGACCTCTGTCAATGGATGTCATGTGTCAGCATGCAGGTTGCATTCAAACCACAGGGTGCTGATAGTGTCAGCATGTGCTCAACACTTAAAAAAACTTGTTGAAGCATATTTGGCCCCTTTTCTTTTGGCAGGAAGCTTCCAGGTTTCCCTCCAGCCCCTACAGTGAGAGCTTGACCTCAGACAAACTAGAAATATGTTGCTTTTTTTAATTTGTGTCCACGGCCCCGGGGAGAGGCTTTGATTCATTCGGGTTATGTGGAACTGAAAGTTGCTGTTGTGTTTTTTTTTTAACTGTCCCAAGCTACAAACAGAAGATAGTTGTTGTATCACCACACATAGAAGTATGCTGAAATCAAAATTTGTTCCTTAGTGGTTTGACTTCAAAAGGCACCACTGTCTTATGCATCACAGGAATGTTATCACGGGTTGACATTATCAAACCACTGAGCACAGCAACAGGAAATGCCATAAAATAAAATTAGGTCACTGTAAAATCAACAGTAATCAGACACAACAAATAACACAGAAGCCCTTTATATCATCATAGTGAACATCACAGACACAGTTGTTCCTTCCACAAAATGTTTCATGTAACTAGGAGACCCGGTTATAAAACAATGTTGTATTTTCAAAGGTTCAGGTGATATCCTGTGATAGAGCGCCCCACGAGGGATGTCATGTACTCATAAAGTTACTGTGGTTAGTTTTAGGAAAAGAGACTCGTGTGTCGTTTGACCCATCCACCATCCCAACCTCATGACTACGTGGGACACGTACAAAGTTTTTTGTGCGGCTCGATTACATACAAAGTCAAATCAAAGATGAAAATAGACGCCAAGATGACAAATGATGCAAACTTTGTGCGGCTGAAAATTTTTCAACGAGGATGAGAATTGATGGGTCGCAAAACAGGACTTTCACCAGAGGACACGTGTCTGGAACTGTGTGAACTTTGAGTGAACGTTCAGTCATTTTTATGTACATCCTCACCATGTTAATACTCCTACACCCAACATCCGTCACTTTACGTTAGTTACATAACTTTGCATTGAGGACGTAATGTCTTTCTTGGGGCGCTAATTCATAGGATATCATACAAAATGATGTTTGTGCACATTGATACATTGATTTGGATGACGCCTGTTACTGTAGAGATCTGGTTTAGGCACACGGAGCCTTCACTTGATTTTATATCAGTTGCACTTTACTACAGACCACGTGACAGTATTAGCTGCCTCCCATAGTTAGTTAGCAAAACCATCAGCACAGCTGTTAAGGGCAAATAGGGGAGACCGGGGATGGTTGTAACAAAGGGACAGTTGTAACACTCTCAGTTTGGCCAGTTAGAAACGAGCTGTGGTGACATCATCAACACAGTCCATGCCCATTTACAATTGGAGCTCACTGGTGAAGCCACATGAGTCCAAATTTGTCTGTTCTAGAGCCAAAAAACAGTTTTTCAGGTGAGAAACCAAACATTTTCTTCACAATTGTTTTTTGCATAGTGTCCATTGTGTTGTATGTACAATTGTTTCACTTACATAGGTTCAAGTAGTAGTTTCTCTAGTTTAATTTGATGTGTTTCATTAGTGTTAGCTTTGAAGCTGAATGCTAAAAACTGTTGGCTCTTTCATAGCTGCTAGGCATGGGGAGGGTTGTAACAGTTCTTAAAAAGTTTAGATTTTGGGCCCATGAAGCCTGCACCCCAGTCAAGGACATCTACATTTGCCACAACTGCCGATCAGATTAAAAATAGGCTATAGGTATTATGCCTTAGTTTGCTCAGATAATAGTTACTTTTTGAAAGTGTTTATTGTTCAGCTGTTCAAATGCTGTACAAACATCAACCTTTTTTGTATTTATGTCATACATTTCTATTAATTTTAATATTATAATTATTGTATTCTTACAGTTTATTGTTCCTTCTTTGTTATTCATTAAAGTGCTTGAATACATTTAGCCTATTGTAAATCTTTTTTAAGCACAATAATTTAATTGTTACATCCATCCCCAGCTGGTGTTAAACTCACGCCGGTACTGAGGTACATTGTAACAATATACCTCTTTGTATTTGACATTTATTTCAATAATCTGTGATGGTGTAATAGAAGTCAAAGTGTGTGTTATTTATAGCAGACAAATATAGGTACCACGTATAAAAATTTAAGAGCTCTAACAAAAAACAACAACACTGATTTACACTTGCTCAAACAAAAAGTATTAAGGGCCGTCCACACCAAGAACTATAACTATAAATATAACTATAAAAATACAGTTTTAAAAATCGTTCTAAACTCAAGTGTTTGGCAGCGTCCACACTACAACTATAACGACAACGATAGTGGTGGACGATATCGTTTGGATCACTTTCAGAGCGATTTGATGAACGATAGAAACAGTGACAGCCAATCAAAATCCATCCGAAATGACAGGTCGAGACGTTCATCACATCACGTGTACCCACTAAGAAAGCTCCAGGATTTCCATACACCCACTTAAACATGTGCAAAGATCCGTAACAATATAGTTTTGTGCCAGAATCTTAACTTCAGTGATTTTGTTTTGCAAATACCGGGTAAATAACTGCAATAAAATACATTTTGCAGGGGAATGCGTCTCCTCTTTTCCCCTCCATTCATAAAATTCAGGAGCCAGGATGAAGTTACTGAGGGGGGCAAATCTTTATTATGCAGCATAGGTTCACACAGTGAGTTATAAAGAGCGTGCAGCCGTGCGTAATTGGCGCGCGTAATGACAGCTCGTCGCCGGTGAAACACAATAAACTGCACGTCTTGATTCATGTTTGTCTCATGACAGATGGAGCTGACAGACAGACAGACAGACAGACAGGTGGAGCAAGCGGCAAATTGGTTTTCTTTTTCTTTCTCGCAACATACAGCAATAACAGGTCATCAATATCCATTTTATCCATCACTCTGCTCCCCTGCCGACCGCACCGAGCAGTGTATATTTGGCGTAACCTAGCAACACGACGATATCGTTCATTGGTGTGGATGCTGCCATTGTTATCGTTATAGTTAACGTTACAGTTATCTTTCTTGGTGTGGACGGCCCTTTACAATCATCCCCGGTCTCCCCTATTGTCCAGTTGCAAAATGCTCCAAACAATACTCCAGCGGCCGTATTCTCAGGAGTAATGTGGGTAAAAATTTGCTTCCCATTTGGTGCAAACATACCATTAGGTTACAACATATGGTGTTGTCTCGTCCAGGCTGTTCTTATGCACTGATTGTACATTTTCCTATGGAAAGTAATGCACGAAAATTCATGAGGCGCTAATTCATAGGATATTGTGAACTGTTGTGTGACGTTACAAATGGAGCCTCCGTGTTCACCATGTTCGCGTCACTTGATTTCTGTTGTCAGTTGTATTTTACAACGAACCAAGCCGACACGGAAGCTGCCTCCTCAGTTAGCAAACTGTTAGCACAACTGTTAAGGATGTTTTTCTACATTTTCTACACAGAGTGCCTGGATTGCCTTCCTGTCATTTGTCTCTCCACGCTCTCCACGTGCACTCGACACAAGGTTTTGATTTACGTTTGTATACGTAGATCAACCAGTCGTCTCTATCTTTTTCTATTTCTATTTTCTATCTAAAAAAACAAAAAAAAAACTATTGTCTCGTCCAGGCTGTTGTCATGCACTAATTGTACATTTTCCTTTGAAAACCATGCACCAAAATTAATATATATCCTCAGTGAGCATGAGCTAGAAATTCGTGTATAACCCACACATTTTAGTAGGCCATTTTGCTGACGGCAGTGAACAAGGAAGCAGCTTTGAGCGGTTCAGTTAGGCGGCAGATTAGGACGATGGATGGGTCACAAAACACAGGACTTTCCCCAGGAGACTGGTGTTTTGAAATATTTAAACTCTGTGTCATCACCATCTTTCTTTCTCTAAACCTAACCACAGTGACTGCTGCTTAAACGTAAAGACGCCCAAACATGTTTCTTTTCCTAAACCTATCCTGTTAATTTTTTGTTATTTCATAACTTCACGTTAAATATGTAACCTCGTTCTCTAGGTTCGTCGTAGGATATCCCATGAACCACTGTACTTTGTTGTTTTCATATCTGAAAGCTTTCAGAGAACGTCCACAAATATAGAATTTTTTATAGTGTATAGTTTTTATAGTTTACGCAAGTAAGTAGATATTCTTCCATAGGTATGTGGATGTACACACATATATTTATATAGTGGTAAAATTATATACAATCATATTTTGTGTATTCATTTATTAAAACAAAAAGATAGCAGAACAAGTTGATTAAGACATAATATAATGTTAACATTTAGATTTATTTTTTAAAAGGCAAAAATAATTGTTAATTTATATGTATCATAAATTTAGACTGCTTTATATTTGTAAACTGGATAATAGGTAAATAATATTATATACTAAGACAGGTTTATAGTTTGTAAGATGGATATTTGGAAATTAATATTAAATATTTACATGAGGTATTTTTTTGTGACAAAGTGATAAAAACTGTATATTTAGAAAAGTCGAAGGCTTATCTTTATAAAGAAGTTTATTTTCACTCCATGGCTTCTGGAGAAGGGGTTGGGTTTAATAAGTTTATGCTTCCTCCCTCTGTTTCAGATGTGTTTTTACATGTTAAATATCAGATATCAAATATATGTAGAATAAGAACAATAATTTGCTTTAGAATGCTGCTGACAATTTACAAAAAAAAGGGGGGACCATGACATGGATTTACATTTTAAGACAAACCCACCTCCCAGTCACTTGCAAGTGGCCGTTCTCCACCCAACACATTGTTGGAGGGCCACCCCGCCCCTCAGGCCCCGGGGCCATCCGCCCTGCCTGCACCGTCTCTATTTCTGCCCCTGCTCAACTTACCAGCTCCCAAAACTTTCAACACTCAGAGTCTCCATTTCTGTGCCAGATTTAATTTAAAAAATCTAAAAGACAAACCACATCAAACACACTTCATTATTAAAACATTCATGTTTATTAAGGTTAAATATAAACTGAGCGACAGCAGTCATGTCACAAAACTCACTGAAGGTTTTGACGTTGTAATTTCTCACTGTTAATTGTTGTGCAGAATCTTATTATTTATTGGCCTCCTCGATGCTGTGAGTCACACTTTGACTCATTCACTCACTGAGTCACTCATTCACCAAGCTGCACATGCAGGAGGGCGGACTGTCACAGTTCAAAGTTTTTTTCATGGGGAATTGTGAAATGACGTATTTTACCCGTGTTAGTGCAGCCTCGTAAAATAGTTTCCTTTTTAATTGGAAATGCACTTTGAAATATAACTTCCTCGTAAAGACACTCATGTTTCATATTTTATTTGACATAGATGGTTTGACATATAGTCTTGAAGCAAAGATGAGGACTCTGCAGTTTGTAGTGATGCATCTGGATGGAGTTATGTCTCCTGTGTGAGCAGGAGATTCTTTTAAGCCGAAGAAAAAGCACACAGCAGAAATAAATGTCAGACTTTATGGATATTTATGGGTTAAATGTCTGGTTAAACCACCACAAACAGCTAAATAGTGGTCACTACTAATCAGGCAGCAGTGTTGAATCCGTTTCATGTGTGATGGGTATGTGTTGATACTGGCAGTAGTGGTTTTGGAGAGATCCTCTTGACACCGCGGCTCGTCAGAGGGCGGCTCTTGGACTGCTCTTTACGCATCTTTATAAAGGCTTAGCGCCCTCCCTCTGCGCGCTGTCCCGCTTCGCCGCTGCGAGCCCTCAGTGTCTGGATCTATGTTGTAGATAGATGGGCTACATGCCACACGCCATTAGCCTACAGGCTGCAAAGGTTCAACGTTTGATTTCACGTTTTTTGCCGTTGTTCTCCTTCCTGTTCTTCTTCTTCTTCTCGGGGCTTCTTTTTTTCTCCTCTGCTTGGATACCACTGACTTAGGCATTGGACATGTGCACACAGGATGATGACAACCCCTTTCCTCCCCGTAGAAGTAAAATAAAATAGGCTTTCGCACACACTGGATTTACTCCTGTCGTTCCATATGAAGAAGCCAAAAGTAAGTGATTGTTTTCTGTTTCTTCTCTCACTTGAGGAAATGCGCGGTTTGCGCTCCTGCTGCTGCTGCTGCTGCAGCGGCGTGACGCAGGGCAAACCGTGCTGTTTCCCAGCAGCCAAACTAAACCAGTCAAACTTCAGCTTTTCACGTTTGTTTTTGTTTTTTTGTGAATTAATGAAAAGACATAAAGTGTCTGGAAAGAGGTTGATTAATTGGATAGAAGCGCCAGCTGGATGAAAGCTGGTCGGCAGCGCTTCCCTTCCTGTGATGTGGCTTAACTGTGTTTGTGGTGGCAAGGTGTTTAACCTGCTTTTTCAAAATGCTCCACCTGTCCAGAGTTTCTGCAGCATGTCCACGTCTTCCTTGTTTCTGTGGAAGAGCAGCGCTGCCCGATCGATAATTTTGTATCAGCGGCGCCAGTCTGGCACTTAAGTAGTGGCTGTTACGCAAGGTGCAAACTGTTCTTAGAAGTGGACACTCTTAAGTATTTATTCTTAACGTGATTGCACGTGTAATCGGGGAGGCAGCGCAGGAAGATTAACTCACTGTAAACCTTTTGTTTTACCTGCGGAGCACAGACATGGTTTATCCACATTTATCCACCTTTCCAGGCTGACGCGTAAATTGAGTGTTAGTGAAGTCTGAGCCTGAGGTGAGGTCAGGGTGTCAGGCTCTGACTGTATTTCTGTTTGCATTGTTGGAGCTGATCGTCACGCATTAGGAGAACTGAAGTTCGTTTCCATCCCCCGCCTGTCCGCCGGTGCAGGCAGCCTACTTTGCAGCCGCTGTCTGTCAGTTTTAAGAGCGCTGCAGTGCCAGCTTAGGCTCTGTGACTCCAAGTCCTGACACCATAATCTGTGGCCTGTGACATGGCTGACCCAAAAATGTACAAAGTGAAAACCAAAGGCTTCTCTAAGGCCGCTCTTACATTTTTCTAGCAGAGAGTCAAAGAAAGGAATATTTCTGCTCTCTGACAGCAGCTGTCATTTCTGTCACTGTGGGGTTTGATCCTCCAAACACTTATTGAACAGCTTCTATGTCTTTACAGTAAGAACATGTTGGTGCACGTGTTTCAAATTTAAAAACTTGCTTGCATATATTTAACATGTGTCAGTTGTGCTCTTTGAAAGCGTAAACTAAATTTAGGCAGGTTTAACTTGCATTGCATCCCCAGGCTGTTTGAACCCTGCAAACATCAGGTTTTTGACTAATCTCTGTCTCACTCTGGACAGAAACTTAAGCTCCTTTTGATGACTAAATCAGATTTTAAAAACTGAAAGACGTGAATCATATTAATACTGATATATGTGTGTGTGTGTGTGCGTCAGGGAGTAGGAGTCTTTGAAGTTTCCTGGAGGAAGGGTGGGCATTTCTGCATCCCTGCTCCGTTAATGACTCTGAGCAGAGTTTCCTTTATGCTTTTTTAATGACGTTATACAGTAAGTTGTGCCTGGCTGCATCGACCGACACCTTTCATCTTTTATTTACCACCCTCGCCACGGCTCCTGGCGCTCTTCACTCAAGGATGATCTATTTAGTCCTCTCGTAAAGCCACACGGGCTTTGAGTGAGAAATCCTGCATTCACACTGAAGCGACGAGGGTGCTGTGTTTGGTGTTTGTAGTAACTTATAACCAGGAATCAAATGGTTTAGATTTGCTATAATGATTCCTCAATAAGCACATGAGATGAAAGCATGTGTGTGTGTGTGTGTGTGTGTGTGTGTGTGTGTGTGTGTGTGTGTGATAGAGAGAGAGAGAAAGTGGGAGAGCACGTCTAGACCTTCACAGCTTCACAGAACATTTGACACCAGTAGGGAGCGCTATAGTTTCCTGACACCTGCACAGTGTTACAGAGACCAGTCACTCAGGCAGCCTCCCTCTGCTCTCCTCTAACAGATACATGGACATCATGATATACAGCTCGCTGTGTGTTGATTTGCGGAGCTGTTCTCTCTAAGTCACACTTTACCATCCGTGAGAGGTGACAAAAGGCAGGTGAAGAGCAGCTGGAGCGTTTAAGCAGCAGGATGATTTATTCACACAGGGTCCAGCCGGAGGAGCCATCCTCCAACGCAGGCTGTAAATCCACAGGCCAACTGCTCACATGATTTGCTTTATTGTGGCCTGCTTAGGAGCAGCATGCAACATGAGAATCCCCTGAGGACAGTCCATCTTTTATTTAATTTTTTAAGTGCAGGAAAGCTTCATTGTTTCAGGTTTTGAACGACACAGGAAGGTGCAGAGCAGAAGGCAGAGCAGGGAAAGAAATGACAGACCGCTCAGCCTCCTTAGATTGATTATGTCTCATACAGGAGGTGGGCGTCGTGGCGAGGAGGGTGTTGATGCCTCAGAATTCCACACCTCAGTAATCACAGCTGAGTGGATCAGTCAGGGCAAATTCTATTCTAAAAAGCACATTTAAAACAGACATAAATCTGCAGATCGAGTCAGGTTAATGATTGGTTTTAATAGTTTAATGATGGCATCAGTAGCAGAAAAGACAACAAACAGTGAGGACGATGCAGAATCAAATAATGACTTCCTCTTTAGTGGATTTGTTGTTTAAAAGGCCACATTAAAACACTGTTTGCTGCACTCTGTGTTCTGCCGTGAACAACCTCTGTCATCGTCTGTAGCGCCCAGAGGTGATTTATGATACCTGATGGAGCCAAATGCACCGCCGGTAAATTCCGCCTGAATGTCGGCAGTTACTAAAGCTCCAATCAATCACTTTTATTTGTCACATGTAATCACATAAGGTACAATTTCATTGAAATGTAATCCAGGCAGTTCCTCCAATTTGTGCATTTAAGAGCGTTTAAATAGAATAAGAGTAGTAATAAATATGTGTCTGATCTGAGCGGGCTGTCTCAGGCAGTGACCTCATTTAGGATCCGCACAGCCTGTGGGTAGAAGCTCCTCCTGAGCCTCTCCGGACTGGCCTGATGTATCCTGCACTTTATTCATGACCTCGACAGGGAGACAGGATTGTTTTCTGGGTGCTTGTGATCCTTAAAGAGAGATCAGAATTTTTTCTGAAATTACTGTTTTTGTCCATAGAGTCTGGTGTCTTTTGATGAGAGCAAAGTTGGGGAACCTAAGATGTTAATATGCCACCTATCAAATGTGCCGTCTGACTGAAAGGAACATCAGTGAAAATACTGTAAATGTAATGTACACTAAATAGGTATTACTGTTTTTAGATGGGACTTTTTTTAGGTGTCTAAAAATGTGTTTTGTTGCTGACATTGTCCACAGCAGTACATCACTCCAAAATTCTCCAAACTGGGTGTCAGTAGCCTGACATCTACTGTATATAATTTACTGTGGATAAGTACCTCATACAACGCTACTTCCAAAAATCCGAACTATCCCTTTAGTGAGTTTTCCGTCCTTTATTCTCTCACATAGTCATCAGATGAATCAGCAGCTTGTATCAGTGGTTATGATTAATGCTCTCTTGTCAATGCTGAATATGAAAGTGACCCTATGACTCATGTTTTAATCCAAGCTCGGGCCGGGCTGCACATTTTTGTCGTTACCCGCTTTGTTGAATGAGATCCATCCCTGCCACATTATTGTGTCATCTAAAGTACTTAATGATCCCTTCATGTTCCAAACATTCCACTTAAATTTGTTTTCATATCGAAGGTGTTGTCGTTTTGCCAGTGTGGTTTTTTTTGTTTTGTTTTTTTTGTTTTTCATGGCTGCAATATTAAATCAAACAACAAATGTTGGGTATTGTTTTGCTCCTGCCTGGATCCTGAACTTTGATCCGCCCTCTCCACAGAGCTGACTAATACATTTGGCATTTTAAAATCAGACAGCGGTTTCTCGATTTCATTTAAAAAATGCTCCAGTGAGCGCTGCAGGTGGACTAATGCCGTTCTTAAACTGTTGTCAAGCAGAGCACCAGCACAAATAAGGAGTAATCACATCAGCGCAATAGACAAAATGTACACTGCTATTGAAGTTAAATTGACCTGCGTTCTCAATGCTGCCCAACACTGTAGGTTTTTATTTTTCTTCGCTCTGCTTCACTCTTAAAACCTTGGCAAAACAAGTATGTTGACACGGCAACGCATGATTTAGGACTTAAAATGCAAAGCATTCTCAGAGAACGGTCCGTATGACACCCTACGAATTAGCGGCCCACGTTTGACCTTACGTCTTTAATGTACAGTTACATAAATAAATAAAGTTTTATACTAAGTTCAGGAGCAAAGACCACGCCTCCATCTCAACCAATTCTGTACCAAAAGTATTTAAGTACACTTGATCCATTTCCACTCCACTCTCCACCTGTCTGCAACCCAACCGGCCTTCCTTCCTTCCTCATCCCTCCATCCCCTCATCCATCCATCCCATGACCCTCACTGCTTCATCCTTCGATCCTCTTCCCTGCTTCCGTCAACCCTCATCGCTTCATCCTTTGACCTGTAGTGTAAAGTTATGGAGGTCAGGTTAAGGAAGAGAAACATGGTGAGGACATACCTTATAACGACTCAGAGTTCTCACAGTTCTGAACATACGACAACAGAGGAAAGTCCTGCGTGTTTCGTGACCTGTCCACCACCCAAACCTGCCTCGGTACAAGACCCCTCGAGACTGTTATTCGTTTACTCCTGTCAGTGCGTTGGTCACGTGATCGTGGCCTTTCAAAATAGATGGGACATGTACAATTTTGGGTGCAGTAAAAAGATGCTAGATTGTCAGACAGTTGTGTCTTCTATTGGGCAAATTTCTTTATAGACTTTTTTAGACTTCCTGTAAAATTGTGTGGGTTTGAACAGTGTGTGTTGTCTGCTGGAGGTTGTGTGGGGCTGAAGAGGTTTCATGCACATTAATCTGCAGGGTCACGTGCTTTTGTTACAACCACATTCATCTGGTTTGGTTATGTGATCTGTTTTCAGGCATTTTGTGAAGTCTTATTACTTTAAGTATTCATACAACAGTTTCATAATAATTCGTAATGCACTGGAAAATTAAGATTTAAGTTTGGAATCTAGCCCTGTCCCCAGAAGAAAATGTTTTTGTACATCTCTGCAAATCATGAATATGTGTTCGCACGTTTCATATTAGTCTTTCTAAAGTGATGGAGTTTGTGAGCTTGTCATCAGGAGGTGGAGGAGAGGGTGGATGCCAAGGTGCGGACAACTGTTCAAGACCAGCAAACAACAAAACTGGTTGTTTTTAAGTGAGTGTGTTTCCAGCAAGAATTGTGTCCTCAAAACTGGATATTTTAAGCCAAAACATGACCCTTCACCTTCTTCTCACCATAACCAAGCGTTTTTTGTGCCTGAACTGAACCAAACACTGATGTTATCAGTGGTTTTCAGACATGTTCAATGGCAGCAGTTTTTCTAGTGATTGCAGAATAAGTTTCTGCTCTTGACCAAATACTAAATTTTGACATCTGACATCCGAGATTTTGCCTGCACCGTTCAGCCCTGTTAGGGGAAAAAGCAAATGCAGAACCTGCGTGTTCTTTGCACACACAGCCCATGTTTGATGTCAGACGTAGGGCTCGGGCCTCACTTGCACCATCAAGGTCCAAACAGGAGAAACTCAATACTTGTGGAAGAACATGAGGCCTTTTTTCCATACTGTAAACCGCCAGAGCCGCAACAGTGCAGCAGTGTGTTTTATTAAAGTGAAAAGGAACTGATTATGTAACTCTTAATGATATTCACTCTTTAAAATGAATTTTCCCACCTCAGTTGGGTACCGTGTGCCGTTGCCATGTGGTTAAGCAGATGCAGAAACCACTTTGCTAGGTGGTCTCTGATGGAAAAAATACAGTCTCTCGTGTTTTCCCAGGACGTTTTGTGGAAAATTGCCAAATTTGTTCTCAAATTTCGTGCAGTCTCACCAGCCGCTGTGCTTAACCAAAGCTAAAAGCATGCAGAATCCATAAAAGCAACAAAGCAAGAATGGTTTGAGTTACAGGAATTTCTTCTGTCACGGAGCCCAGGCCTCGTGCCTGAGCAATTCATGTCTTATTTCTGCAGCAGCAAGAATGTCCACTGTGATGTCCCTGATCCAGAGGGAGACATGTCTGCAGTCACTGCACTACATGCCCAGTTTGACCTTAACCAACCTTAAAGGAGGCGTCTCACTGGGTCAGTGCATTTAGCAGGAAATCTGCAGATAGGCCTGCTGCAGACTCCTGGCTGTTGTAGACGTCTGTGATGTTTGAAAGATAAGACCACTAAGAACTCCGTCTCTGAAATGTGTCACAGTGAGTGGCAGAGGTTTCAGAATATACCAAAAGAAAACAGTCAGGAGGCAAAAAACAGTCTGTGAACATTTCAAAACAATGTTTATAGTTCTCTGAATTATTAACCACTACATGGTGAGCTGTGTCAGTTAGGAATTCCTGCAGGCCTTTTCAACCTGACGTGCAAGCTTTAAATGACCGGTTTGATCGGTTCAAAGATTTATTAGACTTTGGTTCGGGCTTGTCTGTGCAAAAACGGTGCAGTGAGCGGCTGTCATGTGAATGCAGACATTAGTGGGGAGATCACAGTCACATGGTTGCAGTACACGATCGGAGCCAGGCCGATGGGTCTGGTCTGTGGGTTGGCAGGAAGTGTGAAGCAGAAGCCGCAGTGATACATTTATCAGAGGCAATTACCAGCACTTTACTCGGCAACCTTTCATTTTCTCTCTGCTGAACTTCAAGCTCTGACTGCCGTAAGATTTTAATTCATGGCACCTTGCATGATTCATAGGTGTCTGAAATTTCTTACCTAATTAATTTCTAACCATGGAGTTCCCTTTATAGTTTTAATTGCTGTTTTAGAGCAACCCTGATTAAAAAAAAAAGGTCGTACGCCTTGTAAAACGTAAGTGAAAACAGAATGCAGTGATTTGTAAATCCTTTTCTTTGACCTTTATTCAACTGAATCCAGTCCAGAGACGAGATATTTAATGATCAAACTAATAAACCCGATTTGTTTAAAAAAATATATATATATATATATATACATTCATTCTGAATCTGATGGCTGCAACATGTTCCGATAAAGTTCAGACAGGGGCAACAAAAGACCTGGAAAGTTGAGGATTGCTCAAAAAACACCTATTTGGAACCTTCCACAGGTAAACAGGCTAACTAAGACGATCGTATCATGATTGGGTATGAAAGGGACGTCCTCAAAAGGCTCCGTTGTTCACAAGCAAGGATCAGAAATCTCACGTTTTCATGGACACAATTTAAAAACTTCTCCATGACTTTTCAAGGACCCCTAATAACATGTTCATTCTGGAAAAGCATGCACTTCTCTGTGTCTGCTGCACTCACCCGCCTGATTACAGCACTTCTCCACACACACACACACACACACACACATATGCAGGAGAGTCTCACTCCTCAGAGCAAACGCTGCCACACAACGTCACATATAAGGCATTTGTGTTAAGCATCAAATAAGTTGAGTTGATTTGCCTTACAAGACATACACATCCTTCATTGTGACTGTTGCACATTGCAGTGTTGATGCTGAAACGATATATCGTGCAGCCCTAAGTTAAAGTATATTTGAGCAACGTTATGTCAAAGGCAAACATAAAACATAAAAATTCCAAAACTTAAATAATTTTTTACTAATTCAGTTACTATATAGCATAATATTGCAGCCCACTAGAATAATAAAATCAATTGTTAGTCCTTCCATTCAATATATTTTGCTGCAGTAAAGATGATTGTAGTGAGATGAACAGACTGAAAACTTTACACTCTGAAAAAAAAAAAACAATGCTGACAAAGTTTGAAATAATAATTTGCGGTTTAAAAAAAGCTAATATATCCCAGTGTATCACAACATAAAACATTAAAATCTTGATATGATATTGTGACTTAAATCATGGGGCCTCGGGTGATTCCCACCCCTAATGTTTACATGCACAAAATATTTCCCATTTTGGGCTTATTCCGAGAAAGAAATACAGTATTTCTCCTAAGCTGTTTACGTGGCAAATGAAAATGAACATCCCACTAATATTCCCGTTCTTATGCAGCCGTGCATACTCTGATTAACCTGCCTGGTCATCGTTGAGATATCGGTGTAGTCTAAAACCCTGCTGATATCCAAGTCTTTCATGATGTTAAAAAGTGGATGTGTTTCCTCTTTTAATTACAACCATGGGTTTGTCTTTTGGGCATCCAGCTCTACCCCAGCCTTAAAACAGTTTGTATTCAGCGTTCAGAGCTGACCGTGAACAGGAAAGACATGTGTTACAAACTGCAGTAAAACCCCCATGGTGACACACTAATGAATGTGCTGCATACATGTCCAAAGAATGCAAATAAAACCCAGAGAGAAGATCCAACCAGAATATACTGTTTACGTATACCCCTCCCAAATTTGGATTATTGTCATATTCATAATAATAGTGGATTATTAGTGTGCATGTAAACATACCTAATTAAAATGACCAACATTGGATATTTAGAAATCAAAAGCCGACCATTAGTTGGTTGCAGCTTCTCAGATGAGATTCTCTGGTTTTCTCTGTTTTGTGTCTTCGTTAATTAAACAGTCTCTCACCTATCACGTTGGTCTGATGCGCTTTTTCCAGTATTTTTCTGACATGACTAAACCTTACATGAATTTGTAGTAAGAGTAATAAAGAATTACTGTTTGTCGCTTCCCCTGCATTCACCAACGTCGCTCTGTAATGCTGAGCTGAGGTGTTGATTCTTTCCCCGTTGGCTGCAGCTGCTCTGCAGGACAAGTGACATCAACGAAGGAGCTGCTTCCAAAATGACACTTTTCTGCAGCTTTTCTAAGAAACCACATCCAAGTTGTTGCACTTGCATGATCTATATATTTTTAATTTCTCTCTCTTTTTTTGAGTTTCTTTCAGCACAAAGTAAGTGCTTCTCTAAAAGGTTATGTGATTGACTCACTCAGAGTGCAGAAACCTGGCAACCACTCCAGCCGGTGCATCACGGGTTCATTTAAATATTCCTCTGCAGTATTCTCAGGTGGCACCAAACAGAATATGAAAGTGTTGCATTTTGTGGTTTTGCCAAGAGACATTAGGGCATAGTGTGAACCAGCTTTGCACCCACTGTGCATCATTAAAATAAACTTCTCAGAATATTTCCAAAACATAGAGTCACATTGTGAGTAATTTTAAATCTAGTAAGAGGTTTCATTGTTCTGCTGTGGGTTGCTAAAATTTCTAGAAATCCACTCGATAAACTCTTCGTAGCAGCTGAGCAAAGTCAGACAAGTCTTTTTTTGTTGATGCCTGAAAAAAATGACATTCGGGGTTTTAGGGATTTCACAGACTAACCACATCTTTTTGAGTATTTAAAGAGAGCTGTGGGTCTAACCTTCACACTCTTTCTCAAAAACAATTGCTAGAAATGTTGATGGAGTGGGAATCGAAACTCTCCTACTGCAAGTCATTTTGGCCGTGCGAGGCCACAGTGGAACGAAACATCTGGATGTAATGTTGCACTACAAGCTGAGACCTGACACATCTGAATGTAATGTCTCCCCAGTGGCTGGTTACATTTACTTTAAATTGGATTTACTGTATTTATATGATGCTTTGGGGCTTCTTAGTTCAGCCTGCTGTCACAGAATATGTGAAGACGCATCTCTTGGTGAAGTTGATCACATCTGAAGGAAATTCTGACATGTTTGGCTGATTGCTCCGTCCTGTCTGATAAAAAGCATCAAATTTCATTAGCACAGGTTGTGGCTGTGATATACGTGTGTGTTCTGGCTCTTTGAAATGCCTCAGGTCTCTGTGATTGGCTTGTTGCCCTAAACTCACATAATTAACAGAAGCTCGAAGTCCCTCGCGCTCGCGGGACCCCCGGATATTTTTACAAGCGTGAAGTCATTCTAAGCGATGAGCTATCCCAGTGTGCATCTGACTCAGAGCAGTCGCCGCCGCAGGGCGTTTAGATGGGTTTGATATGTCTCATGTTCGAATAAACCTTCATCTGTTCGCTCAGATACTGCAGTTTCCACATGATTAGATTTTCCTCGAGCCAGGATGAGAGGCCACGGAGGGCAAGTGATACGCGAATTAGACACTTCCGTTAGTCATCTCGGCTGTTGTTCACATGGGTGCACGTGGCTTTTGTCATAACCACATTGCTTTGAGCTTGACATTGATGTGCAGTCAACTAAAAATGTTCACCATCAAATGCTGATTTTGACACTACTAGCGTGACTTCTGCTTCTGCTAATCCCTTTGTTGTTTTAATAAACTGGATTTTATCCTTGATGCTAATCATAATAATACTCTGTTTTTCAGCACATTATGGATCCTATTTTATTTCTCAAAACAAAACAAATTTGATTCAAGCTGCAGTCTCTGAGGCTGAAAAATAAGGCCAACAGGCCAGTGCCAAAAACTGCAGTTCCTTGAATGGTACTTGAGACCAGCTCCAACAGTGAGTCGGTCCCATGAATGTATAAGGAGAACTGGATGCAGCAGATCCACCCATACCCTCAGGAAGTGAGTCGGTCTTTGAAGCCAATGCTTGTAGTGACCAAACAGTGGTGCTGCAGGGGTCTGTGTCGAGATGTCATCGGGCCCAAGAGACATTTTCCCATAGTCCTACATTGGGAAATAGACATCTGTAAATGAGCGGATACATTATTTTGAGTGTCACGACCCCCTCAGGAAATGACTTGTTCCACTATCAGGATCTGAGTCATTCAGTCCAACAACATTTGGAAAGTCTAAAAGAGCTGCAAGATTAAATGATTTTACTGGAAGCCAGCCGCTTGGCCAGCAGAGGTTGGTCACTCGGTCCCGCACAGCCCCGCAAGGCAAAGCGCGGCAGCTGTAAGTCTCTAATGTGCTTGCTTATGGGCCCAATGATGTGAAATCAGCGCCGATCATTTGGGTAATTTCATGTAGCTGAAATGGAGCAATTTTGGCTTCATGCGCCACTGAGCAACTTTCAAAGGCATGAACGGAGCCCGTATCCAGGTCTCTCAGTACATCTATGGATCCACCCCTTGCTCCACCTGCCTTCAATTCAATCAATCAATTTTATTTATAAAGCCCAATATCACAAATAGAATTTGCCTCACAGGGCTTTACAGCATATGACATCCCTCTGTCCTTTGGACCCTCACAGCGGATAAGGAAAAACTCCCCAAAAAACCCCTTTACCGGGAAAAAAAATGGTAGAAACCTCAGGAAGAGCAACTGAGGAGGGATCCCTATTCCAGGACGGACAGACGTGCAATAGATGCCGTACAGAACAGATCAGCATAACAAATTAACAGTAATCTGTATGACACAATACAATAATCTGTATGACATCCCCGGTAATGACAGTAGCTTACAACAACATTCATGAAAGTAATATTATTGTCGTTATAGTTCTGGCTACTGTGCCTTTCACCCAAAGACACATCTGGCTCCATTAAAAACAAAAAAGGATATTGCGACAGCCAAACTCAAAACTCGGGGGATCTCGCTATAGCTGCGTTAATTATTTTTGACAGTTTTCAACCCTTCACTTTGCTGCAAACTCTTTGTTTGTACCAGATGGTATCTTCTACCAGACGGTATCTTCTAACTGCATCTCACAGCAGGAAGAATGAGTTTATTATCTTTTTTAAGGGGGTGGCACATTATTTTCCTCCTTCCTTTACCCCCATCTCAGTCATGGTTGCATACATTACCAGGAAACCCTAAAAGCTATACTTCCTGTTGTCTAACAGCGTCGGGCACATGTTGCTGATCAGCAGCCCTCCTGTTGCTCCTTGTGTGATCAAAGCCACCAGTATTAAACCGTAGACTATTATTTTGCAGTAATTGGTCCACAGTGAGCTGGTTACCATCAGCCATTACCTACCGCAGTTCCAAATATCTGGGGTGAATCACAAGATCAAAACTTAAATGGTTATTATCGTTCTTTTTTACAGTTCAGTAGTTTCTTTGCAGCTGAATGATTCAGGAGTAAAAGGCGTTACAGTGAAACTCTATCTGAGCTGTGGGTAATGAAGGTAAAGGGCTGGCAGGACGTCCCTGAAGGAATCTGATAAAAAAAAAAAGCAGTTACACAACTCGACTTTCTTCCTTGTTGCCCGAGCCAAATTCCCCTCCTGCAGTTAGTGCATATTAGCCAGATCCGTCCTCCCAGTCATTGGTTGACATAATAAGTGATGTGGCTAAATAAAGGGGATTGTAAAATATCGCTTCTCCTTTCCAAGGAAAACAACAGAGGGCATACAGTCATTAAATTCACTTAATCTTCATCCTCCCACCTTTCAAATCTGCTCTCAGTAGCGAGATCTGAGTTCCTGCTTGACACCAGCGAGAAGACTAGATTGCAGTCAGAGCATCAGTAGTTTAAGTCAACATGTCCTGTCAAGAGGTGGCAATTTTTTTGGGTAAACTGTGGCTCACGAGGTTCATACCAATGAAAGATGTCAATTTTCACATTAAAAAAAGAGATCGTCTGTTGACTAAATTGACATAATGATGATTTTAAAACTGTAATCTCAGGACGAGTCTCGGAGACGGCCTCTAATGAAGCCGCGGCACCGTCTCCAACTAGAAATGCCAGGAAGAATTCTTTCTGGGGAAATGTGGAATAACAAGATCTCACAGAGCCAAAAGACTGTTAGTGCTTCCAAGTTGGAGATGGGAATCACAAGAAAATATCTGCTCACAATTGTTTTCCTCTCTTTTATTTGTGTTTTTGCCATTAAAACTTGTAATCAGCTCAAGCTCACTGACACTTTGATGTTTTTTTGGTTGAAAGGCCGCAACATTTGGTCCACACACAGATCTCTAAAACCCATTGTTTAACACAACGGGTGTCCTCTAATTCCATGAAAGCCACGATGACGCCTGGTCTCATTACACATCGGAGAAGGTTTGTCTGTTTCCTGTTTTCCTCTGCAACATATGCTGCGCCACAACAAACCACAAAACAAATTGTTTTCATGTTGTATCAAACCATCCATTTCACAGGCTGCGCTCACAGCTCACCATAGCTACGTGTGTCTCGCTCATTATCGTGAGCACTAGAGCCATTTAATCTGTCTCTCTGTCTGTCCAGCTGTTGGTAACAGATTTTCTTCACGCCTGTGTAGCATTACTCAGAGGTCAGAGTAATGCAGTGTGATTCATCCATGATCCTCTGACTGAATAATCATGATCTCAATATTGAGAAGCTAATGGAGCAGCAGCGATGACGACGCCAGGGCCTTTTGAAAAGTTCCGAGACTTTTAACTAGCAGCATACGCTCTCTCCTCATTGAGCACAACTGAAAAAAAGATGCTGGTGCTCGGAAAAAAAACCCTATATGGACGCTCAGTAATGTCTTTATTATAAATGCTACGGCTGCCCCCCGAGGGTTGGAGATTCAAATCATCTTTTTTTTTTTTTTTGCTTGTCAGTGTGCTGTGAACGAGTGAGCGCTCTTGAATTTCATACTACTCTTTGGTACAATGTCAGCTTTATTTATATAGCACCTTTAAAACAGCCCTAAACATTTATAATGTTGTGAGGCATTCATTAATATCTCACATTATATTTGCTCACTTTTTGCTCATCAGCCCTTCAAACATTTAGTTCTTTGCAAGTCGTGGTGCACTGATTCATTCTACCGGATCAGATTCAGCCACATACTTACCTTACTTAGTGGACTGCGTCTCGGCCAGATCCATGTTATACACAGTTTATTTATTAAAATCTTTACAAAATTCACTCTAAATTTCATTCAGTCTGTTGCAAAATATTATTTTATTGATATCCCAATGAGTTCGGTAGCCTCTCATTAAGTACGTCAGGTATCTCCTAGATCCAAATGAAACTCAGTTTCTTCATCAGTGTCATCAAAAGTTCACTATTTCTGCTACAAGATACACTGATCCACGCTGCCAAGTTGAAATATTCCCCCAAACCCTTAGAACCAGTGAAATAGTGGTTGTTGCCTCAGGTTTCTGCTAATGATATCTGACACTTCCTTCCGTCTGCATGAGAAGCTTTCATTGATCAATTTGAAATCTTAGACAGTAACACAATAACCGCTGTGCATCATCATCTGTGCGTTCAGAGTTATCACTACCGTGTGCAACAGTCTTTACTAACCGCCCTACACCGGTCAGACAAGTGGCTCTTGAGCTTCTACTTTGATTCTATACGATATGTCTGGCTCTGCTCTGTTACCTTGAAGTGCATTTTGTTAGTGCCAGCAGACGGAGCGGCAGCAGACTGCTCATTCTCACATGCTAATTTGATTTACAAGGAAAGTAAGTGAGCTCTAGTCACTTGAAAATCTAGTGTACATTGAGTTTTTGTATCAAGGCCTTGTTATTTTAGCCTCATCTGACTGCACATCATTCAACAAGTCACATTTTAAACAGGGTAATGGATTTGATAATAATTGCAATCTTGGTCCTGGCAATGTTTTAGACTTTTATGTGGAGCTTGCAATGAATCAAATTTAGCAGGAGCAAGATGGATGCTGCAGAGTGAGAGAGTGAGCGCTCTTCACTTTCACGCTGCTCTTTGGCACAGACAGCTGCAGACACAGAGGCAGCTGCTCAGAGGATGAGAGACTTCGTCTTGTCAGGCTCTGAAATCTCATTATTTTCTGCTTTCTTCCCAGAAGCAGTGAATTTACAGCTCGAGGCACCTTAATGACACAGTCTCTGGTTTTTGGTGTGATTTGTGTTATCAAATGTTGCAAATTTTTGACCAGTCGTTGGCACAGTTAGCTTGATTACTGCATTACGTGAATGTCACTGTCACACTGAGCCCCACTCAAACCCTCCATCTGTTTATGGGAAAAAAGTATCAAATAGTCTGGAACAGCATAATCTGATTCGACTGGCATATTTCTGAGTCAGGTACAGCCTTAAAATTACATTTAACAAGACATACTTTCATACGCAATCAAGGTAATGATTTTGAGGATAACTGAAGTCTTCCTCCTGGTAATGTTTGACTCATTGCAGGCTCTACACAGAAGTCGTAAAAGACGTTTTGATAAGATACACTCATGCATCTGTCTGTATTGTCTTATCTTTTACGGAATTTATGAGGCAAAAACAGCTTCCTGAATATGGCGACCTCTTTTCTGCACAGTTTTACACTTAAAGATGAAATATTGACATGTGAATGTGACTGAGGTCAGTCCTGGCAGCCTGTGACCTGACGATCCTTTACAGTGCGGCGTGGGAGAAAAACAGGATTTCAAACAGCCCAGTAAACAACATGAAGCAGGAGTAAATGTTGGCATCATGTACAAAGTACCGAAGGATATAAACAACGTGGGTGGAAACACTGAAGGTTTATCTTCCATACACAATATAAAGTTTGATACAATTTGATTTCAGAAACATCTCCACAAAAACAACAAAACTTCATGACAGGGGCAAAAACAAAGCTCAGGATGCAGCATTAGTTTGAGACCCTGGTTAACCTTAGCACGGATCAAGTCTGGAACATCTGGACAACACCAGCAGTCTGGTATTTTCTTTGTGCAGCCTTTATCATCTGCTGCGCTTTAATCCACGTTATGAAACATGAGAATATGGCATCGCGAAATTCGAATACATGATCTAAGCATAAGATAAGGATAAAATGTCCATCTCTCTGACAGAACAGGCTGCCTGTTGCCGTGGTGGACTAATACCATGCAAGGCCCTGTGTTCTGCTCTTATGAGATTATGTGGCTAAGAGGGCCATGAGGCTGGCGGTCTGGAGAGGTTCAAAGTGGTGGTGGAAAATGAGAGCGGGGTAATCAACCTCAGCTCTGATACGATGAGTGCGAGCAGGCCTCAAGAGCCGCAATACACCCGACAATGACAGACAAGAGGGTTTTATTTTGGAGGGCTGCACCTGCCTGTTTGACTCTGTTGGTTTGATATCAGCTGGTTCTGCTGCTGGCAGAATAAAATAAGGTTGATACGCCTGAAAGCATCACTGTCAGTGTTCCAGTTCCAACTTGGGAAATATTTGTATTCCCTGTGAGTGCAGCTGTGACTTGAGTCTCATGAGGTCACTCAGAGAGTGTCAGGGAAACATTCAGATGAGTGAGCTGAAGTCATCTCGCTGAAGCATTGCTGTTTATTGATGTGTTTGGCCCGAGCTGTGTGTTTGGAGTCCATTTGCAATTTTTGGAACTTGTAGAAACAAGAAGTGTTTGTTTTTACATGGGATCATTTAACTGAGATGTTTTTTTTTTCGTCTGTTTCCTTGTTGAAATAAAACGGCTCACAATAAGATGGGATCTGTTTTTGTGTTTTGCATCTCGGTTTTATCAAGGTGCTGAATCACAAAACATAATGATGGTGTGACAAATGCTGTGATTATGGTTTAATCCCTGAGAAGAACATTTCTCACGGTAATAACAGTGTTACTTACTTGTGTACTCTGCTTTATAAAGATTTAGAATAGGAGATAACATTTCAGGTGAAATGATTTCTCCACACACCGTAACTGTAACTCAGTAAAAGCAAACTGTAGCAGCACCTCTATTTAATTATCTTAGTCTTGTCTTATTCATAGACTGTAAAAATAACAGACATAGCTAGCAATTGGTGCGTGGACTGCAGTTTCGAAGCCTTGTGTTTGGGATTTCAGCTGTTGCCATCTCAGTTTTTTGGTCCCAGAGGTTACCATATCTGATTGAGAGGGTATTGATGTGGAGGCCTCAAATGTAGTGACGCCTCGCAGAGACCAAAACTGTTTTTTTGTGCCAGTGAACATGTTAATTGCTGCTGTAAAGTTGGACATTTTAACATGGAGGTCTGTGGGGATTGACTTGATCTTGGAGCCAGCCTCTAGTGGACATTAGAGGAACTGCCATATTAGCAATTGTATGCATATTACTGTGCTCTTTATATGTTGAGCTTCCATCTGGTTTGTATTAACCTGAATTAGGGTGCTTCCATGTCACACGATTTTGTGCTCTTAGTTCAGTTTTAAAGCTGAAGTGCGATCACTCTGCTTCTTTAGCTTTATCATCAAGTACTTGTCCAAAAAAGCTGATATTAAGGTAACAAACTAACCATTCAGATTCCCAGATGTGAACATTTTATCCAGATACTGTGTATTTGGAAATTAGCACTGACGTTTTTGGGGCTGCTGGCTGTGTGACTCCAGCAGGTTAGCGAATCATCACAAAAGCATGTCGAATGGTTTTTACTGTCAGCAAGAAATGTTAGCGTTGAAAGTGAATGAGGATGATGACGATGATGATGATGGTGTTGCAGAGATTAGCTAATGCTAGTGAGGTGCTTGGTGTTACTGTTTGGAAACAGGCTAACAGTTAGCTGTACAGGGCTGCATCAGGAGCATAACCCGGATTCCTATGGCTAAAAAATCAGGGTTTTGTACACGACACAGAAAAGTTATGTCAGGTGATCATGTGGACGTTCAGCCCATTAAGTCATGTCAGTAATTGTATCAGGAGACTTTGCTTTTGGCTCGTCATGGTGGTGTCATCTATACGAAGGGACACTATAAAGTGATGCAGAATGTTCCTGAATTCATTGTTTACCACCATCAAGCAGCGCATGCTAAACCACAAGAACAAAAGACAAATGTGTTAGAGCCCACAATGTTGGTTTGATTTAAAGGGTTTTCAAAACTTCAGGAAAAGCATGATAAGAGGTGCTGCTTACCTTGATAAGGGCCACTATGTCAAACAGGCAGAGGCGCCCTTGAGAAAGGCACTGAACCCCCAACTGCTCAAGGTGTGACAGCTGTGACATGCACAGATCACCTTCAGTCTTCTGTTTTCCTCTGGGGAAGTTCACTGGGAGTTTCTTTGGAAGTTACCCATCTGCCGTAGGTCTCACTGCCCTGAGCGTACTTCACATTCACTCGTCTTTCCATTGACTTTGTCACACTGACAGTAGAGTTTGCTTCACTCTCAGTCTGATCACATCTTTAACCTTGAATGAGAATCAGCAGTAGCATCAAGTGATATAACAGTAGCAAACTTGAGAACACATCAGTAATGCTTCAGATGACTGCACGGTGATGAGGGAGCAGAAAGCATGACAGGATAAAGTTTTACAAACAGGAGCCGTCTAGACAGATCAATACTGTGATAACCTGGGTTTGTGAAGAAGTGGAGAGTCGGCAGAAATCCTTGCTGGTGGGTCAACTCCTGAGCCTCCTATCTCCTGTCTATCTCTCGGGAATAACACCAAAGAAGACTGACGACAAAAGTCTTTCAGTTCATCTGTCGGCAACTCATAAACATGTTTATTACTGCAGCGCCTTTCAAAACAGAGTGTGTCACAACAGCAGGATACAAAAAGAATCCAATAAAATGACAAAATAAGAGGACAATACAAAGAACATTAAAGTAAGGGGAAACTAAAATAAAGGATGCAATCAAATAATAAAACATTGATGGTTTGATGATTAGACAGCATGGAGTTCAGTAAAAGTGCATTTAAAACGGTACCTTGTCTCATCCCCTCGGGCAGATCATTCCAGAGCAACAGGGTCTGATAGCAAAGACCCAGCTGCCCCTGGTTTTCAATCAAGATCTTATAATCTTTAAAAGGGTTCTCAAGCTCCGCTGAGGCACATATGGGATGAAACAGTAATTGAAATACTCCAGTGCAACCCAGGCCTTAAAAGTGCGAATTAAAATCGACAGTCGATCTTAAAACAGGCATTGTGTGTAAAGTGTAATGAAGTGCAATGAAGCTAAATATGGTGTTAGATGTTTTCTTTTGTTAGAAGTAGTGAAGAGCCTGGCAGCTGCGTTTTGAACTGAAGAAACAATGAATTTGCATAAAATCTGGAGAACAGATCAGCCTCAGAGGCACGAAACAATTAATCATCTGTTGGCAATCCAGATCTGGGAATTCTGCCATTAGACGTTTCTTTGCTACCTTCAGCCAACATCAATTATATAATGAATCTTGATTGACGCAGTCAGTAAAACAGGATGATTGATCCTTTCATGCTTTTATCGTTGAACAGTGGAGAGAAATATTTAATTATGCAACAACAGAATGACTGTTAACAACATTTGCTTTCATCCACTTTAGGTCGGGCCTTTTATAACATCACATGATTAAAAAACAGAAGGCAGAGTTAAGATATCAAGTCACATGTCTTGGATTCAAGTCAGACTCGAATACAAATTTGTTGACGTTAAACAGGTTTCCCACAGTCATGGAAAGTCTGGAAGAGTCAGGCAATTTCCCAGTCACATTTCCCAGGCCATGAAAAGTCATGGAATTTTGTTGTATATGATGAATTTTCTTCCGTGGATAACCTCCCAGGTAATGTAAGATAACAGCAAATTAATTTTCTGTAGCTTTCGACGTAATGAAGGTCTAATATTTATTTATGATTGCATGCGTTTCTCCTTGTGTTCCACCTCTCCGTCCACACATGCCTGTTAGCTGAAATTGTGTTTGAAGAGAGTTTGTATCTGAAATGTTTATTTTGGGTCCTTGGAAAGTCCTGGAAAAGTTTGGAAAATTTTGTCCCTGAAAGTTTGTTGGATCCCTGTTGACTTGACAAAGTCAGAAAGGACTTGCAACTTGACTTTTACACAAATGACTCATGACTTCACTTGGACTTGAGCCTTGTGACTTGAAAATATTTAATACCTTAACCCAAGCCCAAAGATTAAAACCTGTATTCTATGAAATAAAAAAAAGTGCACCACAAATCAATTCATTCTCTGAATCAACACTCATCAAACGTTTTCATTCCCAGAAAGTTGACACTTAATTCCAGAGATCCACTTTATTTGAACCAGTCTGACAGCATCCAGTCAAGCTGCAGGAGAGAATCATTAAGAACTAATGTTTTGTTACAAGCACCAGCTGGAAAAAATGATACCAAAGATAATTTTGTTTGCACACAAAACTGCACAGTGGTCCAAAAAATGAGTAATTGCAGAATGCAAAACATAGGGGTCGAAACTTGGGAGTCGAAGACGCAAAAGCTTATTTTAACAAATAATTAAAAATTTTAGAAATGGCCTGTGATTTTTGTAAATGTATTATTTCATTACTCTGTTGTTAAAATGATCATTTTATGACTTGTTTAGGACTTGATGCCACCTCTGCTGGTCTGTGCTGCTTTTTTTTTTTTCTGTTTAAAGTTTGAACGGGGCTCAGTGAGATGTTCACTCTGACAGCAGGATTCGCTGAACAACTCTAACGATGGATCTGCTATCAACTCGCTATCAAACAAAAGCCAGAGACTGTATCATATTGAGTATCTGTGATCTGTAGGTTGACCACTTAGACACATTAGAGAGAGATGATAATGTTGTCTTGGAGCCTTACGGTGTGAAGTTTCTCCTCCTCTGTGCCGCCGCATCACGTGTACAGTGACTGTACCAGAGAGTAGCGAGAATGTCAAAAGTGCTCACTCTGCGGACCAAAACATTGCCGGAAATACACTGAATACATTGAAGCTCAACTTGAGGAAATTTCAGTGGCCCTAAAATAATGTGCCAAAATGTATAAAAGCATCAAAATAAACTTGTTTATGAAAAAAAAAGGGTAGGATCGTCAGAAGCCCCCTAACAGATTTCTGGACTAAGTCCCCTTAAAGTAGTAGACACATCCTTGTTCCAACCTGACCTGTGTGAGGCCAGTGGCGCCTGGCCTCCTGTCATTTTGGAAAAGTGGCCCCCCAGGCAAAGCCAATAGAGTATCCCTGGTCTAAAGGCAGACATGTCAGATCTGGACCACTGTAAAAACTAACCAGTTGGTCTGTTCCCCAAGGCTCAAGTGTTTCACAACAGCCACTTCCCAACTTCTCAGCCCCAAAAGCTCCAGTGAAATTTGACCCTCCAACTCGCCGTCAGAACTTGCAGTTCATTTAAAATTACTAGCTTTCAGCAGACGTGTTTCATGGGCTGTGAGTGTGTCTCGTAAAGACCCGGGAAATGCCAGCTGATATCGGTGTCATCGCTCATGCATCACATCCTGCTGTGGAAAGCACTGTGTTTACTGGGCTCTGCTCGCTCTCACAAAAAACTCACAGGACTGAGGAGAAGGTTTAAAAGACACAAAACAGCGAGTGGCCACTATGAGCTCTGCTCGCCACTTGAACTGCTCCGCTCTGCATGCGCTCGACACATGTTGAGAGAAACATGGTTGGTTTTCTGTAAATGTTTGCATGTGGTTTTGTTAAACATTTTTCTTTAAATTGAAAGAAGACAAATGTGTGATCATGTAGGAGCAGCATGTTTAGAGTCACAGCAGCACACGTGCTATGTAGTAGTTAGCTATATAGTTTGGGAGTGGCAGCGCTCACAACATACACCAGGCTCTCTGACTGACAGCTCTTCCGTGGTGGTTTTCGGCCGTGTTTCAAGATGACAGGAGCCTCTCTGCACTGGATTCTGTCCAAACTCAATTGGCAGGGTCGTTTATTATTTATTGTTTCACTGATTTTGATTTTGACATGATTTTTCCGGCCCATCTTGAAAACATACCATATCATTTACCGTCTGATGTTTGTTTGACACAAAGGCATCAGAAGCCACCACCTTCTCTATCATCCTTTAAACAAGCTCTGCAGGGGTGAAACAGGGTAGTGCCGGAGAAAGTGTTGAGTGAAATACCCTTCCATTGAAACCAGATACAGTGAAAGTGTCATCAAGTTATGAAGTACATCTAAACAGTCAGCTCTGGTGTTTTGTTGCAACTTGACGTGAGCTTTAAAGAGAAGGCGTTTATGTATGCGTTCCACCTGAAGAATAAAAGAAGAACATGTCGAACTGAGACACTAAACTCAGAGCCAGGTATGTGTTAGGAGTGTCAGGTCACATGGATTAATTCTGTTGTTCAGGCTTCCATACGTCTGTAACAAGGTTTCCTATAGGATTTATTTTCATGTAGCACAGTTTACCCCCAAATCAAAAGTACATATTACTACTCTTACTTGTACTTCTATCTAGCAGTCTAGATAGTTTTAGTGTGAGTTGCAGAGTGTTATAAATATCAGCCATAGAGATGTCTGCCTTCTCTCCAGTATTATGGAACTAGGTGGAACTCAGCTTGTGGTGTTCGAAGCGCCAAGAAATAACTTTTAAAAACTCAACAGCAATGTCTCTTTTGAGAAATCATGATACCCAACATAATCCAAAGACCTTGTTGTGAGCGAGTGGCAACATGGAAGTGCCAAAAACTGCAGTTTTGTCCACTTGAGCCTGGCTCCAAGAGTCAGTCAGTCCCCATATACCCCCTTGTTAAAACTTAACAGCAGAAATAAACATGTTTACAGCTTGGTTTGGTCTCTGTGCTGATTTCAACATTCATGACAACTGCACAGGGAGTGAAATTTTATGCAACTCACCCATTTCAGTTTCTTATAGGTTCTAAGTTATGCACATTTAAGGGGGGCCCACTCTGAGTAAAAGGTGATCAACCTTGTTACACAGAGACGGCGCTATAGAGTCACTGCAAAGTCCCTTCTTCATGACTCCTTTGCATTTTTACGCAGAACCGAACACCAGCAGCATTATTCTGCTCCAGTGTGTGATTATCAACAGCATTTGTGACATAAAACAAATGTGTCTGCAGCCCTTTATGAACAAAAGCAATGACATGACATAGTGGCTGGTCTTGTCCTCTGCTCAGAGGGTGAGGAGCTCTTTCATAAGAACTATTTTCTTTCTTAATCCACTAACCGCATCGTCGTGCAGAAGACAGTGAGTGTGCATCTGCTGCTTGCTAACGTTAACAGCTACGTTTACCTCTCACACTGTAACGAGCACGAGTCTCTCATCCATGAGTAGATGCACGCTTCCTTCTGCATGGTGTTACGGTTGGCGGTTAAGAGAGAAAATAGTTCCTACATGAAACTGCTCACAACAAGGTCTGTGGATTATCTTGAGTGACTGGGTCATGATTTCTGGAAAGAGACGTTGATGTTGAGTTTTTAAAATGATTTTTTGGCGCTTTAAACACCACAAGCTGAGTGACATCTACTTCCATTATACTGGAGAGAAGGCAGACATCTCTATGGCCCAAATCTCAAACAGTCGACAACTCGCACCAAAATCAATCAATCAATCAATCAATTTTATTTATAAAGCCCAATATCACAAATACAATTTGCCTCACAGGGCTTTACAGCATACAACATCCCTCTGTCCTTAAGACCCTCACAGCGGATAAGGAAAAACTCCCCAAAAAAAAAACCTTTACTAAACCTATCTAGATTGATAAAAAGCTCTACAGGTAAGAGGGAAATTATGTGTTTTAATTTGGGGATGAAGTGTCCCCTTAGATAACATCTTTAAGCTCAAAGTGTGTCACATATTGTGAGGAAGAAACTGATATTTGCATTATGTGCATCATTCCCTTCTTAAGAAACAGAGAAAGTAGTGAAGTCTATGATTTGTTAAAGATTTCTGAGGTTAAGTTTTGCTTTGCTGAACAACTTGTAACATGACTGCTGTACTTGCAAAATCCCTGACCTTGTGTACTCTGGTTGTTTCTGGGGCGTCTCTGATTTCATCCCCTGTATCTTGTACAAATGTGGTTCATGACATGCAAAGGCTGAGGCATAACTGATGAATTATAAGATGTCCCACACATTTATCTTCTGCTAATCTCTCCTGAAGCGTTGCTCGCTTATCGGCCCTGTCTGCCATTGAGAGAAGATTAGCTTCGGTGAGCAGTTAGGAGCTTGGCTGAATTGAATTACATCCCATCTGTGCTTAACATGCCGCCTTTCCTGCTGCTGATGGATCATTGTTCCACTGTCTTCCTGTTGTGGCTCCGTTTGACAAATATATAGTAACAGGAGGAACGTGGGTGGCGGACTCTGCCTTGAAGCTTTGAAAATGGCCGATCTAATTGGCCAAACTGGCAGAGAGAGTGTAGCAACAAAAGTATGAATGTAACAGTGAATGACAAGCAACAAGCTGTTGCAAAAAAGCAAGTATGTTCATCAAACTCCCGCTTAAATAAACTACACAATGAAATCCTGTTGTACTGGTTGAAGTGCCTGAAGATTAGACGTGGCTCAGCTCACCATGATCGTTTTATCCTGCTCACTGGGTCCTATTTGTAAAACACTGAAGCTTTATTCTCCAAAGGCGAGGTTCGCTTTCAGGGTTGCTGAATAGTTTTTGGGTTAGGCCCCGGCTGGCCCTAATCTCTGTTAAGAGGAGAATGGCAGGTTCATTGCGTAACGTGGGCAGATTGGCACAGAGCAGAGGGAAGAGGTCAGATACATGAACTGTTAATGTGCAGTAAGCCTGCGCAGCTCCTACCGGATCTCAACGTCTGAGTTTCCTTGTAAACAAACAAAAGGTTTGTTTACTTTAAGTGTTCCATACAAAAAGACACTGTGTGCATCCTGTAGGTTGAACAAACCCGTCAAGTGCTTTTTGTTCCTCAAACAACATTTGCAAAGCTGATTTTTAAAAGTATGAGGGTTGTAACAGCACAGAAAACTCCCTGCTCAGAATGTGGCTCAGTGTTGGTGTCACAGTTCAGTACACGCTTGGTACAGCAGGGAAAACAAAACAAAAACAAAACTTTTTTTCATTAATTTCAAGACATGTAAAAATTCATCAGTCTCATTTGCAATAATTTATACTCTAACAATTAAGGCACTCATAATGTCACAAACAAAATAACATAAAATCAAAAATCACACTTTGGGTCCCACAGAATTCTGTAGATTTGCAAAGCTGTCTGTTTCTACTTCATACTAAATCCTAACAACTACTAATATTTCATCACAATTTCATATTGATAAGCATAAATGTAGAGCATATTCATCAAAAATATATTCCCAGTGGAGATTCTGCCCGCACCCCTGTGCAGAGGATCACATTAATATCTGGTTAGTCAACAGAATTTCCTGGTTAGGTTCAGAAAAAGATTGTTTATTGGTTAAAATATCTTTATTTGTTAATTACGTCCTGTCGTACGCTGTAACGTGGCCTAATCATGTAATTACATCCTGTATGTACCCAAAGTTAAAAGAAGTCAACACTGACTTTGTTCCAGAGGGGGGACACAAGCAGTGATCGGCCTGCTGCGATGTCATTGAGCCTGGGGCTTTGTGTGTCCACCATGACAAAGGATCCTAAACTACTTTTCACTGACATTGTTTCTGCTGTTCTGGCCCGAAATCGCAACACATGACGTGCTCTCACCTCGTCATGTAGTGTTAAGAGGTTGTGATCTCTTCATGTATTTCTGTGAGACCAGGTTGGCTCCATCGTAACATTCTGACCTGTTCACTCTGCTCTTCAGACAGAGCAGAACAACGGACTGACTGAAATGTACATGTGACAGCACAGATCGTAGCAGGGTGACCATAATCTTAAATTCAGCAATCTTTGCTGTACGTGTGAGTACGGTCACGTGTATGCAGCGATTTACACTCCATGGCTTCAGTTATCACTTAGACACAGTCAGAGTCTGCAGTGGGAGGCTGTCTGAACGAACAGGACTCACCTCCCAGTCTGTTTTTGTCTCGTTCCTCTGACTGAAACATTCTGGTGATGCTGCTGTAAATTAAATGTTACCAACCATCACACCCCGTAACTTAATAAGAGCTCAACAGGCTATAAAAAACACTACATGACTGAGCTGTCAGTCTGATGAGTTGCAGACAAATCACTACATCTTCTGTCCCTGGGCGAGGGTCCAACACAATGTATCCGATATCCGAATGTGTAACTCGACAGTGCATGTGCAGATTTTGAAATTAAATCAGACTGTCAGAAACATTTGCTCTCCAGCTTCACTCAGTGTCAGCATGTATGATCAGATTTGATGGCTTGGGATCATTTACCTGCCTGTCACAACACCAGAGTTCTGCAACATGACAGTTATTCATAACTCTGCCTGTTACACGGCTCAGAGGGCTGAGAGTCAGCTGCACGGCAGCAGCTGCAGACGGATCACTGGTGGTCTGAAAAATGGAGGTTTGGCCGAGTAAAACAGAAGGAAAGCTGCAAGTTTATCAGTTTATGTATGAAAGGTGTCTGTGTTTACTTCAAGAGAAATGTTTCCTGGTGGAAAGTGCACACATTTGTTTTGAAAACTAGTTGAATTAATTCATTTATTCTTCTATTTTGTTCTTTAATTTGTGTTCTCAAATATCACAATCGCATTAAACTTAAGTATTTGATTTGCATTTTCATTTATTTACTGTCTTATTTACTCAGTTTGTCTTCATCTAATGGCTCATTTATCCTTTACATATTGAAATAGTCTGTTGCAAACTTTGTAAATGTCTGAACGATCAGCCAATGACCTAAATCGCCGGTCAGCCTCAGAGCCGATCCTGTGACGATCAAATGTACATTAATACAACACACAATGATTCACGTCTTAAACAGCAGCACAGACAGTATTTGGCTGATGTCAGAGCCGCCGCAACCTGTCCTCAAAGTTTCCAGTGGCTTCAAAGAAAAGTCCCAAATTTTGCAATCAGTGATTCCCTGCCCAGAATGAAGCCATTGCTATTGTTTTTACTAACGCTCCAGCTGCAACGAGGCCGCCAGAGCTGAACGCAGACACTCTAGAAGATGCTTGTGGTTTCACTACTAGACATACACTCCTACTCTATTTTTGACAGAGCAAGCTGGGCAGGAAGTGGAACAGCAGCATCTGGTCAATTTTTAAAATAAACATCCTGCAAATCTAAATGTAAATGTAAATATAGATATGAAATAATTATGTGGATGAATGCATTTTTAACACATGTAACGCAGTGACAATTCTTTGATTCATGTCGCTCCTAACTGGATATTCACCGGTACTAACCTTGTTTGCAGGCTGAAGCACAGCAAAGTCAAAAATAACAACAAAAAATACTTTTTGAACAGACAAAAAAGAAATCAAAACTACATAGCCTCCTCACTTATTAGTGGTAGATGCGTGAATAAAAAAAAAAAAAAGACCAAATCAACAAAGTCAACAACATCAGCCAGGCAGAATGCTCCTGGTGTGCTACAACACTGTTGTGGCAGACGGAACAAATCCAAGTCAAAGCGGGAACGTGCCACAGCTGTGCCCAGTGGAAACCAGCTGTTATGAATATAAGCTGCTTCACTCAAAACCTCCACTGGTCGACTTCAGCGTTATAAAATCTTGAAGTTTCTGTCTTGGAAAAGTGGCATCTCTTGTCCTTTGGTATCAGTGTACTTAGATATTCAGAAACCCACATAATGACCTGCGTCTCTCAGAAGAATCTGGCACCAGTCTGAGATCTGCTGCACCACTGTGCATGTGCTGTTTATATCATCTCTGATTGGTCCCATCAGATCCAATAAAATTTTTACGGACTTCTGACTCCATGTAGTAATGAAGGACAGACATGACCTGGATCGGAGGGTCGCTCCAAAACCAAGACAATACTGACTATTCACCCGCCTACTCTTTCCAGTACTGCAGGGGTGTGTGAATGTGGTGTGTCTTCACTGGAAATAATGATCCAATGAACACAGGAGTCTACTCATTTTTTTCTTTTATAGTCGGCTGCACCTCTAAGCTGCAGTCAGATCACTGTGTCTCGTTGTTTATTGTTGACCTGGGTGACAGAAAGAGCTGCTTTGTCCAGATAATGTCAGCCAGTAAATGTGGCCGGTGGTTTGTGGAGGCTAATCGCTGTTAGGTGTGGTCACACTGATGAATCTGGAGTTTAACAAACCAGTTGGTGTCACTGCTGTGTGCAGAGAAACCAGTGACATACTGGTCACATTGAGTTTAGTATTACTATAAACTTAATAATAATATAATATGTTGTTTGTGGTAGTATGTATTATATGTCTAAAATCTGACTGACTGTCCTAACGCTCTGTCTCTTTTGACCTACAGATTTGGATACGCGTCTGTGTCCATTTACTGCTGTTCATCACGCTTGGGGTACATTCAAGTAAATTTGACGTCAACCCAGTGACAGATGACATCAATAGTCTCTCTATTTTGGTAAGAACAACACTGTCAAACATTTTAAGCTAAAGCCTCAGGCTAAATTAGGCCATCATGTTTATGCTTGACCAGTGGTTCCCAACACAGGGTCCAGATTTCTCCTCAGTCAATAGTTCAAGGTCCACACAGTTTAATATATTCAGCATCACACTTACGTTTGGCCGTGTCGTGGAGCTAGTTTATTGTCCCTGTTAAGTAGCTGTTGGCTAGTTACTCACTCTACAACAGGAAACAGCACTCCAAAATAAAAGCTCTGTGCTGGAAAATCAAGTGTAAGGAGCTCCCGGTCCTCATTTTCTCCTAATTTGCAGCCGCTGTTGTTCTTCCTTGAGTTAGCTGCTAACTGCTAGTAGCTACTTTTTAGATTCCCTGACAGGGTCACAAGCGTAACAGGTTGCCATAACCTCACACCCGTCCCGCCGGGCTGGTTGTCCCTTATGCACGGATGTCAATTTGGTGCTGTTACGACTTCTGTTGCCAGGTTAAGACGAGACAACTCTGTCCCCCAAGCTGTGACTTTCTACAGAACATCAAAGCAGAATAGTGGCGTGAGACGTTCTCACCTTGAACAGACAGTTTAAAGTTTCTAATGAGTAACTCTCATACTTTAACATCAGGTCAGAATCTTTGCTGCCACTGCTAAACCAGTTCTGTGTCTGGAAGGATGTGTGATGTTATAATTCATATTCTTTTCAGCAGCCTGGTACCACCTGCTTTATTAGCAAAGTTAAGACGTATAAAGGTCAAGATTTGAGGTCATTAAAAAACATTAAGTACGTAACAGGAAAACACCCAACCATGATTCTTTTCCGTAAACCTAACTGAACCGATGGGGGCACAAATATTCACATGCACAACTCTTCCTAATATATACCAGTCATTGTATGAGGACATGCTGCATATATTAACATAAGGTTATTGTCTGTTTGCACTTTTTCAAATACAAGTTTATGAGCTGTGTTGCTACGTTTTAGGATCCAAATTAAATTTGTCTGGAATCTGACATGTTTTTTTTATTTTTCTCTCTCTTAACAGAGACAAAATATTCCTAAAGATTACAAAATTCCTGTACACTACGTTCCTAAAGAAGAGGTAAGATATCAGTCAGTCTGAAGACCAGATCTGTGTGACATTTGCATATTTTGACTTCTTATTTTCTGTAGAAACTGAGCAGAGTCCCTCACCATTACTCACACTGACACACACTTTAAAACATGATCACATTCATGCTCCAAAGAGCAAGAAAACATTTGGCTATGTTTTCCTCAGCTACACCTTTATGCCAAACTTTGGCTGACCTTAGAACTGCTGTACCGTGCAAATATTGTGTCATGTGCCAAGTGCAGAGTTAAAGCGGAACGCCACCTAAATTAAGAGTTACAGTATGTTATCTTTCCAGTCGAGGAAAGTTCAATTAGTGATCGTGAACATGAGTTATACTCTCAAAGCCAGAAACCAGAGAAGGAGGTCTCAAACATGTGATGTCATAGGCAAGTCTGGAGCTGCTCCATTTCTCTTTAAAGCCAGAATGAGATTTTTTCTGTGATATAGGGTTCAGTTGTGAGACAGAAAATGTTCCCATATATTCCGATTGTTCGCCTGGCTGCTCTTAGTGTTGTTCCCCCATTCATTGTCAATGGAGCAGCTCCAGATACTTAATGACATCACAAATTTGAGTTTTAGCACTTGCATTTTTGAATTTGGTAGAGTCGTTCATTTTTACTCATATTTTTAGCCTGTCGTAGACCATAAGAATGAAATGTGGTGTTTTTTAAATGGGTGAAGTTTCCCTTTAACTGTGAAAGTATCATCTGACTGGGTGGATTATTCGCCTTTGGTGGACATTCAGTCTATTCAGAGCTTCTTATTGACGTTTTGATAAATGGAGCATTATGTATCTGATTATCTCACAGTGCATGCTGTTGCTTATTTAATGCCATGTCTGTTCTTTTTCCTCTCCAGGGAGGGATGTGTTGGGTAAAATTAAACATCTTCTACTTGGAGGAGAGTTTACAAGATTTAGCACATAAGTTTGGAAACATTTCATCCAACAGAAAAGATATTAGCATATTCATCCAAATGCTCCAAGAACTGCGGCTCAACATGGGGTCTCTGGTAAGTTCCTGCTGTGGTTTCACCATTAGCTAACTGAACATGTGGAAAACAGAGATAACATGTTCATTGTTGCTTCTAAGTTTAGGTTTAAAAGTTGTGAACGTCATAGTTTTGCAGCCTTGATGTAAATAATTAAGCTGACATCCTGGAAATCGTTCTTTATTACGTCCAAACCACCATAACGTCTTGATGTGGACTAGATCCCCTACAGGGCAAATATACGAACTGTAGCTTTATGAGGCCAGACAGCTAGCAGGACCGACACACGCTAACCAAAAGCCACATTTAACCATGTAAATCCCACTGAGATCAAGCGTTTATTTTTTCAAGGGAGACCTGGCCAAGACAAATGAGGTTCGTTTATCCAACTAAGTGCCCGTAACTTTTATTACTAACTTAATAAAATCACTGACATTTATTCATGTATTTAATCTTTATAGACAATTTAATCTTTAACGATGTCCTTTGAAATTAATTGTGACCAGACAAACATGAATTTCTTTGAACTGTGTTTTTGTCTCTTCTCAGGAGCCCATCATGTATGACTTTGAGTGCCACTACAGGGAAGAGAGGTGGCAGACAGCGCTATACTTTGACTTTGTCAATGACTTCCTTACAGCTGCACAGAATAAAGAAGATTCAGATGACTGTGACCCTCCTCCCTGTCCCACCACACCATACTCAGTAACAACAAAAAAATATTTAGAAGGTAAACACTTATTATATGTGGCCTGCTCTGTCTGCTTCAGTAATTATTATGGGAATTTAGACAATCATAATTTGAAGTGTGACATTGATGAACTGCAGTGAGTTTGTGTTTCATGAAATAGCTCGACACTCATTAAACCCGTTCGATTAAACCCCGTCACTGTGCATGTGCAGCCCATGGATGTATTAAGAGACCTGGACCCAGTTGATCGGCGCTCCTTCCCCGTCATTGGGCCCACAGAGCCGAGTGGCACGAGCAGCTGACTTCCGGGTTAGAACTCCACTAACTTAAGTAGAGATGAAATAACAGTACCATTGTTTGGCCGCTTCAAAGCCCGGCTCACTTCCTGCATGCCTGGTGCAGCCAGACAGACTCTTGAAGTGCAGTGTGTTGACAGAGTTGGCAGTTTGACATTCCGCCAAAACCTTCAAAAGTATGGCTGTTCTACACACCACTCCATTTACACTGTTATCACTTTA
Source organism: Epinephelus cyanopodus (assembly GCA_026686955.1). Classification (NCBI taxonomy): domain Eukaryota; kingdom Metazoa; phylum Chordata; class Actinopteri; order Perciformes; family Serranidae; genus Epinephelus; species Epinephelus cyanopodus. The sequence goes on from CM048917.1 coordinate 4,793,177, forward strand.
AGGGTGCTAGTATTGTCATTTGTTAAATGATACCCAGACTTACTACAGTGTCAGTGACTGTTAATGATTATGGTCATTGTCTCTTTCTGCCACATGGCCACTGGATGCATGACAAACAACATGTCATATTTTTATATTTTTAAGACTGAGACAATTCTTTGAGAATCTTCATTTTTAAAAGTTACAAATCAGTCAACTCAAAGAACCTCCTAAAAGAAATCGGTACATTAGAGCTGAAAGGCAGATCCCAGCTTCTGAATTGTGATGATTTTCTTTGTGTTTTAAATCCATATTGCTGGTTGGACAGAGCCAGCAGCTTCCTGCCTTTGATAATGACCGATCATGACAACAGCCATTAGTTTCAGCCCTGCTGTGTCTTGATACGATGTCTCTGGATGGATGTGTTGTGATGCAGAGACTGCAGCCTGGGAAAGCACGTCTGTTACCGGCACCATCATTAACTCCAGGTAGAAGAAAGAGAATTGAGTCCACGGCCTCCTTCAGAGTCACCTGCAGATTATTTTCACTGCCTAAATATTTTCCCTGATGTTTGGCAGGCTTTACTCTGCATACTGCACAACTTTTATCAGCTTTTTAAACTTTAATATCACGCCTACCTGTTGTGATTTATAGATGTTTGGTCGCTTGTACATTTGATCACCATCGGTTCAAATTCTTATCACATCAGAGGTAAACTGAGATGTTTGTTTTCTTTGAGGACGGGGGCACGTTTGATGTAACACTTTCCTGCGGTGACATCGTCGACTGAGACGAACAAATGGACTCAGAAACAAAAAAACACACGTGGTTTAAAATAAAAATAAGACACAGCTGTGATTTCTGCGTCGTGTGGAGATAAGCTGACGTAAACTGACATATCTCAGGCGTGATTTGAAAAGGTTGTGGTGTAACATTCCCACGGTGAATTGAAGGGTGAGCTCTCATGGTGCCCTGATGCTTTAAGCTCCAGGGTACTATAATAAAATAACAACACTGGCAGAACATCCTAACAGTCGGTCCAGCTTTCTTTGGACGGAGACTGTTTGGATTTCACTGACTGTGGTTTTGTCTCTTCATGTGGTTTAAGACGGGCACAGACTCAATGCATTTTGTTCGGCAGTGTGCATTTACATGTTATTGATCAGCAGGATGGGATGAAACCCAGTTTTGCGGTAGATCTGCTGCATTTTTCCCACATAAATAAGGATCTCACTGCTCAGAGCAGTAACAGTCCACAAAGTCTGCGAGTCAGAGAGTTTCAGTTTCGCAGTTCAGATGGGTTTGGAATGAAGTTGGCCCACGATCTTGTCTTGAAGATTAAATCACCTGAACGGCTGCCAACAAGACTTTCTACGTGTGATTATTGGGTTTTTAAGTCCTTTGACAATCCTGAGAACATTTGCTCAACATTTTGTTACAGTAATTTCAGCAGAAGTTCAACATTTGGAGCTTCAAGAGCCTCGAGTCAAACTTTCAAAGGGTCACAGAATCACATATTTGTCACTCCTAGTTGTGTCTCGCCCATGGACGTGTCAACAGACCTGGATACAGCGTTGAAGGCAGGCCTCCATTTGTCACTATGAAAGCTGCTGAGTGTGGCTACTTCCTGTTTAGCACTCAATTGTGCACCTCTCTCTCAGACTTTCCTAATGCTATCAGACCTAATGGAAAACATGCTGAGAGTAAAATGAGTCATTTGATGCTCAAGAAAAAAAAGATATCTAAAGATCATCTACAGCTATGGTCAATGTTGGGGAGCAACTAGTTCCAAGTAACGGAGTAACGTAATTAAATTACAGTTACTAATCAAGATTTTGGTTTTTACAAAGGGGTTTCATGTGAATATTCTTTACAGTAAAAAGTATCTTTGTAGAATGAAACAATGAAAAAGAGTAAAAATGACTCTTGAAGCTGGAAACTCATGTTTAGCGTTGAAAAATGAAACTAGTTGTGACCAGCTACGTGTAGTTTATGTTTTGCAGCCAGCCCCAAGTGGGCGTCAGAGGACCTGCAGTTTTGGCTCCATTTTCCAGCTCTGCATGTTGTTCCTGCTTGGTTTTTAGTTTTTCTTTCTTCATAAAAAAAGTAGTGCCAACGACTTTGTTTACATCAGTCTGAGAATAAGCAGAGCATTGTTTCTGTCAGATATCCCCAAACCTCAACAAATAAATCCAAAGTGACAGTGATAAGTGAGAAAATGTGTTTTTGGGTTAACCATCTCTTTTAGTCTTTTATTGTAAAAAAACCCAAAAAAAAAACCAACATCAGCGGCAGTTGATGATGTAGGTCACACTTCCCACACATTTTCTGAGCCTACAGATTCAAACCAGCAACATTCCAGCCACAAGTTCACTTCTGCTTGTAAAAGCCCCGCCACCCTCTTTGGACTATTGTGAACAGGCTCTATTTAGGACAGATCTCTGGTGGCCGCGTCGAGAAGCTTTTAATCCAGGAACCATTATTTCCTCACAAGAACTTTGCAAGATAAAAACTCAGAATGGTCTCAGTGCTTCGCCGGCCCATTGAGACGTGGCTGAGTCACAGGACTGAGGGAAGGTGTCCCCAGGTAGCGCATGTGAAAAGGAAGAAAAGGGCCGAAACCTGATTGTGTACGTGTTGATTACAGAGCAATCTTCCAATCTTCCCAAGCGCTTTGCTTTTCTCTGCCAGAGTGGTCGGATTAGGTCCTTTGTGTGTGTATGTGTGGGGTGGGGGTGGAAAAAAAAAAAAGACAGCGTTGAGTTGACTTTTTAGCACCTGACAATGACATGTTTTCATCGTACGGCACCAGCACTCCCCCTCATTTTGTGCTCGTCTCCTCCAGTGACCTCCGAGCTCACCCACTCATCTTCTTCTCTGTTTTTTCCTCAGAATCGCCACCGTCCAGCAGTCAAGGCTCGGAGTGTGCAACAGGCTGCAGTACACGTAAGTTTGCAATTCTCAGTATTTCTGAGAAAACAAGTGTCAGGTTAATGATGGGGCTGCAAAACCAGCCCAGCTGGTGTGTCAGAGCGGCAGCTTTTGCCGGCTACAATATTTTGTCACATTGTACAGCAAGTCAGCCCATTTCCCTGGAGCTGCTGTCACTTGATTAATGACGGACTGTGGGGCAAATTCCACATCACGTTTTATGTCTCATGTCTTATCTTGTCTGGCTTTTCTCTACCCGCCTCGTGAAGACCCTGCCTTGAACTACATGTTCAAAGCAATGTGAAGTTAATTATTATTTGTAGAGAAACTTGCACAGTAATATTGTGTAAGTGCATAAAGGAATACCTCACCCACAGAACAATTACTTGCATATCAGTTACTCATGTTACAAAGACTTTGTGAAGAAAAATGTTTTTTTTGCACGCCTCCACGGTGAACGAAGAATCCAAAAAATCTGAGAGTTCCCACGAATGCATTTATGCTAAAACCTGACAATTTATAACACTGAGCGTATGAGTAGCGCACCTGGGCAAGGTGTCATACCATTGTTCCAAACAGCCCGTCAAAACAAAAACAAACAGGGATCTGCAATAAACAAACTCTATCAAAACATCCATTTACAAAGTCATTTATCCCGCTGTATGCTCAGTTCTTCCTCAACACCTGCTTTTTGCTCAAACCTTTCAGTTCAAAACACTTTTGCATAAACAGTCTCATGCACAGAGGAGTGACAAGCGCATGTGTGAACTCTGCACAGTGGAATCCACCAGCAGAGTTTGAACGCACGCGCTTTGCCAGGGCGACTGTCCTAAATTCTGAAGCCCTGTTAGTCCGGGAAGTCTGGAAAATGTCCCATTGGACCAAATCCCTAGGGCTGATCTGAATACTTGGATGAAAGGAGTATCCGGTATGGATAATGTGCTTTTTACAAATACGAGTATCATCTGAGTAAAATGTGTCAATATGTGGTGATGAAGAAAAATCCTCAACTGCAGAGCTGTTACTCTTATGATCAAATGAATATGGCAACTTCTGATCAAGCCACATCAATTTCAGGTTCAATAACAACTTCTGGTTAGGCTCCACCCATTTTGGTTGAAAGCCCACCCATTTTAGGTTTTAACTCCGCCTATTCAGAGCACATATACGGATCCATTCATAATTTTGTGGGTTGAACAGATGCAGACACAAATAATAGCGTACTCGCTCGTCCCTACAAAAGCCCATTTATTCAACAGCCCATTATCCCAAAAACAAACACCCAGTGCTCTGCCGCCCAGTTTGTCTGAAAATCCTCCCTCCCTGCATTAGTCACCCAGTTACAAAAAAAAAAAAAAAAGTCATAGTTAAGTTTGTGTAAACCACAAATAAATTCTGTCAACAACGGTGCTGAATGTGGGTTCAGCTGTAACATACCTGAGGTTTACAGAAACATACCGTGCCAACATTGTTTCTTTTCGCCAGATAACAAAAGATGTTGTTGAGTTTTTTTGATGATATGACAGCAGAAATGACATGCAGCAAAGGGCTGCAGGCGAGAATCAAACCTGCAGCTGCTGCAGCAAGGACTGAGCCTTTGTACATGGGGCGCCTGCTTTAACCACTAAGGCACCAACGCCCTAGGAATAAAAAAGTTTGTATCATACATTTCTGCAGACCACGGATCAGTCATATTTGTATGCTATTTTGCAGATGCGTTGAAACTTTACGTTTCTCAAAAAGCTCTGTGGTGACATTGTGGTTATTCACGTGGTTATGGTCAAGCAGAGAACATGCTTTGGGTTAAACCACCATGCTGGTCTCCAGAAAAGCACAGACGCCCAGGATCAGTGGCTCAAATGCTGCTGGGAAACTAAAACTAACTGCAGGAAGTTTGTATTTTCGGAGGAACCGCTGTTTGTTTTTGGTACGATGGGCTGTCTGAGGGACATTTTTTTGGAACAATGGTGTGGCACTTTGCCCAGGTGTGCCACTGGTATGCAGACATGTTACAAGTATTATGCTTATAGCAAAAATGAAGTTGTGTGCGAGTCTGTAAACAAATGTTTTGATGCAGTTTTTACACGACGCCTGTCAAGACTGTTCACCACATTTTCTGCTTTGGTCACCGTGAAGACATAAAATAAAGTTTCATTCACAGATTCAACGTAACAGGATGATTAATTGATAAACAAATAATCATTTTGTGGGTGAAGTATTATTTTGATGATATGTTTAAAGTTCGCTCAGACTGTAAACTGAATAATGACAGCACAGAGACTGAAGTGAGTTTCCTGTTGGCTCAGCTGAGCACTTTGGCTCATGAGATGGAAAATAACTGATGAAAGATATCATTCATTGGTTTCTGTTTTTTTTGGGGGGGGTTTTTCCTGGCTGTCTGGTGTCACGTATTTGTCAGCATGGGTGGAACACGAGAACATGGTCTTCTGATCCAGCTTGAGTTTCCCTTCACTCAGAAATGTTCTGCTCATCGTTATTTCTCTCAGATCGTTTAATGATGTAGTTTTGACACTTAGAAGGCTGCTGACGGTTTTCTGTGTTTCAGTTAAATCGGAGTTTTACATGTGTATGTAGCGGCATGATTTTGTGACATCACAACTATTATGGAAGCCAATCATGGTGCAATATGGATTTATATAATAGTCTTTATGTCCAGTGTAGGGCTGTATCCCACTCAGAATCAGTCGATTCAGATTTGGCTGTTTAGTGTTAGGGCTCAGCGGGACATTCAGTGTGACGGTTGTATTCACGCAATATAGTTAACAATCTAACGACACTAACACCGAATCTGAAATGTACAAATGTTTTTATCCACCACCAGATAACAAACAAACCAGAGACTGTGTCATATTGAGTATCCGTGAACTGTAGATTCACCACTTCTAAGCAGAAGAGAGAAGATAATGTTATCTTGGAGCTTTACAGTGGAAACTTCAAAGTGGCATCCACAGCTGTCTGTACCACAGAGTAGTGTGAAAGATAAATCCAAGGGCCAAAGCGACCCGAGAAGCACACTGCACAGCTCAGTGACTGCGACTGCTTCAAGTCTCCGACTGATGATGTGAAACAAATTTGAATGATTGGACTTTAATGGGGCAGTGCTGCACCACTGTTGCAGATAAACACTTTAAACTCCAACAATAAGTTTATTAATGAAATATAGAAATTGAAAGTTAGATGAACAATGAAAGCAAGTCTAGAATTAGGTTAAAACAATCTGTAAATCACCAACCCAACATTTCTGGGTCAAAACCTTCATCATCAAGGAGTAAGAGATGGAGCAAATGTTATGATTTGTTACTAAAAGAGTTTGTGTGTCTGTTTCTGTCCCAGAATATGAACAGAGCGCCCTGACTGAGGTGGTGGAGCGAAGCCTTCTCTCCTTACTGTTCATCCCTCTCATAGCTCTCGTATTCCTGCTTGTGTGGAAGGTGAGCCGACCTTTGACCCCTAACACTATAAGCGTATTCATGTCCTGAGACGCTCTGGAGATTGGACTGTTTGTTGCTGGCCTATTTTATTGCCGCTTTGTTCTGTGGGATTTATGGCAGCCGGCAAAAGCCTTTCAACCGTCTTCAGATGCTGTGCAGCTGGAACTGAGAGCCGTGGGATTAATAATTATTTCCCACTCTGAAACAGGTTCGATCACGGAGGAACGAGGAGGTTCTTCAACAGAATCCTGGAGAAGGTGGACTCTTCACAGGAACAGAAGCGACTGCACCTCCACTAGATGCTGAAATATCAGAAAAGTGAGCTGTTTTTTTTTTCTCTTTGACTCTACAGTCGGTGCCAGTGTTCATTTCACTGGCAAAAACTGTGACAAAAATATTTCAACAAGCTTTTTTCCATGAAAAAGAACAAACATTTTACATAAATCAGCCTAACTGGATTAGTTTAAAGATTAAAGAAAAACATACAAAACATATTGACTAAAAATAATGACTAAAACGTCATGATGTTTCATTGACTAATATGTTAAAATGGGACTAACTAATAAGACTTTTTGTCTCAAGACTAAGACTAAATTTAGAATGTAAACTGCTCAGTGCAACATTTCAGCAGCAAACAATTTCCCTTTATATAACTTGCTGCCTGTTCACGACGCTGTGCAGAGTTGCAGATACTGGGAAAGGCTACACTTGAATTCATTGGTTCCATAAAGATTATTTTATCTTATTTGTTTACATATTTGAGTATTTCCTCTTTGTGGTTTTGTGACTCAGATGCTTCAGAATCAGACAATAAGGCGCCATGGTCTAAAGTGATATCTGAACAGCTAAGGGTCATTGTCTGTCACAATGCAGGAAGGAGTACATTTACCCAAAGACACACAGCAACAAAACAATGCAATCATTCATTCTTCCTCAGAGAAAGATAGTTCCTCAGCAACATTTGGAGAAAGGTTTCCAAGCAAACGCAGTTACAGTGGAAAGAGCTGGATGCTTTACAAATATGTGGCGACATGGAGTCAGAGAAGTTCCCCTCCGTGAGCTCCAGTGTAGCTAACGTCAGGAGAGAAAAAGAAAAAGGTTCATGTTGCAGTTACAATAAAACCACACATATATTAATTGTCAACTATTATGCTTTCTGTCCCCGAGCTGTTGGCTTTGTCAGCAGCATGGTTAGTTGCTGAGTAGCCAATCAAGCTAACCTACACTGTATGAAAATGATATCATTAGTAACTGACAACATCGCGAGAGAGAAGTGAGCCTGATAAGCTACAAATAAAAACATACAAACTAGCTGAAGTCAAATTGGTAACTTACTGCAGATTGCTGTAATTTGTCCCCCTTGAATGCAGATAAAAGGCTGCTTGGCGGCAGTGACAGCAGGTATTTCTCCAACAAAGCAACAGACACCAGTGGCTGCTCAAACATTTTATCCCTGCAGGCTGTCTCTTTTGTCTTTACTGGCATCTTTGTGGTTTTATGTGCATGTACTGATTGACAGCATTGCATTCTTCTCACCAGTCTCCTCCTGGCAGATGATAAATGACCAGGGCTTTAGTTGGTGGGTGCCCTCTTAAGCTCTGTGGCCCTTGTGATAGTAGTAACGAAACTTTAATGTGGTCATAGTCGAGTGTTTATAGAGTATTTTACAGTGGCTTTGAACGTGGCTGCACCACTGATAATCAAACACTGCAGCTATCTGCTTTCTATGAAAAAGAGAGACCAAATCATAATGTTTGTTTACAACAACTTCTGGGTAGAAAACATCCGCATCACGTGTGAGCAAAAATATCCGTTATATTTAGAATATTTTTACCGCTTTACCTTGCTGACAGACAGCCCTCAACGATGGGGGGCTGTCCATTGACATTTTACGTAGCAGTACACAGGATTTGCTGGTCTACTGTGGCCTCAATTGGTTAGTGTGTAAGGTAAGGCGCTAAAAATATTCCATTTATAGTGTGCACTTACGCTGATTTTGTCTTTTCAGGGTGCTAAAGGACATTTTACTGTGGCCTCGTTGTTTAGCTTCCCTGTCAGTAGATTTGGTTCAACAGACGCTAACAAAGCAACAGAAAAAATAACTGTTAAGATTTCACATTAATTAGCCTGTTTTTATAGACGTCTTTGATAACTGAATTTTCATTCATTCATTCTGTCCTTGCCAGGAGAACTTTTATTTTACATGAATTCAAAAGCAAAGCATAGAAAGGCTCCTGACAGCTTCTGAGCCGTCGACACATCAGCCAGTCTCCTCTGATTAATCAGCTGTGTAGGAGGTGAAGGTCACACTCTAATATTCTCCCTCTGTCCAATTACAGAAACAAGTTGCACGTCATTGAAATAGTGTAACGCCTCTACCCTTCGATGTTCTTCAGCGTGATTGGTGAGTTTCTTTTATGTCACGTTCAACTAGAGCAACAAAAACAAAACGACAGTCTCTAAAACAAAGTGTGGTTTGACCTCTTGCCTGACACTGCGCTCTAAACCCTCTCTCACAGGGCTCTACTCTTTTCTCCTCTTGGTGTCCAAAGGTGATGAAAAACAAACACAAAGCTGTACTCCATAGCGACATCTCAAAGGTAAAAGGCCTGTTTTTGACTGCGCTCGTAAACGACGGCAGATTCACGATCGCCACGACCAACATTCCTCTGGATGAACCACGCCTGCTACCGTATGGATAAGCTTGCCTTTCTTGTAAGACTGCATTAACCCCGCTTTTGAAAAAGACTGACATTTTAGCAGAGAACCCCCCCCCCGTACCACACCCCCTCTGGATTCTCTTGCTCCATCAGAACCTGCTGCGTCATGAACTCTTCAGGGAGAGACCCCCTCCCCTCCTCCACCCCCCCTCAGCACGTTGCTACAGTCTGCCTGCGTTTTTTGGACCCACCAGTTCATCTTCAGACAGCACAGCAGAGACTGACACTGACACTGGTATCTCCTGTATGAACTGAGGCATGAATTACTACCTCCAGTGACCCTCACGTTAACCACATCTTCAACAGCTCTGCAGTTTGATCTTAGTCCAGGGTTTTTCCTAAAGAATATAATGTTAAACATTGTAGTGCCAAGGTGTAGTCACAGTGTCTGGTTTAGGCGTGTACCCGCGGGGGTGTGTGATGTATTTATTTATTGGTAGCAGCACTGAGCTGCTGCTGTTGATGAAATGTTTCAAGCAATCATTTAAGAGCACCTCTACTAATGGGTCACATTTAAAGAACAGTCTACAGTATATACTAACACATCGTAAACCCCAAAAACACACTCTCCTGAACAAGTTACAATTCCTTGTATGATGTTGTTGTTGTCGGTGTTTATGACTCGGGTGATTTAGGTTGTGTGAATGGATTACATGGAGAACAGAACATATATATAGATATATATATATAGATATATACAGAATATGCTGCTTTGACTAACTTTCATTTAGACCACTGAAATCTGCAATGACATTCTGCTAACGAGCTTCAGGGATGACTCCTGTGGATCCAGGATTTTATTTGAAATTTGGAAATTAAGGGTGCGTTCAGAAAGACTCTGAGTGCCAGGGCGCACTGGCACAAACTGGACTACTCGGAAATTTGGAGCGCTGTTGGAAAGTATCGTTCGGATATCCAGAACACTACGCTCTTGGAGCAGCAGAGCGCCGAGCGGAGTGAACATGTGGTTAATTTAACCGTTGGTTAATTCACATAGAAACCGAATGCTCTGTTACTTTGAACAACAGCGCTCTCATTTTAGTGTACTGGATTTACGAACGCACCCTCGGTGTTAGACGCGTGTAAAATGGGCCTCCCATCGTAAATTTTAGCTCGACAATGCCTTTATTTTTTGTACTGATCTCACCTTTTATGCTTGTGAAGCAAAACTGTTACAGGGGAGATTTTTAACGGCCATTCCTCTAAAAATAGAAGAGAAACAATATTGTAAAATTTTTAAAAAAGCAAGTAACACAGTTTGTACAAAATAAAATTGATATACACATGCTGTATAATCTAACATTTTAATTTGAGCAATCGATTTCTGCCTGTTTACTTAGCAACTAAATATGAATCGAGCCCATCAGCTTGGACTGTTCACGCTCATGGTTTAATCTGTTCTTACTGACTCTGCCTTTGTCCAGTATCAGTGTTGTGTTTGCATAATAAAACCCATAAATTTGACATAAATTTGATGCTGAAATGCTGAAGGATTACTCCACTGTTGATGAAATTTGCAGACAGCACCTTAGTTATTGTCACAGTCCACAAAGCTCGCCACATGGGAATGCCGTGCAGACCTAAGTATCAATTTTGCCTTAAAGTTGCGCCATATTACACTGTCAGAGGAAGTGCACCGTCATCTCCTTCACATACTGAACTGTCTCACAGTGGTGTAACTTCTAAGAGTTTTTGGGTTTTTTTTTTCTTTTCAAAGAAACGTGTTGACGTTTAGAGTTGTTTCTCTGGGGTGTACATAGATCCATGTGAACGGCAGGAGATCATTGAACTGGTTGTCAAACCCAATCAGTTGACGTGACATTGTTAAATTGACATGTATCTGGCAACAGCAATTGCAGAAGCCCTCAGGCTCATTCACATATTAAATCCGCGGGCCCCTCCCTGCCTCTTGTTATGCATTCTCACATCAGATAGGTTTCGGAGCTGGGGACGTTCCCTCTCTCGTGATAGCAGATCTTATCAGAGATGTGAAGAGAGGCAAAGAATTTAAGAACATGTAAACAGGGGAGGCTCCCACAAAGTACGGCAGGTTCATGATGGATTCTAGAAAGGGCTGGGCAATACTGAGAAAATCAGGTGTTACCATATTTGTGACCAGAAACCTTGATGTCAGTGATGCAGCCATTTTGTAGGGTAGACTGTCGGTGCCGTCACAGAATATTTCCACAATGAGATTTTTGATCAGTAATGAGGATATCATGACCAAGGCCTCAATCAGACAGAGCGCTTTTGCAGCTTGTTGCGTTTCTTTTATTGTTGCTCGACAACCACCGACTCACCTGTCCGCAGCCAACATATCCTCATACAGTGGTTTGTTAGATATCCTATGAACTAGCACCCCACAAATGACATTACGTCCTTAATGTAAAGTTACAGATGTTAGGTTTAGGTAAGTAAACTCACTGTTGTTAGTTTAAGGAAAAACATAGTGAGGACAACTCAAAGTTTACTCTGTTCTGAACACCAGTGTCCTCGGGGAAAGTCCTGTATTTTCTAACCCAACCTGTCCCCTAACTGGGCTGCTCGGGACTCCCTCCTCCTTTACTCCCATCAGCTCATTGGTCCCAGCCTTCCAAAATACATGGGTTATGCTTATGCATAAATTACTGGCTTAACATTACGTGGGATATATATATACAAACTTTGGTGCATTACCCTCCGTAGGAAAACAGTGAATACCGGCATTAGCTTAACCACCGTTTAGCTGTGAATTAAACTAAATAATTTAGAGGCGGAGGGCACTTTGGGGACTGGACAGAGAGAAACATGGTTGGTCAAATGTTAGAGGCTACAGTTTGTTCTGTTCTATGTCTTGAGGCTTGCCTAATAAAGAATCCATGAAAATTAATTAAAGTTATCTTAACACCGTACACAACCGCAGAAGGCAGGAATGCAGCTCAGGCTTGCTTCCAGTTTTTCCAGTGGCCACTCGTGGTATTGCAGTGAAAATTTCTCTACGGCCAGAAAAGCATTTTCCCCACAGACAAGGTCAGCTATGACTCTCATGTAGTGAATTTTTGATCAATGGTTTAATATTTGTAAAACTTTTCTCAAGTCGAGAAAAGGGTTTTGTAACAATGTGATGTCGATGAGCTGAGCAGGAACTTTTGGGTGGGGCCGGCAAGACTAACACTATTGCGCATATTCAGTGGGCTGCATTCCACCGAAATAAAAAGAAACTTTTTTGGTGAATGCACCAGGCGAGCAACTTTATTGGATTGGAAAAGCTTCATTCTTATAAAAACCGTCACAAAAAGCCGTCTTAAGCTGCAAAAACACGCCCTGTCTGATAACGGCAAATAACAGAACGGTGTGTAAACTTTAGAAACTTACATCACATTACTGTCATGCAGCCTTTCAAACCAGGAAAAGAAATACAAAATCTAAGACGATATCTGGTCTCAAGTGACATCACTACGATATATTGCCCAGCCCTAATTCAGGTGTTACGTTGGCGATGATTAGAGACAATCAGCGTAGAGGTAGGAGTGTGAACAGGGCACGCTGGCTGTGACCTTTCCCATCAGGCCGCCCTGCTGCGGATAGCTGACAGAGACAAAGTGGCAGGACACGAACATCTGTTTCTGTATGTAGTCTTAGTATTTCTATCATGTCTGTGGTCTTACATTGTACCATGTCCATTCTTGGTTCTGTGCCTTGTTTGATTAGTGTGATTGACTGTGTGTGTAACAGCCTGTCTATGTTTCTGTGTGGTAGCAGAAAGTGGGCAGAGTAGAATAATCTCACCATAATAACCCAACAGATACGACCCCGACCCTCTCTGTTTTTTGTTTTTGTATTAACTCATGACAGTTTAGTTGGCTTGACCTGTGCCTAGTTATGATTCGGAGGACAGTTTTCTGGAAAAGCAGTGCTTCAGTATGTGAAAATAAACTGCAGTGGTTGTGACATTTCTGTCCGCACGTTACATGTTAGCCTTTGTAACCTTTAGGAAACAGTTCGACCGGGAACTCTGCTTGTTTCATGTGTATTTTATATGTTGGGAATTTTTTCTTATAGGAGGAGGAGTATATTGTGCAAAATTGAATCTGTGTTTGAAAAAAAAAGTATACCACATTGGTGTTCATATAGTTCAGAGCAACAGTACCTTTCAGCATCATTAGCTGGAACTCTTTGGTGTGGTATTGCTTATGTTGAACTGCCAGATCAGTCTTTCAAAAATGCATTTTTGACAAACATAATTAGCAACGTGTCATCTGTGCCATTTGTCTATGGAACTTTAGAGTCTGTGTTAGAACCATTATACCACATTGGTGTCCATATAGTCTGCCGCAGCAGCACCGTTAGCAGGAATATCTGACTGGTCTCAAACAAGTCGTCACATATCGCCGCTTTGTCGGTGGACCTTCACGTGTACGTATTACACGCTAGGTATCATCCTGCGTCTACTGGTGACGTTCAGGGACGCCTCAACCAGCGCTGGGATGTAAAACGCTCGTGGTTCCATTAAGGGAACAAAAACACGTGGTTAGGTTAAGGCTTGGTTTGGCTTTACGTACATAAGTAAAGCAAACAACGGGCTCCTGGATGAAAGTCCAAGGTTTGTTGAACATCTGCCGCCTGCTCCTTATATAACATCATCACTGGCAGTGTTTAAAGCTGATGCAATCCAGCTGTATATCCTACTACTGGGACCAGTGCCATAGGGCTGCATTATGATCATCATACTGCCTCTACAGGTGCCATCCAGACAACAGCTGGAATATGAAAACACAGCAAGCGCTTACGTCTGGCTGCGTTTCAAGTCTTCGCTGCCATACGGCATATCACAAAGCCACGAAAGGCAGCTTTGGCTGACGCTGAAATCACTGACAAGGTGATGGTATTTGACGACTTCCAAATAAAAACGGGCTGAGTATCTGAAATTAGTGGAGTGGTAAAGTTATTTAAAAGCTTTAGCTGAATGTTTCTATTCAAAAATGCATTTTTGAACAACACTGCAGTGAATTATCATCTCTGACAGTCTAGACCTGAGACTTTGACATCAATCATCTTTAGGTTTCTCTACATGAAGACTATCTCGTACAGTCCCCAGTATTCTCACACAGGCTAGTTTAGCCACATCCAAACTAACAAACAAGGTATACTCTGTCAAAAGTTGCTTTTTATACGTAGTCTGAGTATCATGAGCTGCAACAGGTCTAAGCTGTGAACAAAAAAAGAAAAAAGAAAAAAAAAAAACATGGTCTCCCATTTTCCTGTCTATGTGAGAGCCACAGTCGGTCTGTACGTCCAGGGCAACTTCACGCATCAGTCGAGAGAGTGACCGCCCTGCCGTACTGATCCTGTGTGGGTCTGACAGCGAGCAGAGCTGCATCCTGAGCAGTGCTTTCAGGCTCGAGTGATCCAACCCATCCCACCTCAGTGGGCGAATCTAATGGCTCTAGGCAGGAAATAAGTCTGGGTGCCAAAAAGCAAATGTAATTATTGCCCGGTTGGTATTCTGGGTGAAAACTCTACTGTTTTCTGTATTTTTGTATAAATGTAAAGAAACATATATGAGATATGAATAAAGTACACGTATCCAACTGTTGCTGACTCGTTTGGTTTGTGCTTGCATGCGTCTTTTCCTCAAAGTGAGCCGATCAGCAGAGACTCACCGTCAGGGAACACTCACTTTCTAAATATTTGCTCTGGGCAAAATAACTTAGCTGCTTCGCTGCGGATTTGCATATTTACTGTAATTACCCACAGGCCCCCGGGAAAGAAATCTACAAGTTTCAAACTGCATGTTTGTAACAATTTAAAGGCAAAACCAGTTTAACCAGTGCTGGCCCCATTTCACAAGAAAAGTCATGCTTAGTATTTTTGTCTTGTGTTTGAGATAAAGCCAACGCATCTGTTGGTTTTTCAATGACGTGTTTAAAGCGATGCAAGTGGGGGTTTGGGCGGGTTGGGGGATGTATTTTCTTTGTCTAAAATCAGGCAATGAGAGATCAGAGCTTCTGGAAAAACATGTCAAAGAAAAGCTTGTTCTCTTTAAAAATGTGTTTTTAAAGGTTTTTTGTCAACTTGACTGCTGTGAAGAGAATCTGCTGTGAGTGCTGCGCCATGTGACAGGCTGACAATAAAGAAAAAATGTCCTCTCCTACAAACCTGTAAATCACATCTGCTGCCTCAAACCTAAAGTGCTTTGGTTCCTTCGTGGGCATGTGTTAATAAAATGAATGCCTGGCCTTCAGTGTTTTGTGCACAGCGACTTCACAAGGCCGATATCTCAGTGCGTAGTACAGCCTTGAGTCTGTTTTTGCTTTTATGGAACATCTATTACATTCAGCTATGAGTCATTTTTATTTCCTGTCACTGAATAATGAAGCACTGAGAAGCTCTCTGATGATCAGTGGGCCTCGTGCAACAAGAGGTACACCAACAAATTGTCTCTTATTTTTGTTTGTATACACAATTTGTCTTACTTTATTAGTGCCCATCGAGGTGATTCACCAGCATTGTCTTATTTCTGCTCTTCTCTGAGGTAAAAGAACATTTTATTAGTGGTTGAACGCACTTTTGCCAAAAAGTATGTTTTAAATTTGAGAAACATGAAAAAATTACATCATCTAATTCAGATTGTTATATTTAAGAGTAATTATAATGACGAGATTATTAAGAAATACAACTATACTTGGTCCATTGATACCAAGTACTGGAGCACCTGACTCAGAGCGGGTCGTCCACGGATTGGAAGATCGGCGGTTCGATCCCCGGCTCCTCCAGTCTGCATGTTGAAGAATCCTCAGGCAAGATACTGAACCACAAATTGCCACAAGTGTGTGAATGTGACGTTGTGTAAAAGCTCTTTCAGCGGTTGGACTAGAAAAGTGCTATACGAGTCATTTACCATTTTGTTTTTAGCGTCTCTCTGCTGACCAGTGCTGGAATGTAACTAAGTACAAGTACTCAACTACTGACTGTAGTTCAGTACAAATCTGAGGTACTTTAACTTCACTTAAGTATATTAAACTCATGTATCTTCCTTCTTGTACTCTGCTACACTTCAGAGGGAACTTTTGTACCTTTTACTGCAATTATTTGATAACTTTGGTTGAATTAAAAAAAAAAAAAAAGATCTTTGCACACAAACCAAAGACAGTGCAGCTGAAACGATAGAAAATTAACTGGAAACCACTCTGATGACTGTTTAAATTATTTTTTGTGCAGAAATGTTTCATGGTTCTCAAATATGACAACTTGTTGCTTTTCCTTTTAATTTGTTAATTATTATTGATTTATTAAATTGAGTACATTTATTTAATACTTAAATACTTTTTACTGATTGTACCACATATTTCAACAGTAAGTCAGTTTTACTGCTGCTCAAGTTTTCCTCTTGCAGCCTTTTTTGGTGGCATCTCTCCAGTTCCCAGGGAGCGTTCTGAATCACATACTTTTACTTTTAATATGTCCTGCAGCCGTTCCTTAAAAAGTACATACAGTTACACTGCAGCAAAGCCAATAAGGACACACCACTGTTTCATAACAATACGGCCTGAACTCTTGCTTTTATATCTGTTACCGAGGAGATAAAACAAACGCCACTGACCGAGTCACCAGAGACGGAGGTCAACCCGCAGAGCTCTGCTGCTGTTACTTTGTGATGTGTGTAGTTGAACAGATTGTAGATTCTAACAGATTATATCTGCGACAGTGAAATTACATCTGCAGTTCTGTCATTGTTATTTTTATAGTTCTGTCCTTTTGTTGTTTGTAATATTTATGATAATTTTGTTCACTTAAACAATTTGATGTTACTACTGTCGGACTGGTCATCAGTTACTTGAATGTGCTGTCATCCGAAATTGTGTCTTCTGACAGCTGTCAATCAGCCGTCAAACAGCTGTCAGCTGTCTTCTGTTTGCGGCTCAGTGTTTCGCTTAATTAAACTTTATAAATCCGTCTGAACCCATAAGATCCATCTCTGAGTATTTTACGAGCTCGTTAATTGTAGTTTGGCTCAGTGAGGCTGCTCTGCTGAAAGTGAAATTTTCAAACCCTGTTCTTAGAAACGCTTAAAGACATCAACAGCTCTGTTCACTCAGAAGCCAGTTTACACAGAACTCCCACAAAGAGCTCGTGTGTGTGTAATAAAAGGTCGTTTATCATCGTGTCATGTTTTGACAGCGTACCCACCAAACTGCTCTCAGAAGTGATCCTCACTAACAGGTCTCACCTTCCTCATGTTCGTCAACAGCTCCCTATCAGTTTGTCTCTGATAACTGAACCCTCAATTATTAACTTGTTTAAGGCCGTAATGAGGAAACTTATAGCGTGTTCGGAATGCAACACCAACACCACGTGTGTGGAGGCTGGAAAGATATTCACCCTGCTCTGTCTGGAGGCCACTTTTGCAAAGTAACAGGAGAGCAGAGGTAATAAACAAATGTTAATAATAATTAAAAGTATATATAAAAAAGGAACCGCCTGTTTTCAATCTATCCATGTTTGCTGTCCTCACTCATCTTTACCAAACTGCAGATCCAGCCTCAGCAGCTCTGCAGGTCAGCAGGGACGTCTCTAGGATTTGTCTGACAACATCATGAAAAGGATCCTGACAGAGATAGACTTTAATGTTCTCCATTTAAATACAAAGTAATTATGTTGGTGTAAAACACACTTTATTCAAACTTTATTTAATCACCCAGTTAGATGTGAAAATACAGATGCATCTAAAAGAAAGAGAATATCATGGGTTTTATTTCACAATTTAATTCAAAAAGTGAAATATTTCAGCGCTTTTTTGTTTTAATCTTAATGATTACAGCTTACAGCTCATAGAAATCAAAAATCTATTATCTGATATACTAGAGTCTTACATAAGACCAATCAAAAAAGGATTTATAATACAGACATAATACATCTATGCACCCAATACTTGGTCGGGGCTCCAAGTGCACGATTTACTGCATCGATGCAGCGTGTCATGGAGGCAGTCAGCCTGCAGCACTGCTGAGGTGTTACAGAGGCTCAGGTTGCTTTAATAGCAGCCTTCAGCTCATCTGTGTTGTTGTGTCTGGTGTTTCTCGAACAGAGCAGCATCAGTGGAAAACAGAAATGACATTGATAAGTCAGACACAGCATGAACAGGAGGAGCTGGGGTGGAGGAAGCAGCAACAGTAGGCAGGCCAGAGCAGTTTAAATATGGCGCCCTGAATGAGATTCTCCAATGGGTTGCATGGAAAGGAATTATGTGACCTATCAGCTGACTCCCTTCCATCAATCAGCTGCTTGAGATCAGCTGATGTAACTGGGCTTGACATTGTGTCCTGCCTGAACTAACACTATGCTCAATGTTTGGCACAGTGGGTTATGTGCCAAGTCCAGCTGGAAAAAGAGATCAGTGTCTCCTCAAAGCTTGTCCACAGACAGAAGCATGAAGTGCTCCAACATCTTCTGGTGGACGACTGTGTTGACTTGACCTGCAACCATCACTGGACGTTAAGCAACTTGGATTCTGTGCCTCTCTCCTCTTCCTCCAGACTCTGGGACCTCGATTTCATGATCGAAACGAAATACAAAAATGTACTGTTCATCTGAAAAGAGGACTTTGAACCACTGAAACTGGACACGTCTGTGTGTGGTGGCTCTTGATGGCTCCAGCCTCAGTCCAGTCCTCCAAGCTCTTGAATCGGCTTTGCTTGACATTTCTCTCAAGGCTTCGGTCATCCCTGATGCTTGTGGACCACATGTTTCCCTTCCAGTCAACTTCCCATGAATACCCTTTGATACGGCGCCCTGTGAACAGCCGGCCCTTTCAGCGAGGACCTTCTGTGGCTTACTCTCCATGTGGACGATGCCAGTGAGTGTCTTTTGGATAACAGTTGCAGTCCTCCCATGACTGTGGTTGTTTGTACTGAACCAGACTGAGAGATTAAAGGCTCAGGAAACGTTTGCAGGTGTTTTGGGTGAATTAGGTGATTAAAGCTTTAACGGACTGCGAGAGTCTAGAATATGTACAATTTTCACTTTCTGAAATGACTGACAAGAAACATTGAACTTTTTCATGATATTCAAATTTTTCAGATGCACCTTTGTGCTGGCTTCGCACACGCTTTGTCACAGTGGGCACTTTTTACCTGTCATACATGCCATCTTCTCTGCCCATTCAGTAATGTTCCACTCACCCCACCTCATCACCACACCTACCTGCCTTGATTCCTGTGTAGGCATTAAAGGCACAGCGCTAAAATGGTTCCAGTCTTATTTGTCAGATAGGAGTTTTTCTGTCCATCTTGGCCAGTACTCTACTGCTGCGTCCCCACTTAATTGTGAGGTATCGCAAGGCTCCATTTTGGGCCCCATTTTATTCTCGTATATGCTTCCTTAACCTCAACAAAAATAAAACAATCTTATCTTATCTTTTCTTATTTGGAAAAACCAAATTGTTGGATGGCTATGATAATGCCATTGGTCCTTTGGCATCTTACTGTCGTCCTGCTGCGAGGAACCTTGGCGTAATATTTGATGCTGTTTTTAAACTGGATAAACAGATCAGTTCAGCTGTCAAGACGAGCTTCTTTCAATTAAGACTCCTCAGTAAGGTGAAGGCCAGGCCTTCAAGACCTACCTCCCTCCACATGACTTTGAGAGAGTAATTCATGCATTTATTATGTCTCGTTTAGACTATTGTAACTCTCTGTATGCTGGACTTGACCAGTCTTCATTGCGCCGTTTGCAGGCTGTTCAAAATGCAGCTGCTCGATTATTAACAGGGAAAAAATGCCGTGACCACATCACACCTGTACTGGCTTCCTTACATTGGCTTCCAGTTTCCTTCAGGATCTACTGAAAAACTCTCTGTCTATGGCCGGCTGTGCATCAGAGAGGCTGTTTCCTCAGTGAGTAATCTTGGGGTTAGAATTCCAGCTCTTCTGACATCGCTGTTTGCCTGCCACCTCTCGTTACCACTGCACGCTATTGAACTATCTGCTGTGTATGTGCGTCCGGTGAACGCCAGCTCCTCACCTGTGTGCTGCCTCAGCGTTCCACAGGGAGGGCTGTGGACTGATTCTGTTCCTCTTGGGTTTCTGAACCTGAACGTTCACTCCGTCTGTTGCTCAGTCTGCTCGCCCTGTATTTGTGAACATGGGTCATTAAAGCTCAGCGTAAACTGTTCTGCCTGACCCTGCTGTTGCTTTCAGGTCCAAAATCCACGTGTTACATGCTTCAGTTCGTGTTGATTTAGATGGAATGTGGTGGGTTTGGCGATGGTGATTTCAAGCTGTTCAAAAGGGTCTTACTCTAACATAAAGCTCTATCTCTGTCAGGATCCTTTCCATAATGTTTTCAGACACTTAAAATAAGAATCTGAGCCTGTCAGTAACAAAACAAGCACTTTTATTGACATAAATTAACGATGCACTGTTGCCCACAGAGGCTACACTGTGGGCTGTTTCGCTACAGCTGGCTGCAGCGCTCTCGATCAATACTGGACCGCTTTGAAAATTGTCGTTTCCATTTGTCACTTAAACACAAAATATGGTCAAAAGGGTCCACACTGGACGATACAGAAGTCCCCTCAACATTCAGACTTCAGCACTCTATACGTTTTTTTTTTTTTCACTTGGCCAGCAGTTTGGGATTTCCATAGATTTGGTTTATCTGTTCTGTGGATGCCAAAGACATACATCACACCAACCAATGTTATGATTTCATCTCTGCTATCGGGAAACAACAGGAAGGCCATGAAAAGTCCATTGTTCCGCGACGTGTAACGATGAATGTGCAATTGTGTCACTGTGAATAGGCACACTGAAGCGTGACTTTAAGCGCTGTGTGCGACGTGACATAAACAAGTTGCCTGACCTCAGCCAGCGGCGTGCGTATGGACGTCATGTGGCTCAGCTGTTTCCCAGGGTCACTCAAGTCTCCTCCATCACGCTGTGCCACTTTAATGAGTCTCACAGAACAAATGATTGGTTCAAAGGGCACTCCCATGACCATAACTGATTCGATTGAACTTTGATAATTACCTCCTGGCAGCGACATCGGCCTCTTGACTTTGGTTTTTCCCCCAGTGCTGTAAGAGGAAGCTGATTACAGTCTGTAGGGTCAGGGGGTCAGGACTGCAACGAAACAGAACGAGGAAGCAGGGCTAAAAAAATAGAAAACAACTTCAGCCTTGAGTGATAATATTCAGACAACAGATGATTATATCAGTCGAATGGGGAAGACCGGGGTGGGTTGGTACACTCTCAGCCGTGGCACAGATTTAGATCCCAGCTGTAAAGATATGTTTTATTGTACACAAATGTTTTTGTGATGTGAGTCATGTTGTGCATTTGTGCCAACCAGCCCCATCAGGGAGTTGGTGGCACAGAGTTAAAATTATGAAGTTACAAAAGCATGAAGCAACCATGAGAAACAATGTAAACAATTTAACTCAGACAAGAACCTGAAATCATCAATATTTAATAGAATATCTCCCCATTTTTAAAAACAAACAACATTTTTAAGCAGTTCATTAGTAGGAGTGTGTAAATACGTTTGCCATTGAAGGTGTACGATAATAAAAAGAAGTGGAGTCAAAAGTATCGCACAACAAAAAATGGTGGCGATGAAGGGGGTCGTGATATTGTATCTTGAAACAGAGTCTGTTGCAGACGACATTTCATCCATGTGAACAGAGAATTATTTTCACTTTATCACTGGTTTGTTCTGTTCTGCTATTACTTAAATTTCTTCATCATCGTCTACAGTCGTATCCCGCTTGACCTACGCTCACTGCCTCCATGATCTCCTCTGGTGCTGCTCCGTTTCATCCATATCTGCAAGCTTTCAACTTGCACGTGTACAATCGAAATAAACACAGAGGCTCTGTCGGTCTCCATATCTAACACTGAGCATAAATGAGCCCTAACATATCCGTCCGTTAACACATGTAGAATGTAACTACATTCATTGAACAGTGTAGAGCGTCAGAATGAATTTACACACACACACTCAGTAAGAAACAAATATGCGTGTTCAGAGAGATCCTTCCCTCGATATAAATGAACCTTTACTTAATAACTCCCGGAGGTTGCAGAGACACAGTGTGTGGGTTTGTAGCACAGCAGATAAAGATCACAGGGATCGGAGAACTTTGTTTCTACCTCAGCAGGAGCTTCTGCTTTCCCATCCGTCCCCTCAGACGGCTCCCAGCTGCACAAATGATGATGATGAAGGAAAAATCATAGAGCAGAGGGACCTTTTTTTGTTTTTGTGACTGTTAGCCAGCTGAACTTCGACCACAGAGTGCTGGCTCTCTGCATGAGTCCACTTGATGGATCGGTCCCTTATGTACCCATGAATGCGACTTGGATGTGTTCAAAAAGGGGGTTGTTTTTTTAATTTCTGAAAAATTTGTTTGTACTTTCTCTCAGGCGAAGACTAATGTGCCTCGTGTTTCTCCACTGGTTCTGGTTTAGATAACAGTGCTGAAAAATAATTAGGAGCAAACGTCTTTATCTGACAAAGAGTTGGACTGGAGTCACTTTGGAAAGGGACTGACTGTGGGTCATATCCCGAAATAACAATGTGTGCAACTGCAGGGTGATAGCCAGCAGCTTAAAGCCTTCATTGCCAACAATACGGGCAAATGGACAGTAAAGATAATGAGACAACGTCACGCTTCTCAGACAACACCTTTATGTTCTCCTGGAATATTCATATAGAACACAGAAATGTCCAATAAAGGAAAGGGTTTGTATTTTTACTGGAGAACTGCACAATGTGCAGCAACATGGCCTAATATCTTGGTCTGATGTGAAGGTAGCTTAAAGAAGTACAGATTTAAAGGTCTAGTGTGTACGATGAAGTGGCCTCTAGTGGTGAGGTTGCAGAACTGAAACATCTCCCATTTGCCAAGTGTGTCGGAGGAAAACAGTGGCTGATGCGAAAACTCAAATGTTCTGATCTCGAGCCAGTGTTTGGTTTGGCTGTTCTGGGCTACTGTAGGACAACATGGCGGACTCTGTGGGAGAAGACCAGGCCACCCAGGAATGCCACTCAGTCTTACAGCCAATTTTTCCCAGTGTCCACTCGCGTTTTGCAGTGAAAAAGTCCCATGTGGCCTTAAAATAATTTCCCCTTAGAATTATAAAAGAGACGCCTGTATACATAACTCTTTCTGTTCTGAATTTTTGATTCAAGGAGGTTTTAAATTTGTAGAACTTTCCTCAAGAAAAGCAAGCTTAGAAATCCACGGCTTCATCATGATGTAAAGTCTCAACATATCCTCCAAGAACAGTTAATATGATATTCTGCAAATTAGCTCCCCACAAACAACGTCACATCCTTAACGTAAAGTTACGGAGGTTAGATTAAATTAATTTAATATTAAAGTTACTGTTAGGATTTGGAAGACGTACTTTAAAATGACTCAGAGTTCACATGCCTCCAAACACACGTGTCCTGGGGATAATCTCAAAGGCAAGTCCTGTGTTTTGTGACCCATCCACTACCCCAAACTGCCTCCTTATGGCACCTCTCAGGACGGCGTCCTTGTTTATTCCTTAGCGCACTGATCATGTGATCGCAACCTTTGTAGTTGTCTCAGATGAGTTATTTGTGCTGTCAAAGTTTTTGAGAGCATAATTACAGAGATGATCTTTTCAAATCAATTCAATCAATCAATTTTATTTAGAAAGCCCAATATCACAAATCACAATTTGCCTCACAGGGCTTGACAGCGTACGACATCCCTCTGTCCTTTAGACCCTCACAGCGGATCAGGAAAACTCCACAAAAAAAACCCTTTACCGGGGAAAAAACCATATTCAGTGGGCTGCACATCGTGGAAGTAAACCAGAAGCTAGAGACTTTTTTCGCCATGTGTGCCAGGTGAGCAGCTCAGTTGGGCGCCATCTTGGCATCAAGTGTGTAGGTGTTATTATAAATCTATGGAGAGGACCTGCTTTGTACTTAGTCATGAATAAATCGTTTCAAGCTAATGAAAACTCAAAAATTCTGATTTACAGGTGATTATACACAATCAATCATTTCTGCTAATAGATGCCCCTCAATCCTACACACGTAAAAAGAAACATAATTTCTGTATCAGCCTCTTATTGTGACCAACGGGATCCTACATGACCATACACATCTCTGACAAATTAGGTAAACCCTCAGCTGTGACCAAGGACGCCAAGTTATGGCTTGTGAAAAAACTTCAGATTTTGATGTCAAAAGCAAAAAAATCTGAATCAATATTACTTTTTATTTCTTTGGTAAGTGACCATGGCATAAGATGTGTAATGCTCTTCAAACTGTCCTTTATCACTTTTTAATGGCTTCATCTGCGCATCGGACGATTCACGTCACCTCGTCGGGCATTATATGCTGGATTTACACCAGCGAGAAATAATGAACATACAGATGCTCGCAACTGTGTCGGGCACAGAACGTCAAATACCATGACATACAGACTCAGAGTTTTGTGTCCTGAAATCAGAACTTCACATTAACAAAAGACAATGAAACAGGTCCATTATGTATGAGACTTAGATTATAATTATTAAACCAGAAAATTCTAACCAGGAAGTGAACCTGCTAGCTATCATATTTTAGAGCTCACTGATATACTGTAGTTGTCATGCAAACATGAATTCTGTCGTGACTTTGTTCTGATTTCCAAACACACTCCCTGTAGTTCCAGTTTCCCAGAGGTGTTTGAGCCACTGATCCCAGGACATTTTCACCAGCCTGTCTGTGCTTTTCCACCAACTTTTATGCTCTTGATCCAAAATATGATCTTTCTAAATAATAACCAAGTGTTTTTTTAGCCTAAACCTAACCACACATTCACCACAACACTGCTGACACATGTAACATATCCGGGCTTTACACAGAGTCAATGCAAATATTTTTTTATGATGATTGGGTTGTCTTAACTGCAGATAGTGTGTACTCTCCGACAAACAGGACTTTGGTGTTTGTTTTTGGGATTACAGGTGGCAGAGAAATGGGATTTTAATCCAATGGGACATTTTAGCAAGGGTTTAAAACTTTGTGCCGTCAGAACGATGGGCAGTCCCTAAATTCTGCTTCGGTTCTGTGTAAATGGTAAATGGATCTGCATTTGTATAACACCTTTCTGGTCATCCAACCACTCACACGCATTCATACACTGGCGTAGATAATAAACTACACTGCTGAGATGATTTAGGATTATTCAGATGCTCACACGTTAAAAAGAAACACCTGTTGCTCTGAAACAGTCATGATACTGTTGGAGCTCCATACAACTCTGCGGATGGAAAATTCGACTCTGTGAACCGAACACGCAAACAAACAGACATTTTGATGCTGTTAACATTATTCATTCATTCATTATCTGTAGCTGCTTATCCTGTGAGGGGTCGTGGGGGGTGGAGCCTATCCATTGGGCGAGAGGCAGGGTTGACCCTGGACAGGTCACCAGACTATCACAGGGCTGACACATAGAGACAGACAACCATTCACACTCACATTCACACTCACACCTGTTAACAGTCTGTTTATACGACAACGGTTTCTCTAAAAACAGAAAAGTCTGTCCTTCGGTTTTAAAAAACTTCTGTGCTTATATGACAACGTTATTGAAACAATCCCCGTTCACACGGAGCCGCAAAATCTACTGGAAACGCTGTAGTGTGCATGCCAGGCCAATGAGTGGCAGTTTAAATTTGCAAAGCAACACCACGGCATGACACCATGCGCCTTCCTCTACAACGCGGTGATTACAAACCAAAACAAAGAAGACACAATGGCGAAAGCATGCACAGATAACTTTGTCTGGATGGACGAAGCGATGGAGTTGCTACAGTAACAGATCTACACTTCACTTCAAATCAACAGGGTGAGCAGCACAAACAGAGCTCGGCATTGTTGTTGTGACGGTCGACTTTCTCGCGCATGCCTAGTGACTGGAACCGTAATGCGCATGTGCGAAAAGTCTCAAGTTTACATGACAACGGAGATGCTGCCGTTTCCAAAGAATTGCACTCTGGAACCCGTTTTCAAAATGTTGCGTTTTCAGGCACCCAAAACGCAACTAAAGTTCACTGTTTTCAGTTGAAATCGTTGTTGTATAAACGGGGCCTTATTGTTTAAAGCTTGATAAATTGTCTTAATGGCTCAGGCATAACACCATTTCTGTCACCGACATGCCTGCGCATATTTTTGATGATGTCGGCTTTCAGAGGGTCTAAAATCGGGATTTAGCAACATCTGAATCAACATGCGAAGTTGGTGGGTTGTTCTGTCAGTGTCAGTCAGATCTGATCACACCACACCTACACCGTCCTAGTGAAGCGCATGAGCCCAGGATTTGAGTGCTACACAAATAATTACTAAAGACGTTTTTCTAACTTTGAATGTTGCTTATTTAGTCATGAATTCTTTAGAGATTTAAGTATCACAAAAGCCACTCAACAGTCATTCAACCACTCAAACTAAACAAGGAGCTCCAAGTCTCTCAGGTTAAAGAGACATCTGCCACTTAAGGTTCATTCCTTTGTGCCAACGGTGCCAATGTCAGTTTCACCAAACCCTTACACAAAGCCTGGCAGGCTCGGGCACGCCACCAAAATGAACCTACTCTTGAGGTCTGAAGCTTTAACGTTTAGTCTCCGGAACAGATTAGGTTCCTTAATGATATTGTGAGCCGTAATTACAAAAGAATTGGAACTGCATCAAGTTATCCACTAAAGACATATTAATCCTCTTCCTGAGTCGGGGCATTGACGAGCGTTCAAGTGGGTAAACTTTGGGCACAATGTCTGACATGCAGATCACCTGCTGCTGACAGTCTGTCTCCGGCTCCTCTGACGTGATCTCACAGTCAAAATGTGTTATTCAGCAAAGATTGCACTTAAGATAGTTTAAATTTAAAAAGCAAACACTTGAGTGTGCGTGCTTGTCTAACGCCAGAGAAGAATGTGAGTGACCTATTGGTTGGACTCGCGTAGCTGCTCCCTGCATGTCAGTCTAACACTGTAAATCTGAGCCACAACGTGTGTCGGCATGTGTCATCATTTGAATACTGGGCTGCTCTGTTTGTGCACAATTTCTCACATTTGTGTGCTCGTGAATCATGTACGTAAAAGTTATGGGTGTGAGTTTTTTGGGGTGCGTCCAGGTGTTTGCGAGCCAGTGTGTGCGGTGTGTGTGGGTGTGAGGGCAGGCAACAACAGTCGTTACAGGCCAAGGCAGTAAAAGGGCGTCATGGACTTGTGAGCGCTCCCTGCTCCACTGTGTTGGCGCATACATTAACAAAAAAAAAACAACGTATTATGCCCTCTCCTGAGTGCATGACAAAGCTCTCTGTCGTCATGAACTGTCTTTTTTGTGCGTGTCCCCTCCCACTGTGTCTGTGAGTGTGTGTGTGGGAATCAGCACAGGACCCTAGTCACAGGTCAGGGGCTCTAAGGTTACTAATAGCACACACCAATAGACTTGTGATCCACGTCTTGCCCTTTATGGTGCTCTTCCCTGCGGCCAGAGGAGAATGCCTTCCCCCCCAGGTGGGGAGCGCGGGCCTGGCCAGCCCCGTCCCGAGAGGACGTAACAGGAGGCTTATCGGCGCGCAGGGCTGTGCTGTAATACTCCTGTGAAAGGTCTTTCAGGCCGCCTCCCAATATTGATTTTTCTGGGCAGGAGGGAAATGGAGAAGGCCCCCTCAGAAGCACTGTAGCCGGGGAGGAGGAGAAGGAGACACGTAGAGATAGACAGAGGTTTATGAAGGGAGAGAAAGGGGGGGTGGGGGGGTGGGGGGGGGGTAGTAAGAGGGACAGACAGTGAAGAGACAGAGAAGAGCTACGTGCACGCCCGTCTGCCGGCCACGTGGGGTTAAGGTTTTATTCTGTAAATAAAGCACTTGTGTAACCCAGTCACCACAGACTATTTTCAGCTAACAGACTACACACAGGCTGCAGACTGAGGAAAGTGCAGTCAGTTTTATGTCTTACAACCCGTGTTCAGACTATTAATGACAACATCTAACAACATCAGAATCACAAAGATTTTATCGTCATTGTTCTGTGCAGGACACAACGGAATCTGGAGTGCCAAAAGAAAAAAGACAAAAGACACATTGCATACAGAAACATTCAACACACTGTGAAAACCACATCGCACGTAATATAAAAGAGTTAGCTATAAAAGTGCCAGAGACGATGAAGTGCCAGAGACGATGAAGTGCCAGAGACAATAAAGTGACAGCCCTCAGTAGTTATCACCATGTAGGAATAAATCAAAGTGGAAGTTGTTGGGAGGGTGTGAGAGTGCGCTACAACTGTTTTTTTGTGCTGATGGAGGCTGTTAATTACTGTTGGTGTAGCCTGACTTACTCACTTTGGCTGCCTTTACACCACCATGTCTTGATGCCCAATTCCAATTTGTTGCCTATATCCTGACTGCTGTTTACATGTTCTATTCAGCTTATTTTTCACGGAGACACGGAGGCAAAAAACAGAACGCAGCCTGCTTCCGTTTTTTGGGCGACACTTCCAGTCCAGCGCTCTTGACCACTGTGCCACGGTACTTGCTACAGTGACATTACTGTGCGCGTGGAAATGTTTACATTACTGAAAGCTTTAAATATTTGAAGTTAATCGTGAAAGTTTAAATCACCTGGAAAGCTGGCGCTGCTCCACATAATTTAAAAGGTAACTTAGCCTACACAGATTGGTGGAAATGTCCGTGCAGCTGCAGACGGGTGCGGCTGGATGATTGATAGGTACATGCTGATTCGGGTGCTATCAGAGCCGATCCGCGCATCATTATGGCTTAATAATCAACTCAGAAAGAAGAGGAAAATCCGCACATTAAATTAGAGCTCCCAGTTTTTAGTTTTGCTTCAAAAAAGTTGCCTGAGGAAGACCATTTGGGTCGAAACTTTGCTATTTCAGTCAATAAAAAGCAAAATGAAAAACTGGGAGCTCTAATTCAGTGTGTGGATTTTCCTCTTCTTTCTGCATGGACCCTTATTAACCAGCACCTGACCTATGTGCGCACAACCTACTCTGTCTCCTTAATAATCAACTCAGTCAATAAAAACAACCCGTGCTGTGTTAGGAGTGACAGAAAGAAAGAATGGCATGCAGAAGCACCGTCTGTGTGTCTGTGTGTCTGTGTGTCGAGGGTGTGTAGCCTGGTGTGTTTTTTCGCTGATTTGGTTCTGCAGGTTCTCTGCTGGTACACTGGAGACGGGGATCAAGCAGTTTGCCTCACTCAGGTTTATTTGGTTCATAGTTTTTGATTATCATGCGATTTATTCGGCTTTCCTTCCTTTCCCTCGCTCATGATGACGACGTCATCAAAATGCACTGTCGTCGCATTATTCATGACATACGACATGGATTTCCAGAAAATATCCGATCTGTCTGTTTAGATTACAGACCTATTGGCAGATATCTGATTCATATCCAGTATATTTCCGCATATGAAGGAGGCCTGAATCTGATCTGACAATATCCGATATCATGCGTTTCTTTCCTGTTTACACGTTCATGTTACAAATCCGATCTGTGCCACTTAAGAGGAAAAAATCTGAATTGGGTCACTTGAACCATGTAGTGTAAAGTAGGCTTTTGATTCTTCCTTCACATTTTGCTTCCAGCTTTTAGACTGCTCTCACTGACATTTAGTTTCCTCAGATAAAATCTCACTGCTGCCACAAATAAACCAGACAGCACGATGTTTCCTGATCACATTAGACATGCACGCTGTAGGTATTTAAAAGCAGTAAAAAAAAGGAACAATGCAACAGTGTCCACATAGTCTGACGGGAAGACTCCAAATTTAGACTGAATTTTGGCAGAGCATCACTGCTCCTTGAAATGGTGTTGCTTTTTCAAAGGCAGCCCCTGAACTCTCACCTCAAGGTATCGGGATGAAAATGGGTTCTATGGGTACCAGCAGGTTTCCCCAGAACTTGAAGAGGCTTGTTCCCAGTAAATGTTTAATGAGTTCCTTCAAATTAAAGCTCTGTATTTGTCTTTTTTAGGAACCAGCCTATCTGAAGAACTCATTTGTGCAAATCTATAAAATAGGGCTGTTGTGGAATCAGCGTTAATTTCACTGACAAAAATTATGACGAAATTTTTTTGTCAACACCCTTATTTCCATGACGAAAACAAGATGATGACGAGCTAAAAAAAAAAAAAAAATTAATAATAAAAAACGAAGACAAAATCTGTGTTTCATTTTCGCTGAAGAGACGAGACGTGACGAAAATGTTCGTGGTGGATTGTCGGACACTGTCTGCACCAGGATGTTTGGGTTGGTGCGAGTTGTGAGCTGTAATTCAGCAGTAAATAATCATGTGTGTCTGACTGTAGGTGGCGGAGCTGCTGAATGGATTTGTGGAGTTTGTTAGTTGCAGCGGTGGCTGTTAGCAGCTAGCTCCGCTCGCAGCCAGTGGCTGCCGGACTTCAACTAGAAAGGTGCGAGACCAGTGCAGACCATTTACCATACTAGGGCAGCAGGTGCAGGTTTGATTCCAGCCTGCATCACTTTGCTGCGTGTCATCCCCTCTATCTCTCACATACTGTCCTGTCAAACAAAGGTGAAAGCTGAAAGCATGATCACTTCAATTCGAGGGGAAAAGTGGATTTATCGATCAAATGAGTTGCTGCATATCGACATATGTGATATCAGCAAAAAATCCAATATGGTGCATCCCCAATATTATCTTTAGTTTGAATAGTAAGTGGAGACCATAAGATAAATCCAGTAGATGGCGGTAATTAAACTTTTTGGATGCCAAGAGTCATTAAAAACCAAAGAAGAAAAAGAGTCACGCATCATCATTAAGTGACCTGACTGTGAAGGAGTTTAAAGGCTGCACATGCAAGAACCGACAAACATCACTGCTGAGGTAAGACGTGTTTACTTCTTGTTTTAATGATGTGATATTTATCTGACACTCAACAGTAGAGAACTGTCAAAAGTCTGCAAACTGACTCTGTATCTTTAACACCTGGTCAAAGCAGGTGAGTTCAGGTTGTGGTGGCAAACCTTCTTTGCTTTTAGAGCTCATTGAAGTGAGTAAGAGTGTCTCATTAGTGATTACTGGAACATTTTAAGAGGAAGATTGTGTCACTTCTCCTTTTGTTGTCTTAATCTTTGAGATTCTGATGCAACAGTTCCAAGCTTGTCTTCTCGTTGGAATTTTACTGCATGTGGCACCATGAAAATTTGCATACAAGAAACAGGACAACGGTGTTTTTAGACCCTTTAAGTCTGTCTCTGAGCACTGGTTTGGCGGCGTCTGTGTCTCAGGAGGTAAAACAGGTGTTCTCTAATCACAGGGCGGGAGGCTCAAAGTGTCCCTGGTCCCTGTCTCTGCATGGCAGCTCTGTCGCCATTAGTGTTTGAGTGTGTGTAAATGGGTTAATGAGAGGCTGAGTGTGAATGACCCTGTACATTAGTAGAAAATCACTATGTAGGTGCAGTCCATTCCCCACTTAGTTTCCATGGCAGATGACGGCCGCTGCCTTTCAAGGTCAAGATTTGATTCAGACATAAAGTTATTGGAGATGATGGACGTCAGGAACAGAAAATAGGGGCTCGTAAAAAACAAGCAGAGACACATTCTTCAACCGGAGACTTGAACTGTATTATGACTGATGCTGCTGCTGGATTATGAGAGTTCATGGGGTTTAAACGAGCAGATCATTCTCAGTAGAGAGCGGTACATCTAGCCTGTGTTTGAGACAGTAAGTCAGTGGTTTTCAAACCCAAGTCACAGCAATGGGCGAGCCAGAATCTCAAGGCACACCTGTACCTGTGCACAACAGCTTCTATAGTGTGTTATCACTCCTATCCTATGTGTCACACACTTCCCGCGCGTGAACGGCGACAAACAGGTTCCCCTTGAAGGTTTTTTAAATGTATGCTTGTGTTTGTGTTTATTTTATTCAGAAAGGAACCCTGCACATTAATGAACATAATCGCCGAAACGTGCCAGATTTAGCTGCACTTTTCATCTGCAGTCCCTGGCAGGCCGATGGTTTATGTGTATATAAGAAAAATATATTAAAGTGACATACAGAAGCACAGATAAAAGTGGATTGATGGCATGTCCGTAGACGGGCACATAAGCAAAGAGCAAACCTATAATTATAGACAAAAGCACCTAAGTAAAACAACAAGAACAAGACATAAACAATATTAATAAAACAATGGCATAACCATAAAACCAAAAATCATTAAGAACAAACTATAAAAACGTACAACATAAAACTCAATATAGACCGAATACATCCTGCAGCTGCCCTTAAAAAGTATTGCATGCAGTCTGCACACACTCAGGACACACTACTGTCTCGTAACGTCACGCCCTGAGCTTTGACCCTCTCGCTTTTATATCCGTTACATTGCAGACAAAACAAACGCCTCTCTCCGAGTTCACCAGAGAGTGAGGTCAACCCGCAGAGCTCTGCTGTTGTTACTTTGAAATGTGTGTAGTTTAATTTTAAAGTTATAACTGTGCATATTGTAGATTCTAACATCTGAAATTACATCTGCAGTTCTGTCATAGTTACTTTTATAGTTCTGTCCTTTTGTTTGTAATATTTGGGATCATTTTGTTCACTTAAACAATTAATATTCCTTTTATTCTTCTAATATTCTTTAACGTATCCAGATTCAGCTTTTACAACTAAAGTTGGATTTAAATGCTGATAAAATTAAGGTTACACATTCGTCATATGCTGGGAAGAAGCCCGTGAACACTCCTCATGTTCTTACTGCTCAGGGACAAATGTTAGAGGTCGTCACTTGTCACAGATATCTCAGCATTTGGCTCGATGACTCGCGTTCTTTTAAAACCTCAGGTTGGTGAAGCTGAGGCCAAAGTTTTGTTTCAGAAATGACGCCTGTTTCTCTGGGTGCTGCTTTGTTTTTACTGGTTCTGGGTTACAGTGATCCGTTGTGCATGACTGCATCTGCACAGTGTTTGCACATGTCAGACACTGCATGTCATATCACTGAATGCTTTATTCCAGGGCTGGTCGGCCATCTTTGACCTTTCGTCACTGCTATTTGTTCATTTATAAAGCCATGCTGGGTAAACTGTACTTTGACTGAACAGATGTGACTGTAGCTACAGTCTGGGATTTAGTTTTGTTGCCTGTTCCTGGTTCTCAGACTGAGCTGGGACAGAAAGCTTCTCACCTGGAATAACTTTCAAGAGCTGAAGCTATGTGAACTGGTCTCTGCCTGATTTTAAAGCTCTCAACAGTAAAAGGATGAATGAATCAGTTGGTTCTTGTCACTGTGTAGGTGTTCCAGTATTTCTACATGTTGCTACGTGTTTTGTGATTTTTTTTTTATTGTCTCCCTTGTAGTAGAGATTGTCAATCTCAGCGGGTTAAATAAAAATGAAATAAAAGATTATTACTATCATGTCATCTGTCGTGTGTTTGTGGTTCAGTCAATGTGACACTGTGCAGAGGATTGTGGGTCAGAACATCATGCTGGATTGCAGACTGCAAAACCGGACTGGATTTAGTCGACCATCCTGGTGATTCTGGCATAGTGCATTGACACACTTTGAATTGGGACACGCTGAATATTTTCCTGGCATATTATGCGGTCTGGTTGTAAGAGTGTTGGAACCAACAGTTATTGTTTTTATTGCAGTTTTCGGAGCCAGTTGGTGGATCTCCAGCTGAGATTATTTTTCACACGTCCTGAACCTCAAGGTTAATAATTACATGCTCAAGACAAGGACAGGTTTCTCTTTAATATGATCGACTTTAAAGCCTGGGTGGGCAGTTTTCTGGCAAAGGAATTTTTCCCGCTGACTTACACTGGAAAAAAGACATCCGTAAATCAGTGGATTCATTTGCATCTGAATCTGTAGAACAGGAACTCTTTTTATTTTCTGAAGCCTGAAAACTTATCTTGGACTCAGTTGAATATCAATATGCTGAAATGATATTATGGGATTTTTGCCCTGTGATGTAATAATAAAACTGCCTGCCGCAGCTTTAACTGAAATCCCATCGTTATGTGATCTTATCATATTAAATCCTTGATACCAGGTGGATCATATTCAAACACTGAGAAAATAAGTTCATAACTTTTTCAGCTGAACAGAAATGAGTTGTATGTGTATCTGTAATATTGTCTGGGCAAACACTGACCCCACATATCTTCATAAAATTCTTCTGCTGCAAAAATGTTTTATTAGAACAGCAACTTGCTCCGAGTCAAGCTCTCCTCTGTTCTATAAATGTAATGGACTGATTATTTCTGATATTAACGTTATTTAAATATGTACTTTTGTTTTCACAGTGAAGTTAATGAACACAGACACACCAGAAAGCTTTGATGATTTTTTAAAATATATAATTGTCACTCCTTTATCAACCCATGTATCGCACTTGAATTATTTTATGTCTGACTGTCTTTGTCCTGATGACAAAAAGATGTGGTACTGTGTTGATCACTGCTGTGTTTCTTCATAGTACTGATTTATTTGATGTTCTGTTTATATATCTTCAGTAGTGTTGGTTGTGTGGAAGATGTGTGTCTTTGTTCACATTTTAAGCAGGATTTATAGTTGTGCGTCAGCTCTGATATATGTGTGGTGTGTCTGTGTCACTCTGCAGTTACACCTCCAAAACACTCATTGGCATCGAGATTTCTGGGAAGTGCTGTAAAGTTAAGTTGATTCAAAACACACAGTAAACACACATTAAACATGGCTTAATAGACACTTTCAAACACAAGTGCACAAATCAGCTTCACTATAACTCGCAGCATTCACAGACAAACACTTGTCTTTATCTGGACACATGTTGTATTTGTGGGGTATAAATCCCTCTTTACTTTGCATCATGTAATTTTAAATCTATGTATATTTCACTCTTTCCTTTAAGTGAGGTATTAAGAAAAGCCGTTTCTGGGTCAAAAAATCTAAATGTGCAAATAAACTTAAAACTTAAACTCAAACAGTGGAAAACATTTTGAACATAGGTTAGATCATTTTGAATTTTCACTACATTTGTGCCTTGTTCTATGTCATACATCAATACTGGAAAAATCTGATTCATTTTATGATCTGAATGTGAGTGATTTTGATGTAAAATTAAATAAAAACCACAGGTGTCACCAAATACAGAAATCAACACGAAAACATTCAGATCAGAGACGTAAGCGGAGTGAATGAAATGGTTTGGCAGAGAGAGTGAGAGGCTGAACAGAATACTGTAGAGACAAACAGACAGACAGTGATAGAGGACGATGGATCACCTGTGTGGGAGGAGGCGACCGTGGGGAGGAGGGGAGGTGGGGTGAATTGTCCAGACAAGAGGGGCCTTGAGAGCTCTTGTTCGGTGTCACCTCGGTGCAGAGCGAGAGTGCGCGACGCTTCCAGCCCCCGTCATCTGATCTAAGGTCACCCCTCCACAGTGTGACTCAGTGGCTCCTGAATGCTGCTTTCAGGCCTGCTCGGCTCTACTTGAGCATGAATCACTTAACTTCAGCCTTTTATTTCTGGAGAGGATCCCGTTTCTATGCAGCCGCGCTTCCGCTCCGAAGGGAACATTGGTCATCGCCTCGCCCCCACATGAGGGCTGCCGTAGGTTTCATCAGACCATCTGTGAGCTGTTATTTTAATGAGTGCTCCACAGAAGCTTCCATACCGCTGCACAATATGCTTGGCTTTATTCTTTAGTTTAACCCCTTGTGTATGGAGACATACAGTGTGTTCATGTGCTCACACTTACATGTTTAGTTCCTGTCAGTCAGGTCCTGTTCTAAGTCTCGAATATCGCTGAATAACCCCAAATACAAAACGCCTGTTTGTGCACTTTTCAAAGTTTTAAAATACTAAATATGAAATAGTTCTGCCAAAACTGAATGTCTCCCTCGAGACACTTTATTTGCAAATGCGTCAACAAAAGGGGTTGGATGGGTGTTGCCACATTATCTGGACTTGAATAACGCGCCGCTTCCCTATTCAGTCTCCTTTTGACTGGTTTCAAAGAGGTAACATGAGAATACTGAAAGCTAGCTGACAAAAAAATGCAAACAAAAGCTACCTCCCTCTTTTAGTTTTATGACATGAAAGACACCTGTTCTTTCTCAGATGTGGCACAAAAAAAATGTAATGAATACTGTAGATAAGAGCATGAGCTGGCAGATTGACTCCTCCAGACGCGAACCTCTACAGTGTGATATACAGCGTGACGAGGCTCCGTGAAGGATCAGTGATAGCACAAGAGCAGCTGGCTGATAGGACATCAATGCGGGTCTGGTGGCACAGAATTATGTTTGTTGACTGCATTTTGTTTTACCTGAAAACTGTGAGGTAGAAGTTACCTGAGAGTCCCACGCTGCGTTTCAAAAAGGAACGTCACCAAATCTACAACTCTGTTAAGTCTGGGTTAATTTTGGATCTACGCTTTGAAACTTTGAAGCAAATTGGCTTGATTTCCTTTAAAAACAGGGAGAAGGCAAAAAAATTAGCGAGAATTAGTAAAAAGAAAAAACTAAAAACAAGAAAATTAGTAATAAAAAAGAAAGTAAAAAATATTTGAATAATAAAAATTACAGTGCAGTGTAAGAGATGAATAATTGCCGTGATCCAAAGTTCTACACCTTCCTTCGGAGAAGAATATTGTTATTGGGCCATTTCTATAAAAATCTGGACTGTGTTCAGTGACGTTATTTAAAGAAATAGTTTGGATTCTCTGAAGTGGGGCTGTATAAGACACATATCCATAGTCAGTGTATTACATATAGTGAGTAGGGTTGCGACGATATGAGATTTTCACAGAATGATAACCGTCTTGGAAATAACATGGTATAACAGAATTTATCTTATCAGTCAGAATGAGCATTAAAGGAGTGAAAACAGAGGGTTAGTTTTGGTTAAACAAACATTTGTAGACTCCACTCCCAAATACCCACATGGGACTGAGCTTGACCAGTACCGTAGAATATAACTAGTCATGCTGGTGTTTATTTCCAAAGTGCTGTCAATCACAAAGGGGTTCAGCCTTTTAGACAATTCCTCCAATCATCATGCAGACACCGAGCGTCCTCTCCCACCTGCCGCTCCATCAGGTCCCGGGGAAGCTGAGCCTCCCTGGAAGTGACGATTTTGTCGCATTTATCCAGTGACCGTCTCGCTTTGCTGCATGAAAAAAACCTGCTCAGCGCTGTCTCATAGGAATGCTCGAAGGCTCTGCGTCCACCGTGCTGACACGAGAATGTATGACAGGGAGGTCGCATTTGAAAACTGGTGATAAACAGCTGACGTTTGAACATCATAGTCGTGATGTTAAACGCACCCTAGCGCACGTTTAATGCAGTGTAAATTCTTATTTTAATGTAAATTCAATAGTGTATATTTGACCATTTCTTCTATGAAATTTTAGGGGATGTTCAGCCTCCCTTATCGTCTCAGAGCAGTTGCCCAAAAGTAAAGCAGTGACAATACTCTCAATATAGTGAACACTTAAACTCATATTGATTTTTTTAAGTGGCTAAAGGAAGTTTGTTGCTGACCCTCATAGCAGTACATCATCACTTAGCTTTCACGTCAGACTTCAGCCTGCGTCTCCAAACTGGGGGCGTGTAGACTGACATCTGCTGTTTGCAATATACTGACTATGGACGAGTACCCGATGTGTTTTTAAAACAGGCAGTATGGTGAAGGTTGGGGAAGGCTTGTGTTTGTGGCAAATAAACTTTGGTTAAGGCAGCATTAGGTTGAGGCAAATAAAACCCTCACCTTAAGGATACAGATAAGAGTAGACTTATCATGTATTATGGTTAATAGAAAGGAGAATATTACTGTCAGTCAGAGACGGGACGTGAACGACTCTCCTCTGCCTCTCTGCGTAAAGGGCACAAATTATTGAGGAAAAAATAAAAAACATGACATGATGTGTAGTACAGGCACTGCTGCAAGCGTACAAATATCTAAAAATATGTTTAATAGAAGAGCAGAACATCCCAAAGACACATTAATCATTTACAGACTTCTTTCCATGGCTACAGTTAAGTATTCATGACTCTTCAATCAGAGTGGAGCTTTGGGAGAATTGGTATTCATGTCAGAGTAGCAGGGTGGGGATCTCTGCTCCCTGATAAAAATACATGTATGCTGTGTGGGCCAGAGAGCACATGATGATCCTCTGGAGCTTTGGAACAATGTTCTATGGAAAGATGAATTAAAAGCGGCCATGGGGAAAATCCATCTCTGCACTCCACAGAGAGTAACTCGCACAAGGGGTCAGACAAGTCGGTGGTAGGATCCCGGTGACAATGGTCAAATTGAACAATGTTCCGCTGCATCGCGGCCTGAACGGCTTACGAGTGTGTGACGAATCATGAATTCTGTGTCTGTATCACTGCGTCAGTGCCGAGCCGCTGAGCTGAGGCTGAAATGCCTTCAGGCTGTGAGACACAATCACAAACATCTCGCCTTTTATTCTGTTCAGATGTATTTTATTTGAATGCTAAATTTATGTTTTGGCGTCGTCTGTTGCATTAATGATGTTTTTGTAGCCATGTTTATCATCTCAAACAAACTTAAAGGAACTGTGAGTAGGATTTAGTGGCACCTCGCAGTGAGCTAAAACTTCTTCCGTGTGCCAGACGTGAATTCATGGTAGGATTCCCTCAGTGTTCAGGAAGTTTTTATCGAGAGCTGAATCACTGCCGAGGTCTCTTCCTCTCCAAAACAAACAGATCAGGTGACTTGAACCAGTAAAAACACTGTTATGCAGTTTCATGGTACAAATCTGTGTTTTTATGATGTTGTTCGGCTCATGGCGGAGGGGCTGCTGACTGCTGTGGCTGACAAACACGTGAAAACATGAATGTCCCTATCTAGAGTCAGAGTTTGGTTTGTCTGTTCTGGGCTATTGTAGAAACAAGGGCTGCAGGATAGATTTTGGGCCAATAAAAGTATCAGCTGATAATGGAACATTTTTATTATAATAAATTATTCTTTTAATGAATTTATAGCCAATAAATAGCGCCCATAATACCAAACTGCTTTCATTAACTTAACAAGGGCAGCATCTCCAGAACCCGACACAGTGGGTGGTGGTGCACCTTTAAAGTTGGTTTGCAAGCCGCCAGTGAACAGAGAAGAAGGTGAACAGCAGCACCCCGACTTTGACGTCTTCAGCAGTTTCAGAGGGAGCTGAGCCAGAAGGCAAAGCAGTTTCCTCTGTAGGGCGTCTGGGCTCGGCTGTAGAGATAGAGGGAGGAGCTCGGACATCTGGAGGGAGCTCGGAGCAGAGCCGCTCCTTCACATTGAAAGGGGTCATTTGAGGTGGTTCAACATCTGATCAGGATCCTCCTGGGCGCCTCCTGTTATTTCAATTCACTTTCAATTTTATGTATAAAGCCCAATATCACAAATCACAGTTTGCCTCGGAGGGTTTACAGCGTACGACATCTCGCTGTCCTTTGGACCCTCACAGCACATAACACAGAGATGTTCCAGGCACGTCCTACTGGTAGGAGGCCCCGGGGCAGACCCAGAACACACTGGAGGGATTATATATCTCATCTGGCCTGGGAACGCATCAGGATAGTGTTGCTGGGAAGAGGGATGTCTGGCAGCAGGCCAAGTGAGCACCCGGCCCCAGATAAGCAGATGGAAAAGGACGTACGGATGGATGGTTTTTTCTCACTACATCTGGGCCTTTCTTACCCTCAAGTGTGCATAAACAACAGGTCATACACTATCCGTTACTGACTACGAGGAGCAGGCAATTATCAGTTATCAGTAGTGGTTGGAAAAAAAATACATATCCTGCACTCCGAGGAGAAACAAGGCGGTGCAACATGACGATCTCTATGAAGTAGGACCTGCTCCCAATGTAGACATTACGAGTCATTGGCAACAAAAACATTACAATTCTTATTTTCAAGCTATTATAAACTAAAGGAAACACTTTACTCCATATTATATTCCATTTCTGCCATTATGTCCCTCTAAATCCTGCACGCTGGAGCTTTAACGTGGATTTATTAGATTGTGGAGGGAAAAAAATAAATGTGAATTAAATGAATGTTTGGTGAGCGTGTTAAACTCATACAGGTGACTTGATCTCACAGATACATTTTCAATTTTAAATTTTGCTTCATGCACCAGCTGGAGGAGTTTCTGTTGCTCCCAGACTTCACCCGTTGCTAATGCAAATGCCAGTGCAGTGCTAAACATGCATGTTCAATCAGGAGCAAAAACAGCGTCACGCAAACTGAACAGTGTGACAAACTGTGAGAGGCAGAAAACAAGAGGAGGCAGACGAGAGACAGACGGCTTCAGTTGCATCTAAAGGAAAACCCTTATTTTACAGTCCAGCCATCAGTAATGATAACACTGTACTGACATGGCTTAACTTTGTCAACGTGAAATGAATATTGATAACATCCAGTGTCAAAAGTTCAGCGGTTTGATACTGGAATGAGAGCAGTGATTGATTCAAAGCATTTTTTCACGCCCTCTTCACATGTTCCCTCCCAACGAATTCCTCTAAACTTTTCAACATTAATCTTTAGATATGCAGGTCCAGGCTCTCCAGGTCAGTGCGGGAAGCTCGCTCGCATTTTTTCATGCCTGACAGACAAAGCAGGCAGAACAAACAACAAGGAACAAGGATTTTTCACAAAACACGAGGCAGAAACGCCTCGATTGGGCCAAATAACACGTATCCAAAATAATCACATTCCACTGGGCCTGTTCGTCAGCTTAATGACAAACTGTAGCCCAGAATATAAAATAAATATAAATAATATAAATAAATATTATTTGATAAGGGAAAGAGCAGATAGAGAAGTGAAAGGAGAAAGTTTCAGTAATCTGCTCCAGACACAGGTTCAGTTTGCTCGTGGAACAGTGCTTCTCTGTGGACTGCATTCACATGAGCAAAGATTTTGGTGGCCAAAGGTCAAGAGCAGTGTGACACTGTGTCTGTGTCATTCCCGTAAACATAATTTCTTAAGAACAACTTCAGGGAATTTTTTCAAATTTTGAATTTTACAGAAATATCCACTTAGACTTTACGATGAATGATGAATTAGAATTTGGCGGCCAAAGGTCACTGTGACCTTGCATCTGTCACATTCTTGTGAAGGCAACATTTCAAGACGCCCTTGAGGGAGTTTCCTTAAATATGGCACAAATGTCCACTTCGACTCAGGATTGAACTTTTATGGTCAAAAGTCAAAGGTCACTTTTACCATACAAAACATGTTTTTGACCATGACTCAAGAATTCAAAACTTGACACAAATGTCTAACAGCGACAGTGATGAAGTGATGACATCTTATCCAAAATATCAGTTCCGTTAATACACTTTTCCGGCCATTACTCAGAGTCGTATCTCAGGAACAGAAGGGGAGACATTTGGTCAGAATTGGTGACTCTAATCTTGACACTGTGCTGATTGTGTAGATCTTCTGTGTGTGAAGCATCTATGTTTTCACTGACGTGGATGGAGACTGTCGGAGACACTGGTTGGTCGAGGCGTTTTTCTGGGGAAAAATCCTGCAAGGTGTACCTTTTAAAGGTTTGGAAAGTTAAAGAAATGTACAAGGGACAGAAAGGAACAAGAGCAAAACTGCACAGAGCAGGTCCTAACTCATGAAATCTGAGAAATGTATAAAAGAAGTGTCTCCATTACACTACATTTAGACACCAAGGTTTTAACACATAGGCATCAAGTTACTTACAAACTTTTGCATAATTTTATTTATCAAACTTCAAACCCAATGCAGTACCTCATTGAAGCACTGCAGAATCATTTAGATTCATCAGATATGAAAAATTAGTATCAGTAATTTCTTTCTCAGACTCGTCTTTTTTAAGCTGCTGCAGTTAAACCGCTTTCATTCTTACTGTTTGCCGCTGTTGACGTCTGACACTGGAGCGTCTGCTACAACAGAGCGGCTGTTAGTCGAGTTCACTTTCACCACCTGAGGCTACAAACATTTTTTTTTTTTTAAGTCATTCGTTTGTGTGAGTCAGCGAGTGAGTCAGGATGAGCTGGCAATCACAACACGCACAATACACAACAACAGAGAGGAATCGAGAAAGTCATAACACTAAATCCATCATTGGGAGATCAGAGCACTTTAATCTGCAGCGGATTAGGCTGCAGCAGATTAAATAAGCAATGACTTGGCAGGACCTCCTCAAAAACTCGTAGTGATGTTGTAGACTGTGAAATCCTTCGGCCAAAACCACAAAGCTACAGTTCATTTACATTGCATGCACTGTTGGCAAACCTTAAAAAAACATTAATCAAATGAACAGTTTGGGTGTTATTTTTCCCACGAAGGAAGGAATCAGTTGCCAAATTGGATTATTTGACCTCAGTGGTAACAGCAGCTGTTTATGATAATAATAATAATTATGTTTGTTGTTTTTAAAGGAGCTTTATTTGATATTGAGAGTATTAATATGGCAGCAAACCACCGTCTGCCATGTGAAGATGTGGTGGAGTGATGCTTAGGCTGTAGATGAAATGCACTGCAGTCACATAAATTAATTGTCACCACCACAGCGAGGCTGTTAAGTCGTGTTCAGAGTGATGATGTTCTGCCATCTCCTTTAGCAACTTGTTAGCAACTTGCTTTTTTTAAGACATATAAAATCTTTTAAATTCACTGTGAGATATTTACTGACGTATTTTATGTCGTAGAACAAAACGTGGAAGTCTCTTCAACTTGTGTTAACCACAAGCTTTATTTTAGACATCTAACCAAAAACACACTTCAAACCAGGGAACCAGGGGTGCTAACATGCTAACTCGTCTCTGGTTTTAGGACTCATGCACATGGTGACAAATAAGTTAGGAGGTTGGCCTGTGAGGTGTGTCGCCAGCCTTGTGAATATTTTGTTGAAAAACGTAGGATTCACTATGCGCTCTGTGTGAAACGGCTAGTTGAGCTAGCTAAACATGCCGTCAAAATTTCATGTAGAAAAAAAGTATAAATGGATCGATCTTTTTGCTTATTTGTTGTTGTTTTTTGCCAACTTTTTGTGGCACGGTGCGTCAGTCTGTCCAAAATCTGCTGCAAAAATTACATTTTTTCAAGTCAAATCTGCACCAACAAATGGAGGGACGAGTTTCTTAAACACACCAGAGATCAAGGAGGATTTCATAGGAATCAGCGGATGTCAGGTTGACGCCGTGTGTGTATCCCACTGGGTAGTTAATCACAGCCGCTCTGCTCTGCACTCTTAGATAGGTTACCATTGATATCGGGATGCTGTCATCGCAGAGGCGTAGCGCCCACCCTCCTGTTCCCCCCAGTTTAACACTGTCAACACTGTTCTCGCTGTTAGCACTGTTAGCTGCTAGCCACCAGCCAAGCCACCTCCATGTTGAGAGCCGTGTGCAGACAACCTCTGAATCATAGATACGCTTTAAAAATCTGATTTAGTGCCTTAAATTTATAGCACTATATAAAACTAATTGTCAACATTTTAAAACGTACACACAATCTTACACGTTGCAGCAATCCTGGTGTTGATCAATCAAATTAGCAATATGGGCGTAATGTGAGAAAAAGTGTCTTTGTGTGAGAGCTGCACGCTGATCTTTCAGATTTCAGCGGCAGCACTTCACAGGTGACACACATTCATCTTTAAAGAGTTTGTTACAGATAAATAAACAGTGACGATCTGTCAGTCACTGATGCAACTCCAGCTCTGCTCTTTAACTGGTTTAATTCTGACTGTTGTTGAGTTCTGGCTCTCACTCTCACTCTCTCATCACTTTCACCTCTTTGACCTGCAGCCACTAATCTCTTCTCAGGTGTGTGTGTGTGTGTGTGTGTGTGTGTGTGTGTGTGTGTGTGTGTGTGTGCGTTTGGAGGTGAGTGGCACTCCCTCA
This sequence comes from Epinephelus cyanopodus, assembly GCA_026686955.1. NCBI lineage: Eukaryota > Metazoa > Chordata > Actinopteri > Perciformes > Serranidae > Epinephelus > Epinephelus cyanopodus. The sequence continues at coordinate 4,837,139 of CM048917.1, forward strand.
TGTCTGACTCTCACAGTGTTGTTTTTATTGCAGAGAACTAATCTAAATTCCAGTGTCAGACTCGTTCTTTATGGAACTAACATAGTCTTTAGAATAGTTACTCTACGAATTTGCGCCCCATGAATGTCGTTACGTCCTTAACATGTAGTTGTGTAATTAACGTAAAGTTACGGCGCTAAGGTTTAGGAAAAGAAACATGTAGAGGACGAAACTTAAAATGACTCAAAGTTCACATGGATCCAAACACGCAACTTGTTTTTCACAGCCTGAGCATGAAGCTGGTGCAACCCGTCAGGCTCTACGGAAGCTGTCGGGCTCAGAATGAGATTAACAACTTTGATCCAGGGGATAGTTGCACCAAGTACCTTAAATCCTACTTAAGGTTTGCTTATAATGAAATCAGTTGCACAAAAAACCCTTAAGTCTTCTCCCTAAGATTTCCTTAAGATGTTCACTTAAGTGTTTATGGTTTTCTCCTTGTCTTGGTCTTATGCTCAAAGAATCCAGAGACCGTTGTAAAAAAGACCTTAACAACCAAAGTAAGATAGAAAAAAACTTATCTTAACTCTTAATCAAAAACACTAACACGCACCAAGAAGAGTGTTGTGGGACCAAGTGAACCCAAAGGACACGCTTTTAATTTTACACCATAGATTTGACTGAATTAGTTTTTGTTGCAGTTTCTTCCTGTTTCAACGTAATCAGATTTACTTTGTAGTCTGTCTATAATTTTATTCCTCCTGAAGTTTAATCTTCTCCTCCTCCGACCAGTATAGTTTTCTTGTTGTCTTTTCTTCTGACATTTTTTTTTTTCACTATCAAACTTAAAGCTAACTTTGTGAGACGATAACAGGCGTCACAAGCGCGAGTCCAAACAAACAATGATATCTTATGATAATAATAATCTTTATTTCTAAAGCGGTTTTCAGAAAAGAAAATGGGTCCAACAAACATCAACTTTCACCTGAGAGAGCAGTGTTCATGTCCTGTAAGATTCTAAACCCTGTTCATTTTTCCTCAACCTAACCACGTGTGTTGTTGATGGAAAAGGCAGGTTTCCCTGTGTTTAAACAACCCTCATACAAACTTTAATTTTGGGGGAATACCTCTCTGTTTTTGTAGAGTCCAGAGCCCTCAGTTTGCATCACTTTGGTTGGCTCATTAAATCATACTGTCGTCCTTGCTGCCAGTTTCTTGAAGCCACACTGCCTGACGCCCAGAGGTTATCTTACAAACGCCTGACTCAACAGAACCGGCGTCACCATGTTTCTTTTTGTCCAGCTCATCTCACCTAACGACTGTAAATACAAAGTGTCAATGGAAGGTCACATGGTGTTCCTGGTAACCACGTGTCTTAAGTAATGCTTTAAGATCTCAGGAGACAAAAGATGTTGTCATGCTCCTCAGACAATAGAGCCTTTTTTATACCATCCCCCCCCGCTCACATCCTGTAGCTGACCTGCAGGCTTCCCACCTGCTGGTCTGCAACACAGCTTGACCTCCTCCACCTCTTCATGTTACTCCGCCCTACCTGCCCTGCCTGGTGCCATCTATCATAGCACCTCTTTTATCTCTTTTGGGAAATGATTTTTCTTTCTGCAGTCTACACACAAAGTGAAACACACTTTATTAGCTTGTGTGTGTAATCACAGCTGTTTTGCATTGTGGTGGGCCAAGTTTCAAAATGTCTTCACAGGAGGAAAAGCTGCTGTGATATTTATATGAAAACACCTGATACTGCGAGGAATTCAGAAGATGAATGAGTGTAATCTACGGTTGTTTGATGGTATCATTTGCAGGGATCAATTAGCGGTGCGGAGACCTTTCCCGTGGAGCTAATGAATTTTTTGGATAACAGATTGTCTTTGAAAGGAATCTGCCCGAGGCTCAGAGGGATTGAGGAGATAACTGAGGTGTTTCTTTTAAACTCCCACGATGCCTCTTAGCCGTGTTTGATCTGAAAGACAACAGTAAAATATGCATGCGCCTCGAGCAAGAATTGATTAAAGCTGTATAAGCTCCTTTTGCTTACGATAAACACAGAGGGGAGACAAGAATGTGAGGCAGCTGTTTAGTGAAAACAAATCAGTATGAAGTAACTGTCTTCATCACTGGAATATAAAATACATTAAAGGGTAACTTTGGTATTTTTCAATCTGGAGCCTATTTTATCACTTTTCATGGGGCTTGGGCATTTTCTTGGGGTATTTGTGCACCGTCCATTTACATCCACTAAAAGTTTTTGTCACCGACAGGCTCAGATTGATATTCCAAGTGTGACAACATTATGGAAATGATCCCTACAGAGACAGAGCTTATTCTTAAAGTGTAAGATACTAGACAGAACCAGAAACAACCTCTAAATCACCATCACCAAACCCACCACACTCCATTTAAATAAACAGTTGATTAAGCGTGTACAGAGGCAGCATGTTTTCACGTCTAACTGGGTGAATTGAGGGTTAATTTTAACCAAACCAGAGCTGGTGATTGTTGAAACAGTGGAGAGACAAAACAAGATGGTTTTTGTGAGTTTAATTTGTTTTTGTCGACTTTGAAATTAAATTATTTCACATCAACAGTGTGTTGGTTTATGCATCATCATCATCTTAATATCATATCCAAATATCATACTCACTGATCTTTCAAGACCCACAGAATAATTTGTTCTATGAATATGTAACCAGTATATACATCAAACTAAAGAAGAGACCTTCTGTTTTAAACACAAAAAAACATTTTCTTCTGTCTTATTCCATTTCTTTTTAATCAACACTTGAATTTGTGCATTTTCACTAAAGAAAATACATTTTGGACAAAAAGGTGAGAAAAATGCATTTTTGTTAAAAGGTTATTTTTAAGAAACAAAATCATTTGCATTTTTTTCCTCATTTCCTTATGTCAGTTTGTTATATCAAAGCAGCCAGACTCCATTGACAAAAACAGTAATTTAACCCCCAGAACACTGCAGCTGTGTAGATTGTTATTGTGAGGTCAAACAGCGCAAATTCAAGTATCATATGATACTAGACTTAACATGACAACTGAAATCAACCAGTTTGCAATCACACTCAGTTGTGCAGCAAAACAACCAGACTGAGACCTTCTTAATGAGGTGGTCTCGGTCTGGTTACAAACAAACTCTGGTGCGGTTGGTTTGTGTTGAGAAGGTGTTGCGACCTGGATCTGAAGCAACTGCAGTCACATGACACATTGTTTGGGTTAAACATGAGCATGTTACAGTCCTGGAGGATTATTAATGTGCACCTCCTCCTGTACTGCCTTAATATGCACATTCAGCACATCCAATGCATCAAAACATTGTTTTCTAGTTGGAGCCGCGCCTCGTTTTCAAACTGTATGGTTTGACTAAAATGAACAATGACAGCAATATAGTCCACGATGAGCAGCGCTAAAATCAACCTGCGTAGTTGTCCCTCCATTGTGACATTAGAAAGTGTCACATTTATCTTGCAAGTGTTCTCTTCTTCAACGTTTGCTTTACTTCCTGGATTTTTCTGACCAATCAAGAGCAGCTTTCTCACACAAGGCATTTGATCTGGTCCTCTTGTAAATGCTGCCGTGAGAACACGAACCAACTCTAGGCAATTGGTCCTGATTCAGACCAAAGGAGACATCTTCAGTCTGTTAAGTATAATTTTATTCTACCATGTTCCCAGCTTCTTCAACTGTTACTGGAGAACAGAGTGGGAAGGGGCGGGACTTCAGAGGGGCTAATTTCAAAAATGTTGTTTCCATTTTTCACCTAGGCACAAAAACACAAGAAAAAAGGGTCCAAGTTGCAAACTACAGACACATTTAAAACATAAATAATTGTTTCCATCTCCATCTGGAATCCTAAAGTATTCATCATAAAATAAAACATAAGACCGAGGCCTGGTTTCGATCACTCTGGTGGTTACTGGCAGAACACGAGCTCGCCAGCTGGTAGAAAATTATCATGATCTCTGTGGGATAAAGACGGCCTGTCCACCTTATTCATGCCCCCATCATACCTCGAGTGAATTATATGTGCAAGCGTTGAACCGAAACCGGCAATATATCTGTTAGAATATTGTCAACTTTTGTCCCGAGCTAACTTAAGGTAACATCTGCGCCTTCTAAAGATGATTTATGATTTCTGAAGACTTGTTAAGAGACACTAACATAATTCAGTAATAACTGTAGCTCCATGTAAAGTGAATAAATGTGATGTTTCCCAGCTAATCCTCCACTTGTCTGTGTTAACCACACAATTTACCCGTTTTTTTTTAACTTCTGATTTATTAAAAAATGTTCTGAGTGAAACATGAAGCTGAATTTAGCAGCAGACTTAAGTCATAGAAATTACTTTTGGCTTTCATTTTTTTTTTCATGATATAAAGGAATCACAGGAAATCAGTGACACATTCTCAGCCCTCATGACTAAATACATGTTTCCCAGTTTATTTTCTAATGTAGGTTGAGACTGGAGTCAGACGGGGAAAGACAGGGATGTCACGTACTGACGCTGAGTGACGGACCTGTCAGTCTGCGTGTCACTCTCTGCTGAGAATTCTGATTTAAGCTCCTGTGGTTTTATATCTCACATCAGTGGTAACCATGGCAACAGGAACAATCCCTTTTTGTTATGGTCACATGTAGCTGAAGACAAAAATGTAGCTCAGACTGGTTGTTAGTCATTACAGACACGGACGGTGCAACACGTACCAGAGCTCCACTGAGACATTTTAGAAAATGCTTCGTTGACATTAACAAGAGTAGCCAATGGGACTAACCACAGACAGTCTGTGGGACTAACTAGCTTACTGCTACTTCCTCTATCTCGCAGGAAATGGCGCCTCATTTCTACAGTCGTGCCCTCAGGAATAAGGTGGATACATAAAAGATTTCCAACAAGTTTTTGTGGGCCACATGAGCACGGAGTGTGTGTCTGAGGAGCTGAGACTGGTTACGTGTGTTCATGAGCAGATCCCAGTGGATCTGAACAAGAATGAGAGTAACGTTGGTTTCTCGGCTGTCAACCAATCAGAGACGCTCAAAACTGGGAGGTGATGTTTTTCATTGCATTGGAAGTCATGCGTGGTTTCATCAGGAAGTGGTTAATTGAGATTCACTCACTCGTGTTGCTTGGCAGTGTGATCGCTAACCGCACAAACATGAAACATGCTTCAGTGTATTCAAAAGACGGAGCTTAGCGAAAGTCCGTGTTCATTCTTGCGCTTTGAATTAAAGTTTGTTTTCCTCTAAGGTTATATGGAGTGAACTGAGGGAGACAGAGCTGCTTTCTGTGCGGCTGCGAAGGTCTGGGATATTTTCAGTTTTCCAAATAAAGCTGTTCCTCAGTGGCCAAATAAGATTAATCTGGATAAAGTGGCTCTGGGGTTGTGAGTGGTTTGGATTTAATGCAGCATGCATGGGTTTACTTGGATGTAGCTGGTATTTGTGTGTGGCGGACTCGATGCCTGCAGGGCTGAATCCACAACAGCCCCCATGTGGTGCAATAACCAGGCCACAGTCTGAAAGCACCTGTAGGGAAGATGCCACATACCAGCTCTGATTATTACTTGTCTTGACCAGGCTTTGTCCGGCGGGAACCAGAAACAACAGTGGAACGCTGAGTCACATGTCGACCTGATGACCTCAGGAAAAATAAGACGGTGAGCCCCTTTGTTTTTTCAAGATATTTAGCAAAAGAGTGTGACGTCTTTAAAAAGCAGCTACCCTGTTGCATGTGTTGATGAATGCTTTTCTGTTTACAAAAGGAAAAATTAGAAGAAAGAGTCCAAACAGAAACACGACTGTGTGGTCTGCTCAGACATTTATGGGAAAACATGGTAAATTTTGCTTTTCACACCACGCAGGAAATTTAACCCACTAACATTTAATGAGAACTCGTTTCAGAGATAATTTCAAATCTGGACGACAGTAACCAACTCAAGAGCCAGCTGGAGAAGAGGGTGGATTGGTTTAAAAGAGCATTTCCTGTGTTTACTATTGCTACAATAAATGCAAGACAAAATAACTTCTACAGTAAAAACACATTTAAGATTGTTTTTTTCAAATAAGTAAGTTAACACTCACACAGACCTTCCAGTCAAAATGTTTCTGTTATTTTAATGTTGGTCTTAATGCCAATTTAATAAAGACTTATAATAAGCATTGCTTTCCTACTACTTACTTTAATTACATGATAACAGCGTAACATATTCATTCAATTTACTTTATTTTGGAACTTGTGCAAGAATGAGAGGTGTTTTAGAACCATGTAATAACAATGGACCAGCTCAAAAGATCTTAAAACGCAAACACAGCCTGTCAGGACACCAAAGTAAAAACATAAGTCCAAATAAATTTAACCAAACAATATGCATAAATAATACATAACCATAAATCATAGTTGCCAACAAAAACTTCTTCCATTGAATGTCTTTAATATGGACCCATCCAAAGGATATATGTTTAGTCACGATCCAGGCTGTAAAATCCACCTGGCATCACAAGGCCACTACTGCGTCCAGCCGCTCTGTATAACCTACTAATACTTATGCAGCAGTCTCCATCCGTCATAATATTTAAACTTTCCACCAACTGCTTACCTGCAACAATCAAGACAGTGGAAGTGAGCATGGCATTCTCAAAGGCCCAAAATACCTAACACGGACTGTCTAACATAATAAAATGTGAGAATGCAATTACGATTAAATAATTCTTGGTTTCACTAATTTAGTTGACTATGCGCTGAAACCCATGCTGTGTGTTTTATTTGCACCTTTAAGATGTAAAAATGATGATAATGCAGAAGTTTACTCACAATATGAGCCATTATTACATTATGAACTGTGCCAGTAAAGGCTCATAATGTAATAATGTGATAGGTTATTACATTATTACACACATTCACAGGCTGCCTTTGTCGGACGGCAAGATGCTGAAGTTGTGGCTAGTTGTGCTACAAATGGATGCGAACACTCCTGTCCAGACACTGCGCCTTGCAGACCATCGGATCTGCAGTGTTCACTTCTCCCAAGATGACTACTGCCAGCCGAAGAAGAGAAGACATCTAATCCCGAAACACCTCTTCCTCAAGAAAACGGCTGTCCCACGAGTAGAGAGAGCTGCAGACACAGTGGAGCAAAGCTCTTGCAAGATGACGTCACACAGCCCAGAGTTAAGGGAAACGCTTAGTATGCTATTTACAGAGATAACACTGGCGATCTGAACCGGTCAGAAGTGTTTTCTCTGGGTTCCTGCCACCACCTGCCCCAGCTCATTTAGCTGGACTCATACGTCTGCGTAGAATTGATGCTGTACCTACAGCGTAGGCTGTGCAGCTAGTGGACACAAGTTGCAGCGAAGCAGACCTCCGATCTATTTCTGTAAGCTGAAACCATTTCCCTCAGTGGAAACAAAGCTTTAATTTAATTTACTTTCCTCCACAAAAACAGCATTTTAAGTCTTGTGTGTGATTTATCCTGGCTTCATATGAGTAGAGGAAATCTCCAATAGTCGTTAGGCTAATACTTGCTGTTGCTGTTGTTCATGGCTTCATACGAGTAGAGGAAATGTCTACTAGCTGCTAGGCTAATTTAAACAATGCCCTAGGGCACCAAATGTGCTAGGACCTTGTGAGAAACTTACACTCTAACCTTCCTGATCTAACAGTTGCTAAGCTAAAGGTTGTGTTTTTCTGACAGACAGAAAATCCTGAAATCCTGAAAAATGTGCTAGGACCTAACTGGTGTCCACATTTCTGGGTCCATGGTTGTCAGTCTGGTCCTTCTTCATTTGCTGAAGGCCTCTGAAAATATTGACACGAGTGGTCCTTCAAAGAAAATGATAAACCAAAGTTACATCTCGAGTCTGGCTGACAGACCTGACTGAAACTTACTGACTTGTTTTAGACTTCGTCCAGGGCTATAAATGAAGCCAACGCAGAAGTTCGCTGTTTTTCTGTTTCCACAGTGAAAAGTTGTGGATGGTCCCAACAGCAGCGTCCTTAGCGTCCCCATGTTTGGTCCCCCCTCTGTTGGGGCACCTAGCACACAGATCTGCGACTAAAAGGTGGAGCTAGAAACCCTGCAGTCTGATTGGTCAGTAGAGGACGGTCACTCTGGTTTTATGTAACCTCTGTTCATACATCAGTAAACTACAACTATAAAATGAAAGATAAAAAAATAACTTCATTCACTGGGCCAACTACCGGCAACTTTTAAGGTGGAACGATAACTTGTAATGTTACTAAATGCATGAGTTGATGACGTGAATCCATCAGCACACCTTAAATTTCACTGTGACAACTTTGACCATCACTTTAGTTTTTATATGACACACACTTTTAGTAATGACTTTAAAAATATAGATGAATTTGGAGCGGATCATGTGAAGGTCATATATTCTAATCCTCACTTCCTGTGGGCTCCAGCAACACTAAACCCCTGAGCTTGCCTGAGAAGGACTAAATGCACAAAGCTGCTATTTTTAAATATCCCATGGAGAGAGACTCTCACTGCAGCCTGTTCTATTCTGTTCTGAAAATGTGGGCGTGCAGCCTCGTTCTGTGGACGATAAACCAGGTGCAGACTTCCTTCTGTGTCACCGCTGATGAGGAAATACAGCGAGTGCTGGATGGAGCAGTGAGTGACAACAACCCCGCCCACATTTAAGACGACTGTCTGAACAGACCGAGGGTCTAGGTACCATGTCTGAAGGGTCACTGCTGGTTCCACAGGTGCTGGACTGAAAGGGTTTGATGGAAACAGAGCTTCAGAGTCACCAATTAACCTGCATGTCTTTGGACTGTGGGAGAAAACCGGAGAGCACCCGGAGGAAACCCACACTGACTCGGAGAGAACATGCAAACTCCGCACAGATGGGCTCCCCCGCCCTGAAGTTCAAACCAGGGACCCTCTTGCTGTGAGGTGACAATGCTAACCACTGCACCAACGTGCCAAAATAAACACATTATATTACATTCCATTTCAGTCACCGTCTCCCTAAACCCCTACACACTGGAACTTTAATTTTTACAGAAACATGAATGGTCTCCTCCCTTCTAGTACTAAAGAGGGCCTGGACATCTTCAATTATCCAACAAGCTGTCAGCAACCGCTGAACGTATCTGGAACTTGTAAAACCACCACCTCATCACCTCCTCCTGCATCAAAATTCATCATTGTGGGCACGTCCCAAAGCAGGAAGTCCAGTGGAATTAAACAAACCTTGTGAGGATGAATTCATGTGACGTTATGGTTAGTTTAGTTGCTGCAGTTAGAAGCAGCTGTTTGGTGGTCAACATCGAGTGAGATGGTCAAAAACGTGCAAGTGATGAACGGATCTGTCAAACAAATGTGTCTGGTGAATCCCAGAATCCGATTTTAAAGACCTTCTTCCACTGAGAAAATCAGCCCACTTTAACACAGTTCAGATGTTTGCATCCCATTAGTCACTAGAAGATGAAATGAGAAAATCATTGTTCCCAGCTTTTATTTCTAATGAAAATCAAACGCGCTGTCCGTATTAAATGATCTTTGTTGTGTTTTGAGTAACTAAGAAACAAACAATAAAAAGTGTGGGACAGGGACAGACATACTGTTTGTGCATCTTATAAATTGTCTCTGAGATTGTGGATAAATGTTTATCCAGCAGATTACGACCCGCCTGGACCCCCATATTTCATCTGCCTCTGGTAAACACAACCTGAGCATAAGACATGTCACCTTACGTCCTGCGTACGGCTGTAGGTTTATCTGGTTGTAATAAATTCCTGACCCAGCATGTCATTCGAAAGCGTGTGTGTGTGTAAAATCAAGTATTTGGCTTTAAATAATGGGTGGATTCATAAAACTGTCAGATGTGTGATCATAAAATCAGATGAATCTTATTTGAAAAGGTTTGGTTTTATTTCTGTCCTCCTCGGGGCTGAAAGCTTTTACAGGCACAACTGAAAAAATGACTGCAAGGCTTTGATTTTTTTTTTTTTTTTTTTTTTTTAACTCTAGAGACAATGGCTTACTTATGTATTAGGCACTGCAGACAGACATCTGTAATCTGCACTCAAATTTCTCATTCGACACACATTTTGTGCAGTTCTTCCGAGTTATGTTAGAATGCATTGAAGCCACTGGGGCTCAATATGTCCCTTTGTGCTGACATGGAAGTCATTACATGCTCCATTCAAAATTTAAGTCATCAATCACACTCACATAAGCAGGCATGGCGATTACCTTAACAGTCTGACAGGTAATGAGCACACTGAAGTCTTTGGGAAGGCAAAGCCAGGGAGTGGCCGCGCCTGACAGCAGCTGCAGCAGCTCATTGGATGGTCTTAAGGCTGCATGAACTCCAGCAGTGTGGGGTGGCGCAGTGGTTAGTACTGTCGCCTCACAGCAAGTGGGTTCCTGGTTTGAGCCTCGGGGCGGGGGAGGCCCTCTGCGTGGAGTTTGTACTGTATGTTCTCCCTCTGTCACCGTGGGTTTTCTCCAGGTGCTCCGGCTTCCTCCCACATTCCAAAAACATGCAGGTGACTTTTGAGCAGCCATTGGAGGCGGTGCAGGCCGTACCCATGTTCAACAGACGGATGCTCTTTAACGGACAGATGCATGTCAAAATGGGTGAGAAATCTGCTCCCTCTGATGATTTTTGTCGAGTAGAAAAAGCACCTCAGTCACCATGGGGCCTGGGCGGTGCTGGCGTGAGACTGGGGCCAGGAGGGCAGCCTATAAATGCCAACCATCTGAGCGGTGAAGGAGGCAGGGGCTCCATGGGGCATGGAGGTCAAAGATATGGTGGAATGAACAGACTCGGAGCATAGCATGGACAACGTGGCTTTGGGGGGAGAGACACGGCTCCAGGTGGCAGCATGGGAGACATGTGCCACAGTCACATGCCAATGAATCGAGGATTGGGTGATTGTATGACTCTAAATTGTCCGTAGGTGTGAATGTGCGTGTGAATGGTTGTCTGTCTCTATGTGTCAGGATAGTGAGTCTGGTGACGTGTCCAGGGTGAACCCTTCCCCTCGCCCAGTGTCAGCTGGTAAAGGCGTGCACCGATGATGATTATATGTTGATGATTGTACACCTTGTATTTATAATTACGATTATTGTCTGGTCATTTTATTAACTTTTTTGGATTGTTTGTATTTATGATTTATGAATAAACTGCTGCTTGTTTTTGTTTTTTTAACTGTGTCTTGTAAACTATTCATGAGTGCTTTAAAAAGGCGCCCATAGATAAACTGCATCATCATTATTATTATTATTATTATTATTATTATTATTATTTAACAACTTTAATTAGTTGAGTTAGTGTGGGTAGCACATGCTTTGATTACCAGCAGGCAGTGGTGGGAAAAATTTAACCTTCAAAAAAAAAAAAAAGTAAAAGTTAAATGGTACCTGGTTAATAAATTACTCAAAGTACAAGTTACTTTACATGCTGGCCGGTGCAAAATAATGATGCATGGTTTTCGGCAGTTTTAAACTCCTCCTCCTTTTCATTAGTTCAGTCTGAATATTTCCTGCCTCCTGCCTGAAATGTAATTAGGACAACAGAGGGAGATATTTTGTGAGACAGGGAGACATCTGCGTGGCAGCAAAATAAAGCTGCCGCCCCATGGAGTCCAGACACTGGTGGTGGTGGTGGCTGATGACTCTGTGGTTGCTGGCTGATGAGGCGGATGAGGCTGATCAAACTGTAAAGGCTAGGCAGTGATGGGGAGGTGGAGGGCGTGCACGACTGCAACAAGAAAGAACTACAGCAGAGAAAGAACCAGAGCTTAATCTCCACGGTGGCAATCTGAATTACTGGCGACGGTGTGTGCGTCAAGGGTCACTTTAGTGCAGTATGTTGATGCTGTGGGAGTGAGACCAGGCTGCCACATTCACAATCCTTCCCTAACCTTAACCATGTCATAGTGGTGCCAGATAATAACGAAAGCAAGAATTCTGAGCAGTTGTTACTGGACGTAGGAAAACATTTTCTCTAAATGTGATCCAGGGTTTCCCAGGGTCATTCAATATCGACATTCTTGCGTTGGGAAAGACTTGACTGGCTTGCTTATCTCCACCCTGTCCCTCACCTATTGGATGAACTGGAATGTCGACAGTGAGCCAAATTTTAACGCCCATCATCATTGGCTGACCTCTCAAAACGTCTTCCCAGAAGTGTCCAAGCTTCTAAGGCAGATATAAACAATCACACATGGCTGTTTTGTTCAGGTGTCCACATAGTTCTCCCGTGTAGTGTGCATCACAGGTACACTAACACTCACATAACATACCTTTATTTGCTGGACCGTCAGCAGCACACGTCCAAGAGGAACAACAAAAATCACAGACACAGCGCCAGAAATAAATCAAATTACCTCCTCGTGGTTGTATATCATGGCAAACCAGTCAGGTTGCAGTTACAGTTTACATCCATGTCTATCCAAACTCGTGTAGCCATGACAACTGACGATGCTTCACGTGTTTCTGAAGAGCATGATCATGTCACAGTGAAGCTGACCTTTGACCTTTTGGATATAAAATGTCACTTCATCACCTCACTCTATCAGACGTGTGATATTTAGTCATAACAAACATTTGAATTTTTGAGTTATGGCCAAAAACATGTTTTGTGAGGTCACAGTGACTTTGACTTTCAACTACCAACATCTTATTAATTCATTCATACGTCCAAGTTAATGTTTGTGCCATATTTGAAGAAATCCCCTCAAGGCCTACTTGACATATTTCGCTCACAAGAATGAGACAGAAGCGAGATAACCCTGACCTTTGACCCCCAGATTCTAATCAGTTCATTGTTGAGTTCAAGTGGATGTTTGTGCCAAATTTTAGAAGGTTCCCTCAAGCTATTCTTGAGATACCATGCTCATGAGAATGAGGGGTCATAGATCAAAGGTCAAGGTTGTTGTGACCTATGAGGAAAAAGAAGAAAAGGTGGCAATTAAAAAGCATGATTAAAGAGGCTAGTTCATGAAGAATAACTTTTATCTGTTCTTCATGAACTAGCCTTTAATAAAGCTTTTTAATTGCCAGAGTGCCTTGGACCGCCTTTTCTTCTTTCTTCTTTTTCTTGGCGACTTTCTTTCTTCTTTTTCTTGAAACTGTGCTGATTGTATAGATCTTGAAGCATCCATGTTTTCACTGACATGGATGGAAACTGTCCGAGACACTGGACTGGTGGGCGGAGTCATGCAACCGCAAACCTCATCAGCACGAGCATGCGTTGATAGAGATGAGTAAAGCAGATTTGGGGGAGGGAACCAACCATTTCGCTGGTGATGCTGTTTACAAGCAGGACGCCACAGTTCCTGCACAGTACCTTTAAGAAGAATTATTTTAATGAGCTCATGCTGTCAGCACCTTTAAGACGGGTGCACGAAAAAGTACGAGTGCATTTGTAAGCGAGCCCGTTTTCCAGCTCAAGTGTTCAGGAATCACATTTCGACATTATAATTTAATTGGTTTAAGACTGCCTGTCTTGTTGCTACAGCTCTGCCTACTCTTGTTGTTGTTACAGCTGCCAACTCTCCTGAGGCACAAACGCAATCCTCAATCAGCAGGTGGGGATTATAAAGCCCTTTCCAAAGTCCACATTCAAATGCGGTTTGGACCCCTAATGTACCCAGGGGCATTGGAACTGATTCTAGTTGGTTAAAATAAAAGTAAATTGATTTCTATCTCTGTCAGAGTTGAAATATTTTCCTCAGTCGACTGCTTGTTTTTTCGTTTTTCACTGCAGCATGAATCAAAATATTATAATTATGTTTGGATATTTCTTTTCTTCTCTCCAACAACACGCTGGCATGGTGTCCCGTTTGAAGTTTCCACAACACTAAAAATTCAACGTATGTGAATCTGGGATCCAGCTTATTTTGACCAACCACAGCTGTGTGTTTTTGCTCCATCAAGCCAATAAAATATTTTACCTTCTGCCATACAAGAATGTTAAACAATGCTTCCTTTACTCTAAATCAGCCACACAAGCAGTGTGACTGGCACCAGCTACTGTTTTCAGAAACCTTTTCCCTGCTTTATGCAAGACTTTCGTGATGGAGCTTCCTCACTGTGCCAGCGTCCGACGGTCAACACTGAGCAGCTCTTGATTCCCATCATGTGAAATGGCCTCAGTTAACATTTTATCAGAGCTTAATACAGTTAAGTCATGTGTAGAGACACATGAACTGTCTTCATAATGATTGGATTAAATGTTCAGTTGATGATTTGTTAAACAGCATACCTTCCCAATGAGAGAAATTAAATGATTGTTTGCTCTTGTCAGTCTTTAACCAGTTCACTGCAGGAGAACGTAGCACAGCAGGCTGAGTCCATCTGTTACTGAGGGCTTTGCACTGTGACTGTGAGCTGAACGTGAGGTCTTCGTCCTGCATGTGACCATATGGAACAGACTACATTACTATACAGTTAATAATGGATGAGGCTCGAATGCCAGAAAGAAAAATTCCCAGGAATTCAGTGTAAATGGTGAAAAGATGGTCAATCTGTTGTTTACTGTCAGGGAGTGTTTTCTGACCGGACTTGGCTCTGACTTGTTGCGGCATGGACACAGGACCTCTAGAGGGTGTCTCTTGGTGTTAGCTTTTGAGTCCTGAGGGTTATGTGGTGGGGCACCAGCACGTCCCACAGATGTTTGATCACACTGGGATTTGGGGAATCTGGAGGCCAGGTTGACGCCTTGAGCTCGTTGTCTCCTTCCTCAGACCATTCCTGAGCAGTTTTGTAGCGCGGCATGATGCACTGTCCTGCTGGGGGGCCACAGCTACTGGGGACTGCTGTTGCCATAATGGGAGATGCCTGGTCTGCACTGGTGTTTAAGTGGGTGGAGTGTGTCAGATGGCATCCACATGAATGGCAGAACCAAAGATTTCCCAGCAGAACAATGCATTGGAACAAAAAAATCAATGTTATTTACCTCACCTGTCAGTGGTTTGAATGTTTTGGCTCAGTGTATGTATGTACAGTTGTATACACATGCACATGATATATATGTATGAGTGTGTGTGTGTGTGTGTGTGTGTTCTGGGTTATATTTTTAAATTTTGAATTGCGCGGTAGCAGGCTGTGCTCCTGCTGTACATGATGTAGTTTTCCACACCCGTAAAGCTCAGTACCAGAACTAATCCTTTACCGTCATTATGTCCAAGTTAAAAACCCAGTTTAATGTGAGTGACTTCAACAAGCTCAATTTATCTGTTTCTATTCTCTGGCACCTCATTTACGCCGTGTCCTACCTGGACGAGAGCATCAGACGATCGCATTATATTGCACGCTCTCTGTCCACACTGAATCCGTTATGTTAGGTAAACAAACCACACATTCAGCAGATGTTGTCTCAGAGTAACCACTGAGAAGATGGTGAGTACGTCCCTATTATTCATACTCACAACAATACAATCGGAGGTAACTTATAGATATCACTGTTGTAGCTCCCAGACTGTATCATACCTCCATCTCCACTTTGTAAAACAAGCTAGCTAACCGTTCATATGCCTGGAGATCTCCTTCCAGCCAGACGCCAACTTATTCAGGTCTTTGTAGTGAAATACGGCGGCGTCATATAGCTAATTCCTTGTTTAAACCCTGTGAATCAGCCGTGCATCGTCCATTGCAGCGCTTTCAACACGAGTGACAGAATAACAAGCTGAGTGTAACGTCTGTATCAGATCAAAGCTCCCATCCCATCGCAGACGCTCTCTAGTTTCGCAATCTTTCTTCTTCCACTTTCCACGCAGCAGATCTCTTGGATCTCTGATCATGAATGAATCCGCAGGAAAGACCCTTCCGATACTAGAGGGCCTTTTCCACCGTCACTTTTGGCCGCACAAGTCAAGGTATGTTGTGCCGATTTCCATCATCGGTTTAGACGCGCCGTGCCACGCTGAGCTGCACCAGATCTGGACCTTCTCACGCGTAGATCCAAAAGCTGCCGCCCTCAAAAATGAAATGTGTTTATCACTGAATTAGCAGAACTTCTAGCAGCAATAAAGACAAGTCTAGTAATACTGCAGGGAGGAAGAGTAAAGCAGAATCAGCCACAAACTTCTTTTACCCGTCCTGCTGTGGAACAGTACACGCAGCAAAATAACAGGGGACTTTGGCTGTGCGTCAACGTCATCACCTTCAGGCAGGTAGCCCTGTCGTAATGGAAACGCAAATCCCTGCAGTGCTGAGCTGAGCCATGACTGTGGCAAACAGTGCAGGTTAAAACAATCAAAATATGTAACAACTGTCGATTGTGTGAACATGTAAACCATTTCCACTTGTGTCATCTGAGCCCATCTGCTGTGCAGAGATTGATAAGATCCAGTTCTTCCCTGTGGAACCAGAACTACATCCTGCTAAATCCAAACCACTGACTGAGCTGTATATCAGCCTCGGCACATACAGAAAGAGACTAATGGTGCTTTCAAATCAGCCCCTCGTGTTCTGTGAGAAAAACTATATTTAGCCGCGCGGTCACTGGCCTCGTCTGACTTCTTTACGAACACTCAGAGCCTGAACAATGGTGGGAATTAAGTGAAGAGAAGCTGGAGCAGCGAGGCCTGCGCTCAGTTATTGTGATTACAGCCGACTGCACAGCCAAGGGTCACAACAACTCAAAGTGCTGGTTTAAGGGCTTCATATGTTTATTATAGGCACATCTGCACTCCAAGTTAAACTACAGCAAACATTTACACAGTTTTCTCTGTCATCCAGTTTGGATAAAAACGTCTTCAGTTGCTTCACTGCGGGGAAAATGCAGGACTGGAATTATCTGTTGTTTAATTAATTATACAAAAATAAATATCAGAGATGGTTCTTCTCAGATGTGAGAATCTGCTGTTTTTCCTGCTATAATTTAAATCATATAACCTTTAGATTAGATGATGTTTTTAGAATCTGACAGACTAGTGATGAATTGTAAATTAACTATGTTACGGGTCGAGGCAGAGAGGAGTGTGGATGGAGATCATCTCTAATCCAACCACTTGTCAAACAGACAGAAAATGAAATGAGGTGTGGAACTCCTCCGCGACCTCCGGTTTCCTCCTTCACTCCCTCTGTGAATCATCCATCTCCTCTCCTCACTCCCGACTTCTCCCAGCTCGTATCCCACACATGGGCTTCTCCTCAGGGGCTTCCATCCATCCATCCATCTCTCCCTGACTGCATCACGTGACTGCTTCACTTCCTGCAGAGCTGCACATCGACTCTGCACCAGAGCAGGAGTATGGGAATCATTCAAACTATTGGCTGTGGTAAAAAGGATTTCAGATGTGCCCTCTCATCTGACTGAAGGCAGCTCGCTCCCAGCCAGGCTGTGTTGAATTAGTTGAGACCTAGAAAATCATTTACACATTGAAACCACTCGGATTAGGACAACATGCCTCGTTCTTCTTGTTGGTCTAAGATCAACAACAGCAGCGTGTGAGTCTGAGGAATGAGCAGAACAGTGAACTACTAAAACATGTGAAATCCAAACTCAGTGACATCTATGGTGTTTATCAGTCACCTTACTATATAATGACGAAAACTGTGTGTGTGTGTGTGTGTGTGTGTTCCACGTTTTTCTCCTCACTGACTTGGTCAATCCATGTGAAATTTGGCACAGTGGTAGAGGGTCATGGGAGGATGTGAATGAAGCAATATTACATCAATTGGCCAAAGGGGGGCGCTATAGCAACCGACTGAAATGTCAAACTTTGAATGGGCATATCTCGTGCCCCGTATGTCGTAGAGACATGAAACTTTGCACAGAGATGTCTCTCCTCATGAGGAACACATTTGCCTCAAGAACCCATAACCTTCGGTTATACAGATTTTCTGCCATTTTGAATTTTTTGAAAAACACTTCAAATGGATCTCTTCCTAGGAAGTTTGAGCGATCTGAATGAAACTGGGTGAACATAATCTAGGGACCAATATCTAAAGTTCCCTCTTGGCAAAAGTTGGAAAACTTCCTAAAACTGAGCTTCTATAAGGCAATGAATATTGCGGAGGGCGTGGCTCATCACATAAAGGTGTATAACATCTCAAGGGTTTCACCCATCACCACGCAACTTTGTAGGCATATGACCACACATAATCTGAGGGGACCCCTCCATTATTGACCCCATCAAACAAAATGGGGGCGCTAGAGAGCTCATTTCTTATCTAGGCCTAACTGCCATATGGATTTTTACTAAACTTGGTAGATATGTAGAACAGGACGCCTCAAGGTGACTGGAGAAATTTAACTCTAATTGGCAACTGGGTGGCGCTATAACAACAGAAAAATGCTTCAAAATGGCTAAAATG
Source organism: Epinephelus cyanopodus (assembly GCA_026686955.1). Lineage (NCBI taxonomy): Eukaryota > Metazoa > Chordata > Actinopteri > Perciformes > Serranidae > Epinephelus > Epinephelus cyanopodus. The sequence goes on from CM048917.1 coordinate 4,855,444, forward strand.
CGACCGATCGCAGTGGCTCCCCCTGTGGACCAATGTTGGTGTTGTTTCTAATTGCGGAAATGTAATAACAAGACTGAGTCTACAGCAAGTGACAACCTCTGAGTCTGAAAACTGAACCCAATACTGAAGTGCCAAAACCTGCAGTTCCTCAAGGAGACGTACACATGCCGCACTTTTTTGCACACTCAAATTACGTGCAGCAGATGCGCTCAATCGCCAGAGCAGGGCTGCCCCCTAACAGTCGACCACGCGTTAGTCGACCAGAAAGGTCATTAGTCAGGGTGTCTTTTATAAACAGTGCACATGCACAAAACAAGACCTGACAGAGGCGTACGGCACCTCACACATAAAAGCTGTGATCTATAAAAACAGACTTGATGGGAGAAACTTTGCCACATGCTTACATACATTTTGGAGACGGGAAATTGGTATTGTTAGTTCGGTACTCTGTTGTGTCTCTTTGTTGTCGTTTTGTGTCTCTTTGAGGTCATTTGTGGTTGTTTTGCCGTTTTTTGTAGTTATTTTGTCACTTTGCAGTTCCTCCGTGTCTCTTTGTTGTCTTTAAGAGTCTCCTCCTGAACAAGCCTCCTAATCTGAGCAACATTTTGCAAATGAAGGCCAGGTGGACACTTTGAGCCCGTGGGCCTGTTTGGCCTGTTCAGTAATCAATCCATGTGCAGCGATCAAATTTATTGAATACAGCGACTAGTAGCTTTTTCAACCTTCTGACAGGCGTGTTGGTGTCATATTAAACCTGTCCTTTCTAAGGAGTCAAAACAAAATGTTGAAAACAAGTTTTTGTCCATGAATGTAATATTTTATCTTGCTGGTTTGAAGATGTTCCTGCTCACACGTAAAAGCACCTTTTCTTTGGAAAACAGAATGTTCTAACAGCATTATCATGTGAAGTCTGTCATGACACAAATTAGTCTTTGATTCACAAAGGCAGCGTTAAATATGTGGTGTATATTTAGGCCATAAATAAAAAGTGTAATCATGCATGGTGCAACCTCCAAACACAGCGAGAGCTATTCTAAATCTGGTTTAATATAAAGGTCGACTGTATAGGACGGAATAAAAGAGGGATTTTGCAATGAAAGAAGACATTTTTTGACAGGGAGTGAAGCGGGAACACATGTTTACCTCTCAGAGGCCTGTGCAGCACAGTTCAAACAATCTGTAATCTTTGAATGACAGATACGGCTTTTCCTTCATATTTACAATAAGCTTACCTCATCTTACCTTCCCAGCTCTCCTTAAAGTGAGTCAAACAGTGCAGCGCCCTGACTCACTCATGTTAACACTGGTCTTTCCTCAGCAGGTTCCAACATAAAAACAACAAAGGTGCTGCACACACAGAGTTTAAGGACACTTGTAACAGCCTGCAGATGGTAAAAAAAGAACATGGTTACAATGGGAGAGCCCTTACGTAACTCCTCATGCAGCTCACTTATCACCACAGCTTTCTTTTTATTCCTCGAGAATCCAAACTGTTGGCTGACTTTATTTATTTAGCTGCAGTCTCATGTCAAAGAGTCAAAAACCTGACTCATAATACTCGTCTAAGTTTGAGACGGAGCCAAAGCTGTCTTCAGAGGATTGTTGGCGATCTGAACTGCGCTGCTCTGAAAAAATAGTTTGTACAGTGACTGTGTTTCATGCCTGATGGCAATGCCAAGCAGATCTCGCCAAGTATAGTCACAACAGTTTGAAATGGCTATTTTTAAAAGTTTGACATTTAACCAGTAACAGATGTACCACATGGGTGGGATGCCATCATGGCCAACAATAAATGAAGTGATCTCTCTGTGCAGAGGAGCCATGAGTCCTCTCATCATCCGGCCACACGTCACATGATCACATTTTGACAAAGCCTGAAGGAATGACACATAACTGTTCTCCAGCAGTTAACAGACTGTCACCGACTCCGAGACGCTGAATTAATTTTTTTTATCATGAGGTGCCTGAAACAGATGAATCTGCTTATGAGTGAGTGTGCTCAGACTGTGGGCATGTGATTCAAGGTTTATCCATCAAAACAACAACTGAAAAAGAAAAATGAATCTACTGAGAGACCAAAGAAAATAATCAGTGCAAGAGAATACAGCAGCCACACAATACACACACACACACCACCAACACACACACACACACACACACACACACACACACACACACACCACCAGCACACACACACACAGAAGCTGGAGCCAAACCATACTCAACTTGCTTCGCCTGGGGGCCACTTTTGCAAACTGACAAGGGGCCAGTCAGCGGCTCCGCACATGTATACAGGGGCGTTTCTAGGATTGGAGGATATTTGGGGCTCAGTGTGGACCTCTGTCGGGGGCCCAGGGGATCATTTCCTGGCACTTTTTTTAGATAGACAAGCTCTGTTTTGATGATTCGTTATGAACCCTGGCACCTTTGTTCAAACTGCCGTGCAGCAACTCGCCACCTGCTGTCATTTCAATAAAGGTGAGGGGTTTTAACAGGGTGATAATAATAATAAATAATAATAATAATAATAATAATAATAATAATAAACTTAATTTATAAAGCACTTTTAAAAACAAGGTTAGAAAATGCTTTACATGGTTTGTCCTGGATTTAAAACAATGCAGAATTCAAGGTAATAAAATGACGCAATTATAAGAAAATACAAAGAACAATAAAAGTTAAATAAACGACAACAATAGTACAGCCAGAATATTTGCATTTAAAAAAAAAAAATACGGTATGCAACTCATGTTTATGTTTTGAATTTGTGTTTTGGCCTGTTGCGCCACCCACCGCCGTCTACCGGTCACACAGTCAGTAGAGTCTCAGCATCAGTTACAGTTACGACTGAGCTACAATGGCTGACGGTGCGACTAAACCCAAATGACCTCGTTATGAGTCCCAAAAACGCCAAGACAAAACTTGAGGCAAAGCGAGGGTCTATATAGTAGATGCTTTTGAAAGGTGGAGATGGTTGAAAGCGGAAGCGAAGTGGCTACTATTCTCCTCGACAGGTAAACTTTAGCCAGAGTTGGCTAAGTAGCATCATAGCTAGACGGGGATGGACATTTCGACCTTCGACTTTCAACCGCAGCAGCGTTAGCAGCAGAGAAGCCGGACTTGCTCGAACGGTCCGCTGGAAAACCGAAGATCAAGGATGCGGTGACGCGGCCCTGCCACGGCAGCCGCCCGTGGGCAAATGCATCAGTCTCCAGCGTGCCGCTGTCCAGCAACCTTGAATCTGTAGGGGACGGGGGGAGGACACGACTCGCGGCAGTATTTTGAATTTGAGTGCAGTAACCGCTTTGGCCACATTCTTACATACGGTGCCTTTAAGTTGCAGTGGTTACCTGGAGTCTCTCTTGAAAAACTAGCTCTGGATCCTAAATCCAAAAAAGTAAAAGTCTTGAGGTAAAATAAAGGATTTATTAGTGTGTGGATAGATTGAACAGCAATGCTTGAAAGTTAAATTATGAAATAATTATAAATATCCCACTGCAGAGGAGCCACCTTTACTAAATCATATTAGTCAATGCTCATTTAGACCTACTTGTAATATTGCGTAGTAGTAGTTTGCAGTTCATGGATATTCCATGCAGCTCTTAATTATCATTAATGTTACTGATTAAGCCACTCAGCAACCATTATGCTTTAGAGCCTTTTACATGACAGACATGGAGTTTGTGCAGATTTAAGAGGGCCTGAAAAGATGGCGGTCATTTCCTGCTGTCGTACTGGATTATCTTCGAGACACGTCGGGTGCGACAGGGTGAAGGTGTATTGCTCCAACATCAGGGTGACATCAGAGATCCGACCAGCTCCGTTCACAGAGGGAACTCATCACTTGTTTTTTTGTTTGCGTGCCTGATTGTTTTGTCTCTAGGAGACTCCACGCAGCTCCTCAATTTCCATATTCCCTTCCCCTCTGAAGAATGCCAACAGCCAGGCCTTCTCACACGGCACAAAGACAGCTCAAACTTTATATTCAGTTTTACACATAAAAACATAGACTCTTTCCACCTACACTGGGCGCCACCCCATTGATTCTTTCTCTGCTAAATGATCCCTGTAATTAAGTTGATGACTTAGCAATTACCTATTCAAGTTTTACAGGAGATTCCACCCTCACAAATAGGTTACCATTTTCCTCTGCAGACAAATGACATCTTTATTCATGATGGACTTATTGTATCTTTAAACCTGTATAATTTAGGTTTAGATGGGACTTGTGTGGGATCTGCAGAGTGTATCCAGGTGAAGGTTGAACCTCCTCCTGCCTGACTGAGAATTAGTCACATTTAATTCACCTGTAATGGAGGTACTGCAGCACGTAATCGTGACTCTGATGAGAAAAGAAACTCTTGGCCTTTCCCAAACCGGACCATCCCCACTCACTCTCCGTCACGTAGTGTACATGTTTGTGGTGACCTTTATACCTGAATGAAACACCCTTCATTACTTTCATCTGCAAAATGCCACTCACACATGCTGACACACATGCTGATCTGGAAGAGACTCAAAATGACCTCAAAGAGATGCAAAATAATAACAAAAAGGGGCAAAACAACCACAAAGAGACACAAAAAGACTTAAATAGACATAAAAAAGACTTTAAAGATGCACGAAACAACAACAGAGACACACAAAATGATATGAAAAAATCAAATGACTTCAAAGAGACACAAAAAAACAACAAGGATACGCAAACCCACCAAAAAAGACACAAAATGACATCAGAGAGATGCAAAATTACTTCAAAGAGACATCACATGGCTTCAGAGAGGCAAAACACAACTATAAACATACACAAAACAACCAATAAAAACACAAAATGAAATCAAAGAGGCAGAAAACAACCTTAAAACATATATAAATGGACCATACAAGACACAGGGACATCAAGAACACACAAAATTACCTCCAAAAGACACAGAACAACTGTTATAATACACAAAACAGCCAACAGAGACAGACAATTATCTCAGAGAGGCAAAAAACCATCATAAACATGTACAAAATGACCTTTAAAAAGATGCAAAATTAGCCCCAAAAGACACAAATCAAGCACAAAGGTACATAAACCCATCAAAAAAGGCACGACACTGAAGAGACTAACTAACTTCAAAGAGACACAAAACTACTAAGATACACAAAATGACCATAAAAGACAAGACATTACATCAAAGAGACACAAAACAATGACAAAAAATGGGCAAAACAACCACAGAGACAAAAATCGAATTTAAAGAGGCACAAAACAGCTACAAAGATACACAAACCCACCAAAAAAGACAGAAAAATTATGTTAAATACACATAAAAAACAAAAAAAGACACAATATGACAAAGATGCACAAAACAACTACAACATACAAAACCACAAAAAATGTCCAAATGAACTTAAGCAGCCAAAACTACGGAAGCGTATTGCATTCACTTGACAAATTAAAAAAAAAAATCTGTTTTATTGAGTATTTTTTTCTGTTTTTCAGAGTTGTTTTTTCTTTCTTTCTATTTTTCAGTGTATTTTTTTCTGTTTTTCGTGGTATTTTTTTGTTTTGTTTATCGTGGTAATTTTTTTCTGTTTTTCCGTGTAATTTTTTCTGTTTTTCCGTGTAATTTTTTCTGTTTTTCGTGGTAATTTTTTCTGTTTTTCTGAGTTACGAGAGCAATAGGACAACAGACGCTTTCATTCCCTTCTTGAGAGCTCAATATAATGGAAGCAAACATGACCCACTTGTTTAGTTTAATCCAGTTTTACTTCATTTTGGGTTTGAGACACTGGGAGATACTCTTGTATCACTTGATACACTTGTCTTTAAGTCATATGGATGGTGTTATCATTAGTTTGTCAATTTTATGCAGGCACCTGGTTGTTCAGACGAAAAGCCCATTCAGATCTGCTGGACACTGCAGTGTTTCTCCAGAATCAGTTGGACACATAACCCAAAACAAAGTAACACTGGATTAAACTAAACAAGCAGGTCATGTTTGCTTCTATTATATCGAGCTCTCAAGAAAGGAATGAAAGCGTCTGTTGTTCTGTTGCTCTCTTAACTCAGAAAAAAATACCACGAAAAACAGGAAAAAATTACCACGAAAAACAGAAAAAATACTCAATAAAACAGATTTTTTTATTTGTCAAGTGAATGCAATACGCTTCCGTACAAAACAGACAAAAAGTTATCTCAAAAAACACAAAAAAACCCCAATATGATACACAAAACCACCAAAAAAGACATAAAATCACATCAAAGAGAAACAAAACAACTACAAAGAGACATAAAATTACCATTTAAGATACAAAATTATATCAAAGAGACACAAAATGACCACAAACAGGGGCGTAAATATAGACAGTACAAGCAGTGCAGTTGCACTGGAGCCTGTGAAGCAGATTGTCAACTTGACAATGTCCAAACTTGGCCTGTGTCCAAAGAAGAACTCTCATTAAATTAAAAACAGTGACATTTGCTATATATGTCCTCGAAAAAGTTAAAACCATCTGTGTCATTTCTTTTTTTTTTTTTTTAATAAAATAGTCAGCGGCATCTGTGACAAAATTATATACTTATTCCAAATAAACTATGATAAACTATTCAAATTGTTAAATTACAATAATAATTTCTTATTTTCTTAATATTTGTCATGTACAGATAGGCGATGATGATTGTTGGGTAATATGTATGTTGATGTTATCAGATGTCCCGTCTCTGATCATTTAACGAGACAATATGTGCACAGTGGCATGGACTCGGGCTCGTCATAACAGCGCGCACTGGGGCGGCCTGTCACCACTAACTTGCGCCAGTGACTACATAGATACACAAAACAGCAAAATGACTTCAGAGAGACAAAACACAACCAAAAAAACACAAAATGGCTTTAAAGAGATACAAAACTAAGGAGAGATGAGAAACAACTACAAATAGATGGGGTTAAAAAAACAAAATTGTACAATTAAACCTGTGTATCTTGTTCCTGTGTAGGAGACGTGGTGGGGCCTTTTGCATATCTGTGGCCAGGGACCCTTTGTCTCATAATCTGTCCATGGGTGTGGGGTATAAATACAGCAGCAAGCTTCGGGACGAACTTCCTGTCTCTTCAGCGATAACAGGAACCACCTACTTCTTATGTTATCACTCTGTTAAACAGATGTCAGTGGAGGTTATTAGACTCATGCTACAGAGACTAGTGTGGTCAGAACACTGTTATCATCTCATTAAAAGGCTGTTGACAAAACTTTGCTTCAACAATGCTGTGGTTAACATGTGGTTATGGTCAGCCACCACTTGGTTATGGTTAGGAAAAGACTGTGTTTTAGTCTAGAGTGAAACATTTGAAAAATTGAATTTCCCCTCAGGGGCATTAATAAAGTTTATATATATTTAAAAATAAATAAATAAATTATAGCTGCTGCGCAGTAATGGTCAGAGCCGGGCAATTTTAGGCAAAAATTAGGCAGTTCTGAGCAGCACACACACTAAAACAAAGCATATCACAACATAGATGTTACACCATCTAGTTATGGCATGTCCTTCAAATTGTGGATGAGCGGCTGAAGTGATCAGACTCATGATATACAAAGGAAAGAAAAAACTCAAGAACAAGAAAGAAAGAATAACATTAACTGCTAGCAATTATGAACAAACTGGCCTGATCTAGCTTGAAGCTGAACATTATCCATGGTGACAAAGATGAAAACATTTTTTAAAATGTAAAAGTAGCTATTGGATAGAATCTGCATACTTACTGATAGCTAAGCCAAATAAACAGGTAAAAGAGATAACAGGGAAAAGTGTTGATAAAGAGTATTTGTCTATCTGCAAAACTGCCTGGATCATAATTATATTAACCTTATCCACACAGCATGACGCCTGAACATAAGACTTTCACATTAGAATATCCATTCTGTTTTCACAGATTCACAGATTGACTAAGCCAAGCATCAGGGTGCCAGACAGTAGCCAAAAGCAAATTTCAAAGTGAAAGTTCCAAAGCTGTAGCACATATGGTTGATTTGTTATGAATTTTCAAAGTTTTGAAATCTAGAGGCTTGCTGTAGCGCCACCATCAGGACTATTGTCTTGTGTTTCCAGTTGAGGACATCTGGCATGAGACTGGACCTTTATGAAAAGTTTGGGTAGATTTCTCATATGGAAATGTTGCACGAGCTGAGGCTTGAACTCACAGTCTTCAACACCAAGAACCAGCCTCTATCTCACTGAGCTAACTGGCAAACAGAAACATCACATGTAGTTTCACAAACTGACTAAGCCAGTCACCTGTGTGCAAGACAGCAGCTGTTAGTGTGTAAAGGCAGATTTCAAACGGCTGTCAAAAATTCAGTTATTAAGACAAAAATCCGAAAATATACAAATTGCTTTTAGACAGCATGGAGATGTTGGTAATTTGTTTTTAACAATGATTTATTGGCTCCATAAGTGAAAAACTGATGTCTAAAAAATGCCATTTTTGCATTGACTCCAATTGTTGGCGTGAGAGCGAAATTCAAAATGCTGTAAAAAAAATTCAGTTTTTGAGATAAAATTCTGATATTTTCCAAACATCATCTGCCATGACTCCAAAATTTTGCCATTTTTTAAATGAACATTGAAAATGTATTTAGCAAGAATTTGCAAGTATAAGTTGCACTGTAGGCTCAATTTTCGATAAATCAAAAATCTGTGTGGGTCGTTTTTGTAGGACAGTCTGAAGATGCTCTGTAGCAAGTTTGGTGTCAATTGAGCAAAAATTGTGGGAGGAGATAGGTTTAAGAAGTTTTACAGTTTTTGTCTGTAAAACACTTCATAATTTTCAATAGATTTAAATGTACAAAAGTTTCTTCAGTATTGGGGCTACATTTTGTTGAAAGTTGCAAATCTGCAGCACATATGGTTGATTTGTTGTGAATTTTCAAAATTTTGAACTTTAGAGGCTTGCTGTAGCACCACCATCAGGACTGTTGGCCTGTTTTGCAGCTGAGGCAATCTGGCATGGGACTGGACCTTTGTGCAAAGTTTGGTGATTTTTCACGCATGGGAAGTGGGATTTCCTCGGAAGAAGAAGAAGAAGAAGAAGAACATGCAGGATAACAATAGGGTCCTGGCAGCTTAGGCTGCCTGGCCCCTGATAAAACACCAAAGTCTGTTGTCACTAAAGGCGATAGAAATGCCTCGATGTCTCGCTAATGAACATCTGGTGTTGTTTGTTGGTTTTGAACTGTGGCTCATCAGCCATCTTGCCTAGCTCTGGCACCATCCACCTCCGGAAGACTCAGCTCATATCCACCGATCAGTCAAAACATTGAAACCACCGGCTTGTGAAGTGAAGAACACTGATCATCTTGTTGCGATGCATTGTTCTGCTGGGACATTTGGTCCTGGCATCCATGAGGATACCACACAGCTGCAGACCAAGTGTCCCCTCTCGTGGGAAAGGCACTCCCTGATGACAGTAGCCCCCCCCATCAGGACAATGTGCCAAGCCACACCACAAAAACTGCTCAGGATTGGTCCGAGGAACATGACAAATGCCTCAAGGCATCAACCTGACTCGTGGTACATGCTGGTACAGCAGAGACACCCGCGAACCACAGTGGGGCCTCCTTGGTTCAGACTTGGCTCTAATATGGACCTCTGGGGGTGTCCTGTGGTGTCTGGCACCAGGGCGTCGGCAGCAGATGCTTTGAGACCTGTCAGTTGTGAGGTGGGGCACCATCACGTCCCACAGATGCTCCATCAGATTGGGATCTGAGGAATATGGAGGCCAGGTCGACTTCTTGAGGTCTTTGCCACATTCATTGTGTCATCTCTTAGCGGTTTTTGTGGTGTGGCGTGGGGCATTTTCCTGCCAGGTGGCCACTGCCATTGGCCAGTGCTGTTGCCATTAAGGGGGTTGCTTGGTATGTACCAGTTAAAGGTCAGCTGGGCAGGGCTCGGGCTCAAAAGTTACAGCTCAGAGTACGGGCTGGGCCAGGCCAGGCCTATGACGTCTTTTTTGGCTACGAGAGATCATGATATGTTGCAGGGTTTCCTTTAATTCTGGGACCGAATCAGCAAGTTCATCTGTGTTGAAGGACAGTGGCATTACGTCTTTTTTTCTGGGCGAGTTCGTTTTGTGGGACAAATGAATAATTGTTTTTCCAGTGTTGTTGGAATATAACCAATAGGCTGAGGTAAGCAGCTTTTTTTTTCCTTCACAGAGCTGTTCAGAAATTATTCTCCTCTCTGTTATTTCTTTTTCTCCTTGTGTAGACATCTGAGTGATTTTGAATATTAATCAGGGCTCCAAATGATTCCCGAGCGCGGCACCGCTGCTGCTCACCGCTCCCTCAGGGGGAGGGTCAAATGTGGAGAACAAATTTCACACACTCAGGACCGTGACGGTCAGTGGGACTTTAACTTCAGGGCCACGGGCCTGTGTCTCTTTGCCTCTACTCGGCAGCTACTAGGGCCTCGTTTTAGGCCCGAATCTGACCTTTAGTACCAGTGTCTGGGTGGGTGGAGCATGTCGAGTGCTATCTACATGAATGCCAAAGGTTTCCCAGCAGAACAATGCACTGTAAGAAGATAATAAATGTTATTCACTTCAGCTGCCAGTGGTTTTAATGTTTAGATTGATCGGTGTACATGTCGCTGCATAACAAGAAACACGGGTGTTTAATACCTGGTAACAGCGTTGTAAACATGCTGGTTGATTTACAGTAGCAGGAGCTGTCTGACCCATATCATATCACTGATAACCATAAACACCTGTTTAACAGTGATAACATTCAAACTGGGTGCAGGAACTGTCGTGATGTTCATGTTCTTCATATGTATTTTGTATTGATCTGTTTGTGCTGCTTTTGTTTACCAGCATGTTCGTGTATTATCGTGCTGATTGTATAGACCACAGAACATCAACCTGCCAAAATTCTTACATTCTCCAACTGTTAAAATGTGAAGCGAATATAATGAGTAAAACGTCTGGAGTCCCCCTTGCGGGTTAGCTGTGGATTCCAAATCCAAACAAGTAAGTTTTGGAATAAAATAGAGAATTTAGAAGTGCATGGAAAGATGTGTTTGCTTTCACTGCAGCTCTGCAAAGCTAAAGTACCAAATAATCACCAATGGTGCCCTGCACAGTGACCGAGTGGTAAGACATAATGAATGCTTATTTAAACTATAAGGCTGATTTAGACTTAATGGGCTATTTGTTATAGGGCTCAAATAAGTATTGCAGCTTTTCTGTGTGTGAAGCGTCCATGTTTTTAGAGACATGGGTGGAAACTGTCAGAGAAAGTTGTCTGGTGCGTGAAGGCGTACAACCGCAGGGTGGTAATTCTAGTCTAAGAAGAAACTTTGTCAAAAAAATTGGAAAAAAAATATAAATATCGCTTTATAAGTGTAGCATATTGTAGAGACGTGAGCAGTGGTGATCAGATACATGTCTGTGATGATGATGATCTGATTGGATATCAGGTTTAAATGGAGACCCAGATGTGTGACAGATTATTTAAAAAATCTGGCACTTGACACCAGCAATAACTGATCTTCAGTTGAATGATTCTCGGGTAATTAGTCATCGTTCCTCTCAGACATGTGGCTTTCATTCTCGTACAGTTTGATTAAAGCAACGTGTACCGAGTGAATAATCATCACATCATTATCCATGTCAGACTTGTTGAAAAGTTAAAATCCAATTTCAACATTTGAGTCATCAATAAACCAACTTTAAAAAAGCAGACAGACAAATATTTGTCTTCAGAATCACTCTGATGTCAGTAGAGCCATTATGGGAACAGTTGGGAACCTAATTAGCAGTAACTCGTGGATGCCAGTTACACAACACTGCCAAACACAAAGCAGCAGAATGCATCATTTTCCCTGGTTGCCTCCATTCAAGACATCCCCAGAGCACGTATTTTGTAAGGACTGCAGAGATTCAGAGGAAGTGTTTCACATGTTTGTTTCATAATTAAGAACCAGAAATCTTTTTTCTTTACAGTAGAAAAGAGAATATGCGGTGCATTTTTTTATTTCTGCATCCGTACCTTGCTCACCGAGTGGAGCCGACCTGCTTTCATGCAGCGCAAATAAAAAGCATCAGGACATTGTAAATGTGTTTGGCTTAATTCAATCCGTAACAGACTCTGTTTTTGTTTTGCTCTCCATCCACAAAAATTTTTGACATGAGAATCAACAGGAAGCGTGGGGCGTCAGTGGATAAGTGGATAGAGCAGGCGCCCCATTTATAAGGCTGTTGCCGCAGTGGCCCGGATTCGTCTCTGGCCCTTTGCTGCATGTTACTCCCTCTCTCTCTCTCCCACCTTCACATTTGACTGTATCAATTAAAGGTAAAAATGCCCTAAAAAATATCTAAAAAAAAAAAAATGTATGTATGTATGAGACACAGAGCGGAGACTCCTGGTGGAAATCCACTTCCCAGAGAGCCGATCGAGACGCATTAATAAACTTTCTCTGTTGTTTGTATTTCAGTGGTGTGCGGCATGTCTTGATTTCACAGGATTTTTTTGTTTTTTCTCTCATAGAAATGTTCGTCATGAATTTTGCAAATGGTGGGACACAAATCAGAGACAGATCGACGGAGGGAAAAAAAAAAAATCTGCTCTGCTTTTTTTCCATGAAAACTTTTCTCAGAATTCTCAGATCATCATCTCACTGATTCGAGAAACAAGAGCAGATTTTTAGAATTGTTTTCCTCAAGTGAATGGATCACACTTCCGTACAGACCCAGCCAGCAATTATCCAGAGGTTCAGAGGGAATCCAGATCAGATCATATTTTGGGACGAGTACGGTCGACTGTAACAATATGGAACCTTTCTAGGAACGGGCTGGTGGAGCTGTGTGAAAGTTTAAAGGGTCTGTTCCTATATCCTTCCCCAAGAGTCGAAAATAAGATTTCCAAAAAGAAAGGAAAGGAAGCTGACTTTGTAAGAATAAATGAATAAATGTAAAAGTTGTGTGAGAGACATGGATCTCTTAAGAGGAAGCAAAGAGGGGCTCACAGATACTGCTCTTGCATATGGCCCAGAATTTGGTGCTACGTCCCTGATTATACTGCCTGAGGTCTGTGTGAGTTTCTGTGACAGAATGGGTGTTTTTATGTTTTTTTGCTGTTGTTAAACACAGTCCCCTGTGACTTCAATTCATCAAGAATTTTATCTGTTACATTCATCAAAAGCACAGGGGAAAAAATTGTTTCCTTCATGAATCCAGCGTAACAGCGAGAAACTGATGTACTTAGGAGTGTGAAGTACTTATCACAGCAGTGAATAAAAGTCTTTATTCTACAGCAACGTGTCTCTCCAGAAACAATGTCCCTTGTAATCGGGATAATCCACAGCGAAGACTGTGAGGCGTTTTCACTGGAATTATTTACTTCTGAGGAAACACTTCCAATAAAAGGTCTTCACAGAAATGTTTACTTCCACTGACCACTTACATGAAGTCTTGGATATTATTTTTAATGCAGCAAACTAAAATCTGATGACTAACATTTAAAATCGGAGACTTTGTTGTTATCGAGGATTCTGAAAATTCAAGGAATCCTTAGACGTTTTTTCAGAATTGTATTTGGGTTGATTTGTTTTTGTTGATCTGAAGCTGTGCCACAGTTTCAAACACACGGCTCACTGCTGGTAATTTTTCAAGCAAGCATGAATTGCCCATGGGTTTGTTTAACCTTACACACACTTCCTCTATGGAAAGAAGTGTGACGGAGGAGCTTGTTTAAAGAGGTACAGCTTGGTTTAGTGTCATAAATCAGCTGTAAACAAACTTTCTCTTAATGGATTTAAATCCTTTTTACGTGGTTTCTATGCTCTTCCATGTACTCCATATGTAAGTAATGTAAAGGAGACAGAATTACTTGTCCTCCTTGACTTTAGTGCAGCTTTTGACACTATTGATCATCCTCCTAAACAGGCTCCATACCCATCTCAATGTTCCAGGCACCGTTCAAGTCTCATGTCGGCGTGCAGCCTCGTTCTATGGACGATAAACCAGGTGCAGACTTCCATCTGTGTCACAGCTGATGAGGAAATACAGCGAGTGCTAGACGGAGTAGTGAGTGACAACAACCCCGCCCACATTTAAGAGGAATGTCTGAACAGAGCAAGGGTCTAGGTACCGTGTCTGAAGGGTCACTGTTGGTTCCAAAGGTGCTGGACTGAAAGGGTTTGGAGGAAACTGAGCTTATGTGTCCCTGGGTGAGTCGTTATTCTCTAAAATTGAGGTCAGTTGTGGTGTCCCCCAGGGGTCCATTCTGGGACCCACTCTTTTTAACTCTTTCCCAACCATTGATGAGATATTCCTGCAATCCATGTTTTCACTGCTATAAGAGGGGTCACTGTTACACATCTTGTGAAATAGAACATCATTGCTGTGTCCAGAAACAAACGAAGAAGAAGATCCGCTGGAAACCGGAGGAAGATTTGGCAGCTTGTGAACTGCACGAAAATGCCAGCCCTGATGGAAAAGTTTACAGCTGCACAAGCTGTGGCGATGCTGATGGACCCAGACTCTGACACTTCCTGATTTGATCAAGATTCTGAATCTGATTTGGATGAAGGAGCAAACAAGTTTGGTGGGACGAAACACGTGTGTGGTTGTGGCTGCTGTTATTATTAGTCATACTTCTACTGTTATTATACACATAAGATTATTGTCAAATACATATACTATCAGATATTAATATATACTTTCAACATAGCCATGATAAGAATTATAATATTATAACTTAAATTAATGTTGTTGTAAGCTACTGTCATTACTGTCTGTCCTGCATCTCTCTCTGTCTCATTGTGTCATACAGATTACTGGTAATTTATCATGTTGATCTGGTCTGTCTGACATCTATTGCACGTCTGTCCCTCCTCAGTTGCTCTTTCTGAAGTTTGTAACTTGCTCATGCTTTTATTTCAAGCAGACTTGACTACTGTGACGTCTTGTTTTCAGGCCTCTTACAGAAACCTTTGAACAAACTGCAGACGATCCAAAATGCAGCAGCACGTCTGTTCACCAAGACTAAACACTGAGAACACATTACTTCGGTTTTCTTGTCATTGGCTTCCTGTTCATCTTAGAATTTTCACATTTCACCTCGTGATGATAACGTTTCGAGCCTCCACTCTTCATCAGATCAGTGGAGGCTCGAAACGTGAAATAAATTCAATTAATAGGAGCTGTGCAGTGTGCGAGTCTTCTTCAATGTTCCAGTCACAGACTTTTTGAGCTCAGCACCTGCACAGTTTTGTTAATGGATGTGTGTGCTTGTCACTGCTTTGAAGCACTTTGAGTTGCACTTGTAATGTAAATAAAGTTATGATGATTATTATTATCAATCTGAATTTATGTTGCTGCAGACCTGTGTCTCTTCACTCTTTATCTCAGTGATGAAATGAGTTGGAATATTTTTTGATAACTGTTTAACGCACAGGTGTCGTTCTGGCGAGCTGAGATTGTCCTGAAGGGTTCGATATGTTTGTCTTGTTCACTGTTAAAATACCAGATAAGTTCACGGTCCACTCAACTAAGCTGACAAGTTGGACGGACACAAAATTTCACCCTAAAGCAAAATTCTTTCTGTTTCTCTTTAGAAGAGCAGTAACCAGACCGCAATAATATCTCTGAGCAAGTTTCCACATGTGGCAGTTAACATGTGCGCAGGGGTGTCAGAGCGGGACTGAATGTCCAACTGGAGGGGAGTACACCATCTGTTTTTAAATCCTGTCTTCAAACACACTTTTATTCTCTGGCTTTTAACCCACAGAGTGTTGCCTTTTATGTTATTGTACTTTTGTCTTTATTTTGTTTTTCTTTTAATCATTTTGTGTTTTCCTTTTTTTATGTAGTCTCTGTTTTCTCTGCATTATTAATTAAATTCAATTTTTTTTATTCTTTCCCTTTTTTTCTTTTATTTATTTATTTTTATTGTTTTTGATTTTTCCTGTGTTGTTACAATACAACACAATAATGTTTATTTGTTTAAGAAGGGACAGTGTACATCAATAAATATTCCTTTTAAAGAAAAGAAAAAAGAAAATGCAGATGCACCCAATTGCAGCCAGGGGCTGATTTACATTGGTGGTCCCTCTGCCAGATGTTTACCAGCATAGTTCCTAAAAGGTAGTATAAAATCAATACAGTACACATATATATATGGTTTATGGTTTATATGGTCTCTGTGTTTTCCCTGTGTTATTGTTTTATTTAATTTAATTTATTGTTTGTATCGTCTTTGCCTTTCTCCTGTTGTTTAAATGGTCTCTGCATTTCCCTGTTTTAGCTTTTATTTAATTTAATTTGATTTAGATTAGTTACATTTTATCTAATTTTATTTGTTTTTATTGTCTTACTATAAAACTGTGTTTGGTCTCTGTGTTGTCTCTGTGTTATTAATTAAATCTTATTTTTTATTCTTCTTTCTTTCTTTATCCCTGTTTTTTTAATCTGATTTTGTTTATTTTATTTTTTAAATCATCTGTGTGTTTTCCCTGTGTTATTTTTTTTATTTTATTTAATTTATTGTTTGTATCGTCTTTGTGTTTTCCCCTATTGTTTAAATGGTCTCTGCATTTTCCCTGTTTAGCTTTTATTTAATTTTATCTAACTTTATTTGTTTTTATAGTCTTAGTATAAAACTGTGTTTTGGTCTGTGTTCTTAATTAAATTTTTATTTTTTATTCTTCTTTCTTTATTCCTGTTTTTTCTTAATCTGATTTTGTTTATTTTATTTTTTAAATCCTCTTTGTGTTTTCCCTGTGTTATTATTTTATTTCATTTTCTCAATCATCTTTGTGTTTTAGTTTTTCATGTAGTCTGTGTTTTCCCTGTTATTTTATTTTATTATATATATATATATTATTTTTTTTTTAAAAGCGCCCCCTCTGGCCTGCGACGTCACTGCGTGTGACGTAAGCAGGTGTGTCCTCCAGGTGAAACTTCGTCCTTTAATTAAATCAATATTAATTAATGCGAGCTGAAGACTGTTACCTCCGTGAAGACCTCTGCAGTCAGGTCAGAATAAAACTGTCAAAAACAAACTAAGGTTTTAAAGTTGTAGAAGCTAAATAACCGGAATTAGATCGTGTTTCTGCGATTTTAGTTGCAAGTTAGTGATTTTGTGAGATGCTAACAGGAGCTAACGTTAGCTGGCAGCAGTCCTGGAAGATGGAGACAACAAATGTCCTGGGAAACTATATGACGTGGATTTAAATCACTACACTTAAGTTAAGGTAAGAGTGTCTCCTGCTGCTGACAAATGTGACCCAACGTGTCTGTCTGTCTGTCTGTCTGTGGCTCCTGAGGCTGGAGGCTAAATGCTGCTGTGGCTCCGTCTATTTCCTGGCTGTTTCTCTGTTGATGTTATGGGGTCAGCTGGATGTTGAAGTGTGTCCCAGTCTGTCTGTATGTTTTAAAGCAGAGACACAGTCTGAACACATTTACACATTTTACTTTCCTCAGTATTGAAGCTGTTTATTATCAGTGATGTGTTGTAATGCTGAAGGCTTTTGTCTCTAAGCTGGACTGCGCCATCACTTTTAACTGGTTATTGAATATTGTAGGCCTTTTATTTTCTGTGCATGACATGAACCACACATGAGAGTGGTGTGTAAGTCATGCATGTTAAACCGCACATGCATTAGTAACCTTTAAAGGTCCCGTATACTACAGAGTCAGATTTTCATGTCTTTGTAAAAAGAAAGCAGATATTGGTGCGATAGATACACCGTGAAAGTATCAGTCAGCTCAGTCCACACAGTGTGTACTCAGAAACTGTCTTTAAAAGAGCCGTCAGGATTTCTGTGAATTTGTGATGTCACAACTATACCGTAAAGATCGATGCATGAACAATAATCACTTCCAGGTAGAAAACTAGCAGTTGATTACAGCTGCTGCGATACGTAATATTGGCAAGCTTGTTTATTTCTGTTGTCATTTTCAGTCGTAACTGTGACACTTAAGGATATTCAATTAAACATGGTGGTCCGACCGATCTGATGTCTGTGCTGTGTTGAATTTTATGTATTTTGTTGCTTTGCTATCACGTTTGATGAATCATATCTACCTGCACAGAAGCTGCAGCCAAAATGTTTTCTGATTACCTGAAAAGATCTATATCTTTGTAAGCGTACGCTATATTTAGAATATTTTTCCCGCTTTAGCTTACACTTGGAGGCAGCGGTTGATGAGCAACTCTGTATTCTGCCAACTTAATGTAAAATCAGGGTTTCCTCTACATGTAATTGATCGTGAAGCACCGCCACGTCAAAATAAAGGCCGCCACGCCTTCAGAATGCTGATTTTTTTTTTTTTTTTTTCATATGTTAAAACGATGTAAAGTATATTGTATCAATGGATATACACATATATAGCCTATATTTGCGCACATATACTTACCATAATCAGAGTTTGAAATGATAATTTAAATATCATGAAATATTATGTGACACTATGCTGCAATTAACTTAAATTTTGAAAGTCATCACCTGCCTGTCTGTCTGTGGAGCGCTCAAGAGTGGAGGGGAGGCAAAGAGACGACAGTCCTAAGCAGAGGGAGAGAAAAGGGAGAGAGAAAGCGTAAGCAAGGCTAAGTTTGATTCATCTTTTGTTCAAGCCTGTGAAAGTGACCCTAATGTTAACGTTCCCGCTGTCTCTTCCTGTCACTTTCATCACGCTGTCATCATCTGAACAAACGGCACTGAGCTTTTATTTGCTCTCATAGCTCCTTAGCTTTGTTTTAAACTCGGTGAAACTTAACTTCTCATCACTTTGTGTAATATGGATGCAAAATGGCTTAAGTGAGTCCGGCCCGTCCCTCTAACTGCAATTATGAGCCCGAGCCCGGTTTAAACCCGACATTTTTTGTAAGGATACGAACGTGGACACTAAAAGCTGACTCTTGTCTTTCTTTGCATGGCAAGCCTTCGTCATGTGCCTCTGAAGTGTCGAGGTCCCGTCTTTTTGCTGTCATATACCAGCATGTGCTGTCATATACCGCACATTCAAGATCAACAATATTCGACACACTTTTAGTTGTTTTTATGTGTAGGTGAGGACAGACCTGAGGAACAGGCAGCATCAATGGGCCCCCTCATACAACAGAGCCTTTGAGCTCTTTTTAAAAATGTCAAGAAAAATAAAATGCTCTCAACCAGGCTGCAAACTGTGCTTAGATTAAGCTTCAGCTGTGTAGTGAACAAATAGTGTATTTATTATTAGATGGCTAAAAATAAAATACATTTAGTTGCTGACCATGTCCACAGCTTGAATTTGCAAATCCTGGGATGGTGTAGGCATGGCCTACCTTACTCTGCCTCTGATTGGCTTATCCTAACATTTTTACCCTTACCCTAACCAATCCCAGTCCTCTTGCCTAAACCAAGCCAATACAGCCATTGAAGGCAATGAGTACTCATAGGAGGAGCTCATAGGAGCCTAGGTTTTGCAAATTTGCGTCCAAACTGGTGGCGTGCCAGCTGACATATACTGTATGTAATATACCGTTTACAGAAAAGTACCTCATGCAAAAAATCTAAAATAACCCTTTAACTAATAGGGTGAGGAACCAGGGACAGAAATCCTACACTCCACATCTGTGTTATTAGTTTCATGTTGCCGTAATCTGTTAGTGTTTTAGCATTGTTCCTGACCTTGACAAATAAACTAAGAGATAAAACAGATTAATGTTTTGAAACCAAAATTAGTATGGCCTGCGCTCACAAAATATTTCACAGATGTTGGTCCCTGAGGTCAGAAAAGAACCGGGCAAAGAAGCTTTTAATACGCTGCCTGGTCTTCCTGGAATAATGCTCAGAAGGACCAGAAGTTGTCCGACTTAATCAGGTGCTACGGGGAATATAAGTCAGTTTTAATAGATTGAGGAAACAGCAGACATGCACAGTGTAATTGCTCCCAGAGGGAAACTGTGTGAGTTCATTCATGGCCCAGATCACAGAGGTTTGTAGGTTGCAGAATGTGAGGCACACCGCATTGCCTGGAAAAAATAAAAATAAAAATTCAATGCCACTAGTAATTGCGTGTAGCAACGCAAAATCAGCGAGCAAAAAGCTTCATTCTCGTTAAAAACAATTACGAAAACCTGCACTCAGCTGCTAAAACACTTTCTGTGTGATCTGGGCTTTAGTAGGGGTGAAACGATTCATCGATCTGGATATCGATTAAATGGTCAGCGATCCAATATTGTCGATGCAAAGTGAAAACATTGATCTATGTAATCATTTTTAGCTTTTATTTGGAAATTCTGTGTCACTGTCAAACAGCAGCAGACAGATGGCAAATAGCTGAGAGAAAGACAAAGACCATAACGTTATTTACTCAGGGATAAATCAGCAGGGAGGAACTATTTTGGATTTCAGAGAAAATACAGGTCAACACACGGAGCACATGCTGTATGTAAACAAAGCTGTTTGGAGAAAAAACACAACGTAATGTTAGTTGCCTGGACGGCGTCTCACTCCGCTAACTTCTCACTGCAGCGACATCAGCTGCTGTTTCAACAATGTTCGGATGAAAAACCGTGCATGTAGGCTGAAATCCAATCGAGCTGTTCTGTCGAGAGACAGAGAGACTTAAAACAACAGTGAGGACGAAAAGTATTGATGTTACATGTTATTTGTTAAGATATGAGAAAAGGAAAAACGTCTGCTCACTGCTAGGCTAATGTAAACATGCTTAAGCTAATAATGTGTGACTAGTGAAAATCAACTGTTGTGTCTGTGGATCCTGACAGTTGTTACTGAGCTGGGGTTCAGACTGTTGGTAAAGGATCTTGTTGTTTCATGTCTGTTTGGAAAAGTTTAAAGTCAACTTTACTGCACTAATTATTCATGTGTTGTTTCTATCTTTTATGGCCAAAAGCAAAAAATAAAGGGGTGGCGGCTTCCTCTGTGACAGACTGTGTTAAATGGGCAGATAATATTGTCTCATATTGATCACAGGCACCTGAATCGTATCAAATTTAGCTACAAATTCCTGTCATTGCGCCACCTTTGCATTTTACACAATACCAAACAACAGCGGCTTCATGTCGCTCCAGTGTGTCATTTCAGACAGCATGCTGGCATCAGGCAGTCAAAAGAGGCGTGACAGATTTGACATGTAACACAACAGCGTCAGCCTCGAGTGTGACATGTAACACACGTGTCAGCAACTATTTCTAAACAATTAACAATGGCATAACATGTAACAATAATTTACGGTTCCTGTTATATGGCAGCTGATCTCGTCCTCTGCTTGGAGAGTCAGGAGCTCTTGCACCTCATTTTCACTATTTTCGCCCGCTGTTTTTCTTTGAGTTAGCTGCTAATTGCTATCAGCTACTTTTTAAATCTCTCATGGTGGGTTGCACACATAACATATTGTCAAAACGTCACACTCGTGCTGCTCATGATCCCGTCCTGCTGGCTGTGCCATTGATACAGCAGTTGTTTTGGTGCCATTACTGTCCCCGCTGTCGGCTGAAAGATGAAACAACTCTGTCCCTTCATTTCATTATTGCACCTTTTATAGCCATTTAAATTCTTAACACCAGCCACATTAATACTGTTTATCTAAACCACATTCAAATCCTAAAACCTTTTCTAAACACTCAAACAGCCCTTTGGAGATTTCCCCAGGCTCCTCAGTGTAAATACAAATATACTCAGTAGGATCATGATTTAAACAGCGCCTCTGTTTTTTACTACATGACATGTAGCTATGATAAAGGTCTAGTTGGTGCACTACACTGTGAGGTGTGCTGATATAGAGAGGTCACAAAGACACAAAATGCTGAGGTTACAGACAGCAGAACAATGCTCTGTCTTGTCTCAAATAGAGGAAGTACTTATCTCTTAGACAAGAGAAAGTCCTGTAGTTAGGTTTATGATATCATCTTATCATTGTCTCCATCTGCAGTAAATGTCTTTGCAGACGGCCTTTATTATTGGCATTTGGTAAAAATAAATCTGTCTGAAACTGTGGCATGTTGCAGTTAAATGGTTTCATGTGATTCAGACACAGAATGTTGGGCACCATGTGTGTTCACTGACGTTACACTGTGCAAAGTGCACATTTCCCTCCAGGACTCGAGGCAGACGTTGTGTCAAAGTGTTGACATACATGAGGCTGTCTTCACCGTGTGACTGAGGAGGTAACAGAAGCATGAATATGAATATCTCACCTGTCATCACGTACTGTAAGATGAAAGAGTGAGAGGAAAACTTAGCTGACTCTGTGTTTCGTTCACATCATTAACATTTTCCCAAGAAGTGCTTGTTATAAATAAAGTGTCTGTGGGCGTGCACCTCCGTTCGTATCGTCTCAGTTGATACTCTTTGAAGACGCTCCGGTGAGATCCTGCTGACATCTGCAAGAAAATGTATAATAACAGCTCAGTGTTTAGCTGTTCATCTTCAGTTGTCTTTATGCAGGAACAATTCATACACACCTATGTGCGTGTTGAATTCTGATGAATGTGCTTTTTATCCTTGTTCTCTTCTCTGCTGTTATCTGATCAGCAGTGTCAGTATGTCCTCAGGGCTGCAGCCAACTTATTTTCATTGTATGTTGACTTGTTTTTTTACAACAGTGAAAAATGCCCATTATGATTTTTCCAGAGATTAACTCAATAATATCTTTTAAACTGTTTGTTTTGTTGGACCTACACTCCAAAACTCAAAGTTACTCAATCAGTATTAAGTGCTTTTGAGCAGAGGCCCATTTCACTAAAGCTCAGAAATCCAGGATGATGGATATAGATAAAGCGAGGCTTGTCTCGTCTCGTCTGTGCGTCCTGGCTTTGTCTGTTAAACACTGGCTAATCCAGGCTGAGGAGGGAGGTGTGACTAGGTGAAGCCAGGTGCAAGTACTTTGGCTAACTGTGCATTCATGGCTTTCTTCTACAGAACATGAGGTCGATCACAGATTTACTGATGTTGAAGCAGAACAGTGCTGAATACTTAAAACTCAGCGAGCAACAGCAAATAATGGGAGCTTACAAAGACGCAAAGCACATACAGTAACATGAAAAAAAGGACACACGGTTGCTGTAATAAAACGGTGACAAGAAGCATGGCAGACTACACCTTTACAACTTTATCAGCAACTTCTAATCATGTCAGTAATAAAGATATCAAACCTCTGACAACAATATGAAGAGCAGTCTTGATAAACACAACCGCAGCAATGACTGTCACATAAATAAGGCTGATAGAAATAAGGCAAAATACAAACAGAAGATCATGGAATAACTAACAACACATTGGTTTCTGACAGATCACGATTAATTAAGCCTGGCTCTTAGCCTGGGCTGGTGCAGGGTAGCTGCGCAGAAAGAGTCTCCATGATAACATATTTGCTGCTGCTTTTGTGAAAACCACGTCACGGCAAGATTCAACAAGATTTACTGGGAAATCCCAGCTTTATCTTTATCTGCTATCTTGGTATCATAAAACAGACCCCAGGCATGTTTTTGCTTATATGAATATAAAAAATAGTTTTGATAAAATAACAAGAAATAAAAAATAAGTAGTAAAGTAATGAAGAAAAAACTAAATAAAAACTAAGAAATGAATGAAACCTTTTTATTCTTTGAGCCATCATTTAGGATGTGCAGGAGTCCTGCTGTCGGTCTGGTCTCTCCTGCCTCTCACAGCATGTTCAGAGATCTTTGTCTTTGCGTTGCGGTGTGAAGTCTACCACCTCTGGTCAGACGGAGCCGAGCACCCAGGTGGCAAACTCAGCTTTAAAGAGGACAACGCGATGTGTGTTAGCTCAAGACCTTACAGGTCCTTTTGGTTGGTGGGCTTCACTGACAACTGAGTGATGTATTGTCTGCCCTCCCAAAATAAGCTGATCTGCCTTGTTTGCGGTGCGACTCATCGATGTGCTACCAACGCGCCAGGGTCAGGGGGAGCAGGCCGAGTAAATAAACAACAGTGGCCTTTCACTGTTCGAGCAGAACTACTGTTTGATGGTTGCTGGGAAACTGGACGGCCGACAGCCAGCTAGCTACTTTGAGTTTGATCATCTAACCTGCAGTGACCTGAGCAGGTTTGTGTCATCAGTGTCGGGTCAGGCTTGAATCGGACGTGGTTAAAGATACAGAGTTCCCACAGTCGTGAAATTCCTGGAAAGGTTATGAAATTGCAGAAACTGTTTTCCAGGCCTGGGAAATGTTTGAAATGTGAGCAGAATGTTTTGGATCAGTTTTAAATATAAAAATGAATTCTAAAGCTCAGTTCAAACAAAGATTCACGACGAGACGAGTTGTAACAGGAACTACTGTCAACGCTCCGTTCTGCATCGTTGTAAAAAGCTGCTGGTTCACAGGAAGTGACTACGATGAGACGATGATGAAAGCTGACTGGCTGTTGAAACTTGCTGCTTTGCATGCTTAAAAACCGCCAGCCATTTGACCAGCTGAGTGTCAGGTGACACCACCAGCCGGCTTGAGTCGAGCTCAGACCAGCCAGTTCACACCGCTGACACTTTTCTCTGCAACGTTCGAAAATGGTTTTGTCTCGTCGCAAATCTTTGGTCTGAACTGGACTTAAGACGCATTGTGATTCTCTCCTGAAAGATTTATGTGTATAAAGAAAAGGTAATATTCGGAAATTAAAAATGTAAAAATGGGTGAAATGTAACAGATGTAAACACAGGCATTGTGTTGACATACTAAGCGAGGCTGCTTCTTGAGTTCTGGTGATGACTGACCGCGTGATAGTTACAACCTGACGGCCGCCCCCTGGCTTAAAGTGTATGGAAACACTTTGACTTCTGTGATAAACTCAAGTTGTGTAGTATTTTGTAAAATATTTTGGGAACACAACAAACATGAGTCAGTTGTATTTGCTGCCAAACAAATAATTATACAAGTGATATCAGAGTCATTATCCATGAGATAAATAATTGGAACAGTAACAATAAATGTGTTAAATAAAACCTTTCAGGTGACGCAACTCTACATGTACATTTATTTGTTTTAGATAATGGATAATTACAAATACGCTGTGTTTTAAGAGTAGCAAGTAGTCACACAGCGTGGAAAAATGCACAGAAATTGTTTTAAATTTGCATGGTAACCCTTTGAATCTAATCGTGAGGTGCGGAGAGATTCCCACTCTAGCTTGAATAAGCAGCTTCCATACAAACGATAAACTACTCTTAATCACCTGCTATAAATCATCCTGAGAGGACTGTTCCTCTTATTTCATCACTCATCAACTCTTGAACTTGTCATCACTTTATTATTTTCTCACACTGAACATTGTGTCATTTCATCAGTGCTCATTTCTGTGGAATTTATGTGATGCAGACAGAGTCTTCTGTCAGTTACACACCGTGGGTGTCGAATCTTCTTCCTCTCACTTCCTGCCGACACCTCCGTAGGCAGCAGTTCTTTTTGTTTGTCCACCCACAGTGGCTGCAATCCAATTATTTTCCTGTGATGTTTTCTCAATCACACATTGAGACAAACAATACTTTGATTAATTCATATGACAAAGATTTGAATATTTATAACATTTATAAGTACAATTATTATTTAATCAAGGTTACAACTGCTTCACATTAATAAAGACAAGACAGAGCTCACGCCAGAACAATAAAATACCTGCAATAACTTTACAACCCCTGAAAAATGTGGTTTGAAATGAATTAGGCTAAAAACTGACAAGGCACAGAAAAAAATTAGTTTATAAAAATTATTACTGTCAAGCAAGTTGAAATTGAACCATGCTGTTCTGGGCGTTGCAGGAGGAGACAGCAAACACCACGTCTTTAGTCTTAAGGCTCAGTTATTCTTGCTTTACCTACGAAAATAGATTTGTCTGTTTCAAACATTGTAAATGTCACTGCCCTCATACTTCCACGCAAACTCCATGTTGGCATGGATACAGCCAATAGGTGACATGAAAAGGGCGGAGTCAAAAGTTTCACACAACAACAAACGAGGTGACGGTGGAGGGTGTCATAATGTGCCACCTTTAAATGGAGGCAGAGTTGAAGATGGTGGTGGTCTGTGAGGACATTATATACATCCCAACATGTGCACGGAGAATTCTTTTTACTGAATTACCATTTTATTGTGTTCCACCATTAATGAAGTTTGTTCGTCGTCTCCTACAGTTGTATTTCGCTTGAACTACGCCACACTGCCTCCATGACCTCCGGTGGTTCTGCTCTGTTCAGTCAGTGTCTGTGTGCTTTCAGAAAACGGACACAAATATGGATGAAATGAACGTAGAGATCCTGTTTGTGATATTCATGGATAGGATCTCAAGAGGTTTGCGGCCGAGTGTGGTGCGGTCGGGATGAGAGTCAGCACCTCCAAACCTGAGGTGAGGTGGAGAGCTCCCTCTGGGTTGGAAAAGAGTTGCTGCTCCAAGCAAAACAGTTCAAGTATCCTGGGGTCTTGTTCACGATTGAGGGTAGAACAGAGCATGTGATGGATCAGCGGTTTGTGCAGTGATGCGGGCACTGTGCCGGACTGTCACGGTGAAGAGGGAGCTGAGCCGGAAGGCAAAGCTTTCAATTTACTGGTCCATTCCGTCCCAGCCTTCATCTATGGTCATGAGCTGACTGAAAAAATGAGATCACAGATACAAGTGGCTGAAATGAGTTTCCTCTTTAGGGTGTCGTAGAGATAGGGTGAGGAGTCAGACATCTTGAGGGAGCTCGGAGTAGAGCCGCTGCTCCCTCATGTCGAAAGGGGTCATTTGAAGTGGTTTGGCATTCCAGGCACGTCCCTCTGGACGGAGGCCCCGGGGCAGACCCAGAACACACTGGAGGGATTATAGATCTCATCTGGTCTGCGAACACCTCGGTGTCGCCCAAGAGGAGCTGGAAAGTGTCACTGGGGAGAGGGTGAAAATGGATGGATTGCTGTAGAGTATGGAGGAAAGGTTTCATTTGTTTCTGTATCTAACATTGAGCAGATATGGCCCTCATGGCCAAAAGTATGTGGACACATTTTTGTGCACTTCTGGTCTTCAGGGCTGTTGTCTTTGTTCCATCTGGACCTCTCTGCTCCAGTCAAGGCAATGATTCAATTAAAGGCAACGCTTAAAAAAATCTAATAACTAATTTATGGTGGAGGGAGGGTCATGCATTTTCCACCAGTCACTCAGGGAGGCTCAAGAAAAAATATCTGGAACTTCGGGGAGGATCGAAATAAGAATAAAAATGAAGTCACACGCCAGCCACCACCTTCCTCTGATACATTTAAAACAGTCCCTAATGAAAACGTATTTACGATAATAATGAAAACTATTTGTCCTGTGGTAGAGCACATTTTCAACAGCTTCAGTGGTCTGTGTGTCAGTTCGCTGTTGGAGAGAAAAGAGAGTGAGACAGTAGTATCAATGCGCTAAATGAGCATTGAAACCAATTCAAATATTAAGGATCAATACATATTAATAAATTGATATTTTGGTTAATACTAGTGCAAACTGTGTACTTTAAAATTAACAAGTAGAATTTTAAAGTTTATCGTCGCATCGACTGGAAACCATTTCAAAGGGCTAAAATGCCATGCTACATAAAGTTATGTGATCTCTCATTTGTGTTTTGCAGTAACATGCTTTGCTGCTCTGACGGGTAAATATAGTTACAATAATCAATTCTGGGAAAGATACAAAGAAAAAGAATTTCTCAAAGTCAGAAGATTCTAAAAAAAAACCCCAACTAATCTTTTAACTATTTTAATTTAATAAAGACATTACTTACATTACATAACTTATTTAATTGCTTTGTGTAAACTGTTTATATTGAAGCAGTGGTTGAACTGGTTTCAGTGCTCCGTGGTGCAGAGCAGTGTCGTTCTCTGTGAGAGGTGCAGCAGCAGGGTATAAAATTAGATTTTTGACCTACCTGCCATTTACCGGCCAAAATGTGTTTTTACCGGCCACTGAGCTGTTCCCAATCACGACCTTAACTAGAACAGATTTCCACTGAACAGAATAAGGCATGAAGATAATTGTTATTTGTCCCTGTTTTTTAGTACGGAACTATATAAATGAAGGTTTCAGATACTGTTAAAAGAATCACAACTTTAATTTCTTCATTTTTTTTAACTTCTTCTTCATCGTCGTCTTCTTCTTCGTCTCCTTTTTTCTTCTTCTCTTGACTGAGCGTAGGTATCCAAGACAACATGATACATTTTTAAATGTTGAATGACGGTGGACAGCGAGGGACAAATTTGAAATCCGAAACGCAATCAGTAGATCTGCTGTAGCTGTAAATTGTGTCTGTCTTACTGTTTGGCATTTATGGTGAAAGTTATATATGGCGTGTGACCTATTGATTTTAATCGCAAAACATATTTTTACCCGCATTTGGCGAGTGGCGGGTGCCAATTTTAAACCCTGTGCAGCAGTGAAGACACGATATGTGCTGTAGTTCAGGCGGAAAGATGCTGGGTTAGAGCTCAGATTCCTGCTGGGCCTCCAAGTCCACACAGCATCAAAGTTTTCTGAGGCAGATTTGTCTTATCTGGACATGAATCAGCAGCTACGTTTACATGCACAGTAACATTCTAGTATCATTCCAGATGTGACAATGATCTGAATATGATGCAGGGATAGGCGTCATTTAGGTATGGTGAGGTAGAATCGGGAGGAAAAGAAAGAGAAAGGTTCTGTAGTCATCTTACTTGAGGCGCACTGCCTGGTTGTTTTCATTGTATTGCACTTAAATAGGTCAAGAAGATGCTCATCAGTGAATCAAATTGTTTGCCACTTTGTTCCTCCGCGAGTTATGAGTTATGTGAGTTACCGTATATTTATTCAAATAGCCGCCGGGCACCTAATAGCCGCCGGGGGTTTGACCCCATACATCCTGTTTGGATGTAAAATGACAAGCAGCTCCAGCTGTACTCCTGTTCTGTATTTTGACTATGTCAATGACATGTTTGGGCATGTTAAGCAGCAAAGTTAGCGGAATATTCATGTTAACGGTTTAGCAGGAATATTGTCTTTTCCGTTGTAAGGGGAAAACTGACCATTTTCTGCATCTCAGTGTCAGCATTTGTCTTATTAAGTAGTCATTTGTGCCCTTAAATTAATAGTTTTAACCCAGGTGAAGCACTCATGTCTGTGATTTACTCACCAGGAATTCATTACTGTTATGGGATATCCCTCAAAGATTTATCAGAAGCCAGTGAAGTTGTGCCAGAGTTGTGTTCCACCTCCAGCTCTGTTCCTCCCCTCCTTCAGTCTTCTCCATTGAGACAAAGCAGAGACAGTGACTTTGAAAAGACGCCAGTAATTGTCGGTGTTTGTTGAATAGCTTCAGGCTCTCCATTAGACGTGCACAGACTTAAAAGCCACACAGCCGCCTGTTGTTGATAACATCTCAGACAAATATTTCCCCCCAGTTAATAAAAGTCCATAAACTTTGCATATTTATTGTCTCTTAGGAATTTCCGTCATCCGCTCACACACTTGTATCTGAGAGCTGCAAGGTGCAACTGCAGATTTAATCTGAGCTGTGTTGTATTCTTCATCAGGGGCACACAGAGAGTAATTACTGAGAGGAGAGTGATCCTGCATATCTAGGCCACGCTTGTCAGCCCATTATCCTTTAAGTCACGTGATCCTGTCAGACTGGGGCAGCTGCGTCTGAATCAAACATTTAATTTGTTTCATTCCTACAAAAAGACACAAAAAAGAAACATGTCAGGAGCACAAAGCTGTTGATAATTGAAACTCTTAAGTCCCATATACCACCCAAAGTTAGAGTAGGAGCCTGGAGCATTTCCATGTGAGAGGATGCTCCAGTTGTTGAGTGATGTGCAGGCCCCCTTCGGCAGCTTTAACATTCCTAACAGTCATCCAACAGAAGCTCCAACTACAGCATCATGGCATGTTTTGCATACTGTACACAGATACTGCATGTGTGTGCCGTCAACTCAGGGTTTCACACACAGCCACCCTGCAGAGTTTTGGTAAGCTTTGAACATACGAGACAGACAGTGTAGTTCATTAATAAATTTGATTTTCAGTCATATGCATGTTTACACGAAAGTAATATTTGAAACTGACAGAAAAGTTTTTATCAGTATAAATTTTGATAAAAGCCCCAACGATGGTAACAGAATAACTAAACCAGAACCTCTTTGTCAGATTGGTGTAAAGATCCTCTTTAAAGGTCCAGTGTGTCAGACTTAGGGAAATATAGTGGCAGCTTCTGGTGACAACTGCAGATTTGCAACCAGCTGAAACTTCCTGGTTACAATTCCTTCATTGGAGCTGAATTATCTGCAGAGAAACAAACAGACCAGCTGATTTAAAAACACTGAATAAAGCTGTGTACTGTAATTAAACAAAACTGGTTTTCCACTGCTCTCATTGCAGAGAGGCAAATGTCCCTATCTAGAGCCAGTGTTTGGTTTGTCCATTCTGGGATACTGTAAAAACAATGCACTGTAGAAACATTCTGGGATACCTGTCTGTGGGCAAACAAATCAGTCTCCAGCGTGCTGCTGTCCAGCAACCTCGACTTTGTAGGGGAGGGGGGGCGGACATGACTTGCGGCAGTATTTTGAATTTGAGTGCTGTAACCGTTTTGGCCACATTCTTACATACGGCGGCTTTCATGTTACTGACTAATAGACATGTAACGATCCATGGATATGGTTCGATATATTAGGTCAGTGATCAGTGATCCAGTATCATCGATGCAAAGTGATAACATTGATCTGTATCATCACATTCAGGATACGCTTTTATTTTGAAAGTCTCTGTCACCCTTAAGCAGAAGCAGCAAAGAGAAAGATGATGAGGATAACTTTATGTAGTTGGGAATAAATCAGCAGTGTGGAAATGTTTTGATTTTGGAGAAAATACAGTTCAACAGACAGAGCACATGTAAACAAACAACGTCACCTGCCTGGACGACGTCTTACTCCGCTAACTTCTCACTGCAGCAACATCAGCTGCTGTTTTAACAACGTTCGGCTGAAAAAACGTGTAAGCAGGCTGAAATTTCACTGAGCTGTTCTGTCATGTAAACATGTCATTTGTTGAGCTACAAGTAGAGGACAAAGGTCCCCTAGCTGCTAGGCTAATTTAAGCACAGTAAACATGCTTAAGCTAATAATGTGTGACTAGGATAAAACAACTGTCGGTGAACCGTGACAGTTGTCACTGAGCTGCATTTGATGCTTTAGTCAAACGATCTTGTTGTTTTATGTCTGTTTGGAGAAGTTTGTCTTCGGGGCTTTAACACACAGAGTCCTCAAGTTTTCGGAAACAGATGATTGTTTGGGTTAAAATGAAAAGGTTTTCTTCAGAAAGGTCTGACAGAAAGCCCTGAAGGAGAACGTATCCCATGTGCTGTTTGATGTGTGTTTGTGCAGTTATTTACATGAATTATGTTGTTTTATCTTTTATGGCCATAAATGAAAAAGAAAGGGGTGGCAGCTTCTTCTGTAATAGATTGTGTTAAATGGGCGACTGTGTCTGACAGCGCTGAAGCACATGCTGTTAGCTTTAATATTTCCTCTCCTAACAACAGTGCTTTAATGTCACGTGGCCATATTGTCACTGTAATATATTTTAGCCTCTGGTGACAGTGTGCAAACTAATAATCTTTAATGTGTTTAGATTGGAGGTGGATAAAACCAGTCGGTGGGGTAGAAGCTGCCAACAGTCTCACCTTCCTTATGTTGAATGGGACATTTCACATAATCTATCCACTGGCACGAAAGCCTCAGATGGTAACCGCACAGCAGATGTAAGTGACAGTGGAGGCCCCGGAGCAAAGTGTCGAGGAGGCTAACAGCACGTCACGCAGCATGAAAGGCTCGTCGTGACTGATAGGTTGACAGTTACATCTCCTCCAGTCAAGCTGACAGATCAGGCTCCAGCTCGGCTCGTAGGGACGACAAGTTCTCACTCTGATTTGTGACGAGTCGTTCTCACACTGTTGAAAAGTAATTATGAGAGTTTTTATACGTTGGCTTTCTGATAAACATCGGCTGCTCCATCTTTCTTCCCAGCTCATTAGATAAACACGTCGCTGCGCAATATCATAGACCAATCCATGGCAGGAGACCAGGGAGTGTGAAGTAAACATGTTGTCAGAACATACATCTGTTTTTTAAGTGGAAGATACCTGTTTGTTTGGTTGTGAGTCTGATGCCGCAGATACTTCAAGAGTCAGTCAGGGCTCCTAGAGCGAGAGCCAGTTAGATTAAAGACTTTTTAACGACATTTTCTGAATGAAATTTAACTGTATGTTCACACCAAATAGCTGAATTCGCTCTAGCGGCGCTGCTGGTAAAATATTTTTGGCAGCGGAAGCAGCTCAAGTCGCTCATGAGACTAGTCGACTGATGGCCCTGAATGATGACTGCTAGTCCACTAGGAAAATTCCTAGTTGGGTGGGGCCCTAATCGAATGTTTACCTTTATGCCGATATCAGCGTGCGATATCACAAAAGATGAATTTAACCTCTGAAAATATCATATTTACATGAGCCATGTGTTCACATGCTGCATGTCATTGAAACAGTGGCGTTAGTTGACTTTACAAGTTTTGATAGTATTTCTCATGATGTCACAAAAACTTGTGATTGGATGTTATCGTCACACTGTCCGTGATGTGTTTTTGGTCTGGTGCTCGGCACAGATCTGACACCTGTCCACCCACCTGCTCTCATCCCCGTCTCTGAAGCTCAGTGTGCTGGCATTTACTGGCAAATGTGGTGGGGCGGCACAAAGGTGCACGGGGACGCCAGTAGACAACAACCTTGGATTTTAAGGTTCATGAAATACACCTGAGTTCAGGAATATGTAGAATATTACCACAGACATTCCTCTTGTCATTTGTCACAACATCTGTGGTGCAGTAGATGATGTATTCACTCACCACAGTGATGATGGTGATTTACCGTCGTGTTTTTTCCCCTGTGATAACGTGATTGTGCAACTGATCTGTGCTGTATTGACTGATAATGACTTGATGATATTTTACAGTCTACAAAACACTGTGCAACGGCAGCTGCCATTTTTGCCATTTTGGCAACTGCCAAAATTGAATTTCCCCTCAGGGGGATTAATAAAGTATATTTAAAAAAAAAATTAAATAAAAATTATCACTACTATATGTCACTTGTTTCCTGGTTTCTTCATTGTCTCAATAAATGAAAACATAAAAACTCTTCTCAGATTATCCGTATATTCTATGGATAACCCATAAAATAACCGCCTGTGGGTCTCTGGGACTCGCCACATTGAAAACCTATTAAAATCACAGTATTACATTTTGTTTATATTCAGTGTGCAGAGGAGTCATGTTGTCAGTAACAATATTCAACAGCGTTATCACGTTATCCTGATATCACGCAGCCCTAAAATACAAGTGTTAAATGCTTTGCCTTGTGCTGGTTTCCACAAAATTTAATTGAACTGAATTGCACATGTTCTTTTCTACATTGACAGGTCACAAGATCTGTCCAGGTTTTGAAATATCTGTTTCAGGTTTCCGCACTTGTCACAATACAATGGAGGGGAATGACTTTTTAGTTTTCAGTGCTGCGTACAGCATTAATAACTCATACAAGTGTGTTTCCAGACCCACTTTTACACTCTGGATAACCCACAAATCTCACTGTGGACAGCTTTCTCAGTAGTTTTTTTACCTCTCCAAGATTTCTGCCGACCCCAGCTTTTAATTTTTTTCAGTGATATATTTCACTGTTGCATTACAATCTTAATTCTGCTCATCTTCACTGAAGTGGAAGCAGAAATCTCAAAAGCCGACCAGATCAAATCACCTGCACAGGTACAGACCACCAGAGGAAGAAAGATAAAACATGTTTTCCCACTTACATTTATATAATTTGGGTGAACTGACCTTTTAAAATTCTGTATCCTGGACCAGTACTTTACTCCATCTATGTCTCGAGCTTTCTCTTATGTTGTAAATAGAGCCTCGTAAACAAACCCTTCATTTTTGTGTCTCCTCACAGACGCTGCATCAGTGCAGGAAGTCAGATCATTTCAAAGGACAGATAGTTGCATTAGAAGCTTCGTTTAAATGACATTACATCCAGAATGTAATCGGTCAGAGAGACAAACAACAGCATACTTTTGGTACATTGGATTTCGATTTGGAACTCGATTTGGGATTTCTAATTGGATTGGCAGCGGGCCTGACGTTCTGCAAGGGATAGCTCAATGTGCCTGTGGTTTGAAATGCACAAGAATACACGATGCATGTCTCTCATCACATATCTCTGATTCATAGTTCAGAACCACCTGAAACGCTGCAGGCGTCGGCTTCACTGCAAACAGACACACAGAACAAAAGCAATGAGTTGTCATCTCACTTTATTTAATAACCTAGACCCCCACCACCCAGGGCTATTGCTTAAAAAAAAAAATCTTAAATCGTACAAAAATCAGCCACTCAGAAAGATGAGGTGAAACAAAATGTTCCAAATGTCGTTCAAAGCTGTACCTACGATTCGCGGCAGACAGTTGATTGGATGTTTCATACATGTTTAACACTGACATGGCTCCGTTGTTTAAGTGAAAAACATCTGTGGTTAAATGACACGTCGAAAATTAACAAGATAATGCATCATGAATTTAAAGCATACTGTGAGTGGTAAACAAAACATCTACAGCATTGCAGTGCATACAAACATAATAAATAACACTGGATACACCAACACTGTAAATATATGTACACAGAATGTCAGGGCTGAACAAGGTCAATGCATAGCAAGTCTCCTTAGTACCACCACAGCGCCGCTAACTTCCTGCACCTCCACCATGAAGAGCTGCACTGAGCAGAGGGTCAACAGACTGAAAATAATTATTGCACTGTGACATAAAAACAGGAACATCATGGCAGCATGATGCTCTGAATATTGTTGACCTGCCTCACAGCTACATTCAGCTCACACATAGTTAATGACTACCAGGACTGTGATAGTGCTTGTACAGAAACACAGATGTTTTTTAAAGTCAGTTATTGGCCTCTTGTTGAAATCATCAGGCGCTGGGTTTTATCATGGCCTCGTCGAAACAAGAGCAGGAGAGATTTGGGCTTTTCGAATTTTCACAAGTTTTAGCAACCTCTAGGACTGAAAAATGAAGCCAATGCATATTGCAGTTCCTCTAACCGCAACTTGAGGCTGGCTCCAAGAGCGAGTCAATCCCCAAAGACCCCCATGTTAAAATGCACCAATTTAAAAAAATTAACATGTTGTATTTATATATTTAACTTTAAAGCAGTGGCTCCCAACTGGTCCGACCACAGGGTCCAGATTTCTTCTTCGTCATTAGTTCAAGGTCCACAGTTTAATACATTTGGCATCATTCTTGCGTTTGGC
The DNA here is from genome assembly GCA_026686955.1 of Epinephelus cyanopodus. Taxonomy (NCBI): domain Eukaryota; kingdom Metazoa; phylum Chordata; class Actinopteri; order Perciformes; family Serranidae; genus Epinephelus; species Epinephelus cyanopodus. The sequence goes on from CM048917.1 coordinate 4,890,798, forward strand.
CGTGTCGTCGAGCTAGTTTGCTGTCTGTTAGTCACTCACTCCACAGCAGGAAACAGCACTTCAAAATAAAAGCAGACAAAATGTGTTATTTACAAATCTTGACATGTTCGTGAGTTACTTGCGGTCCCATTCAGAATGGACCCACAACCCACCAGCTGGGAACCACTACTTTAAATGTTAGGAGTTCACGTATTGTTTTATTTCATGTTCAAATTTGCCTTTGCAATTAAAAAGCTGCTCATTAATGTTGTTTACCATCATCTAATGCCTTCTATTTAAAGTATCTGGGGGTCAGATTAACTGCAATGTTTATGTCACCTGATAAAGTTGGATATTTGTTTTTTCTATATTTATTTATTTAAACTTGCAGCTCATGAAGACTTTCCAAATGTTAGCGCATCGAATGGATCAAATCCTGATTATGAAACAAGGTTGTGACACAAAAAAATTCCTCCACCGATTTACAGACGTCTAGTGTAAGTCTTTGGCCGCAGAGCATCAGGTGACGCGCCCAGACGGTGTAATTTTGACCACTATGTAAAACTGGCTTCAAAGCTGTTCCTGGGGGCTTGTTCAGAACAGGAGCCCACAGACCAGTATGTTACATCACAGCGGCTACGTCCATTAATTCACACAGTATGTGGTTTTAATTTGTGTACGCGCCAGCAGAAGTCTTACGTGACAGTAAATACAGACAGCTGCAGTGTACTTCTGATTCACAGTGATCCCAAGTGCAAATAGTAAATGCAGTGAACATAGAGGCCGTTACAAACATCCTAATGTTGTTTTATTGGCAGGAAGCTTAAACATCTTTGGTGCTTTGAAGCCGGACCAATGTGAGAATCTGTTTACTTGCAAATGTGCTGAGAAAATTTTCCCTTGAGAGCGGAAGGAACTTGAAAATGAGGAGCACATGATGAAGCCCAACACTGAGGATGAGCGTGCATCAATAAATTGGTGTTGGCCCAATCAAAGCGATGCGTATGGTGTCGTTAACTCAGAACAGTAGGAGTTGTGACTGTCTGAAAGATGGGAGACAGGCGCTGAGCTGCGAGGCGGTAATGTGACAAAGAGAGTGAGATAATCGTCTTTTAAATTGGATCACAATGAAAGTTTGAGGCAAAAGCAGCTGTGAGCACAGAGGTTTTTGATGTACAGGCAGGAAGTGCTGAGCGAGATCAATACAGATTAGGGGACGTGTGAGCGCAGTGTTGATGTAGCGTGGAGGGGTTTTTTCTCTCTCTGTGGTTTGGGTTATTTTGAGGTGCGAACTCTGCAGATATCATCCTGCCTTGAGGAAATCTGGGCAACACGTCATTTCCTTTAATTGTCCATGATACAATCATTCTGTTTTTAAAAACAATAACAAGTGAGTCACATCTTTAGTGAAAGAAAAAAAATCCAGTGATTAACAATGACTACACATAGAAAAACAAATATTTATAGCTACTGCAGATCTACGATATGTGAAATCACATTCAGATGAAGCACACACACACACACACACTGGCAGCTACGTCTGCCAGAAGCTTTAAATAGATTATCCCAAATTGGCTTTGTGCTTATTGTTACATGAGTTTCATGTGCAGATCAACGTTTCCCTTCTTTACATGATTAGTGTTAAATCAACAGGACCATGCTGAGCAGCCTGCAAACAAGTGGATAAATCAAAGGAGTAAAATGACACTTGATTAGGAGGACACATTCCCAAAGCAGGGGAAATGCAGTTTGTCTCGGAGCATTAAAGAGCTCTATAAAAGTAGTCCCGCTATAAATTACAACAGTGTCAATCACCACTTAATATGCGCTCAATCTCCTCTAGTCTCTTTAAGGCCGCTGCCCTTTTTTTCTCTATATCTTTAATCTCTTTAGTGGACTTACCCTTAGTCTGCTTGTCAGACTGGCTACTGTCCAAAGACTCTGATTGGTCCACGCCCGCTCCTCCGAGGCTTTCTGCAGAGGATTTCCGCACATTCTTCTCATCTCCAGCCTCCTTCCCATCAGCATCAACACCCCTCCCTTCCTCCTCTCCCTCAGCAGCCTCCCCCGCCGCCTCTTTAACCCTCTTCGGCTTTTCCTCCTTAGCAGATGCAGTGGCTCCCCCTGCTGAGGTGAGCGGCTGCCCCGCTGCGCTCATGGCTGCCATTTTACTTCGTACGATACTCAAGTGACGACGCACGTACTCCTCGTTTGGTGCCAGGGCCAGTGTTTCCTCTAGGCAGCGCTCGGCACGCGGCAGGTCACGCTCCTCAAAGTAGACCACGCACAGGTTGTGCTTGCCTTGCACGTTGGTGGGGTCCATGCGCAAAATGCGCTCAAAGCAGGCTTTAGCACCCTGCGTGTCCTTTTTGTGGTTCATGAGGATGTCGCCCTTCAGGATCAGGCCCTTGATGTGCTCCGGGTGGTGACGCAGCAGCTCGTCTAACACAGGCAGAGCATCAATCTCACGTTTGGACTGAGAGTAAAGTAGCGCCAGGTTGAACAGCGCACTGCGGAAGCCCGCCTGCAGACCGATGGCTTTACGCATCCACCGCTCAGCTGCTGCGTTTTCATTAGCATCCATGGCCAGCATGCCGAGGTTGAAGTAGCCGTTGGCATCGTCAGGGTCCTCCTCCACGTAGGTCAAGAAACGGCGGTTTGCCTCAGGCCAGAACTTTGGCTCACCTGCCACAGAAAGCAAACATAAGATAAGGTGTTGGTTATCTTACTCATCCATTTATAATATTGAAACACAGTCTACAGCAGAGTTTCTCAGCTCTCATCCCCTCCAATCATGTGTGGTGTTCAAATTTTTGGCTGAGACGGAGGCAACATGAGGCAACGCAACAGTCAGCTTTCGTTGCTGCTAGTTCTGTGAAGTTGTTCTGGTGCGTCTGGGCCTCTAAAGAGCAGCTCTGCTTCAGCAATTCAAAAGTGTGAAGAGTGAAGGTTTGGGGAGAGTCTGACGGTGCACATCTGTCCCACCTGAACCTAAATCTGATGTCAGCTGAGAAATTTAAAGGTACATTCTGCAGGACTGCCAGTTCTCAACTCAGCTCAGCTCAGCTTAAGTTATGTACCACCTTCACATCCAAAATGGAATGACTTAGATAGAATTTAAAGGAGAAAACAAACAACTGAACATAAAGTTTTGCAAGACCAGAAAATTAAGACAGCAAAATAATAAAAAAGCAAACCAACAACACAAGATGATTAAAAGTCCATAGAATAAAATGAAATAAAGTAGAATAAAAACAATCAGGAGGGATAAAATAAGCTAAAAACCAGTGGTTAAAACGTAAAAAAAATCATTTACTCACAGATAAAGGTCATGAGTTTACTTTTAAAAATACAGAGAGAGTTTGTCTTTCTAATATCCAGAGGCAGGGAATTCCACATTTAAGGGGTGTAAAAACAGAGAGTGCTCTCAGTGGTACTTTTCTGAGACACATGAGGAACATTTCAAAATAAAACTGTCCTCAGGACGTCAGTGATCTGACTGGAACATATAGTGATAGAAAATCTGATGTACAGAGGGGTCGGGTCATTTAAAGCTTTAAAAATAAGTAAAAGATTTGTCGACACTGGCTGCAGCATTCTGGACTAACTGAAGTTTTCTTAGTCACTTTTTGGGTCATCCAGTGAAAAGGGAATTGCAGTAGTCTCAACGGCTGGTAATATAAGTGTGAGTGAGTATTTCGACAGCCTTTGGGGTTAAAAAAGGTCTGTTTCAAAGATGAAAACAGGATGTTTTGACGACCTTGTTAAAATGAGAATTGAAAATTAAATCAGAGTCTTAAATCAGTCTTGTTCCTGGCGACTAATTTCCCAGTCGACTAAACAAAAATTTTAATTAAGACTTATAGACTAGTCTAAAAAAGGAAAACACTCAAACAGTCAAAATTTAGCACAATTTGTGAGGACATCTCTCCAATTTAAAACTCCAGTCTACTCAAGCATTACCGCGGGGACTGCTGTCTGATGGCCCTGTAGCTCCCACTAGTGGCAGGCGGCTGCATGACAGTTAAGCGGCCTTGTACATGAATAAATAATAGCGTTAACCGACTAATATTTCTGGTGCCGACTAGCAAAGGGGGCGAACATTTAATCGTTTAGACACATCCCTGTCTTAAACCACTCCTGAGTTTGTAATTTTAGTTTTAATGAGCTTGCTAAGGACGCCAAACATTGAGTGCTGTTTTTCTCTCACTGGGGGGTCCACACCCATAAACGTCTTGAGCACAGAAAATAAGAAAATCCAAGCAGAGGGCAGAGTCTCACACTGAGAGTGGGTCTCAGATGATGACTGAGGGGGATCACTTCTGTACAAGACTGTACAAGTTTTTTCTCAGGACATGCTTGCATGGTATCTTCCAACTTCTCCAGAAGTGGGCCAACTCGTTAATTGCTGGAGGCTCCTGGTTTGATCTGTTAAAGTGAACACATCCAGTAGCAGAAGTAGGAATGTGAGAAATGAGAGGAATTCGTGGCATGCTGGGAGCTCTGCCCACGTTAACACCTGCGTGCCCCTGGCCACCTGCAGCTGAAAGTGAAACTCATTTGCAGTACGACAAATGAGAAACAGAATCCCAATCAAGACTTTCAGAAAGCTCTCAGACCGCCTGCAGAAGTATTTCTGAGAGCGCTCGCACTGGCCATCAGAGTTATAGAGTCTGTGTTACTGTCAAGTGACCCTGAGTTGAACTCTGTCTTCTGAGAGAAAGCAGAGTGTAAACAATGGACTGTACAAATAAAGAGCTGCTGCAGAATACTGTGAACATGTAAAAACAATCATATCACATTGTATATGTTACGCTCTACATGTGTTGTTTATCCACGCTGAAAATCCCTTCTTACACAGACAGTGCTGTGTTTTATGTCCACATGTTTATGAGAGAACAATTTAAAGGAGTAATTCACCACATTTTAGGTTAATATTCAGTCAGTGTTGATGGTAAATGAAGTCAAATTGAAGCAGTAAATTCCTGTTGGTGCTGCACTGACAGAAAGGCTGACTTTTTCTGAGTTTTCCTTCTTGCACAGCTGTTATTTCAGTGTCTACATGTACCAGGATGTATTGTGCCCGAGCTACTGATGCTCAGCCCCAAAATACTCCCCAAACCTGCCCAGCACATGGAGGTGGGTGTCTCAAACGCAGCTTTGTTTCCAAAAAAGTAAAGGCATCTGATGTGATTAGAACATCAGAAAAAACAACATAAATTTAACGACAGCAGTGTCATCAACAACAAACAGGCCTCATTGTTCGGTGCCTGAAGCTTCGTATCACAACCAACAGCTGTGACTTTGTTGGCCTAAACAGCCTCAGGTGACAAAAATACTCATCAGTGAACTCTGCTGGCCTCGTTTTTTTTTTTTTCTCCAGTTTGTCCTCGTGATCCTGACAAAGGTCTCAATGGATTTTACAACAGGCCACAGTTAGCCCAACAACTGCAGACTGCTGCACTTCATTCAGACTCAACAGAAACAAATTAGAACTGACTAAAACAGTCATGATTGATTTGTCCTCTGCTCCAAAAATCCATGGACTCTGAGGGGTATTCCAGAAAGCGGGTTTAGTGAAAACTCTGAGTATGTTAACCCTGAAATGAGGGAAACTCTAGGTTTTCAGTTCCAGAAAGAGGTAGATCAAACTCTGAGTCAATCACCATGACAATTGACTCTGTGAAGCTAACCTGCTCGACGGCAGGTTTTCTTTAAGAAACCCTGAGTATTTCCTCTGTCTCCTCCCTCTTACACGCTGTTTCATTTCCTCATTCATTCAGTCCGTGTCAAAGCTTGTATCGAAGAGCATTCATTAGCGGAGATTTACCGTCTGTCACAGTCTAAATCCTGCTGGATATTAATTTGTTACTCAGGACTGTCTTAAGTTACTGAATTTATGCACATCAATCACTTCTTTGAACATCAGTTTTTGTCTTTACATTCAAATATTACACAGCGAGAATTCACCCTCAGCTCAGAATCAAACCTCTGTCCTTTTTATATTATTTTTTATAACACTGTGCACAAGGATCAGACTGTCAGTCTGTTGGAGCAGCTCCGACATGTTTATTGCACATAATGTGTAGGTCTAATTATTTACATTTTAAAAATCGGTATGAAGCTTTAGACACGTAGTATCAATGACTAATGATCTCTATCACTGATGTCATTGGTCTCACTGATGGAACATAATTCCTACAGCCTAATATTGGGGATTATATGTTAATATTTCTGAGTGAGCAATGGTGCAGCATTTCAGTGTCTTTAAATTTACTACATTTGTAAGTGAAATAAAGTCACTGAATGCTGTTGAGTCAAGATTCAAATAGATTTTAAAATCTACTGTATTTTAACCTCAACATCTTTTCAAGTGCAAATCAGCAAATTATCAGCAATTATTACTGGGTCAGACTGTGAGTTTACAGTCATGTCTTTATGTCTTTGATCTATAGCCTGGTCTATATGTTTTAAATCTTTCTATTTTTCAGTTGTTGCCTCCTGTGTTTTTCCCCATCAGATTAAATCTTATATAGGCTATTATGTATTATTAGTATAATGTAATGTATCTACAGCCTGATACACAGTCAGATTTCACCACTTTATCTTCATTTAGGAAATGTAAGTCTGATAAATGATGAATAAACGGACAACACTGAATAAAACTTTTTTATTAACTTTATGGTTAACTTATTTACACTTTCCTCGCTCTGACTCAGGCTCTTCTTTTAAAGATAAACGTGCACCATCTGCTACACATGCATTAATATTTCTACATCCACTGGATTAAAATGGAGGCGCTGTCTTTTATTTACCTGTTGCCATGGTGAATCGTGGAGTCGGAGCTCCATTGATGATGGCTTTTTATTGTCGGCTTAACTCAGAGTGAACATACTCAGAGTTTACTGAACTAACTCAAATCAGCTGTTCTGGAACCGGGAACTCAGAGTTTCCCATCTCAGGGTAAATCAACTCAGAGTTCAGGGTTAGACTCAGAGTTTGTTGAACCTCCTACCTGGAATACCCCTCTGGTTTGGTCGAAATATAAAACCCTTCAGTCACTGAGTAGGATGTGAAAAACTCTACATGCTGTATTTCCTGACTGTCTCATAACTGATGGCAGCTTTCACTTATTCTTCAGAGGAAAATAAAATGACCAAAAAAAGGCCATGTAACTGTTACTTAGCCTATCGTCAAAATATTGGTAATCCCAATTTTGGTACTGTGACAACACTAAGCTGGAGCTTGTTCATCTGCAAAAACTAATGAAAAACTAAATAACGGTATTCGGCCAAGCGTTTAAGTAAATGGCATTTATCCTTTCAAGAATGTGACACATCCATTTTAAAAATCTGCAGAAAGGAGGAAGCCGGCTGTGTGAGTTCAGCAAACGTGATATTGTGTAATATCACGTAGCACTTCAAAAAATCTCATTATGAATCACCATGAAAAGGAACATTTGGTGGAATAAATCAACTGTTAGAAAGCTCTTGATTGATGAAATCTCTTTACACAAGTGCTGACTCATCAAAGGTTGACAGGTCACAGAGTCACACTTGAGTGAGTGTACCAGAAAAAGAAATGAGTTGACAGGAGCTTTGGCTACCTTAATGACTCACCTCTGTGTCATCGTGCTTTGAACCGCCCACATAAAACTAAATAAGACATCTGTGATGTTTAAAGTCTTAATAAGTGGGGAGTCGTATCGTTACCTTGGATTCATGAGGTTCTGACGTTCTTGTCAATTTTTATTCTTTGAGAACTTATTAATATTATGTGAGGTGTTCTTTTTAGTTATATGCATTTCTAGACACTATTTGGAAACACAAAGAACACTACACTGAACAAAATATTTATCACTGACCTTTACTGAACCTGTGATGCTTTTTTGAGAATGCAAAATACGATCTACAACAAGATATAAATGTCTTAAAAACATCATAGAAAGCATTAAATCAAACTTTCTCATACACGTAAACGCTCTGTGACAACACTAATTTTATGTTTTAGAACAAATTATAAGGAAACAAATCACTGTCATCAATCATTCTTTTCATGTTTTGCAGGACTGGACCTTATAATTCTGAGCAGAGAGTGAACTCTTAGCATTAGAAGGTTCTGTTTGTCCCTAGAAACCCTGTTTACAAAGCTGACAGGATTTAGATATTGTACTTTCAGAATAACTTCAGGTTGTCTGACATTTTCGCGTATCAAGGAGACTGAATCCACAAATCATTTTTACTATTTGGAATGCAAAAACTTTAAAGCTCAGTATCTCAAAACCGCTCAGAATGATAATGCTAAGGTGATGATGTGTGTCCTTGACAGGCCCCCCCCCCCTTCTCTGATCCAGATGATCAACCTGGATGAACCTGCAGCAGATGTACTGGGGTTAACGAGTGCATGAACACTTCGGATGAAGATTTAGAAAAGCAAAGAAACACAGGTGGAAAAGCTAACAAACAAAGCTCCAGTCGACGTGCTGTAAATGTAACTGCTCATTAATGTTTTCGTTGTCACAGTGTAAATGAAGCGCGACCTGACAGAAACTTGGCCATGAAAGGTGTGCTGGCGCTGACAAGGTTTATTGTATCATGAGGGCCAATTCTTAAGAACCCGGTTACACCCTAAAGGTAAAATCAGGTTATCTCCTTTGTTCATTCCAGTCAGTGAGAGAAATATCTTAAAGTGCCAAGTAGTGCTTTCTAGTCCAGGTGGAGTCCAACTGTTCCTCCGATCACTGACTGGATGAGTTTAAACTATTCACTTCCTCATTGCAGAGCTCACTCACCAGACTCCTGCATGAGAAGCGCTGAGTTGAAGAGCGCCAACTTGTGGCGAGGGTTGAGCTCCAGGGCGTGGTTGAAGTTCTTCAGGGCCTCTGATGGGTCCTTCATCTCGATGTTGACGATGGCCAGGTTGTACCACAGGTCGGCGTTGGTGCGGTCGAGCTCCAGGGCTCGGAGGTAGGCGTCCCGGGCTTCAGTGAGCTTGTTCATCTTCAGCAGCAGCTCCCCTCTGAAACAAAAAAAATCAGCAAATTAAAAGCACCCAAAAAGAATCCAGGAATCAAAGTGTTGTAGTTATATCGTTCACATGCTGGATGATGAAGGGCCATATCCCCTACAGACCAGACAAGTGTCACGCTCAGATGCAGCTGATAACTAGAAGCAAGAATCTAGACACAGTGAGTACGTTCACATGCACAGTCAATGATTACAGCTCCACTAGGCCGTATATCTACTACTACTGTCCCAGTATACAAGCACAGGAGGGGAATCCATTTATTGAACCAAGTATGTGCGACTCCTCTACGGTAGGTGGAGATGTGCTCCCTTGCAGCTTGTTAGTATTGGACCCTTTTCCTGTTGACTTATTACAGGATGACAGGAGTTTAACTTGTGGCAACAAGCAGGGTCAGCATTAATTTTTGTTAAGTACAACTATACCAAGGGGTGTTTTGCTCTCTGCACCATTGTCACTGTGCAGGTCCTCTGTGTGTGTTTGTGTGACGAATGTCTTACTGCAGATCAGAAACAGAGTGGTGAGATAAAAACTGTGCAACATAAAGTTTATGTAACGTTAATAAACAAGACGTATATCTTCAGCGCCAACAGCAGAACTGTTAATGTCAGATCTTGTCAAGAGATCCTTTTGCTATGTGTAAACAATGTCGTGTTTTTTGGTGGGCGGGGCTTAGCTGGATTCAAAACAGTTCTCCGCAGTCATTAGCTAGCACTAGCTAACAAATTCTCTTGGCTTGTTTTTGACACTGATGCAGGTTGTTAAATCGACATCTGATGGGTACGAAGTTAACGGTCTTGCCTGCTGATGTAGGCCTGTTTGAAGTCTGGTCTCATGCTGATCGCCTGTCGGTAGAGCTGATCTGCCTCCTCCAGTCTGGACTCATTGGCCCGGATCAGATTGGCCAGGTTTATGTAAACATTGAGATGGTTCGGAGCCACACGTGTCGCATACTTCTTCCCAGGAATAACCTGATGAGCGGTCAACAGAGAAGACATGAACTGAGGTCAACCACAACATGTTTGATGACAGTGTTTAATCGTAGTGTTACAAAATAAACATATATTTCTGAGCTGTGTTTGAGGTTACGCTTCAGTCAGAAGACATTAGACTGAAATGTAGACTCAATCTTGGCTCACTGTCCAATTTATGGTGACGTGGCTTAGAAACAACCCCAGGGCTTTGAATCCAATTTGACACAGTGGTCAAACTGTGAGGGTCCATCAGGTGATGAGGGCATATGGCCCAAAAAGACTAAAACCATTGGACTTCCCTCACCTGCAACCAGCTTCAGCGTCACAGCATGAATAATAAGAGCAGAGGAGGCAGAGAAATATATGAATGGAGAGGATCTAAGAGGTGTGGCTTCGTCTGAGTGGCGAATGAAGAGGTGTGTTCTTGTGTGAGCCTCTGATTGGCTCCGTGCACCTTGCTCCAAACATTTGTGTGCTGTATGTGACATGATGAGATACCTGTGGCATGAGGGATTTGGCAACCAAGTAGGCATCTTCTGCTTCTTTGGACTTGTTCAGGTTCTTGTAGGTTCGTCCAACATTCATGTGAGCACCAATGTCATCTGCAGAAACATTGTACAGAGAATAAGAACCACAGAGAAAAAAAACAACTCCAGGCTGATACATGCATCACCCTTTTTTCTTTTATGTCCATTTACTCCGCAGCTTAGCCTGTTTATTTCCACTGTATGTTAACACATTTCTCCCACTCCCGCTGATGTAGAGTTTACATACTGACAAATAAAACCTTAATGCTGTATTTGAGATAAAAATGTAAGCCAAATAAATCCTTGTGGGAACCAGCAGGAAAAGTGAGGCGATGAAAGGGGTCAGTCAGGACAGGCAGAGCTGATGCTGGATGATTAGCATAGCAGGAAATCCTCATCGGGTTAATGTGTTTACAGAGTTAATCTTGGGGAAACACTGCTGGGCCGTTGATGTCTCGGCCAACGACAGGCTTCCTGAAAACTCGGCTCTGAAGCAAAACAGAAACGCTGAGAGACACTTAACCTGTTGTAACTGAATATTTTATGTAGAAACATTAATATAGCTTCAGAGTGGGTTTGTGGGGTAAAAGTAGGCGGAGTTAATGGAGTATAGTTCATGGATTCATCAAACAGGCTGACCATATACATCCTCCTTTAGACTGAAAGATTTACAAGGCTCAAAGCCTTAAAGGGACAGTTCACCCAAAATCAAATATACATATTTTGCCTCTTAGATGCAGAACTGTTTATTATATTGTCTAGGTCAGAGATTATGTTAGCTTACATGTACCCAATTTTGGTCGGTATCACATGTAGTTTTGGGGCAGTTGAAAATATCAATGGCAAAAATGTCTGGTCGGAAATATGCTAAATAAATAAATGAATAAATTAACAGTGTATTAAATAGCCTAATATTGTATGATCTATAAGATATGTTGCCAAAACAACTTAAACATAAACTGCTCATAAATTGCTCACTAGGGATGCACGATACTGGATTTTCTTGCTGATACCTGATATGCCGATATGTAACAACTCATCTGACTGATAATTGATACCAACATCGATATATCCACTTTTTTCCCACCTAATTTTAGCGATCATCAAGTCTCTTCTGTAGTGGAATTAACATCATATTAAACACACATACTCTTATCATGACGGCCCACCAGCAGATGGAGACATGAAATACAATACTTTTCAATGTATGTAATATTTATTTATTGTGCTACATAAGATGAAACATGTTGGCTGATTCTGATGACATGCTGATATAATCCTGCATCCCTGTTAGTAACGGATCGTTTTTATCTGTTGAAGCCGTACAGAGTGCGTCGCTTCCTCTTCAGAGCATACACCACATTCACAGCGGTCACGGTCAGCTGATTTTCTGTGGAGCGCCGCCCACTTTCTTTCAGCACCCATGTGAAACAAAGGGGCTGTTAAGACTGGATGCTGTGTGGCCTGCTTCTAATCTGCAGTGACAGTTATGCGTATGGTCTAATTTATTCCAGGAGCAACAAGTGGATCTGGCGTCCACTGTGAACATGGTGATCACTGTGAACGTGGTGGTGACGTGCAGTGCATCAAGTCCTTTTCCTCCTTTGTCTCTGCTACTAAACCTGTCATTAGTCACTCTGTTTAATAGGCTGCTTCTGCACATCCTTTATTTTCAAGTCATTTCATTTAAAGTGTTTTATTGCTGTTTAAATGCATACTTTTATATGACAATTTAAAACATATGTCTCGTAGTTTGAATTCTGAAATATTCACAATATTCGCTGTCAAAAAAATAAAATAAGTGTAGTGTAAACCCTGGTTTAGATAGCTTATAACTAGATATAATGGAACTAGATGACCCTCAGCTTGTTGCGCTCAAACACAAAACATAGTTAATAAATGATAAATTTAAAAAACTCGACATCAATGTCTGTTTCCAGAAATCATGAAGATAATCCACAGACCTTGTTGAGAGCAGTTTCATGTAAACACTATTTTCTTTCTACCAAACTACACCCACCGACCGTATCACTGCACGGAAGTGTGCATCTGAAGCTTGTGCTGGTGACAGTGTGAGGTGTTAACATTAATGGCGTCCTCCTCGGCTGAGCTGTAATGTTAGCTAGCTCAGTGGTGCTAGGTGAGCTAGCAGCAGATGTACAGTGATACAGTACTACACTGATAAACAGCACGACAGGTGAGAGGAAACATGTACTTTGGATTTTGGGGTGAACGTTCTCTTTATTTCACAGAGGTTGGAAACATAAACACTGATCAGTAAAATATCCGTTGAGGTGACAGGTACAATGTGTGGTGTTGTTAAGCAAGTCTGATTTCCGTTACTGAATCATGTGTATTTGCCGTGACTACCCAGAAACTTTCACCTCTGTGAACTTCTTCGTGTTTCCTTGAGAACTTACAGAGAAAAATGAGTCATCGCAGCGATGTGACTGTGCTTGTAAATGTAACTGTAACTTTTCACTACAGGGCAATAACAGGAAAACCACACACTCCGGAGCAACAAGACCCTGACTGACAAAACAAAGACTGAGAAGATCTTAAAAAGTATTTGCTTAATAACTACACACACCGAGTCTAATCAGCGAATCTTAAAGGCTAAAGAAATCTTCACCCAATTATGAGTTTCTTGAATTTATCCCGTGTGTGATCACCTGCTCTGCGTCTCTCTTTACAAAGTGCTGAAGGTTCAGGTTATCAGCAGATAGTGAGCATTATTGTGTCACAGGTGATGAACTGACAACGTTATCAGCACGCTTTTCCCACATGTTCTCTTTGAACCAGTTAAAAAACAATCTGACAAGTCCCGTCAGATTTTTCTTTTTCATTACATGTGTGATACGATCACTCTGTTCATGAACGTCAAAACATCGTAATGATTTACAAAAACCTGATTTCAGTTTCTTACCTGGCTGGACGCGGGTGGCCTGGAGGAAATACCGCAGAGCTCTTGCATAATTGTTTTGGTTCTCGAGAGCGTGGCCGACATTATTCCACAGCTTGGCGTTGTTCTTGTTGACCTGAAGCAGCAGACCAAAGACGAAACATGAAAAATTAGCTTATTTTGCATCGTAAAGACTAATTTATCTTTATCATTAAAAAAACATGAGTCATCTGTGAGACGGTTTAATCAGAAGTTTTATCACAAGGTGATTTAAGATTTGTTCTAAGATTGGAAAACAGCCAAGAAACAGACACAAGGTGGGCTGAGAGAGTCTGGAAACGCTGCATTAATTGTCTTTGGATCTTACCTTGAGGGCAGAGGTGAACAGAGTGTATTCTGACTCCCAGTCCCAGTTTCTGTTGAAAGTTTTCACTGCATGTGTCGTTAAAAGAACCCCGATTATCAACCAGGAAACTTTCTTCATGTGTCTACAAAGGAAAATATAAAGAGTTTTAAATTAAACTGATTTAATGATGCATTATATCTTCAAACTGCTGACATGGAATATTTCAGGGAGCTTCATTAGTTTGATGATCTGTATTCTTTAAATCAACGGCTGTGACTTTGCACATGTGAAGTCAGGTTTGCACCTCATTCTGAAATATAAAAGTCTGACGTCAGACAGAATCGTTCACTCGTTACACTGTGTTTCCATCTTAAGTTTGACTTTGCGTTCACTCTAACCGATTTCTGTCAGAGAGGGGGATTTGATTTTCTCTAACCAATCATTACAAACCGACTTGTCCGACCTAATCTAATGTCATTTTAAGTCCGCACTGATGTGGCGCACAGATGAGCACGAGTGCTCAAGTATTTATTTAGTACCCGGGTACTTGTTTGGACGTCAGCATTCACTCATTATATAGAGTACTCGCTGCCGCCCCTGATTTTAATATATTTTTTCATGCTTATGTCTCTCTCTGTTTATTGTGAACCTACTGCTGCAGGAGCATCAGCGAACACACACACACAGTGAAAGGGATAAATGTTAGCATTACACTGCTAACGTTACCTACCAGTTATTAATTGGTTTAACGACAGAGTTGAGCTGTTTTGGTGTTGGTGTAAGTTTTGTGGGACCATTAAAGGCCTGGTGTCTGATGTTGGCTGCTGCTGTGTTAGCATATGCTAACCGGGCAGACGTTAAGCTGACCTGGAGGAGAGCAGCTCTGAGACAGTTCTTCAGTGCTGTGTCTAACCTATGTAACGTTGATGGCAGTGAAAGAACGATGGACGATTTTTCTCATGTGAACTTTGAATTTATGGTTTCATAGGCTAATTGAGGCCTGATTATTCAATAAATGAATTTCAAATTGCACTTGTTTTCCGTTGTCGGTGAATTTATATTCCTATTCTGGGCTGGGCCATAAAGGCTTAGACGTAATATTGCAATATTTTTTGGCGATATCGCAATACATATTCAGACATCTTGAAATCTCCTCTTAAGTACTGGAGACTATTAAAATACAATTTCTTTTAAATGAACTGCAGTTACAATTAAGTTAAAGTACTGTTATAATTAAATAAATCAAACTGGAGCCACTGGTGCTTTTATTTTGAAGCACCAAGCACGTCTCGGACAGGAAGTGTTGATCTTTTTCCTGTGAACTTGATTGTTCCTGGCAACAGTTGTTAGCAGTTAGCACAAAGTTAAACTGTTGCCGCTGCGCCCTAAAACGTGAGGATTTATTCACGGTGAGCTGGAAACAAACTTAGAGCTCTCCAGTCCATATTTTTATAGTATCTACAAATCGCACTGGTGCTCCATGGTCACAAAATGTGACTCAACAGTTGCGGTTTGGAGCCCAGCAGTTGAGAAACATGCCTCGTCTGCTATCACGTTATTGCTAGTTTGAATCAGGAGACTCTGATGATGACTTAACGAGGCAATTAAGCTAATGTCAGTCTAAGTTTGGTGAAAGAAAGAAACTTGAACTGGTGTACGGATGTTTTTTTTTCTTCTGTTAAATAAGTGATTAAGCCAAAACTGAGTCCTCAAACTAGGAAGTGTGTCACACTTCATGGCCCCACTGGTGTGTGTTGTCATCATATTGATTTAAAACAATCACCATTTTCATTTACACAGTCAGACGACCACAGCAAACAGTTCAGTGTCCTCTGTGTTCACTGTCTTTTTATAGGACAGGCACTCACCCTTTGTGTGTGACCATCTTGAATCCATGTGCCACAAGAACACAGAAGCCCATACTGGGCACATAGAGCACCCTCTCTGCCACCACAAAGCCCACAGGGAAGAAGAGGTTGGACGCAGGAATAAAAGGCAGGACGATCAAAGACAGGGCCTGAGGGACAAAGACAAATCATGATGTCAGTCCATATGAAGCATCTTATTTCTGTCCACTACATAGTATAAAGTTCAAAGATCTCACTTTAACAGTCACAAACATGTAAAGAAAACTAAAATGACTCCACTACAGCTGAAACTATAAGTTCATTCATCGATCTACTGATGATTGACTCTCAACAATTTTAAAATCTGAAGTGATTTCTAGAGGTTATTTCTTTTGGTTTCAGTTTCTGAAATGTAAGAATGTGCAGCTGTTCTTCATCATGTGATCGCAGACTAAATATATGTGTGTTTCAGACTGTTGGTTAGACAAAACAAGCAAATTCATTTAACATGCCTGAACACAGCGTTAACTTGCTTTGGGCAGGTGTTAATGTCGAGTTCTGCACTTTGGTGCACACACAACACGACCAGGTGGAGTTCACTCACTGAGTTTATCTAGAGATAATGTGCAGAAGCTTTTTCCCCCATTGACCAATCGATTGGTTGAAGAGTAGGCAGAATTTCATTTGACCAGGATTTTCTCTGGTTGAATACAGCTGTTGAATCAACTGAGCGCAGCTCAAATAAAACCCGCTGAAAGTTTAACTTCTTTATTTTTAATTAAAGTGCCTAAAAAAAGACTTAATTATTTATTTTTCTATAAATGTCATTATGTCAAGTATTCTGATGCTGAGTTCGTCCTTCAGCATCAACTCCTACTGAGTGTGATTGGGAGGTAATGCAGGGACTAACAGCCTCAGTAGTTTTGTTGGCTTTTAAAATATGTTTTTATGATTTTTTCATTTCTCATAATTAAAATCTGTTTATCTTAATAAACTCAATAATAATTAACTGATACAAAAAGTATTTTCCTTTAAGGAGATTCATAACTGTTAGTCTCCTGTTGTCTTCACCACTATGTAACTCCAAAAAATTACAAATTAAATGCCTCGTTGTGCCCCACACCATCTGACAGAATCCTACAGTGTAAATGTAGAAGTAGGCCATCTGAAAGAGTTTCCGACTTGTTGGCAAGTAAACAACTGTGAGTGTAGAGCTGATATTTTGAAAATCTTAAATGTCATTGCTTCCAGGTTTTCAAAAGGGACTCTGTGTTGGTCCTTTATGACAATAAATACAACAAATAAAACAAGTTTTGGACTGTTGGTCAGACAAAAGTGAAACACAGATGCTAATTTGGGCTTCAGGGCATTATAATAAAATTTTTCCACTTTTTATAGATTAACAGTGAAATGTTTAGTGAAGACAATAACCAGCAGGTTAGTTGCTGATGAAAACAATCGGCCCAGTGTGCAGCCAGCAGCCACCTCAGGTAGGAGAACGCACTTCAGATTCGTGCTCTTCAGAGGACAACTGTTGTCTAACCCAGTTAAATGTGTCTCATGCTCTGTGTGAGACAGCTGGCAGCCTTGCATTAAAGCTAAGTAGGTTGATGTGGTTTGATATTGTTATGCAACTTATTCCAAATGCTCTTAGCAAAGCAGAGAAAACACAGCAGAGGTCGTAACTCAGTTTATTCTGTGTTGATTTGTGGTCCCCTTTTCAAAACTGAGGCTAAGAGCAGCACTGTGAGGAAGTTTACTGACCTTTCAGTGAGTTATGAGCCTGTTGCACAACAAATGCTCATTTATCTCTTGTGTGCCACAGTGAACAGTCTCACTAAATGAGACCTTTTGTTTTATCTCTCCTCATTTGTGCTCAACGATATATCACCTGTTCCTGTCATTTGACATAATATTTTAATGATGAAACTGTCGAGCAATCTGGATTTTGTCACGGTTATAGATTCAACAATTTAATGCAGCACATAGGGATGCACCGACTTATCTGCTGCTCATCAGTTTTCGCTGATATTCTCCTTGTTGACTGATAGCGACCTATCAGCAAATAAGATGTCAATCACTGATGGCAGCGGCCAATGTTTTTCGCTTGTCACATCAGTTTTGCAGCAGCTAAAAAGCAGAGCTCTAGACTAACGGAGAACGTGTTTGGGCGGAAAAGAGATCATCCCCGGGACGTTGACGGAAATCATTATCGACTCCTTATCGTTTCCAGAATAAACAAAACTAAAAAAACATCGCTTTCAGCTATCGCCCAAACTGTTATTTTAAACATTAGCATAGGCCCACGATTTCACTATCGATGCATCCTTAGCAGCGTACGTCACAAGAATTTTGTTCAGTCAATACAAACCAAACCATGATGAACAAATAACCTCAACAATGGTACTAACATCCAGACTACGATAAAAAGAAACTAGTCTCAAGCAGGGTAACAGTCAGTTTTGACATTAGTGACGATGCTTCAAAGCTTGGTTACTGGATAAGGACATAATCATCTGCAGTTCCTGAGAAACATCAGAGGGTGGTGAACACCAGGAAACACTTTAGCCAAAGCTTTGGTAAAGCCAGTTTCTCCCCTTTAATGGCCTCTTTCTGAACTAATAACATCTAATTGGGCTGTTGAACCAAATGTGAACAGTTCAAAATGAGTACAACCATGTTGGTAATAAAATAAAACAGAATCTGCTGTGTGAAAGTTCCAAAAAAGCAACCCTTTTTAATGAAGTAGGATAAAATGTAGGATCAGTTTTTACCAAACTAAAACATTGAAATGTGTTTTTAATGAAGCTCCATGTGGACCTGCCATCCATTAGATGACCTCCACACCCAGCGATGTAAAAAGACAGCTGAAGGGATTGTTCAAAGACCTCAATCACCCCAAAAACAAACTGCTCTGACTCTCATTTTCTTTTTACTGGCAGGATCTTCAGGGCTGGGTACTTTAAGAAGCCAGTGCCAATACTGATACTTATATACCTTTTTATTTACTACTTAATTCTATATGCATCATGTGATTGGCAGTATTCAGTTGTGTAAAATGCCAACAGACGCGACAAGCTGTACTTTTGAACGCTTTGGTGACTTTGGTGACACCACGCCACAGACTAGATGGGTTTTAGCTGCTTGCCGTCATTGGCTGTGAGCAAAACCGTACTGAGAGTGTAATTGTAATTGAATCATTCAGTACGATGCTTTCGGTTCAGTACGCATTACAAACTGAACTATACGTTAAACTTTCATATCACATTTGGAATTAAAATATTAATCTTAAACTGTGTTTAATAAAATGTCCAGCCCACAGGACGGAACAGACAACATGGAGTAAGTACGCCATTTGTGTTTGATCATGTGAACACCATAATCATAACACCAGGTTATGAGAAACCTGATTATTCTAGCGGGAGTACTCTGAAAGAAACTGGGATGTATATGGGGAATATGAATTAAACAGATTTCTGTCATGTAAACACCATATCCATAATATGATCATAACTGAGATAAGCCTCACAAACTGGATAAAAAACACATCGAGCCAAAGAACGAAACGACCTTGATACTATGCGCTCTAACGTTTGTAGTAATGTAGTATTTATATAGTATGGAAGAGGTAACGTTTAAAAATGGCTCATCCATAAAATGTAACATATATGAAAATACATTTGAACAATCTGGCTGCTCTTTATCTCACCATGATGACAGTCTTGGCAGAGCTGTGTCTGTAGCGCAGGCTGTGGTAAGCTAGCAGGCCCAGGAAAGTGTAGAACACCAGGGTGGCCAGGTTACGGAGGTCCAGGAGCGACTCCACCAGAGGGATGGTGCCCATCGTCCAGTCGCAGCAGAGCTCAGAGGGGTTCAGCAGAAGCCATGCATTCACAGGAAGTAGGTAGTTGAAAGTCAGCTGTCTGGCAGGAGTGGAGCTGACCGCTGCTGGGTTATCAAATCTAGAGAGAGGATGCAGAGAGGAAAAGTTAATGTGACCCGAGCCTACATGTCAGATAAATGGAAACAAGTCTCTCTTGTCGCTGTAAAAAGTCTGTTTAAGAACAGAACAACAGCATCATGGTAAAAATTTGGAGGGTAGAAACCTGCCGTGATAAAACAGGAAAAGATTTACAAACTAGAATTGCTGCCTTTGAAGGAATTACCTCAAGGTGTTCTTGATATATCGAGTTCACAATAGGAGTGGAGGAAAAAAATGAATACAGCAGAGTATGGTGATATTTTTGTGTTGTATCGTCACACAGCACCAAATAACATTTAATAGAAGTATCATTTTTTAGTATATAAATTATTTATATTATAAATACAAATTAAAGTTTAGGCAGCCTCCTGGAATAATAAAATGTTTCAGATCACTAGATTCATTTAACTGCTGCAAAAAAATATCAGAAGAGATTAATGGACTGAAAACAACAACGTCCACTTGATCTAACGATCAAGTTTTCCTTTGGAGACATTATTTGCAGTTGAAAAACAGCTAAGAAACTGCAAGATATCACAGTGTATTTTATCACAATACTCAGCATATCACAACATATTTAAAATCGTAATGTCTTCTTGTAACTTAAGTATTGTGATAATATCGTACTGTGGATCCTCTGGTGATTCCCACCCCTAGTTCACAAGAATGAGACAGACAGACAGATGGAAAACCCGAAAACATAACACCTTTGGCCATGGCTGTCGCCAGCGTGGTGGCATTAAAAGGCAGGGCAGACATGTACAATTTAATTTGCTCATTTTTGTACACACTGAATTAAGTAACTAAACAGCCGCTACTGATGTCTGAACACGTCCAGCCTGATGGTCGACCTGACTGATACAGTTCAGTGCTCAGGAAGCAAAGACGCAGCCTGTCTCCTTGTTTCTACTGATCAGTTTCGGAACACTGTTATTCCTCGGAGCAGATAGCTTTGATACCTCCCTACATAATATATTATTTTAAACCTCAGACATTGTTTCTCTTGAGTCTCATTTGGATGAGTTTTGGGATATTTGCACCTTTTGTAAATCTTTTAATGCGATAATGCATCAGCAACTCTTCTTCCATTCAATATGGCTTTTTAACAAGACGGAGGCAAAGTTCATGCAGCTGGAATGTAGTGTAAAAAAAGTCAGATAAAATAATCAGGTGTTAAAAAATAAAGTGCCGTAGCTAACAGATAAACAGTAAGAATATTAGATAGCAGTGGAATGTGTTTCAGCCCATAATTTAATTCAACATGAGTTAGTGGTTTGTGATGTATGAATCTATTCTACAGTAAAACACACACAGGTCTACAATCGATCAAACTGTTGCACATGCTCAGTAAGTTAGCATCACTGCAGGCTCGCTGTCGGAGGGTTTCATAATCCACTTCCACTTCTCACTGGTTGGTTTGGGACGCCACTCAATAGCCCTGTTTCCACCAAGCAGCTCAGTTCAGTTTAGTTCAGTACATTTTTCCTGTTTCCACAGTGAAAGTTGTGGATGGTCCCAACAGCAGCGTCCTTAGCGTCCCCATGTTTGGTCCCCCCTCTGTTGGGGTACCTAGAAACCCTGCAGTCTGATTGGTCAGTAGAGGACGGTCACTCTGGTTTTATGTAACCTCTGTTCATACATCAGTAAACTACAACTATAAAATGAAAGAGAAAAAATAACTTCATTCACTGGGCCGACTGCCGGCAACTTTTAAGGTGGAACGTTAACTTGTAACGTTACTCAATGCATGAGTTGATGACGTGACTCCATCAGCACACCTTAAATTTCACTGTGACAACTTTGACCGTCACTTCAGTTTCTATATGAAATACAATTTTAGTAATGATTTGGAGCGGATCATGTGAAGGTCATATATTCTAATCCTCACTTCCTGTGGGCTCCAGCAACACTAAACCCCTGAGCTTGCCTGAGAAGGACTAAATGCACAAAGCTGCTATTTTTAAATATCCCATGGAGAGAGACTCTCACTGCAGCCTGTTCTGTTTTGTTCTGAAAATGTGGGCGTGCAGCCTCGTTCTGTGGACGATAAACCAGGTGCAAACTTCCTTCTGTGTCACCGCTGATGAGGAAATACAGCGAGTGCTGGACGGAGCAGTGAGTGAGAACAACCCCGCCCACATTTAAGAGACTGTCTGAACAGACCGAGGGTCTAGGTACCATGTCTGAAGGGTCACTGCTGGTTCCACAGGTGCTGTACTGAAAGGGTTTGGTGGAGATGGGGCTAATGTGCAGACACTCTGTGTAAATGCAGAAACAGAGTGAAAATAGGTCATGAGAGGGTGTGGTTTGGGAAAGGCCCAATCTCATTGCTTGGTCTGTTTTAAAAACCCTCCAGCCTTAATGTCAGGCCAAACTGGTAAAGTTTTTCCTCGAAGGCTGAGCTAAAGGTCGCTATCTAGAATAAATAGGGCCGATTAATCCCTTTCCAAGATGAGTGTGTAAGAAAACACACTGCTGAATAATGAGACACTGTGTTAATGGAGGAAAGTTTAGAGACTGCCAAAACAGAAAGAGGGAATCCTCTGAGGGCAATGACTGTATGTATAAAGTTTTTTAGTCTAAGAGAAAATCAGCCTGACTAAAGGCAGCGCTCTGAAATGAGATTTAAGACACCGTTCATCCCGCAGTTGCAGTGACAATGTTTTGTCTATTCAGCTGCCAGTGACACGCCTGTATCCTTAACTCATGATCGGCGTCTCTTTGGTGTTCAGCCTGTATCTGAATGTTCCGGTGCAGCAGGTAGTTTGAACTTGTTTAACTCGATCTCTAATCCCCGCTGGGAAGGTGATAATCTAAATATTCAGTATTGTTATGGCTTTAACACAGAAATTCTTGCAGACAATCTGGAGACGTCTTCGGGATTACGGCTAGAGGATTAGCACATCTAAGCTAATTTGGAATTTTATCTTCGCCATCAAATGCCATCAGGTCGAGTCTGTGTGGAATCCTGTGCAGACAATTTCATCATAGTTTAGACTCAATCAGCCTTTAATCCAATAGAACCATTAACATTCATCACTGGCTCAGTGTTCAGGCACCGGTCACGTCCTTGAGCTCAGTACACTGAATTATTACCTACAGCAGCTTCGCCTTCGTACAGGGTCACTGACTTTTTATCCAACTCCAGCTGTGGTTTTATTACATTTTTACTGAAGACACATTGTACATGAAATCTAAGTTGTATCGACACTAATTTTCAGCTCTTGTAGCTGTTTTTTCGTTGACTTTTGAATTTAAAATGAATTATGGAACCATTTTTGTCAACGTTTGTTTCCCCTGTTTTGTACAATAAATTATTGTTTAAAGTTTCAACAAGTTTCTTTTGGAGTGTGTGACACAAATGTGTTTTGAAAACGATCGCGGACTGTCACCTGCTCAACGCATCAGTACCTTTGGATGCCATGACAGTAATAGCCAATAATGTTAAAATATCATTTACAGACCGATTTAACAGACGATTACTGCTGTCCGACCCGCAGGTCCATTTGCGGGTCCCGCAATGTGGTCGACCCGCGCATCACTACTCAGCTCAGTCTTTAAAGGCTGTAAACAACAGTAGACATTATATTGTATTCAGGCCGGCAGAACCAGCAGCGCATCGGCTCTACAGTGCACGGCACTGCTGATTAACCATTTTATTGCAGCACAGAGTGTCTGCCAGCAACCAATTACTTGCAGAGGCTTCCTACAACTTGTTTCAACGGTTCCGATTTCATCAGAAGACAAATTAAACAGGATGACTAGCCAATGTGAAAATCAAAAGAAAGCATAGAATAATATACTGAAGGAGACTGTTGTGCCATCACATTTGTTTTGTGGTATGAGAGCAAAGATCGTTATAAATTCTGCTGAAGGTCTGAATGTTAAAAAAATGGAATTCAGACAGCCCTAGTGATTAACCTCCAGTGATAACAATCTCCCCGGTAACTCCACCAGCACCATACATATCTAACCACAGCATAAATATTACCTGCTGCATAAATCTACCTGACGGGGATATCAGCAGAGGGGGCGCCGTGTGGACGCTCGGATCATCATAACTTAGAGGGAAACATTCGAGGGACAAAAAGATAAAAACACTCTCGCTTTTCTCTTTTTTAAACTCAGTGTCATGTAAGAGGATTACTGGGCATATTTTTAGTTGTTTTCAGGTTGCCGCAGCATTGACCTTTGAACTCCTCACCGCTGATTGCTTTCAACGTTTGAGATCCAGGAACGAGAGCGATACATAAGAACAATGCAGATGTACGTACAGTATGTATTATTCATTTTCATGCAGAACTCTGCAGCAGAACATGGTTACGGGTCTGTAAATAGCATCCGTCAGCAGCAGGAAGTCAGAAGCCATGGGAAGATTTTCTAATTTAATCAAATAAAAAGAAGTTATATAAACTATTACATAATCTGAAATAAATAAAGAAGCAGACTGGTATAATGTGTTTATATAACCCTGCAATCCATTTACATTTAAATCATGACTTTAACTGTATTCCACTGCCCTTGAGTTTCTACAAATGTCTTTTCCTTTTCAGCAGATGAGATTCAGCAGCTGCACAGCTCTGCTTTTTGAACACCGGCCCAACTCCAGGGTTTAACAACACAGCACTAAAATAAATTGCAGTCTCCTAAAACTGAACACCTCATGTTGCTGGTAGCAATAAAAATTAGTGTGAAATGTGAGCTATGGGTGTAATGGATAAGCAAAATCAAGTCCTGACACCTATAAAAAACAATGTAGTCAACAAACACAGAGAAACAGCTTTAACCCTTTAAATGCTGCCATAGAAATCATCCACCAGTGACCTTTCATTCTTGTGAACATGCTATCTTAAGAATACCTTGAGGGAAACATGGCGCAAACATCCACTTGGACTCAACGCCAAGATACGATTAGATTTTGGTGGTCAAAGGTCAAGGTCAGTGTCACCTTGTCTGTCTCATTCTCGTGAACATGACACCCCAAGAACCCTTTAAGGGAATTTCTTTAAATTTGACACAAACGTCCACTTGGACTGAAGAATAAACTGATTAAAGTTTGTTGGTCGAAGGTCAAAGGTCAGTGTGACTTTCTGTGCTGATTGTATAGATCTTCTGTGTGTGAAGCATCCATGGTTTCACAGACATGGATGGGAAATGTCAGGGACACTGGAGTGGGGTGGGCGGAGTCACACAACCAGGGGACGGTAATTCTAGCTTAATTTAGAACATTTTCAAACAGGATCATAAAAACGACCCCCTGTAGCCACTTGCAGGAGCTTTGTTTTCAGAGCTTTAAACATTGTAAAGCTGAAAATAAATTTAAGCCGTATTATGTTGCTGCTGATGGAATAATGCTGCGTACCTGGTGAAGACAGGAAGTTGGGACTGGATGACTTGGACCCTGATGATGACGAGCAGCAGGGTGCTGATGACGAGGACAATGAGCTTTAGCAGAGTCTGCAGGACAGCGTAGGGGAAACCGTCTTTACCCTGCAGGACTTGCCGCAGTGTGTCCAACAACATGGGCAGAGTGAACTAACAAGAACAGCAACAGGAGAAAGACAGGAAGGAAACGTCAACTCAGCATCACAGTGTGAAGGATTCGTACAAACTCTGAGTTAAACTCTGAATATTTTCTAATTTAAAAGACTATTATGTTGTGATTTCAGTTTCTGATGTGAAACATTTTAAAATCCATCCTGCTGTGTCATTAAAGCTCCTTCAGGGCTCAATATGTTCAATATGTATCTGTCAGATTTGGCACAAATGTCCACTCAGACCCAGGCTTAAACTGATCAGATTTTGGTGGTCACTGTGACCTCATCTGTCTCATTCTCTGATATACTTCCTTATCAAACCTTGACCTAATCCAGGTGAAGCTACACGTTAACACCACTTTTTAATTAACACTTGAAATAACAAAACGTAGCCATGCTTTGATGTATCAGGCTGACCGATAGAAACACAGAGTGACACTGTGTCGGAGCCTTACCCCTTGTGCGACAAACACTTCATGGACACAGCAGATGCCGACGACAGTGATTCCCTGCTCCTTACACAGTGTTGCTGCAGCCACGAGAATGACCGTGAGAGCGATCGGAGCCCAGACTGAAAAAGAAGACAGAATATATATAAATAAAAACCAACCTGTACGCTACAAAGACTCCTTAAATGACATACATGAACAGTGTGTTCTGTTTGACCTCATACTAGCAGTGTGTGTTATTCAGTCAATTAATTCAGAATTTTATCCAGATCTCACGCAGCTGAAAACTCATAAAGGTGCACTCACTGGCTGAGACCGTCACAGACCTCGCTGAAGCGAACACTGCTACGTCCTGCAATATCACGCTCATCTGGGTTATAAATATCAAGTTTATAGGGGGTCCCATATGCAAACATTACATGTTTCATCCATTAAATTCCCTACAGAAATTTCTGATCCAAGTTCTACATATTAAACTCTGTTGCAATGCGACCTTCCTACTGCCTGAACTGAGGACACCCATTTATCCTTGACCGCCCCCAGTTTCCCAAAATCCATTGTTTAATGGAGCATTCAGAAAATCCTCATCAACATGTCAAGTCGGGAAATATTACAAAAATGCATTTGCACTTAAGAGGCCATCCATCACTGGTAAAATACCACTTGAACTTTAACAGACCAATGAGGAGGGCCGGGGTGGAAATAATGGACGCCAGACAATAAATCTTGTGTTTGCTCTTGTCAGCAGTGTGAACGTCGTCCATCATCACAGAGACGTGGATTTAATTTATATTGATATATTTTGCATCAGCACAGCACACTGTTTGCTGCTCATCCGCCCTGTGCTTTAATGATACATCACAACTCGTCCTGTAATCACCATTATGGAACTTTATCCTTATTTCTCTTCATAAACTTTGAAATATATGACTTAATCATAACTGAATAGACCACTGTTCTGGTCTCAGTGAGACAGAAGCATCTGATGAGGAGAGGAGGAGCACTTTCAGTCCTCAGGCCGATTAAAGATTCAGCCTCTGAACTGTGACGCTGTCAGGTGTCTGATAAACTGTTAACAGACGACAGGTGATTCCAACACAACAACCC
This sequence comes from Epinephelus cyanopodus, assembly GCA_026686955.1. Taxonomy (NCBI): domain Eukaryota; kingdom Metazoa; phylum Chordata; class Actinopteri; order Perciformes; family Serranidae; genus Epinephelus; species Epinephelus cyanopodus. Next base: position 4,917,472 of record CM048917.1, read on the forward strand.
CTCTGTGTGGAGTTTGCATGTTCTCCCTGTGTCAGCGTGGGCTTCCTCCAGGTGCTCCAGCTTCCTCCCACAGTCCAAAGACATGCAGGTGAATTGGTGACTGTAAATTGTCGGTAGGTGTGAATGTGAGTGTGAATGGTTGTCTGTCTCTATGTGTCAGCCCTGTGATAGTCTGGTGACCTGTCCAGGGTGAACTCGCCTCTCACCCACAACCCCCATGTCTTCATCCACAAGATGCGTAGAGTTGCCACGGCACTTTCTGACGCTCTGTTTGCAGTGAAAAAAGGGCACTGATCTTTTGACTTATAGCTTTGCTTCAACTGTGCGGAGCCTGACGACGGCCGACCAAAATTTCTGTTGTCAGAAATAAGTCCAATAGCCAGCTCAGAGCAGTTGATCTGACCATGATTAGTCGTCACTCCCTTGTGTATGCAATGTGGCAATGATGTCTGACAAAGCTGAAATTTGGTTTGACCCTTAAATGAGTCATGCTGCTCAAAAATCAGGTCAGAAATGGACTCAGATCGTACACATGTATGCCCGGCTTGATCCACCAGGGCGCCCCGTCATTATCTGATTTAAAACTCTCACATTAAAAAAAAAAGAAACCCAGCATCAGCAGGGCTGTAGTTAAATCTTCACATATTACCGTCAGGGCTTGCTGTCATGGTTTCTGTTGATTTGTAACGTTCACATGTTAACAAAGGACAGACACAACGGAAGAAAGTCATCATGCTCCAATTAAAAGTCTGTAGGCCTTTATTATCGATGGTTCCTGCGTGATGCACGAACAAAAGAGATAAAGAGGCACGGATGTGTTGTGGCATAGGGACTCTGCTTAGGGTGCAATTAGAAAATACATACAAGTTTACCTAATAACGACAAACCCCACCCTGTGAGTACATGACGTGCATGGAGAACCACAAATTACCTACCGTGCACAGTACACAGCAGATACAGGTCAGTCTGCATTTTAAATTCGACATTTAATACTGTAATAATGTGAATATAATTAGAGCAGCCCTCGGGAGCAGGTATGTTATTACATGACATAGGATATTCTAATGTACATACCAGTGACCTAGCTGCAAAGAAAACTTGTAAACTGTGTCACTGAGCTCCTGAACCTTGATGGCGTGTTGAGTGTTTGATCCCAACACTGCCTGTGTCTTGAATGGAAGGGCACATGGAACAACACTTCCATGACGTGTAGCCAGAACAGCTTGAGCATGGGATATGTGTCAGTACAGTCGACTTACCTATGGAGTGATCAGCACCTGTGGATTTGGTGTAGGCCAGGAAAGCAGCCAGGAGGAAGATTGAAGACAGAAGTTCAGCTCTGCCGACCACACCTGTAACCTGATGGTGAAACAGAGGCAGCAGTCAGTGCTGTGGCTCATTCACACTGATTGGTTCATTTTAACTTTCACTGAAGATAGAAATGTAAATTTATTTAAAAAGTTAGTAAAAGTGTAATTGTTTTATCTCAGGTTGTTGTTTGCATGTGTGCAATGCAGTAACTTCCTTATAGTCAAGACAGTTTACTCCCTCAGGAAACAATACAGTGTCCTAGACTTTATTTTGCTTCAGGCTCACAGGTGTCAAACGTGTCAGCACATGACCATTTCCCTTTAGGTTTAAACATCAACCACAGGTCAACCCTCAAATACACCTCAAGTAAAAGAAAACACAGAATAACTCTGTCCTAATCTCTCAGAGCATCAGACACGTGTCCACGGCTTGACAGCAACCAGAGTCCACATGTTTAAGCCCCTAGATGCAGCTGTGAAAACAGATCCGGTCAGGTAAATCTCCTCTGAGGATCACAGGCAGATCTCCACACAGCAGCCTCTCATTAACATCTGTCATTTGTGTAAATGATGACTGCCCTCATGTGGAAGAAACAACATTCTCACTGCAGCCATAACCACAGGCCTCAGACACGTCCCCTAAAACCACACATACGGCCCACAAATGGTTCTGCGGAGCACTTCACAGAACAAGTCGTCTGTTTGGTCTCATGTGTATCTGTTGAAGCTACAGCTTGGAACTTTAATGAAAATACATTTTGTCATTTGCTGAAACTTTAACTGCTTCTACACAGAAGTACATTAAACAGATAGCCTGTGAAAAAAACTGGTTCCTGCTTCCACTCACTTAACTTCTAACAGCATTTGTTAGAATCACTGAAAATAACCAGGAGCTGTGGAGGCTTGGACGCAGCTGTCAATTATGTCAGTCACGGCTCGTGAACTGTGGTCTAACGAGGCAGCACTGATTAGATATGAATCAATCATTTTTTCGCCGCAGGTGTTTCAGAAACATATTTTAGTGACTGTTTAGCAGTGAAATGAGAACGTTTGTGATCAGGCTGCCGTGTTGGAAACAGGCCGGACCAGCTCTCTCATTTTACAGCTAAACTTTGGGATCATGTCCACCAAAGTGTTTTTTTTTTCTGAGGCCAGCGTATTTTTTGTAATAATTTGCAGTGGAAGCACTGCGTATTCACGCTGTGCTACAAACTCCAGCAGCGTGACGAGGTGCTGAGCACCAAGGGTTGAAAAATGTCTGACATTGTTTAAAAATGGTGCGCTCGTCACTGCTACTTCAGCAGTTCAGTCACAGTGGAGGAGGGACAAATACAGCGAAGACAACCCGCCGTCACATGCGCAAGTGCCAAATAACAACATCAGTGGAGGAGAAATCTGTTTCAATACTGTATATATTCAGTGTTTCCCATAGAAGGAGACTCTACATGTGGCGTTAGCTGACGACTGCAGGGGCCTTACTTTTTTATTTTTCCTTACCTGTGTGTCGTCATGTATTGTCTGTGTGATAGCTGAACAGATCAGATCGATGGATGAGAGGAGCAGATATTTGTAAGTGAAAGCACACTTTTAGACCCACGTAATGACTGGTTTATGGGCTGTACACATGCCTAGCTTTTTGCACCCTCAAATCCGTTGTTTTCAATGTAGACGCAGGCGTGCTCAAACACCAGAACGACGCCATCACAACGCCCACAGAGTGCAGCAGCTGCACCTGGAGATAAACGGAGTTCAATTTCTGGAATGCAGCAGCGCGCACCACATGTCTTGTAACCAGGAACAACAATGCATGCGGTTCATCTGTTGACACGTATTTTCTCTATAATTGAAAATAATTCCCCTCTGCTTATTTATTCCCGAGTAAATAACGTTATCCTCATCGTCTTTCTCTCGGCTGCTTGGCATCTGCCTACTGCTGTTTGACTGTGACACAGACTTTCAAAATAAAGGCGTAACTTTAAGATGGTGATAAGGATCAGTGTTTTCACTTTGCATCGATGATACTGGATCATTGAATCAATATATCAATTCAGAAAAATGGATCTTTTCACTCCTAGTCACAGTGACCTTGAGCTTTGACCTATGATCACCAACAACTAATCAGTTCATCGCTGAGTCCAGGTGGACATCTGTGCAGAATTTGAAGAAATTCTTGAGATATCGTGTTCACAAGGATGGACGACTGATGGACAACCCAAAAACATGATGCCGGCGCAGAGGCATAAAAATGCTCTGCTGGGGCATTGGTGGCTCCTCATGTACGAGGCTGTTGCCGCAGCAGCCCGGGTTCGAGTCCAGCCTGTGGCCCTTTGCTGCTCTCGCCCCCTTTCAAACTTTCCTGTCCTGTCAATTAAAAGCAAATGCCCCAAAAAATATTTAAAAAAAAATAAATAAATAAAAAAAAAATGTTCTGCTGAACACAAGATGTGACTTTATCAGGCAGCCACATGAAGGACACATGAAAAATGACGGCCCTGGGATACAGTCACACTTCATCTGATCACACTGACACCGCTGTTAAACTAAAGCACCGCATCGTCTAAGTAAGTACAGACTTTCTTTGTTCTATCACTCTTCTCTGTGGCCCTGACGAGTTAATACACTGATGTACTGACACAACATTCAGAGAGTCGGGAGGATAAAGCAGGGGGTCCGTCCATTAAAGCTGATTCCTACGAATGGTTGACCAGCTTTGGTTTGATAAATTGTCTCACTACATTTCCCATATTCTCTGTACAGACTGAGAGCTCTTCCCCCAGTGACATTTTACAACCTTGATATACTGTGCTGTTGTGGAGAACACTAAATAATTTGTATTTGAAGATACTTGGACATCCTAAAAAAAAAACCCAAAAAACCCAAGTCTCCATTCAGATAACCAAAAAACACAGAGAAAGACATGGGGACTCACAGGGACTCTTTGTACCCACTTATCATGAAGGGACCTTCAGTGCTCGGAGCATAACTCAAAAACAAATGATCCGTTCAGAGAGAGATTCCAGACGACGATAACATGAAGGGCATTCGCTGGACTAACTCTAAGGGCTCATTTGTGAGGCAAATTGTTTCCATTCAAGACGTCTGAGAGAGACTCTGCATAGATTAGAGAGCAGCATGAGGAGGATCGGCGCAGCGGAGCATGATGTGTAACAGTAGCACTACGCCCAGAGAAGTAGAATGTTTCCTTTGTTTTTCTGCTGCAGTCGGTCCGAGCTGTCTGGTCATCAGTTCAGCTGCGTTCAATAGGATGAATTACAGGTCCTAATTGGGGAGGAGGCCCGTAAAGAGAGGGCCCATGAAACACAATGAGATCAAGATCAAATGATTAACAATAATCAAAAAAAGGTTTTTTGGTTTGTACAAAAAATGTACAATAAAACTAACTTTTCAACAGAAAACTAACTTTCAGTTTCAGACAGAATCAGCACAAAATGACATCCTTCATCAGAGGAAGAGGAGGACTGAGAGTCAATGCTGGAGGTGGAGTCTGAGATTCTGATATCTGAACTCAACTCTTGACAAATACTTCCCTCCCGTCAGTGCTTGTTCAGGTGCTTTGATGAAGCATTGTATTGCAGTATTTTTGTGTGGCAGGATTGTATCAATATACGGACAGCGGGTATCGATTTTTTTAATTACATAAATTACTAATATTACGAATACAAATTAAACTTTTGGTGGCCTATTAGAATAATGAAGCCAATTACTTTTTCAGTTCACTAGATTACTACATTTTGCTGCAAAAAGAATCATTGAATTGAGATGGACAGAAAGAAAACTCTTTACCTTGTTAGATAAAACATGTTGATGGAATTTTACTTTTGGGACACAGTTTACAGTTGAAAAAAGCTAATAACTTGCAGTATATCTCAAAATATTTTATCACAATACTCACCATACTATCTATCTATCTATCTATCTATCTGTGACAAAGATATATAATACAGATATTTATAATACAGATATTTAACAGTTTCAGTATGGGTGTAGTGTGAGACGGACTGAACTCAAGTATTTCAGTCAATGTCAGGAATTATGGGATTATTTATCATATCCACCTTGAGTTTACATTTGAAGTCATTTCAAGGTAGAAATGTGACTTTTACTGTTGAATATTTTATACAGTCAAAATGACATATTTTTGTGTCCAGTCAGAGACGTCATCAACTGAAATGTATCAGTCAATCAGTGTTCCAAATTATTTATTTAACTTTGTTTTCCTAGGAAAAATCAAAGACTGAAGACATTTCCTTCACATTTTAGTGATATTTTCTTAAAACACCTCTCTGCTCTGCCGTCTCATCTGCCCTACAGTCTTGTAGCTAAAGGACCGCCCTCATTTCCCATCATGCCCGTCTGGTGCTGGACTAATGTCTATTTGGTTTGAGTTTTATGATGCTCCAGAATTAAAATGTGACTTTTAAGTGGTGTTTATAATGTGTCTGTTCAGAACGTAGTGGCTTCTGTTAATAATCATCCTTTTTGTGCAGGTTTATGTTGTTAACCATGAGTCAGGTGACTGTTATGTGTCTGTAGTAAAAGGGTGTGGTCTGGAATACCTGATAATATCTCCATAAATCAACAATTGCATGGTAGCGGTCTACATATACCAGACAAAGCAAATTGTATTTTAACACACATTGGACGTGAACAATGCTGATACCAGTGTCCTGTTATAGTGCTGCTGATGTTTACGTTGGGCTCTAGTCTTTCTGGTATGCACACAGAGACAGATTGGTCTGTGATTATCTCTGCCTAGGACCAAATCACAGCCGTGCTGACATACAGCACTACTGAGATATTGCTTAAATCTCATCTCACTTGCAGCTGTCTGAGCTCAGACTGTGTGTGTGTGTCTGATGTCTGTATGAGGTGCAATCGTCGTCACCTCAACTTGTTATGTTATTAAAATCCAGTTTATGGGTGGCGGATGGTGTGTGCATGTTTTTTGTGCGTTCGTTTATACATGTGGCTCTATATTTTTCTTCAGCGCACACAGATCAGACCTTTGACAGATGGGGTTTAAATGACAGCTGCAGTGACTGCAGTTGAGTTAATCCTGTTCTCAGTGAGTTAATAACATGCAGGTAAACACAATGCACTATGGGAGGGGAAGTCTTGGAGAAGGTGGTCACAGTCTGTGCAGGCCGTGGACCTGACAATACGCTGCATGAGCAGTGTTTTAATCTCCTCTTCACTGTCACATTATAATTCTTTTTTTAATCATAGAAACAATGTGATTCAGATGTGGGTGGAAAATCTACCTTAAATTTTCATCAGTGGAAAAGTCACACAGTCTGATAGATAAGATAATAAATACAACCACTTGTTTAGAGTCTGACTGCGACGCCCCGACCAGTGAGGCAGTGATTGTCTTGGCTTGTTATCGGCTTGAAACACATCATCAGAGTCTTGTGCCCAGTTTATGCTGATGTGGAAGGTTAGAGTCAAACAGAAGACCCGTGCAGAGGTTGCAGTAGTTTGCGTGGACGGTGGCACTGAAGGATCAGCCATTTGCTGCCTACAATGTTACGACTACTTATGACTCCACTGTTTGAGCATTTCTCCAACGTTCCCACAGACTGTTGCATCTTACATGACAAAAAAGGAATAGTGATGAACTGACGGTGGCTTTCTGTCTGGACGCAGAGAAAGTGTTTGATCGAGTTGAGAGGGAGGACTTGTTTGTGGTTCTTGAGAGCTTTGGTAGTTCATATATTAAATGGGTGAAACTGCTTTAAGAATGTCCTAGAGCGTCTGTCCTCCAGTGTTAATTCCGCTGACGAAAATGTGGCAAAATTTTTCGTCAATGACTCAGTCAGGACGGGAAATACCTCACAGAAACCATGTTGACATTTTCCAGAGCCATCTGGAGAAGAGCTCATCAACATAAATCAGTATTAAACCAGAGGACCATCAGTTTGAGAATGAATAAAAAAATCTATCATGTGGGAAAATTGGGAGAGAGCAGGAATAATGTTAATGGAAGACTTGTATGATGGAAAACATTGCCTCTCCTTTGAACAGCTGGTGTCTAAATTTAACGTACCCAGGAAGGATTTTTGGACGTTTATCCAAATAAGGAGTTTTATCACAGCAGATAGAAAGACAAATATTAACCCTGTTACTTGTATTCAGGAGTTATGGTGAACAAGTTAAAAGCATGGAGAGGGACATCTAGTTTTATGAAGGGCTCAGAAAACATCAGGGTGTGAGACGTACATGGGAAAAGGATCTTAGAGCATCCATCAGCGCGGAAATGTGGACGAAAACAGTCCAGTCGTGGTACTCCATCACCATAATATCATATCATGGGGCCTCTGGTGATTCCCACCCATTGTGAACATTAAGCAAAAAATTTAAAATGGCTCTGCTGTCTTTTCACAGAACATGTTTTTATTGTCTGTACGGAGGGTTCGCACAGAGTTTGGCAGAGGAGCATTTATGTATGCAGCTCCTTTTATGTGGAATCTTCTGCAGAAGGACCTAAAGCTGAACCGATCGGTTCCTCTCTGATGTTTCAAAACTCTGTTGCAGGATTTCTGTTCGCAGTCATCTATATGTTAATGTCAGGGTGTATTTCAGCTGGTCTTTGTAATCACACGTAGTATCCCCAGTTTTTGTGGGGGTGTAATCTCATTTTGTGTTTCATATTGATTGTTGTAGAGCTCAATTCAGGTTTCAATTTAATTTATTTATAAAGCCCACTATCACCAATCGCAATTTACCTCAGAGGCTTTACAGCATACAACATCTCTCTGTCTCTGGACCCTCGCAGCTGATAAGGACTCAAAACTCCCCAAAAAAAAACTTAATTTAATCTCTCTTCCAGGACGGACAGACGTGCAATTGATATATTTATGGGTATAATAGGTTGTGTTTTTGTACTGTGTTGTCTGTCTGTGTCTCATGTTGCTGTCTGGGTCAGGACACTTCTGAAGAACAGATCTCTTATCTTGAGCTTTTTCTGAGTCAATAAATGAAATAAAAAATTCACAGGGAGATTCCATGAAATGAGCACTCGAACTTCTTAAAAAAACGACTTCTTAGAAAACAGTGTTTACTCAGTGCTGACCTGCTTTATGCTGCACTCGAGGTAACTGAATCCCAAGGAGAACGTGTGGAAGAGGAGAGGCCAGCAAGCATCATCTATCAGAATCAGATCATTTATTTCATATACCCTCTATAATGCGTGTCTTGTCTTGTCAGATTCACTCGCAGAGAAAATGGACCAGACACCGAAACTACCACTACAGATCAGGAGCCAGCCGCGTCATGTCTGAACAGCCTAGTTGGTCAACAAGAGTGCCGAAAGGAAGCTGGCAGCTCTCACCAGCACTTCATGGCACGATGCCCAGTATCGAGAGAAAGAACAAGAGCGAGACTGCGTCACCTATTAGAACTATCTAACTAACTATTAGAAAACAAAGTACTGAAAAAAGGTACCGTTGAATCACAGTGGAAATAAACCTGTGGCTCTTTCTTGTGTAGTTTAATCCTCAACGTGAAGCAGTTCTATGTGTTTTAAGACTGTCAAATAAATAAATCTATCTACAGGTATCAGTATCAAATTCCGAGTCTGGTGCCAGTTCAAGTGTGAACTGTACCCAACCCTGATGACTTTACACTTAAAACTGTCTGATGGTTTAGTTTAACACAGTAACAGTCAGTTCAGTTTGTGACTGTGTGAAGTTATTTCAAGCCGTAACAAACATACGTCTCCTTGACTCAGTAAAAGTACACTTACAGCTTCAGTATGGATGGGATGCACAGCAAACAGCAACGCCGCCACCAGGCTGGAGGTCTTATCCAGAAACAATCTGCACACCCGCAGGAAGAGCACACACACGACGGCGTGTAAAACCACGTTGAGCAGATGATAGGAGGCTGCGCTCAGCTCGCTGAAGAGGTAGTTCAGTCTGAAGGTGAGTACGGTCAGGGGTCTGTAGGATTTATGGCTCCGCTCCTGCAGTCCGACACACACAAGACAATACAAGTTAAAATAAATGTGTCCGTCACAAAGAAGCAGACTTTCTACTCTGACAAAGGTCAACATTAAACAAAACACTTTTTAAAACACAAATGTGAAATAGGATTAAAACTGTTGAAACTACAGTTGATGAGGACATTGTTAAGAGGTCAAGGTTCAGCGCTTACTTTGATATTTTCAGGGTAGTAACTGCAGAAGGTATAAAAATTAAGCCATGTCGGGAGATGCTCTGACAGAGTAGTGCTCCCACGCAGATGATTAACATTTGACTCACAGTATATTCTGTCAGAGGTCAGCTGAGACGTTAAAGGCTGACAAATATTAAATTCCTTACAGCTAAAATGGACTTCACTGACCTAGATAAAACAGCTAATAATCCACCTCTTAAACTAAACAAAATTGTGAGACCTGCCAGTTCAGCTTTTATCAAAGAGCAAACTAACAGTCAGCCTGTACTGATAAACCACGGCGGTGTGTTACAGACTCACCTCTGCCATGGGTGTTCCCCAGAAGTCATTGAGGAACAGGTTGCGGAGAGGTGTGACGGGCCGCAGGTCCTTGTTGTCGAGGATCGCCGAGACATCATCAAACACAAAGCCGCACGACAGACTGTTCCAGTAACATCCCACCACCAGTCCAGTCAAAAGTAAAATCTCCTTCCATGACACAACAGCCATGGCTGACCAGAGCCGTCATTGATCACTGCACAGGAAAACAAAAGGGCTTGAGTCTCTGCTCAGTGTTCAGATCACAGAACCACATCGTCATGTTAAATGTTGCTTTCCTCTGAACTCTTATTCACATTATTCCAGGATATTTTGGCTCAGTCTGAAGTTGTTGAGCTTGCGTGATAAATGGAGGTGTTGGAAACATTTCTTAAAAATGAGGTCAGTATTTACCCTAAAGGTCAGACTGCTGCCAGTGTATGTACCAAAATCTATTTAAAATCATCCATTATTTTAACTATCGACTCGTCTCTTATAACTGGCGGCGTCAAGTCCTTCCTGTTTTGTGTGTAGAGCTGTCACGCAGGGAAAAAGACCAGTCATGAAAAGTTTCTTAGTGTAACAAAATGTTTTTTAAAATGTTATTTTCATGTCATATTTCATCTTGTAAGAATGTGAAAAATATCTATTGAAAACCAGAAACTTCTTGTTAGAACGAGAAACGTTTCAGTATAACATGAAAACATCTTGTAAAAATGTGAAATATTTCATGTTACAACATTTTTTTTTACAATTTGACAAGATGTTTTCATGTTATACAAAGAAAAGTATCTTGTTATAACATGAAAGCATCTTGTAAACGTGAAGGAAACTTGTTATAACAACAAAAATGTCATGTCATATCTACACAGCAGCTTGTAAAAATGATCCTGTTATCACAAGAAAAGATCCAAGCAGCAGTGATAAGACTGACTCCTGTGGTGTTTAGCGCAGTGTGATCTGCTAACTGTCAGATGAGGTGTGATCAGTTAATGATAGATCGATGTCTCCATTTACACCACATGTACAAGTGTCTGCACAACAATGACTTTACTGTTAAAGCTGAGATAAAAATCAGTAAAAAAGACCTCTGACATAATGAGTGGAGACTTGTAGGTGCTTCGCTGAGGTGTTAAACAAGGACCTGGCAGATAGTTAAACTCTGGGTGGGGATGTTGGCCCACATGCTGAGGGATCAAACAGTGAAGCTACCGGCACAGCTGGCTGCAAAAAGGCAAAAGCAATGGACCCTAACAGCAACATAAAATCACTGCTAGCTGACGTTACCATCTTTAAACATCTACCTAATACCAGAAATGGTTAATTGAATATAATCAACATTGCTGCCGCTCGATCGCGGCGATATAAAAGTACAAAACACCCCAAATAAGTTCTGATCATTTCAGACTGGCTGCTGCAACATAACGTTAGCTAACGATAAAGCTAATTTAGCCGCTAATGCTAGCTGGGCTGATGGCAGCCTTTCAGACGGAAAAGGTGGACGCAGACGTGTTTATACGCCTTTGCTGGTTTTCCTACCTACCGTGTCTATAAGAGGGGCAGGCGGTGACTGCAGAGGTGATATCACAAACTAGGAATGGTCAACATTTGGACACACACGGAGTAAACAATTCAGAAAGCGGCATTCCGCCGTGAAAGCTAACGGCAACACGGCGTCGCTATCACTTCCGGTTCAGAGGTCACCGCGCAGGTTGAACGTTAGCAGCGCTGCACTCGGCGCTAATGCGACCAGTTTGAAGTTATTAACGCGACTTATAAGTACTTAGCAGGCAGGTTTTATGCGTCACGTCTCTACAGTTTGGTGAAGTTCCCTTCAAGGCTCCACTCTCGCCTGTACTAGCTGTATTTCCTTGTGAACTTTGCGTTAGCGTCATTAGCTCACTGAGTAACCGCCGGTGTTGTCAGTGGTAACCAGCAGCCCGAGCATCACATCATGGAAACTTCAGGCTGGCTGTTTACTGTCAGTTTAACTCACCTGCTGTTTGTATTCTCCATCTGCCAAGTTCAGCTGATCTTAGTGAGCGAAGTTGAATAAAAACAGGCATTTGGTTCAACAGTTTATCTCATAATCTCAGCGTGTAGCTAACTTAACTCATGCAGCGGTTTGTGGAGTAAGTAAGTGATTTCAGTGAAGCGTTTTTGCGGTAAAATGAGGCTAATTTTAGGAGCACAGCGATGTTTAGCTTTCTAACCACAGTGAGAACCAGCTAACATTAGCACAGTTATCACAGTCTGTTGGTTTCCTGGTTAAATCTTCACCAACACACTGAGACCAAGATGCCTGCAGCTCTGGACTGGGACTCAGTGACCCGGATCGACCCAGCGAGTCTCCTTGAATGTGAAAAAGACCAAGTGGACGAGGTCTTCAGCATGTTCGTTTTGGTAACTGTCAGCTCTTCACATCAGTAATAATACCAGCTCAGATTTCTGCTCCAACCAACAACCCTTCTCTGGTGTCAGTGCGCAGTCTGAGCACGGCGGGGATTATCTGTGGCTACCTGCACAAAGAGAGATTAATGCGACTGTCCTGCTGATCTCAGATTATTGTTAAGGATATTACAGCTCCTGAGGGCCTGTGATGGGTGTCTGAAGCTTCAACTCTTTTATGAATAGCCCCAGATCAAAACAGGCATATATGTTTAAAACAAAAAAAGAATAGGCCTTATAATAATAATAGTAAAGCCCTGGATCTAATAATTTGTGATTTGGTTCATGCATTAAAAAGCAAGTTTTGGGTCGTCCTTGTCATTTAAGCAGCAGATTTTCTGCAAGAGAGGCAGAGCGCATCTTTATATGTGGTGCAGTGGTAACTACTGTCGCCTCACAGCGAGAGGGTTGAGAGTTCAAACCTGCCGGCCTGCTTGCTGTGTGCAACATCCATGTTCTCCCACTGTCAGCGTGGGTTTTCCCTCGAGAGTGCAGAGGCGTGTATTACAAAGCAGGATTTAGACTAAGCGAGTTAACTTCAGGGTTAACTCTGGGTTGTCAGTGCTGCGAAGCTGGTTTACTTTTTACCAGGATAAATAATTTTGTTCACTTATCCTGAACAGTGAACCTTCTCCAGAGCAGGTTTAACGTCACAACTTATCAACATCCTGACCTCTGACCAATCAGATCACTGGGAAAACAGCAAAAAAAACCATGATATGAACAAAAGTCCAGAGTGACAGGTAAAAAAAGAGTAGTGTATTTTTATATATTTCTAAAGGTCAGCAGAATCAGGTCATTGTCCCAGGCTTTCTGTTTCCTCTGGTTTAAAAAAAACAGAGCCTCTAACAAACAGAGTGATCATTTACAACACTGAATGCATGAATTTTAACCGTATTTTAACTTATACAAAGTTTGTTGTATCCCTGGAGTGATATCTGATAGTGTAAAAAATAGTCCACACACTGTTATTTGGCTCCTGGGACGGACTCCAGGCCTCCCTGCAACCATTAACAGGATAAACAGTTACAGATAACTAATTTTAGTTATATGTATCTTTTTTATTGTTGTTATTATTGTTGTTTGTTTTGTCGTGTCACCTCCGTCACTGTTTGGTCCAGGTTCTTGTGCTGTATTAGAATATTGTTAAAATGACGTTGAAATGACGATGCATTCACTGTCTTTCACTCTGAATCATGTTCTCCATGCAGACAGAAGAATGGGAGGTGAAGGATAGAGCTCCAGAGAGCATCATTAAAGTTCTCAGAGTGTTTCAGACCCTGCTGAAGGTGTGTAGTGTTACATTTGCTGCATCTTAATCTCTCCCACACACATCTATTAATAACCCCTCTAACAGCATGTATATTGTATTTCAATAAGCAAGAATATTTAGTCCCTGTTTACTAACGTTAACTCACATTATTTACCATGATGCTGTTTTATGGGCCTGAAATACTGCAGCTAAAATAATTTAGGTGTCACATTTTAGCCATGATTGTCTTCTCTCCGTCTGCTGTATAGATTAAGGATCGCGAGGTTTCTATTGCCGACGAATTTGTCGAAGAAATTGGTGTGAAATATGCTAAAACTGGTCAGTGCACAGATAAAGTCGGTAGGCAAAATGTTACACAAGTTTTGCTAACAAAGAGCAGAGTTCACATTGTTTATGTCCTCTCCTCCATAGAAAAGGAGCTACTCACCAAGTTGTTGAGGCTGGAACAAGAGCTGAAGGTAGCGTGTTTCAGCATCTGTCCATGTATTTATCTATAAACTGAATGTCTGCATACTTTCATACTGTATGTCACATATTTTATTGAGCTGCTGAGGGTTTTTTTAATCACCGTCTATACCATTATAAATGTGAAAAAATACTTTAATGTGTCGAGCTGTAAATCATCCTTCGTGGAGTTTCACTTCCTGCAACAGAGCCAGTTAATTCAGCCTATCATAGAGTGTCACTGTGGCTACAAAGGGATTGGTCGTGGTGACTACTGAATGACAGCGCCTAAGAAGATTACAGCTAATTCCCTGCACGCTCACAGCCTCTTCTTCTAGTTCCAACCTATTATTTTAATTTTCTAAAGGTTTCTAAAGATTTTATGTTACCAGAATTTTCACTCCCTCAGTGTGTCATGTAAAGAGAAAGGTAACCTTGTTTTAGGACTTGTTAAAGTTAGTGTGTGCACATATCAGTGTTTATGAACAGATGGAGGTGATGGGACACTAAGAGGTTGTTGGTGGGGGTTGTCTGTTTGTGTGTTTGTTTGTCTCGTTTCCGGTCCACACGGTTCAGCACTCCGGCACAGGGCCAGACAGCCGCTTTCTGAGAGATGAGGTTCGGCAGCTCGAGACCCAGCTGGAGCTGAAGGAGAGAGAGTTGACCCAGTTAAAGAAAGAAATGGGCAAAGAAAAGAAAACCAGCGAGGAGGTACGAGCACGTCACCCATAATTCACACACATAACATCAGACTGTGGATTCAGTATTCAGTCCTCGGATGACCTGCAGATATTAGCTAGCTAGTCAGATTGGTACAGTGTCAAACATTAGTCAGGTGTGCTGGTGTGTCATTTTTAAGAACATGCAGTCAGAGATAATTATTTGTGTCCCTTGATGTTATTCATGGAAAGAGATGGTGTCAGTTGGTTTTATTGAACTGCACATATTTATATTTTTAATACACTAAAGTGATATATGTTTGTTCTAACAGAATTTTTAACTAAAAAAAAGTCACATTTAGCTGTTCATTACATCAGGGCTTAAAATACGATGTACATGCCTTTCAAAATTACTTGCACCAATTTTTTTTATTTATTTATTCTCATACCTCTGAGCTGGCGATGGACGCGGCCGGAGGAATTTCTTCAAATTTGGCACAACTGTCCACCTGGACCCAACAATCGTCTGATTAGATTTTGGTACTCGAAGGTCAAGGTCGCCATGACCTCGGGGGTCTCATTCTTGTAAATGGGATATATTAAAAAAAACACTTGAGGATTTTTTTTTTTTTCAAATTTGGCACAAACGTTCCCTCAGACTCAATAATGAACTGATTAGATTTTGGAGGTCGAAGGTCAAGCTCAGTGTGACTTTGCATCTGTCTTATTCTCAAGAACGCGGCATCTCAAGAACACTGTGGGGAAATTTCTTTAAATCTGGCACAAATGTCCACGTGAACTGAAGAATCAGTTTTGATGGTCAAAGGTCAGAGGTTACTGTGACCTTTCAAAAAATGTTCTTGGTCATAACTCAAGAATTCATAAACTAATTATGACAAAACTTCACACAGATGTCAATTGTTTGACAATGTATAAAAAGCTGGCAGCTGTACCAAGTTACATGCACAGGAGCATGTAGAGCTGAGCATTTGATTTGATTTATTTATTTATAACATTTAAAAAAAATAATGATAAAATTTAAGTAGCATGTATTGTATAAAAAAAAATCTCTACAAAACAGAGACAAACAATAAATCACGAACAGAGTCACAATGAGAAACTTAAATTAACAGTTCATGTTTTAAAAGGAGCAGGAAGAAGCAACGTGTTTGTCAAGCCCCTCCCCCAGTCCCAAACTATACTAATCCAGCACTAATCAAACTATGACAGAAATTTGCTCTCCTCACCATCAATCAATCACACATTTACACCACTGCACCTTTTAATGCCCTATAACCAATATTACCCTTTGTATAAAACAAATTTGAAAATTCAAATGTGCAAAGCTCAAATTGTACGCACACTAACATTCATACCAGCGTGATATTTCGAGCCCTGGACACATTTAAATACTTTGACTAATCTTTATTTGCGCTAATCTTAATTATCATTGTCTGCTTCCAGTCACTTTCCACTAGTTAACAGACTGAAGCCTGAGTGCAAATGTATCATATGATTGTTATTCCTCTGGTGTGGTTAACTTCACACTGTGTTTCAGCATCTCGTGCTCTCTGTTTGTTCTCCCAGTTGACTGTGCGAGCAGAGGAGGCCGAGGATGAGGTCAAGAAGCTGAAAAGAGAGGTATGTGGCTGCTGGCACTACATCACACGGACCATTGAGATCTTTTCATTCATTGCTTCATCCTCACACTTCATGCCTTCATACTTAATTTAAAACGTGTGTGGTCATGTGCTCTGCCATCGTTCGCTTTTCTCTAAATTCATCTTCTCTTTTCATCTCTCTCTGTTTCACTGGCAAAGATAAAAAAACTTAAGAAGAAGGTAAGAAATAGAGGTAGTGAAGTAAAATCTGCTTTCGGTTATTTAAGTAGGAGTTTGACTCTGTAGATATGAGCCAGTATATCGAGGACACGTTTTAAAGCTCTATCATGGTCTATCTATGATCTATCTATGATGGTCACTGCTGCACAATTGTCTCATGTTGCCACAGCAGAAATCCAAAGACAGAGTTACCCTGCTGATATCATCCAGTGGGTGTTAACTTTAGTAAAAATAGAAACAGAGTCCGCGATGGAGATAGCTGTGGTTGAAGGTGATAAGTTGTCAGGTTGTCTGTCCGTCTGTAAATCCATCTAATTCTCCTGAACATGATATATCAAGAACACTATGAGGGAATTTTCCCAATTTGGCACAAACGTCTTTAAATCAAGGCTGAACTGATTAGACTTTGGTAGTCAAAGGTTGAGGTCACTGTGACCTGGGATATATTAAAAAACGCCTTGAGGATTTTTTTTCAAATTTGGCACAAACGTTCCCTCAGACTCAAGGTTGATTTGACTAGATTTTGGTGGTCAGAGGTCAAGGTCACTGTGACCTCGTATCCATCTCATTCTCGTGAACACGTAACTCAAGAACACTAAAGGAATTTCTTCAAATTTGGCACAATTGCTCAGTCGGACTCAAGAATTAACTGATTAGAACTTGGGGGTCAAAGGTCACTGTGACCTCATGAAACATGTTTTTGGCCATTACTCAAGAATTCATTTGCTAATTATGACAAAATGTCACGAAAAAAGTCAAACAGCATAAAATGATGAAATGATGATTTTTATATCACAAAGGTCAAAGGGGAAATGAAGAATCTATTTACGGCACACAGGATGTGCGTCAACAACTGTGCGACCAAAACAAGACAAGGATAGCACTTTTGTTTTCCTCGGTAGCTATTATCAGTTCCCAGAGTATTAGTGTAAGGTCTTTGCAGTTACTATTGGCCTACAGTAGAACATCAGATCCAGACAGAAGACAAATCTATTGTTTAATATCTAATGAGGTGTCTTAGATTAGCGTGTGACCACAGAGTTCGTCTTTTCCTGACACTAATTCTGTCCTTCCTGTTCCACGACAGAACGAGCAGCTCCAGCAGGATGTGGATTTCTACCGCGGAGAGCTGGACCAGAAAGAGCCGGCCCCATCCAAAGATGAGAACGCTGAGATCCAGAAGAAGCTCACCCTGACAAACAGACAGCTCTACCAATACATGGAAGACGTTCAGGTACACCAGTTATTTATTATACTGTGTGCGGAGCGAGGCAACAGCCCGTCATCTGGAAAACCTGGCAACAACACCAAACTTCAGTCTCTGAGAAATAATGAACTACCAAGGCCCTTAGCGAAAGAAAAACTGTGCACTGCAGAAAACATTCAAGATCAGTGTTCCAAATAATAACTTAACTTCTTACCAATTATTTTTATGGCTTTCATCTGTTTTTATTACCTGCTTTTTGCACCGCAGCTGTGCAGCATGTAGGAGGGGGCGGGGGTGGACTGAGACCTGGTGTTTAATGAGCCCTGATTAAACACCATCCTATTTATCAGCCCCGTTTCAAGTTCTGCTTTTTGTATTGGAGAGATTAGAAAAATAGATTTTCCTTTTGTTTCAGCTACATTAATCTCTGTAAAATATATCTCCATATGTCTGCAGAATTTATAGCCAATGGCGCAGAATTTAGATATCAGAAGTGTTCTGGTTTCCAGATGTCGTCTGAATCATGATGCAGCTGCAGGTAAACGGTCTGTGTGGAGAGCGTAAGAGGCAGAAAGCATCGACTGAAATGTATTCTCAGAAACCATCAGATAGTGTCTGACGATGATTATCTTTTTTAGTTTATTTATTTATCTGCATCCATATGCAGATAAATGTTTTAGCCAAAATCAATGGCACGCAAAGAGGAAGTCTTGGCCCAGATATCTGCTGGCTTCAACGGATCCCCTGAAATATTTGCAGCTACTCCTGAACGTTTATCAGCGTCAGAGCGATAGCTGATGGGTTCAAGACTGAGGCTACATAAACATTATCTTTCACCTTCTGTCCAACCAACTTCATTTCTTATTTGTTTTATCGTGTATGATGCATCTGTGATAATACCAATGTGTTATGTGGGCCAGCAGCTCAGAGCCCACAATAACTTAATTAAACAATACAAACAACTCTAATATGGGTGCATTCGTAATTTACATCCAGTACATATAAGAAAATAAAACAGTATTAATTCTGTTCTTAATTTTTAAGAAGCAATAAATAAAAAAGAACCAATAGGAGTAACGTTAATGTACTGGATTGATATGCAGTGTCAGTAAGACTCATAGTCCTGTTAAAATCTCAACAATACCCATCCTCAGTATCACGTGAAGCTATGTGTTCACAAATGAAAATAATTATATTGTTTTGTGTCCACCAGCGAGCGGAGGATGAAATCGTCCACCTGAAGACACAGAACGAGCAGATGCAGAAAAGTCTGGAGGAGTCGGTGAGGGAGATGGAGAAGATGACGGACGAGTACAACAAGATGAAGATCATCGTCCAGCAGACGGACTCCATCATGGATCAGCTGAGGAAAGAGAGGGATCACGCCAAGCTGCAGGTAAACAACATCATCAGGGAATCGTTTCTTTTCTTTATTCTGTTTTTTAATCTGTGTGTGGTGTGTGAGGTATATGTTCATAAGTTACCTGACACCATTTATTTATTATCAAACACACCGCAGTGTTGAAGGAGTTATGGGATGTGTGTTTGATTTGCAGGTCAGAGAGTTAACAGATAAGATTCATAGCATGACTGAAGAGGACGACCCGATAATGGCGGCAGTCAACTCCAAGGTGGAGGAGTGGAAGGTGAGCCAGGTGCACTGAAAATATGCTCATTATGATTAAGGAGGAGAGAAGAAATGTAAGAAGTAACTCAGGGAGTAAATTGAGGTTAAAATGCTTTTAAGCCTCAGAAACCATTTGATGAAGTCAGCAACATTCTGAAAGTCTGGACTTAATTCCTGCTCCACATGAAGTCTCTGTTCAGCAGTAGTCCTCTCTGAAGACCAGTGTTTCATGCATTCATTCCAGTGACAAATGACTCTGCAGTCGTCACAGACTCCAGCTCCGATCAGCTCTGATTGGCAGTAATCCAAATATGACACCCAGGTAGACGCACAAGTTTTCTCTCATTTTCTGACACAATGCAGCGACGTGTCACCACAACATACCGTCCATCTTTGTCCAAGCAGCACCTAAATATCGTTCAAAATTAGTCAACATAAAAAGAGACTGAACGAGTAACAGATTTAAATTGGAATTAAACAAAGGTCAATGAAACAGGATGATGTCACAGTCATTAAGAGGTGATCGGAGCACAGATAGAAATGTGTATTACAGACTTCCGTGATTTAATTCCTGTAACTAAAAATCTTGTAATTGTACACATCACTATGCTTCATTATCTCCAGCTCTGAGTTCAGCTGTTTGTTGATGTGCTCTGTGCTGACATGATCTTTTCCTCCCACACAGAGAGTGCTCTCTGGGAAGGACGAAGACATTTTGGTGTACCAGCAGATGATCCGGGATCTGAGGGAAAAGCTGCGTTCGGCCCAGCTGGACTTGGACAAAAGCAATATTCTTGCCTTGCAGCAGGTCTGTCTCAGAACAAGAGATGACATAATCTGTTTTTAATGTGGTCACATTTTAAAGCAACAAAACATTTGTTGATAATAAAAAGAAATGTACTATAATTTTTTAACAAAGGATTGATAGTTATTCTAGCCATGTGTCTATCCAAATGTTATTTATGTAACATATTTCACAACATCATCACCAGTAAGTTAAGTAAGAGGTTATACTTTAATATATCACAGTGTGATAGCTGCAGGACATGAAGATGCTCAAACTTTAAACATAAATACAAGTTAGTTCTTCCAGATCCTGCACACTTGATTAAGCAAGATGAAAGTCCTGATTATAGTGCAGAAGGTCATTGTGTGTCCTTTGCAGCAGGGGAATCTGAACTCTTAAGTGTTTTGTCATTTTCTGTCTTGGCTGTCACTTTTCCTGCTTTCTGCTTCCTCTCACTGCCTCGACATGCTTTACCAACCTGCCCTCCCTTCCATCTGTCTGTCGCTGCTCTGGGACAGGTCATATATGATCTCTGCAGTGTAAGTCTCACCTGTCCTGTGTCTGTCAGCCTCAGCCTCCCCTTTTCTTTCATTTCATAAACTCCCTTAATGATGAAGTTGCTGGTGGTTCAGTGCGGTGCAGCTGTGTCAGTCTTACACAAGAGTCATCGTGATTTGAAATTTTCTGGTGAATGTTTTAAAGGCCGTCCAAGAGAGAGACAATCAAATCAAGATCCTGAGTGAGCAGGTGGAGCACTACACAGGTGACATGGAGAAGCACACCCAGCTCATCGAGGAGCTGAAGACGTCCACAAAGAAAGACAGAGGTGAGTCTGTCACTGCTGGAGACAAACTTAAGGTCACACAGGGTTCAGTCAGAGATGATCTTAACACTCAGTCTTTGTCGTCCGGCTGCTACAACACCCTGTCATCAGCCTTTATTCTTTCACTCATGGATGACTGTTGTAATAACAGAGAGTAGGGACGGGGCATTTTAGGTAATTCACATATTGAGTACTCACATTAAATTATTTAATAGGATTCAAACACCCAAGTGTGTAGGGGATAGTGTTAAGCTTACCTTTCTGCGCTGTACAGACTGTAGACATTAGCTGTGATCACACAGAAAGTGTGTAATCAATCTACAGCTTATTTATTTATTGAATTTATCCTTCAGTAATCAGTGTGTAGCTGCTGCCATGTTGAGGCAGAGGGTCTGTCTGTAGCTCTGGTTGAGGGTGAGAGGCTGTGAGCAGATAAACAGAGGGGTACATGAGACCCTAAAAAAGAGGCTGGATCATGGGGAGAACCACCAGTTGGTCCAGGAGCTTCTCCTCCATCATGGACGTTTACAGGCAGATTTTAGGACGACTCAGGGGCAGTTTGACAGCCTGCTGTCTGTCATCAGGCCGTATAGCTCTGAATATCCAGCAACCACTACCACCAGCTTCTCCTCCATTGTTTACCAACTGTAAACTTGTTGTGACCTCCACAGAAGCCCCGCCTCTCAAATCATCCCATTGGACAGTGGAAGTTTTTTCAACAGTGTTCCGGCAAAGACACGAGGCGCATAGCAACACAAACACAGCGAGCAAAAAGCTTCATTCTAATAAAAACCTATTACAAAAAGCCGCCTCCAGCTGCTGGAATACCTTCAGTGTTATCAGAGCCCTAATGCTACAAACCTCTCACTGCACATTCATTTTGTCAGTATACTTCCAAACATCACTCTTACGCCTGGTTTCTGTTCTGCCTGTAACGTTAGATGAAGTGATGCCTGACTGAAAACGTTTCACTTTATCTGCGGCTGCACAGATCTCTCATTTTTGTGTCTCTGCACCAGCAATAGCTGTGGCTGCAGGCATTATGTCACATGCCAGACAAAATACCAGTGAAGCTCAGTCTCAGTCCTCAGCTAAATTAAGGACAACCCCGGTTCCAAAAACAGGCTGGGACGCTGTGTAAAACATAGATAAAAACAAAGTGCAGTAGTTTGCTGTCCTGTCTGACCTACATTCAACTGAATACAGCACAAACACGTTCTAATAAAGTTACGAAAGATGCATGTTTACTTTACTTCTCATTGTCTCGCCCCGATAAGACGCAACTTCCCTGAAAAAGATGTTGTCTGGATGGCAGCGTCCATCTCGGATGAGCTCGTGCTCAGAGAAGTGGGCGGAGCATGGTAGAGTCTGAACTGTCATTGGTAGATGCGGCGATGTGTTTACTGACAGTGGTTTTCCAAAGTGTTCCTGAGCCTGTGTAGTAATATCCTTCATACAGTCATGTGGTTTTTAATGCAGTGCAGTCTGAAGGGTCAAAGGTCATCGACAGTCAGTGTTGGTTTTCAGTCTTGTCCCTCACGTGCAGAGATTCCTTCAGGTTCCGTGAATCTTGTGATGATATTATGGGCTGTAGAGGGTGCAATAGGCCGTTTTTCCTGCTCGTGAACAACTTGATGTCTCTTTCATTCCTAATAGTGATACATAAATCTGTTCCCAGTTCACCTGTTTACCTGCTGAATGTTCCAAACAGGTGTTTATTGAGCTTTTCACACCTTTCCCAGTCTTTTGTTGCCCCTGTCCCAACTTTTTTGGGAAGTGTTGGAGGAATGAAAGTCACAATCAGTGTGTATTTACAACAAAAAAACAAGACCAACAACAATTTATCGATTTGAAGATTAAATATCTTTGTAAGGTATTGAAAATGATTCACAAATCATTGCATACTGTTTTAATTTAAGTTTTACAAGCAGAGTTTTGTAAAGAACAATTCGTATGTTACTGAGACTCTTAGGCTGCGTTCAGACTGCAGTTGCAAGTGACATGAATCCGATTTTTTCACTCAAATGTGACCCATATCTGATTTGCTTTTGACAGTGTGAACAGCACAAGTCACATTGAATCTGACATTTTCGAATCAGATTCAGGCCACTTTCAAATGTGGTACTGAATCCGATACATATCGGATTTTTTTGAATGCGACCGCAGTCTGAACAGCCAGGTCGCATTGAATGCGACTTTGACGCCATTATGACCCACACTGCCTGTTTTGTAAATAAAGTTGATTGAAAAAAAAGTGTCCTAGGCGGGGAGAGTAGGCGGGAGCGGAACAGAATGAAAACAAACATGGAGGACAGCATGGATGCAGGCGGCCAGTGGAGAGATAGCGAGATTTTCTTTCTCTCTTCTTCCTTATCCATAGCGCCCGCTCACAAATTTGCCGGCTGCCGCCAAACATTGTTTTTAACATAAGACCATAAAGTCCTGTTGCCGCTGCCATGTTCGCTTCCATAAACACAGTTGTGCGCGTGATGTCATCAACTATAAACTGCGCATGCGGGTCAGTTCAGGAGCGTGAGCTGTTCACACATCAGTCCGTAGATAGGCCACATTTTAAAATGTAATGTGAACAGCCAAACAAAAAATCGGATTTGGGCAATAAATCGGAACTGGGCATTAAGGCCTGCAGTCTGAACGCAGCCTAAGGCTGTGTTCAGACTGCAGTTGCAAGTGACATGAATCCGATTTTTTCACTCAAATGTGACCCATATCTGATTTGCTTTTGACAGTGTGAACAGCACAAGTCACATTGAATCTGACATTTTCGAATCAGATTCAGGCCACTTTCAAATGTGGTACTGAATCCGATACATATCGGATTTTTTTGAATGCGACCGCAGTCTGAACAGCCAGGTCGCATTGAATGCGACTTTGACGCCATTATGACCCACACTGCCTGTTTTGTAAATAAAGTTGATTGAAAAAAAGTGTCCTAGGCGGGGAGAGTAGGCGGAGCGGAACAGAATGAAAACAAACATGGAGGACAGCATGGATGCAGGCGGCCAGTGGAGAGATAGCGAGGTTTTAGACCTCATAGGTATTTGGGGGGACACCTCGGTCCAAGTAAAACTTGAAGGTTCTTACCGTAACAGGTCTGTTTTGACAACACAGTTGTGCGCGTGATGTCATCAACTATGAACTGCGCATGCGGGTCAGTTCAGGAGCGTGAGCTGTTCACACATCAGTCCGTAGATAGGCCACATTTTAAAATGTAATGTGAACAGCCAAACAAAAAATCGGATTTGGGCAATAAATCGGAACTGGGCATTAAGGCCTGCAGTCTGAACGCAGCCTTACAGCAAACTCTGTGGCTGTTAAACTCCGGTAGTTATTTATGAAGTAAATTGGCGAGTAAATTCTGATACCCTGCCCTCACCAGCTGGTCGCCTTTGTCTGTAGCTGAAGAAATAATTTCCTTTTCTCGTCCAAGGCCTGCCGTCATCTGTCCAGCAGAGGAAGATGGAGGAGCTGAAGTCCAAGCTGGAGGCTGCAGAGATGCGAGTGGCGGAAGCAGCGCAGGCGGTAAAACTGGCAGAAGCTCACGCTGAAGAAAAAGACAAAGCACTCATTGAGGCTTCAAACCGCTTGAGCCAGTATGAGTCTGTAAGTCTGCAAACACCCCTCCCTCCCAGTTTGGTTTATTTCAAAGAATTTTCATTCTGAATTGAATTAATTGAGACGTCAGTTCCCAGAAGCAGTTTTTATTTTTTCCTTGTCTATCATGGCTTTTAATAGACATCGGAATGACTGTGTGACTGTGGTGTGATCCACATGGTTTTTGGGTCCACAAACTGAGCGTTTGTCTTCCAGCTTGTCTAATCACATCCTGATTTCCCTGAAAGCTTTAGAGTTGGAAGAGGAGCCAGGAAAAAGACATGCTTTCTGATGGACAAGTAACGGCAGCTCTGTTTGTGTGTTACAGGGCACTTACGGCCTTGAAGCAGCCATTGTGGAGATCAAAGAGTGTAAAAATCAAATTAAAGTGAGAGACCTTGAGGCAGAGGCCATGACCAAAGAGATCAATCAGCTCGAGATGAGAATCAACGACCTCATGGACGAAAACGAAGATTTCCGTGAAAAACTGGGTTAGTTCTTTCTAAAATCATGTTATTCCCATATCTCAATGTACTTAGACACTGACCTGATCTGACCTGGAGAAATGAAATTCATTTTACTTTTCTTTATTTTGTTCTTCTTCATGATTCAAGGTCTGGAACCAAAGCAGGAAGTGGATCTGACAGAGTTCAGGCGAGCCAAAGAGCTCAGACAGCGCCAGTTCAAAGCAGAAAACCAAGTCCTCACCAAAGAGGTAAAGAGTTACAGATGTTATCACCTCTTGTTTTATAACGTTCTCTGAGCACTTCTGACCTCACTGTGTGATTTCCTCCTCAGATCGAACGGCTTGAAGAAGAACGACTGGAGCTGAAGCAACAAATCAGACGCTTGGTGAAGGAAAGAGGTGAAGGAAAAAGCCACGCAATTAAATAACTCCAGTTACTGTATTAACATCCTTCTGCCGCGTTTTTTATACCTACGCATCAGCGACAGCTGCGGCTGAAGGCATTTTGTTTCCGGGTTGTCCATCTGTCCATCCGTCCTGCTCTTGTGCGCACAATATCTCAAGATGGCCTTTAGGAAATTTCTTCAAATTTGGCACAAATGTTTACTTGGACTGAACGATTAATTGATTAGATGTTGGTGGTCAGAGGTCACTGAGACCTTGCATCTGTCTCATTCTTGTAAACACGCAACTCTAGAACACCTTGAGGGAATTTGGCACAAATGTCCGCTCGGACTAAACGATAAATTCATATGAATTGGGCGAACTTGGCGATATGGCAAAAAATATCTTAATGATAATGTTCCCCATGGAAATGTGAGTGTGAATGTTTGTCTGTGTCTGTGTGTCAGCCCTGTGATGGTCTGGCGCAGAGTGTTTACACCAGTTTGGATAACAAATCAAAAATTTTGCTCAGGTTTGTTTTGGGTTCAGCCCACTTGACATGCTGCAGTGTTGTGCTATGGCCTATTCAAGTGCTTATTATTCATGTGACAAAGCCTGAACTCAACACAGGCTCTGCTCCAATGGAGTGTGTGTGCTGTGCTGCTGTGCATGTGGCGTGTTTGACTGTGTGTATTGGCAGCCTTTTGATGGTCATTTACACACTGTCCATGGTGAACCCTGCCTCTCGCCCAGTGTCAGCTGGGATAGGCTCCACCCCCCGCGACCCCCAACAGGATAAACAGTTTCAGAAAATTAATTAATTAATGTTCCCTGTATTGATCGATATTGATATTTATCACAATATATAATTTGATAATGCTGCAAGTTTGAAAAGTGTCCTGATGATGACCGACACCTGAATAAACCAAATCATTCATGAGTTAAACTCACAGTAAAGTTTATAACATAAAATTGGGAAATATAATGTAAAGATCCGAGCAAACATTTTGTAGTAACACTGTTAACATGCAGACGTGCGTTGTGCCCTCAAAGCTGCAGTCTCGCACTTCTTGAACCCGTCTTTCTTCACGGTGTTCACGGACATCATGTCTTTGGTTATGAAGTATGACACTGCAGCGGAGGAAGAGGACTTTACTGATTGGTGTTTTGGTGCAGCCTCGCTAGCTCTGCCCTCGGTAGCAGAAGTGCTCGGTAGTTGAACACTTGTCGGTGGACTTTCTGCAGTTTTCATGCTCTCAGTGTAGTCGCTGGGACGCCACCTTTTCAGGTGATGGAAAAGATCAGTTTCCTGTCCTGGTTGGCACCAGCTGATGACATAATTTGCAGACAGTCTTTGTCCGTGCGTCATCACCTTTCAAGTAGACAAACTACCTCAAATTATTGATGTTGTGTAACTTTCTTATACACAGTTTCGTCCATTTTTGAGGATGACGCGAGCTCTTCTTCAGCTTCACTTCCACTCAGTTCCCCCTCGTTTTGTCATGTCCATGCTGCTTTCACTTGCTCCTCATCTCAGCACAAACTTTGCAGTAAAACACTGCAGATTGACTGACGGCTGTCTGTTAACTTCTGCCGTTTGGATCTAGGTCTGTCCATATCCAGTAAAAAGACTTTAGTTTAACATCGACATCAAGATGCATTTTATTGTGATCCCGTTTTGAGATTGTTTCATCGCCCAGCCCCAGTCGAGGCCACTGTGACCTCACAAAACGTGTTTTTGGCCATAACTCAAGAATTCTTACGCTAATTATGACAAAACTTGACACAAATGTCTAACAGGATAAAATAATGAAGGTCAAAAGGTCAAAGGTCAGCTTGACTGTGACATCATCATGTTTTAACGTCGTATCTCAGGAACAGAAGGGGAGACATTTGGTCAGATACTGAATTGGTGACTCTAATCTTGAAACTGTGCTGATTGTATAGATCTTCTGTGTGTGAAGCATCCATGTTTTCACTGACATGGATGGAGACTGTCAGAGACACTGGACTCGTTGGCGGAGTCATACAACCAAAGTGATATTTATATTTCCCCTGAGGGATAAAGATTAGCTTGAGGGTTTTCTGTCTGCCTGTCTGATGGAGTGGTATCTCAGACAAAAGTTGTCTGTCTTTGGGAAAATTTTGGGTTGAAGTGGGTTCATGTTGTCGACAAGCATGTAAATATTTGCACTTGAATGGCCTTATGAGAACAAAGAGTTGTTTCTGAGTTTGTCTGCGCCTCGAGGATAATGTCTATTATTGATTTCACTTATTGCCTTAAAGCGATAGTTGGGATTTTTTTTGAAGCAGGGTCGCAGGAGGTCCTTGTACAGAGTCAGTGTCTGAAGCCCCGTTTCCATCGAGCAGCACGGTTCAGACCAGTTCAGTTTACTGTAGCTCAGTACGCAGTATTTCCATTTCCTCTGTGAAAACTTGTGGATGGTCCCAACAGCAGCGTCCTTAGCGTCCCCATGTTTGGTCCCCCCTCTGTTGGGGTACCTAGCACACAGATCTGGACTAAATGCACAAAGCTGCTATTTTTTTTATAGTTTTTTTTAAAAAAAAATTTAGGGAATAAATCCAAAACTATCCACAGTAGATGGTGAGTTGAGAGTGAGTTGAAAGTTTGTGTGTTTCATTACAGAATTATGTTCTTTTAAGCATTTTTATAAATGTCATGGATAGAAAAATATTCAGCATTCACATGTTTCTGTTTCTGAAGTCTTGGTAACAATCAGCTGTGTCTGCAGGGATCCCACAGTCCAGCTTGCTGCCGGAGGAGGACATCAGCCCCCGCAGGACCGTCCAGCTGCCACTAAACCAAAGCACCACTCACACAGATGAAGAGATCAGACGCAGAGTAAGCTCATGGCTACTGACATGTCAGCTTTAATCAGGGCCCCTGATTAAGCCACAGGCGTAATTAGTAGTTACAACTGATTTCTATCCATGGCACATTGGTTTGTAGTTTTATTACCAACAATTTGCTCTGTTTGTGTTTCATTTAATCTGATTTTGTTTATTCAGGGTTGTCTGGTTTATTCCAAGAATGTTTTTCCTGGACAGACTGGGTCACATGAGTCATGCACCAAACATTGAAAACAAATGTTATGCGAAATCAAAGTTATTTCAGAAAGAAGAGGTAAAAAATGTGTCGATTAATTCGTCACCGTTTTATTTAACAAGTGCTGAAAGTTTGTATTTTGGAGGGAATCAGATGATGCCATGCATCCGAGTACTTATTAAATTAGCAAGCTCTGAACCCATCAGCTGTTTTCTGAGATGAAGAAGTCTCTGCGGGCCATTGACAATATTTCAGGAGATCCAGTGTAGCTTGTGGATATCCAGGCCAAGACATGATCTTCTACATCCTGCTTATTTTCACAGTTGTATTAGCAGCCAGAGACGGGTCCAGACAACATTTGGGCTTCATATGAAGTAGGGCCGCAGGATTCCTGCTGAACAGTTTTCTCACCAGCCCTTATTATTTTCTAACCAAAGCATTTATTGCACTCTCAGGTCCTGATCACACAGGAAATATTTCGCAGGTTGCAGATGTGAGGTGCACAGAACTGACTTTTTTTTTTTTAAATTGAATGCCACGAATGAAAAAGAAAAAAAAGCTTGCTGTGCCTTTTTATTGTTGCCAGGCAACCACCCCATCACTTCCTACCTTAACCTTCCCATGTAATTAATCTTAATCTTATTTTTACAGTAATTAGCAACTAGTCACTAAAACGGACAGGAAATGGACATTGAAACACAGTAAAGGCTCTCACACTGAGCTCAAATGAAACGAGAGCATATAAACTAGGTAAATAACATGAATAAAATATTTAGTTTCTTTCAGGGGGGTGGGGGATCCTGTTGGTAGAAGACAGACTTGACAACAACTGGGAATGTTACGCAGCAAATAAGTCAACACATGAATGAAGCATGACATGAATGTGGAGGGAAATAGGAGCGAATGAATCGTTGTCCTTTAGAAATGAGATCGCACAGATGTATGATTTGAGATCATGACTTGTTTTTTCTTTTTTTCTTAATCTCACAGCCCTAATATGAATGCAGATAAATCGGTGTAAAACTAATGAAAAGCTTTCGTCAGACAATATCCGGTGGATTTGACCTCGTTTGCTCTCCACACAGACTGTTTACAGACAGGCAACAAAAGCCTGCTCAAACTGAAATGGAAACAAGAGTGATTCCAGTACCAAAATCCTGTACTGCTGCCTATAAACGTGACTCCTCATAGTCATGGAAATACCTGGAAAAGTCATGGAATTAGTAAAATGAATGCCTTGAGAAAGTCCTAAAATTCTGTCGTGTGTAATGAAAATAATTTATACTGTAATCTTGCGTGGTTAACCTTCAACATAATGTAGCATATCAGCAAATGTACTTTCTCTGTACTCTGTACTTTCCAGCTAACTGGAATTATTTTTGAATAGTTTGAACCTCAAATGTTTGAAAAACACTGCAAGAAAATGATTGCGACACTGTGATTTTGCAAGTTTTCATACTGATGCTCCTCTTTTTTGAGGTGGAGAAATTGACATGAGCAGCGTAGGGATGCTGTTCTCTTACAGTCGCCTCTTAAGCTCACCTCGTAGAGCAGGTGCTCCAAGTACAAAGACTGTGTCCTTGCCACAGCGGCTATTCCAACTCTGGCCCCTTGCTGCGTGTCTCCACCCAATTCACGCCAGACTTTCCTGTCAAATAAAGGCAGCAATGCCCTAAAAGGTCCTTGGAAAAAAAAAAAAAAAAAAAAGGTCACACAGTATTTGACATTAAGTTTAAGACACGTTGTGAATGATCATGGAAATTTTATAATGGGTCCTTAAAAAGTCGTGGAAAAGATTTTGAATTCTGTCCATGAAAATGTGTGAAAACCCTGCAGAGTCTGCACACATACACAGATACCTGTTCATAGAAATTATTGAATTAATAATTGCTGCTTATGTCAGAAAGACACCAGGAACTGAAATTGAAACTTTTACTTTAAGTCGTAAATGAAGCAGCAGTGTCCTGTGCTACTCCCGTCAGGAGTTACATTAAAAAACATCAAAAAAACAAGTAAATCCTGTCAAGCAGGACAAACTGAATCAATAAATGATTCATGATCAGAATTTTGACTTTATATCAAAGATTTATCTCACTATAAAACATGTCATGATTTGAGGCAACAGGTATTTTAGAGCTGTGTCTGGTTTAGTGGCGCCACAGTCGACACAGGTCATGTTGCTCCTGCAGCTGAAAGGTTTTTATTTTTAGTGACGTCATCTTGTTTTTGCAGAACGAGTACCTTGAAAAAGAGCTGAGGAACAAGGAGAGAGAGCTGGAGCTTCACAAGACCCAGTTTCACATCAAATGTAAGTCCCGCCCTGCTGTTCATCTGATGCACAGACTTAAGGATGAGTCGCAGATTTAGTTTGTCTGACAACATTTAGAAGTATGAGAATATGTACTGCACATTATAAGTGAATGAAATACATGTGAGGCCTCAGTTTAACTGACATTGTTTCCTTGTGTGTGTGTGCGTGTGCGTGTGTGTGTGTGTGTGTGTGTTAACTCAGTGGATGAGCTGTCCAAAGTGAAACGAGACCTGGAGGACACACTGAAAGACGTCCTCCGGGCCATGAGGAGTAATCAAGAGACCTCTCCATCTGATGATGCCGTCAACATCACCAGTCTGGAGAGGTTGGCTAATGTAAGTGTCTCCTATGGACCAGTTTATGATCAGCTTTAAGGGGAACTCCGGTATTTTTAACCTGGACTTTTGTTGTCTGAGTTAACAACAGTGTTTGAAATGGGTCCAGTGTTGGCAGAGACGAGGGATGTCACGATACTAGAATTTCTAACTCGATACTGATACTCAGAAAAATACTTGTGGTTTTGATAGACCGGGGAAAATGACAAAAAAAATTGAGAGGCATAAAAAATATTTTTAATGAAGATCAGACCAATACAAACTGACATCAGTGACAACAAGACAACAATACTTTTAAGTTGGCTCAGGTAGTGCAAAAAAAAAGAGTAACGTTTATGATAAATGTTTAATACTTCCTTGATGACGAAACTGGAGTTTTACTTCTTAAAAGGATCCACACGATATTATCACAATACTGAAGTCACAATATTACAATATTGTGATGAAAAATAATAGGATTTATTGCGATGTCCTTAAAGGAAACTTTGTCAACATCTGATTTATCTAATAAGATTGTTTTCAGTCTGTTGATCTCACTTCAGTCATTTTTTGCAACAACATCTGTATCTACTGGACTGAAAAAACAGTTGATTATATTATTCCAGTAGGCTACCTAAAGCTTAATTTGTATTTGTGATATTAATTATTTATCCCTTTAAAAAAATCGATACTTGGCACTGTGTAACGATACGATATTGCCACACAAAAATATCATGATATTGTGCTATATCGATTTTCCCCTCTCCTACAGTTTGTAGCACTGTTTGCATAAAGGCTCATTGACATCCTCACATACCGCGTCTTTAACCGCTTGCAAAATGAGAGGTCCTGAAAAATATGCGCTCAGGAATGCCTGTGTGTTGTTTGAGCACGCCTTGTATAGTTTATATTTCTGTCTGGTCGAGGCACATCGACCCTACAAAAATCATTTTTATATAAAAGTTTGCATTAGAGTGTCAGGTCTTCACTTCAGACACTGCAGCCAAAATAACCTCAAAGATCTGTTCAGACACAGCGATGAATGATGATGAGCTCTCCTCCATCACAGATTCAATTAAATATCTCGTGCTGCTGCAGCCTGTGATCACATTAATTTTTTGTTTATAGTTTCCCACAGTTTGATTATTAGTTTGATTTGATTATTATGATTGTATTTGCCGTCCTGAGAGCACGGAGCGTCCTTCCCTCCAGGTGTTTGACTGGTTTTTGTCAGTTGATAAAGGCGAGGATTTGTCACACGGCAACCTGATGAACAACAAACAACAAAGTGAGAGCAAAAAAAGCTGAGATTGTTTCGACTGTCAGTGGATCGTGGTGTCCTGTTGTCCGTCATTAAACAATACAATAATAAGTTAAATCTGAGACAGCTGAAGAGGACGTCTGTTTGGATTCACACAGCTGGACTCCGTGTCGGACATGAGCACAAGAGGAAATAACAGGAAGTACCAGGCAGGTGCACGCCACATGCAGACCGAATAGGACATAATGAGTAGTTGTATTTATGTGATCTTTACTGTCAGCAGTTTGATTCGGGGAAGCGCTTCAAATGATCTTTTCTGTTGTTTTCTTTTTTGTGTTTTATCGGCATTTCAGCTGTGTGGTTATTACAGTTGATGAAAACTAAACAAAAATGGTTTTACAAAATTATTATCAGTCAGAATGAGCCTGACAGAAATGAAAACAGAAGGGTTTCGAGATACATCTCTAGGATACACTGGGATGCATCTAGGGCT
Source organism: Epinephelus cyanopodus (assembly GCA_026686955.1). Lineage (NCBI taxonomy): Eukaryota > Metazoa > Chordata > Actinopteri > Perciformes > Serranidae > Epinephelus > Epinephelus cyanopodus. The sequence continues at coordinate 4,950,292 of CM048917.1, forward strand.
GACCCAAAAAATTCGAAGCTTCGAAGCTTCGTTCGATGGCACGGGATTCGATTGTGAAAAAAAAATCGAAGCTTCTGCGCTTTTTTCCCGTTTTTGGGGGGGAGGCCTTAAACGCAACACTAACACCGTCAACGAGCCATCTGAGTCTGGTGTCAGAGACACTTCTGATCCTCTGAGTTGCGCATCTTTTTGATTGTGTTGCAGTGTGCGCCGAGAGTTTTAATTTAAGGTGCTCACAGACATCCGCTTTTAGTCCGCGCGGACCTCTGCAGACGCTCTCCTCCATCACTGATTCACTTAAATATCTCGTGCTGCTGCAGCCTGAGATCCCACAGTTTGAATTTTCAGCGTGTAAAATGTCTCCCCTCCAGGTGTTTGAATGGTTTTTGTCAGTTGATAAAGGCGAGGATTTGTCACACGGCAACCTGATGGACAACAAACAACAAAGTGAGAACAAAAAAAGTTGAGATTGTTTCGACTGTCAGCTAAGCAACCTCAGCAAGCACAGTACCATAGCCCCTTTACCTGAAATCCTGAGTGCAGAGCTGATCTTCTTCCAGGTGCTGTTTGTGTGTGGCAGATGTAAAGCTATGACAGCTCTGCACTAACATGATCAACTTCTCAGATCTATCACAGACTGATATTTACTGAAGAAGGGAAAGATATCTCTCAGCTGTGATTGGTTGCTCCTTGTCACATGACATGCGATGTGCGCTGCTGTGTTCCAAAAGTTGAACTTGGTTTATCTCCAAGCGCAGCCGTCACGCCCTGAAAGATGGGCGCTTGGGAACGTGTGTGCACCACTCTGGTGTCGCGCTACCGTTTGAGCGTGCCTGCCGTGCGTCCACATTGGAAACAATAAAGTTGAAGGCGCAAAAAATGTGACATGTGTACAGCCCCTTTAAAAAACAAAAACAACTGATGAAATATACAAAACTATAATAACTCTCTTGAGCTCGTCCTTCATCACAGGCTATAGATGGGAGCAACACGAGCAGGCAGTCTGAGTCCGCCCTGAACCTCAAGTCCCAAATTCATCAGCTGGTCGGGAGGAACGAAGAACTGAGGCAGGAACTGAAATCAGCCCGGGAGGAAGCAACCAGCAGCTTCAGTCAGCTCGCCAGAGCCAAAGAAAAGGTACATCTGTATTGTGTTACGTGGAGACAAAGACACGATGCTCCTGACTGATGGTGGAAAACAAGATAGTTTTTTAAATCATGACAAATGGACTTTTCCATCTCATTCTTTTGCCGGCTGTTTCTCCTCTTTTGGTGCGAAATCAAAGCGGTTTCATTCTTACCTGGTCAGGTTTTCCTGGCTACACATTCAAATGTGTGAAGTCGTTCAAGGTCAAACACTCTGTTTATTCAGTGCCAGATGTTTACAGCTGTGTGTCGCAACTCTCTTTTCAAAACAAACAGACTAAATGACTTACACATTTACCCAGAGAAATATACATAACGAAGATTTACAGAGACCGTGTCGATGCCTGACATCTCAGTGTGTCTGAGAGTGATTAGCAGGACGGGAACATTTCTTCATGTGTTGCTTCTGTTTCATATAACAACAGAGAGGAGGTCAACAAACTGGAGTCTCACAGCTTACATTCAGTTTCAGTGTTTGACGTAAGGTCCCTGGTAAACAGACACAGTTTTACTCAGAGCACAGCAGGCAAAATATTTGTTGGATTTCTGCTCTTTGATTATATCAAAGGTTATCATAACTCATCTTTAAGTCTTTTTCTGTTTCACCACTTTGTTCTTTTATGTGTCCTATCTTGGGTTTCTTACTGTTTGATTCCATTGTGTGTTTCATTGTGGTCTCGGCTAGTGTTATAAATTATATTTTAATGTCTGTGTTTATTCGTTTGTTTGTCTATGATGGAGTATGTTTTAAATTATCTTTATTCAAATTACACTGGTGTTGACATGAATCACCTAATCACAATCTAATGCTGTCCTTTGTTTCAGAAAAATAATCAGAGTAAACTTAGGAGCTATTTTGATGGATAAATGCGACAGTGACATATTATCAGAACAAAGTTTGACTGCTTCTGATTTGCTCGTCAGGTGAGTCACCTGGAAGGTGAGCTGGAGCTGTTAAGGAGGTCGGGCAGCAGTGGAGTTGTGCTCCGACCTCTGACCCTCCCTGAAGGCCTGGAGCCCAGCAGTGCTGAGGTCATCAGCTCTCTGAATGAGTACGCTGTTCGACTTCTTCAGGTATGTGTCTCTGTCTTCTTAAAGGGACAGTTTGGATCTTTTGTAGTGGGGTTTTTATCTGTCGTCAGTGTATTACGTACACAAGATGTTGTTTTGCATGCTGCAGTTTGGAGAGGCATTTTGTGACCATGGAGCACCAGTGTGACCTGCAGATATTATTAATATATGAGCTATTAGTTTGTCTCCATTTTACAGTGAATGAATTCAAATGTTAAATGGTGCTGCGATAATGGTTCAACTTAATGAGTTTAACGACAGCGTGAGCAGACGAAGTTTGTGTTTTTGTATCTGCAGGGCTCCAGACCGTGACTATTTTTTTCACATTTTGTCACCTTGGAGCACCAATGCAACTTTCAAATATTATTAATGTAACAACTGGAGAGCTGCTTCTGCAGAACCATGTACGTGACTCTGGTGCTGGGAAAACACATTTTTCCATCTTTAAAAAAACCTGCGTACACTGATGGATCAGTACCTCATTTAACTCCACTTCAAAAGATCTGAACTACCCCTTAAAGACCTGGCTGGAAAAGCTGTAAATCAACAGAACGTCTCAGCTATAAATCAAACATTCATAGTACTTTTATTCATCAGGAGCTCAGAAACCAGGAGGAGAAAAGCAAGAAGCTGGCGGGAACTCTGGAGGAATACAAGGAGAAGTTTTCGGTTATTAGCCACCAACAGGGACTCCTCTATAAAGAATACCTCAGGTTGGTTAACAAGATGTTTCTGGCAGGTTTCAGCTGGTTTGTAAACCTGAGGTCAAAATTGAAAACAGTTGTTTAATGTACATTTTCTCAGTGAGAAGGCGGAGTGGCAGAAGGAGAAGGAGGCTTTCACAGAGATGAAGAACAAGCTGGAGGAGCAGAAGCAGGTGGACGCCGTTAAAATCCAAGAATTTAACGTAAGTCAGACGAATAAATCTTAGTAAGATTAATGGTTCTTAAATGCTGCAAGATGGACAATGTTTTTTAGTGCTTTTGCTGAAAGCACTTAACTATATCCATCTCATTAACCCTCACACAAGCACATTAATGCTTTTAGATGGTTTAATGTTCGAAACATTACAACTATAAAGGAAATTTTTGGCCATAACTCAGGAATTCATAAACTAATTATGACAAAATTTCGAACAAATGTCTGAAGTCCAGTTCAAAACAAAGATTCACAAGACGAGTTTAAACAAACAGCTACTGTCAACACCGACACTTTTCTCTCCAACATTCTGAAACTGTTTCATCTTGTTGTGAATCTTTGATCTGAACTAGATTTAACAGGATAAAATAATGAAGTGATCACATTTTATATCCAAAAGGTCAAAGGTCAGCTTGACTGTGACATCATCATGTTTTAACATCATATCTCAGGAACAGAACAGGAGACATTTGGTCAGATACTGAATTGGTGACTCTAATCTTGAACTGTGCTGATTGTAATGTAATGGATTTTCCTCTTTGCTCCACCTTCTACTGAGTTTTTCCCCAAAATGTTCTGAAAGATCAGATTTATCTGTTTTACCATCAGGAGCTGCTGGACACCCTTCAGAAGGACCCAGAGGAAATCCGGAGACAGCTGAGCGAGGTGTTGCGCAAGTCAACGGTGCTGAAGGTGAATGAGAAGAAACTGACGCGGCGCTACAGCACCCTGCTGGAGCAGGAGCAGCACCTCCGCAAGGAGAACAGCAAGCTGAGGGAGGAGAGCAGCCACATGCAGGCGTCTGTCACCCAGAGGATAGGATACCTGCAGAGATACAAGGTACAGACATGAAGATATCAACTCTCTGTTAAAGGCTCCTTCAAATGCAGCCTTCTTTCCCAGAATTTGGAGGATGCAACGGATGAATCCTTTGTGGCCCAGCCTATCCCAAGATGCATTGCGTGCCAATGACGATTATATATTGAGTTAAGTTAACTAACAGTCGTTAACTAGCTAATGATTAACTGTTGATAACATTACGTTAGCTAAAAGCACACAGCTTAAACTATTTTTATTTAATAAGTTTAACTAAAAAACCCTCCATCAGCCTGAAATATATCAAACGGCCCCCTCAAGTATTAAATAAAAATATATTAATAACTAGAAAAGCACTGAAAGGAGAGACGTGCGCCGGATTTGTAACACAAGGCAAAACTAGAGCGTCATTACCACAATTATCGTTTCATGTCCATTATCTCAGAATTGTAAGAAGCCACAGTTGTTATTAAAAGAATATAATTTGATGACTCGCTCAGCGCTGCGTGATGCTGCGGCCTTTTAACATCACTGTCTCTTGTTTCGTCTTCAGGAAACGGCAGCATATAAGATAGCAGCGCTGCAGAAGGCCTTGGACGACAGCGTCCCCTCGGCAGACCTGGAGAAGGCGAACAAGCAGTACACAGAGCTGACGGTCAAATACAGAGACATGCTGCAGAGGGACAGCCGCCTCATACAGAGAACCACCAACCTGGAACATCTGGAGGTGACGCAGTGTTTTATTTACACCTCCAGAACACACACCTGTCTTACATTTGGCTGTTAACCGCTGACTGACCTCACCATGTTTTCATCTTCCTTCCTTGCTCTCAGAGTGAGAACGAGTCGCTCCAGCAGCAAATCTCAGCCTTGAATAAAGAACTGGAGATCACAAAGGAGAAGCTGAACACTTTAGAGCAGGCGTGGGACAACGTCAGTGCAACAGGTGAACTAAGGATCAGCTCACTTATTTTAATCTGTCAGGAATAAGGTCGAATTTTATCTTTTAAAAATCTGTAAACTGACAGCCAGTAGTTAGTGTTAGGATATTTTTATGCCTCTGCACTGGTGATAGCCGCAGCTGGAGGCATTATGTTTTCAAGTCATCCATGTTCCACTTTCTGAAACATGATATCTCAACAACAACTTCGGGGATCTTTTTCAAATTTGCGAGTAATTTCAGTTTTATAGCTTTGATTCAACACAATGAATCATGATTTAATGTGAGAGTTAATCCTAGTTTGTTGATTCTGATCCCAAACTGTGTTTTCATTAATATCAGGGGGTGAAAGTGGCATGGATAAGGCGGACAAGGCGTTGGCCAACCAGGAGATGGTGTCTGCCGCCAGGCGCATCACCACTTTGGAGATGAAGGAGCTGAACGAGAGGCAGAGAGCCGAGCATGCCCACAAAATGTATGAACACATGAGGAGCTCCCTCAGGCAGGTGGAGGAGCGTAACTCAGAGCTGGAGTCCAAGTTTGCAGAGGTATGAGACCGAGGGGCATGACAGATTAACTGTTTCGTGTCACGCTCTGGAGACTTGCTGTTGCTCAGGGCGTCTGTGTTACTGATCTTTTAATAAATTGTGCTTTTTAAAGGCCATTTAGCTCATCTGATCAAAAAGTGTTACGTCTGTTTCTCTTCAGTTGACCAAGTGGAATGCAGAAGCCCAGAGGGTGGAACAAGAGCTGAGAGACGAGCTGGCGGACAGCGTCAGCAAGGCTTTGAGTGACGCTGACAGAGCCAGGGTTTCAGAGCTGGAGAAGGCGGAGGCTGAGCTTCGCCTTGAGGTTTCTAAGTACGTTTGACAGCATGAAGGCCAGAGATTCATCATTTATACTCTTGTCATGTGACATCTGTTTGGTCAGAGATTGAATTTTTAATACTGGGATGACTTTGGAAATAAATTATATTAACACAAATGTCAGGTCACAGCCTCGAGTCAAGAACCAATCTGTTCATAAATACATCTGTCAAATGGGTGTTTCATTCTTTGAAAATACATTCCTTTACTTTTACTTTATATTTAATGTCACTGTTACTTATATTGTTGGTAATAAAAACATTTAGCCTCATTCTGCTGTTGAAATATAAAGAATTAAATATGGTTTCACTTTCTGTTGTTTCATAACAGGCTTCATGAGGTGTCTGATGTGGCCATGATGCAGGCGTCTGCTCTTCAGGCCAGACAACAGTCCAAAGAGAAGGAAGTAGAAGCTCTGAGGAGACAAATACTGGACTATCAGGTAACTTAAGCTTTCTTTAACTTTATTGATCTAAAGAAGGGTTAGTCCCTGATCACACAGTAAGTGTTTTGCAGGTTGCAAAACATGAGGTGCACTGCTCTGCCTTTAACAAAAAAATAAATAAATAATGCAGCCGCCCCATCACCTCCTTACACTAACCTTCCTGTGTAATCTATCTGCTGTTTATTTATTTTATTTCCTGCAGTAATCAGCGTGTAGTTCCTGACATGTTGAGGCAGAGGGTGCTGTGAAATATGAAAAGTAAAAACATTTGTATAATAGCTCTGCTGCTTAATATCTGACTGAAACTCAAGAGTTAAAACAAACCGTCCTGGTTGCGCAGCAGACAGTTACAGCGACTCAGGTGGAAAGTTTTAAGCGTGAATCTTCACATCTTCTTCCCTCAGTCACAGTCAGATGAGAAGGCCCTCATTGCGAAGCTCCACCAACACATTGTGGCTCTGCAGCTCAGTGAGTCATCCTCATTGGCCAAGCTGGAGGCCGCCACCTCTCACATCCAACAGCTGGAGGCCTACAAGCTGCGTGCTGAACAGCGGCTGGATGCCAGTGAGCGCGCTCTGTTCCTCGCCCGCCAGGAGGGCAGAAATCGCTCTAAACACCTTCGGCAGACCATCCAGTCTCTGCGGAGGCAGTTTGCCGGAGCGCTGCCTCTTCCTCAGCAGGAGAAGTTCTCTGTGATGATGGTGAGCCTCCAGGAGGACCGAGCAAAAGCCCAGGAGGAGAAGAGGAAGGTGGAGGAGGAGAGGAGGAGGGCAGAGGGTCGGGCAGAGGAGCTGGAACTGAGACTCCGAGGTCTGGAGGAGCTCATCTCAACACTGAAGGATGTGAAAGGAGCCCACAAGGTCATTCTGTTTCACTGTTAAAGAATAACACACTGCTCGTCTCTTTTGTTTGTGGCACACAACTAATCTGCAAATACTGATGACCGGTAACAGGTAACCGAGTGGCACAAGAGGATGGAGGACGCTCGTCTGCAGGAGCTGAGGAAAGGCCGAGAGCTGGTGGTCCAGAAGGAGGAGATCAGGTACCTGAAGAACCTGGTGGAAGAGCAGGAGCGAAATATACGCTCGCTGGAAGAAGATATCGTGCAACAGAATATGGTGAGTGAGGTGGCACAGTAGTATTGTCATATATCAGATATACTCGATGTATCTCAGCTTGTTCCACGTGGGATGTATAAAATGGCGGTATCACTAACATCGAGGATAAATTGTCATGTCATTTTCCAAGTCATCGACACAAGACTTGCGTCAGCGTTTCGGTTCTCTCACTCACAAACATTATACGTCACACACACTCCTCCGCCCATCCAGACCACTTTCTGCTAAGGGACAGTGTGTGAGCAGGGCGGACTCTGTCTCTTCTGGAGGGCTCCAGATCACCACTATTTAGGTGCATTTTGTCACCATGGAGCACCAGTGCGACTTGCAAATATTATTAATACATGAACTGAAGAGCTGTTAGTTTCCAACTCACAGTGAAAAATAAAGGCACAACAGCAACAGTTTAACTTTGTGCTAACATTCAACTGTTGACTGGAAGCTTCAAGTTCACAGCAAAACCATCAAGACGAGTCAGGTGCTTCAAAATAAAAGCACCAGTGGTTTCCCTTTGATTTACTAAGTAATAGCAATACTTATAATACCATTATTTTATTTTAATTTATTGCAACATTATTTTATTTAACTTTATTATTACAATATGTTATTCAACTTTATTATAAAATTATTGAACTTTATTAAAATATTTTTTATTTAACTTAAATATAACATTATTTTATTTAACTTTATTATAAATTATTAAAATTTATTGTAACATTATTTTATTTAACTTTATTATAATAGTACTTAATTTTAACTTTAGCTTCTTGATTTAAATTTATTGTAACTGTAGTTCATTTAACAATTTTGTTGTCAAAATATCACAATATTATTTTAAGCCACATCATTCAGCCCGTATTGTAGTATTCAATGTAAATATCTGTATAATGTAGAAAACTTTTATCTTTGTCACATCAAGTTTCAAGAAGAACGCCAGCTTGCGTATGACCAGCGGGAGGTGGAGCTGGAGCGCCAGCTGGAGCAGTACGAGAAGCACCAGAGTGAAATTCTCAGCAGTGCTGAAAAGGTAAACTGATGTTTACACAGGAAGTCGTTTTAAGTAACAAGTCACACATGATGATTCAGAAACAGGCTGAGACATGACTGATGTATGTTTGTGGTTGTTTTCAGTATGAAGATGGTACAGGTTCCCTCCCAGACCCAAATCTCCCCCTCGCTCATCAGTTAGAGTTTGCTTTGAGTAAAAACAGAGAGCACGTCCGCACCATCTTAGACACACAGGCTACCTGCAAAAGTCTGGATGAGGTGAAGTATTCAGTGTCCGTACATTCAGTATTTCTCATACATCACATGCACAGTGTATCGTTTGAACTTTAATCCTTCACATGCAGAAGCTGAAAGAGAAAGAGGCGGCTCTGTGGAAGGCAGAACAGAACATTGTGTCCAGAGATAAAGTGATCAATGAGCTGCGTCTTCGCCTCCCGGCTGCTGCCAACAGAGAACGCCTGCTGGCCGACCTCGCCAAGCATGAAGAGGGACAGACGGACCATCAGCCTGCCCTCAAGCTGGCTCACCAGACCATCAAAGACCTCCAGGGTCGACTTGACAAAAAAGAGGATGTGCTAAAGAAATACCAGAACCAGCTGGCTCAGGCCAGACAGGTAGAGTGAGAAATGTTGGAAACCACTGACCTCATCTTTCAATCTGTAAAGTCCAGTTTAGACCAGAGACGAGACAAAACCATTTTAGAACGTTGCAGAGAAAAGTAGCAGCGGTGTGAACTGGCCGGTCTGAGCTCGACTCAAGCCGGCTGATGGTGTCACCTGTTTTAACAGCCAGTCAGCTTGTAGTGAAGTCTGCTGTCAACGTTACAGATCAGAAGTACAGAGAGGCCAGGTTTTTATGTTACAGAACGGAGCGTTGACAGTCGGTGTCTGTTTCAACTCTTCTTGTTGTGAATCTTTGGTCTGACTCTGAACTGGACTTCAGACTCTTGAAACATGCTGCGAGGTCTTTAACTGAATTCTAAAGTGAGCAGGGAGCCAGTGAAAAGACGTTCATACTGGGATGAAGTGCTTGCTGCTGCATTTTGGACCATCTGTAGGAGAATTAATGAAGACAGGGAAGAATTAAAAAAAAGGGAATTACAATAATCCGATCTTGACGAAAGGCAGGCCTGAATTATGTTTTCCATATCATGGAAGGACAGAATTGTCTTGAGTTCAGAAATAATTTTTTTTTTAAAGATATTTTTTGGGGCATTTTTTGCCTTTAATCGACAGGACAGTGAAGCGTGAAGGGGAGACAGAGAGGGAGAGAGATGCAGCAAAGGGCCGCAGGCTGGACTCGAACCCTGGCCGCTGCGGCAACAGCCTTGTACATGGGGCGCCTGCTCTACCACTAAGCCACAGACGCCCCAAGTTCGGAAATAATTTTTAACTGACAGTCAAGTCAGGACAGAGCTTAGAAACAATTATAACTTGAGGGTTTTTTCCATGTGACTTCACAGAAAGGGACCAAAGATAATTACTTCAGGATATTTGTCACCATCCAGCCTTTAGTATGTCTGTTTCATTTCACTACATGTTGTTGATCCCAGGATCAGGAGGAGATGATAAAGAGACACCAGGAGGAGCTCAGGACACTCCATCAGAAGTTGGACTCGCACACAGACACGTCGCTGGACCGCTTCAAACAGACAGCAATGGTACACATGGACCCATGTCTGTTCTGTTTTTTTCCCAATGAAAAAGCTTTGGTTTGGAGCAGGTCCAGTCTGTGACATCAGATTTGCATCCATATCCAGAGATGTCTTCTAAAATACTCCAAAGAAGTTGGATTGGATGTTGGATTTTTTTAACATACTGGAGGAGCCAGAATGTGTATTTAACTTGGTCTATTATTTGTTAGGCTCCTACACCAGTAGCTGTAGTTGGCACAGGGGTGTGGTTTCACATTATTTTACCTGTTCATTCAAAGTCAAAGTGAACTTTATTGTCAGTCAAAACCAAACAATAAGCAGCTGCACAGTAGGACGAAATGACGTTTCTCCAAATTCCAATGTGCTGGTTTGGAGTTTTTGGAGTTTTTGGCTCCAATACTTTCTGTCGACCGTGAAATCACATAACGTAATATTTCGTTTCATCTCATTTTGCCTCAGTTATCTCAGTTGTTTGTTTCATAAACCACATCTCTGGACTTCAGCATGAATTTCTTAGAGCGAGTCACAGTTACGAACCTACTCTGCTTCTTAGCGGCTTTTATCATTGATAGTAGTCGCTACACTTCGTTCCATAACATTTAACACTTGATCAACCTGTGTTTCATGGGGAACAATCCCATTCTCTGAGTGTAATTTGGATGTTCGTCCAGTCTTTGAGTCTTTGAGCGCTGTTTACATTTTAAGTTCTGCTTTATTTGTTTGAAGCAGTGAAGTGTTTAGTTTAATGTTCCTTCTTCCTTTGTTCAGGAGTTGATGAAGAAGCCCACCATCAGGGTGCCGACCACCAAACATTTGGAGCGTCTGGCTGAGTTGGAGCAGACGGTGGCTGAACAGGATGTCGCGCTCTCGTCTCTCACAGAGAAGCTGAAGCTGGCCACTGCTGAGCTGGAGCGACACAGGATCACCATGGAAACGCTGGCCAAGAAACACGCTGACGAGATGTCAAAGTGAATATTCCTTCATTAAAGTTTATTTCTGAGTGTGACCCAGTGGAGATGGTATTAAAACACGTCCTTTATGTTTTCTTTAGTCGTTTAGGTGAGTGAGGTCATTAATTAAGGTAATTAATGAGTGATACAAATATTAGCAGCAGTTCACAAAAGGATTTTTTGATTATCCTTGATTACGATGGTTCCACACAAAACTGGTGGAAGCACAGCTAATTTTGAGAAACTCTAGATCTGACCTCCGCCGCCCAGAGCAGCGTGCATCACGATGGCTAACGTTAGCATCAGAGGAAACACTGGAGAGATTCAGCCAAACATGTTTAAGCCTCAGTCACAAGCTCAGATTTTAGGGAGATGCACAGCGGACAGCGCCCCCTTCAGTAGAGGAATGTGAAAACATCTCGCTTGTGACTGAAATCACTTAAAGAGTCGTTGGGTTTACGGCAAGCAGAAGGTGAAGTTGTAAGGGTAAAATGTGGAGCACTAATGTAACTGTAAGCACTTAGCTAATTGGGATCTCATCCAGGATTACACCTAATGTGTGAAAAGCCCGATAGTAATTTACAGCACTTAAAGAACAGGGACAGGGGATCAGTGTCATTGAGTTCAGCTCTGGAGCACATGAGGAGCCCTTAAAGCCTGGAAAAGTCCCTTAACAATAAATCCCTGAATGAATGCAGGTTTCGAAACACAAGGTTCAGTATTCATGTATTTTCATTGTGGATCACAGGCTGATGACTTTGATTCTGTCCGTCTGTGTAAAGACCACACAGCTTCCATGAAGAGGTGGAACAAGATGATTCTAACAACCTTAAAGCGACTTAAGGGGAAATTCAAAGGGGTTAAAAGTTAACAAAAAGCAGCTAAAGCAAAGTAGATTAAAGAAGGCTTTCAAGAGGTCAGTAGTGCGTTGGGACGTTTGTATTTCAGGCACACAGGAACACACTCAGTGACATTTTTAAAGGGCAAGTTGACTCGGCGTCGGCACTTCTCAGGTCCAAACAAAACCTGCATATGACGCCGGGTACATTGCAGGGTCACTGTTGAATTGCATTAGCTTCAGCTGGGTAGGATGGTGTACCTAATAAACTGGCAGCTCGGTGTATATCTCAGCAGTTTTCCGTTCTATCACAGCAGACATCAGGCAGCTTTCTGGAGCTCACTGCTAATTGGCTGTAACTGATTCATGCAAAAAATAAATCATCTACGGATGTTTTGCAGCCGATCAGGCCGGCTCAGAAATGTTTTCTGACGTGAGCTGAAACAAACTGATAACTGTCACTCTGAGTGTCAAACACATCTGCTGAGCATGCAGAATAAACCTGCGTGACAGAAATATCTTCCTACTCTGTAGATATATTGTCTTACATGTGGTAAACCTGACTTGCCAACCAGTGACAGAAATGGCTGTTAAAATTTTTAATATGAGGAGTGACCTGCCAAAGTGACTGTGTGTATGAAAGCACTTACACATCAGGCAGGAACATTATTTCCCCTGCTAGAAAACGACTAACTCCTTTGTTTGATGACACGTGTAACTGTCCTGTCCTAAAAATATGCCCCTATCCTGACTTACAGGGAGATTTTTTTTCCATGTTTTTAGGAATAAAAAAGTTCAATAAATCAGGCTGTGAATGATATATGAACAAACCCCTCTGAATGTAAAGTTAACTGAGGTGGAGATTTTTGGTTCAGATCATGAGAAAAAACTAATTTAGTGAATGAAAAAAGGCCCATAAAGATACTGTAAAAGTCAACACATTTTTAGACCAAAAATAAAGTACCATGGTAAAAATATCACAGGGGTCGACAGTGCAAGCGTTTCACTCGCATTTGCGACTAAAAATAGGTGTGTGCGAACTGTAAAAAATATTTAGGGGCACATGTGCACATAAAAGAAATCAGCCGAAGCAGCCTATATTTTTTCCAATAAAAAAATATGATAATCTAACCACAGCTGCCTTCCCTCTTCCCTCTTCCCGGTGTGACACAGTTATGGGCGGTTTTCCAAGCCACTGTCGGCACAATGAATATAAGTCCCACTGTCGGCAGGGTGGGAATAAGTCAAAGTGTGGCGGAGACGAGGGACCAGGAAAAGCAGCGGACCTCCGGGGAAGCCTGCTCAATTCTCCCCGCAGTTAGGGACCGTTCGCCACGGTACTGCTGTTGGGCAGGGTGGAAATAAGTCCTGCAGAGTTTCAGAGGACCTGGAGAATGTTTTAGGATAGTAATAACATTATATAAGATAATCATATTGCAAAGATAATATATATAAGATAATAACATTAAAAACAAAATTAAATTGCAATATTTTTTCAAAAGTATGGTGGTCACACCAGATACAGATCTTGTATTCATTTTGCTATGTTTACTGCGGGTTAACATTTAGAGTGTGTGATTTTTATTATCTCTAATCATGACTTCACTTCCTGCAGACACATGGTCCATAGAGAACAGTGCCCCTGTTGTACAGAGTCATTAGTAATGACCTGAAGTGAGCCTAAAGTACCTCCGCTGACATATACCGATTAAATGATGTAACACAAGTTAATTGAACTAACAGAAGGATTTGTTGCAGGCTGGAGGAGTATCATGCCACCCAGCTGAAAGCTCTGACCGGTGAGACCGAGGATCAGACGAGTCAGGTGGCCCAGATGGAGAAGGAGATGAACTACCTCCGGACTGAGCTGGCAGCACAGAAGGAGGCCAACGTCCGCTCCCCCAGCAACACCATGAAGAACCTGGTGGAGCGACTGAAGGCGCAGCTCGGCCAGAAAGAGAAGCAGCTCAAGGTACTTCTTTTATCACATAAGTTTATTTTGTGTTTGTGTGTTGAGAGTGATCAGTCCGGTCGCCTCGCTAAAAATCCCAATTGATGTCGACAGAATGAGGAAATGCTTTCTATTGGTGGTGCGGTTCTTTTTGGAACTCTGCTGATCTGGATATCAGGATTAATAAAGTGCACAAAGCATTTTTAATGATTCATACTGATTATTTAATTTTATTATTTGTCAAAACTGCAGCTGAGTTCTGTGATTTTTCACCACGTACAGAAAGAAATGATGTTAATCAAGTTCATGCCAAGAAGGAGTGAGGCAGGAAGTAGACCATGAAGAAATGGATGATGGTTCATTAATTGTGAAATGAGGTCTGACCTCTGCACTCATCATGTGCATCATATCTGCCGTCTGTTTGCTCCCTGCGTCCTCAGGCTCTCAGTAAGGCTCTGCTGGAGCTGCGAGCAGAGATGACGTCAGCCGCAGAGCAGCAGGTCATCGCCAGCGCTGCACAGAAAGAGGAGAGTCTAAATGTACAGATGCTGGTTGACAGACACACCAAAGAGCTAAAGGTGGGACTACTTTATCCTAACAACACACTTTTTTAATGCTCCACACTGGCGAGAGCCAACCAGAGAAAATCTTGATCGACTGACATTCTTCCTACTCCTCAACCCGTTATCTCCAGATGAACAAAATCGATTACGGTGCACTAAGTGCAGTTTAAGTGGTTTTCTTTTTGAGGTCAGCTTATCTTTGCAAAATGAAGGCTGTGATCCCACAGATCCTTAAAAAGTCTTAAAAAAATAACTCAATTCATTAATTTAAGATGAGGCCAAAATTGGCATTGAAATGTTTTAAATCAATCTTTCCAAAGTCTTAAAAATACTCAGACATGGGAAGTAGGATTTCATGATTTTAATGCCTCTGCGTCGTCGCTAACTTTGGGTGGAGGCATTGTGTTTTCGGGTTTGTTAGTATGTCTGTACGTCCGTACTATGCTTGTGAATTCAGGAACACCTTGAAGGATTTTTCTTCAAATTTCATCCACTTGGACTGAAGAATAAACTGATTCAAATTTTGTGGTTGAAGGTTTTTGGCTACAACTGAAGAATTCATATGCTGATTATGAAAAAAAAAACTTGACACAAATGTTTAACAGGATAAAATAATGAAGGTCAAAAGGTCAAAGGTCAGCTTAACTGTGACATCATCATGTTTTAACGTCATATCTCAGGAACAGAAGGGGAGACATTTGGTCACATACTGAATTGGTGACTTTAATTTTGACAGTGTGCTGATTGTACAATGTACAACCCCACACCAGCGGCAGCAAGACGTATGTCGGCGCTCCTGGACGTGCCGCAATGCAGCACTTAAAGCCACTGTCTTATTTGTAGCATTGCCTTCCCAGAATTAAATACATTTATGTAATTATGTAGTAAGTTTAATTAGCGGCTGTCCACACATGATTTTAAGCTGATGCAGAGGTGGAAGCAGTACAGATCTGTCAGTAATAGTATTAATAACTTTGTGTGGTGTCCGTTTGTGTGTGTCTGTTAACAAGCTGCAGCGCATTGTGTCAATGTGTACAAGGGGCAGCACGTGATGCGTGTCACATGATGCACAGCGCCGCCGCGGCGCCAGTGTGTTTTCAGCTTGAGAGAAACTTGACTGGTGCTGTAGCTATGGTAATTGTAGTTTAGCGTGTCTTAAAACTGTCTTAATTCAATGTTATAAATAGTGGATTATAAAGATCGTTAAATAGTCCTAAATTGAATTTATGTGGTATGCAACAGCCACTTAACTGTTAAATTAGAAAATCCCTTTTTGGACAAAGGCACGGTTGCAAGAACTTAATGAGGAACTTCAAGCTGCGAAGGAGTCTGCCAAAGCAGCCAGAGGCCGGGAGAACAGTCTGAAAGAGGAAGTGGATGGTCTGAACCAGGACCTCCAGAGGAGTCAGAAAACCCAGAGACGCCTGCAGGCTGAGAAGGAGGACAGAGAGCAGGAAGTCCAGGAGCTGAAGCAGCAGATCAAGAGGCTCAGCAGCGCCCTGCAGGTCAGTGTTTCTGAGGAGTGTGGAGACGGTGATTTGTGAGGAAGCACACAGTTCGATTTGACGCAGATCTGGAGCTTATCGTCGCTGTTGTTGTTACATAAGCTTTGAAGTGATTCACTTAAGGGGCGTCGTGGCTTAGTGGTAGAGCAGGCGCCCCATGTACAAGGCTGTTGACGCAGCGGCCTGGGTTCGACCCCAGCCTGTGGCCCTTTGCTGCGTGTCACTCCCTCTCTCTCTCCCCCTTTCACACTTGCCTGTCCTGTCAAATAAATAAAACATATCTAAAAAAAACAAAAAAAAAAAAAGTGATTCACTTAACAACAGCCACATGACACAGTGTCAGCACCACATCATGTGGACGTAGGGGAGGACATTTAGACCCTGAAATATGATAACATAAAGACACGCAAACCTTGCTTTGCTGCAAATTAAAATAATCTGTGGAAATCATCAAGAATGAAATCTCACATTCTTCTAAGACGTAAGATAAACTCCTCTCGAGGATATCATAATGAAATTACTCAGCTGTTCTTGTGGAGCAGTGTCTCCTAGCATGTATTTGTAAAGTCCAGATGTCTCTCAGCACTTTGGCTGCATCTCTATCTCACATATCTTTTAACATGATGCCACAGGTTGTGACCTGAACCTTTGCAGAGTTCATGCCTTACTGACTTAACAAGAGAATGGAGGGCCTCTTGGTGTACAGTGGAGATGGACGGTCATCCTGTTTAACAAAATGAGGTGCTATGAATATCTTTTCTATATGTTGACAATCAGAACCCACCAGAAGTAGATGGGAAGGGCCCCACCATCGAGAATCTGCAGAGGAAGATCAGGAGGCTTGAGCTGGACCTGGAGAAAAGAGCAGACATGAAGGATGTTCCGGATGGTCATGAAAAGGTTTGAGCATCAGCTCTATTATTAGCGCCACCATTCGTTTGCATGTTCACTTGATGTACGACTTGTTTATCCGGCAGACCAAAGGTGAAATTGTGCGCTGGGAGGAGGGGAAGAGATGGCAGGCCAAGATGGAGAAGGTGAAGAATTTATTGAAGGAGAAGGAACGAGAGAATG
Organism: Epinephelus cyanopodus; assembly: GCA_026686955.1. Lineage (NCBI taxonomy): Eukaryota > Metazoa > Chordata > Actinopteri > Perciformes > Serranidae > Epinephelus > Epinephelus cyanopodus. The sequence continues at coordinate 4,967,154 of CM048917.1, forward strand.
AATCTCTGTCCAAACAGCTCAGCACTCTTAAAGACCTCTATGCCAGGTCAGTGTGAACATCCTACATACATCATTCAATGTTCTTTGATCTGTAGACGCTAATGACTTAAAGCTGCAATAAGCAGCTCAGAACATTTGGTTCCGGATGACAGTACGAGAGCATAACATGAAACTTGAAATGATTGTGATAATCAGGGCTGCAAGTATAATTGTTAGGATTATTTACATTTGTATTTAATCTGCAGATGATTTTCTTAAATAAAGCCATTTTACGCCAAGCACTGATTTTCATCTGGAAAAATTTGCACAGAAATGTTTAAAAACTAATTTTGTGTGTTCTCACAAGGGCGTGCTCGCGTGCTGAAGAAAAAATGTTTGGATGGACCCTCAGTACGTTTCCAGTCGCACAGTATACAAGCACGGGAGGGGAATCCATTGATTGAGCCAAGTATGTGCGACGACTCTACGATAGGTGGAGATATGCCCCCTTTCAGCTTGTTAGTATTGGACCTTTTTCCTGTTGACCTATTACGTCACAGACCAAACAATGGACAAACAAGTTAGCTACGGTTAGCTAGCTGCTAACTGCTACCATGGTGGACAACTTTACAGCTCTGTACATTTGGTCCGTCCAAGAAGTCACAGCTCTGGATGTAGATTTCTCCATGTTGTCACCGGCTTCTTCTCTTACACATTTAATGCTATTGGACTTCAGGGTCAAAGCCCGGGGCGGAAACTGTGGAGCGTGCTCAGAGCGCCTCGAATTCCACTCCGAATCCCAATATCTGGATTCGGTTTAGTATGATTTCAGTCGCACTAACATGTTTACATGGATTTTAAAGTCCAGTTTTAGTTGGACTGACACAATAAATCCATTTTCTCTGGTGTCATGGAAACGTACTGAGTGATTTCAGTTGATTTTTATCAGAAATATATCATTGACTTTGACCAAAATGGGCAGGATGTCTTGTAAAATTTGGAGCGACTACCTCAACAACCAAACAAAAGGACAATATATGGTTTGAGATCGTGCAGCAGTTTGCTAACGTTATGTGTTTGTCACAGTTAGGGACGAGTGTGATTTTAGACAGCATGCTGACATGGCAGAATCAAAAGAGGCATGATGGGCGTGACATGTAACATACGTGTCAGCAGCACTTTATAAACATTAACAATCAAGTATCATCCCTGTTATATGGCAGCTGATCTCGTCCTCTGCTTGGAGGGTAAGGAGCTCCTGGACCTCACTGTTTTCACGATTTGTGGACATTTTCACCCGCTGTCCTTGTTCTTTGAGTTAGCTGCTAACTGCTACTTTTTAAATCTCCTGGACTGGGTTGCACACATCACAATAAAATGTTAACTTGAGATAACACAATTGTTCTAATTTTCAGCAGTGAAATCTTCAAAAAGATTTAGTATACTTATATATAAAACAAAGAAAAGCTGCAGTTCACACATTTGAGAAAATACAAAAAGACTTTTCTTTTAAATGACTGAAATAATCAGTTATTTATCAAAATATATAAATTTTTTGTTGGACCACTAATTGATTCATCAACTAAATACACATTATCAGTCCATTCCCAAATGTCCCAGACAAACTTTATTACATTCAGTTGTTTCCAACTTTTCTTTTGTTTGTTTTTTCCTGGTCGCTCACTCAGTGAAGTGAAGTGAAGTAATGTAATGTAAAGTAACGTTGGCAGGGCTCCATGTTGGAAGTTAGTAAACACAGAATCAGTGAACTTTTTCTGTCAGGAAACTATACATATAATGACAGAATTCAATCCGACGATGAAAAGCTATCACTACTTTCAAATTTAAAAGTGTTTTTTACATTTCCAGCCTTCTTCCTCCATCCTGTGTTTTACTGTGTGCACAGACTGGAGCAGGAGAAGAGTGCGCTGCAGAAGAAGCTGAAGGGTCGAGGTGTGACGGCTGATCAGGTGGTTGGAGTTCGATCTGCTGAGATGGAGAAAGAGATTGAAGAGCTGAAGAAGAAGAACTCAGACCTGGAGACACAGATCCTCACCATAAAGTAAGAGGCAGCCTTTAGAATGAGACAAAACAAAATACTGGACATTTTGAACAGAGATGTTACGAGTGACAATGATTCAGTTTACATTCATCTAGATACTTAAAGGAGCATGGTGCAGGATTTAAGGCGTCAGAAATAGAACATGAAATACTGACAATGTTTTCTTTAGTGTAGAATCACCTGAAATTCAGATTTGTGTTTTCATTAGTATCGAAAAATCCTTTTATGTCTACGTAGGAAGCCAGCAGTCTTCCACAGAGCCCTCCATGTTGCACTGGCATGTTTCTACAGTAGCCCATAATGGTCAGACCAGACACTGGTATAGAGGCTGGGGCAGGGAGCGTGGAGAGGAGGCGTATTCAGTTGGTTGGTGTTCAGCCTCAAAGCTGGACGTCACTGAAATCCTTCACACTGCTCCTTTAAGTGATTGTGTGTTCATAGACCTGCTCAGTACAGGATCCACTGAGTGACAGCTTCAAAGTTTGTCGGTCTGTTATTAGAAAACAAATTAAAGTAATGTGTCTGCGTTTAGCTAATTACAAACCTGAGGTGGAGCTGAAAGCCCTGCAGGACCATCCTGGTAACTGGATATCATTTTAATCCAGCCACATATTTAACGTAACATTTTTATCCTAACTAAATTTCATGGAATTCTGTAGTGTAATAATTTGCGATGTGTTACCTTTATCACCATTATTGGACAAAGATGATTTTTCTTCTTAATTAGGCGATGCAGGCACAGAACAAGTGAAAGACATGACAGGAACAAAACTATGTGGGAGACGAGACAGGTGGAGAAAAAAAATGACTCGATGAAGCCGTAAAAAGGGGGAATGACTTGGAACAGGTGAAAGGTGAAGAGTGAAGGGTGTAAATAGATTAAGCTAAATAAATTAGAACCCGATGGTGAGTTTGCAGGTTCCCTTATTTTATGCCAGAGTAAGAACATTTCAGCCTGCCAGTGGCAAGAACAACACTTTTAGTGGACATAAATCGACCATGTCAACATGTGCAGAGTGTTAACATCAGCCTGGTTCCTTCTTTCTCTCACATGGAATCAATTTCAAAAACATGGGAAATAGGCCCCAGGTTGATAAATACCAACTGTATCTGTTAATCATCCAATATTCATTTATTAGATAAACGTTCTTGGCAACTGACCCTTCAGATGAAGTTAATATTTAACTGGATTTAACTCTACCTTTACTATGAAAGTTTACACTGATTTTAAATTTTATAAATGCTGGAAGTAATCAGAGAACATCATTAAAATATAAAGTAACATGAATGATAAGCACTAATCTACTAAAAGTACAGCTGCTACTACTGTTGGCATAAGGTAGTTATGACGGGCCCCAGTGCACGCTGTCATGTACATATCGTCTTACTGAATGATCAGAGACTTGACACAGATAATATAACATACATACCGGAAATCATCACTGCATATCTGTACATGACAAAAAATACCAGTTGATTTATAGTTATAAAATTAACATATAATTTTGTCATAAATGTTACTGACTATTTGGTAACACTTTACTTGGAGGTATCTACATAAGAGTGACATGACACTGTCATAACTATGACATGACACGGTCATGACACTGTCACGAACATTATGTACATGTCGTAAATGTTTATGACTGCTGTCATTAAGTGTCATTCGTTTTTTGGCATGAACACAAAGACATCTTCTGGTAATGTCATCCTGGTTAATTTCAAGTTGTCATAATAAGGACATCCCAAACAAATTTAATGTCAACTTGTTATGACAAAGACAACTTCTGGTAATGTCACTTTGATTAATGTCAACTTGTCATAGTCAAGACAACCCAAACAATGTCAACTTGTCATTACATAAAACGAATGACACTTAATGACAGCAGTCATCAACGTTTATGGCATGTACATAATGTTCATGACAGTGTCATGTCACTCTTATGTAGATACCTTCAGGTAAAGTGTTACCGACTATTCTAATATAGAAAAAATAAACATGACAGATGGTTTTCCCTTTTTCAGAGGTATTTATAGCAAATGTCACAGTTTCAATGTAATGAGAGTTCTTCTCTGAACACAGGCAGATTTACATACTCATTTACATTACTCATAAGGGCCCATTCTCCACCCAGCACACTGTTGGAGGGCCCACTGAAGCCGTACTACCTACACTGTCTGTATTTACACCCCTGACTACGACTACTCTAACCACAACTTGAACTTGCAGGCAGCACCAGGCTTTACCTCGTGACGACGCCATGGAGAACCTGACCGTGAGGAACCGCTACCTGGAGGAGAGAGTGCACGCCTTAGAGAACCAGATATCCAAAGAGCCGCCATCAAGACCCTCTGTGAGTGCTCATCAACATGTAGGACAGCATGATGGCTGTGATGAATGTATAGGAGATTGTTAAAAACAGACTCTCTTAAGCAGCTAACATTAGCACAAAGCTAACACCCACAGCAGTGAGCAGTAACTGCTGATGGCTGTTCAGTTTGTGTTTATGTGACTGTGACGTTTAACAGGGATTTTTATTCATGTATTTATTAGACTGAAAGAGCTCAGAGAGTTCGTGGGATGGACAGAACTCAGTGCTGACACACAGTGAGTGACAGAAACAACAGTGACACTATGAGCTCTGATGTCAGTGGTAATGCAGTTTGATACAGTCGGACACAGAAATGCTGAAAACAGTTAAACAGCATAACTCCAGAGTTCAGTACGACACAGATCAGTCTGTTCACGTTTTCAACAAGTATTTTCTAACACGTTTAATGTGTTTAGAAAGAAATCACTGATTTTACTTCACCCAGACTTAAATGAGTCCGTTTAATCCAGATTCCTGTTCTACTTTTTGCTGTATTGTAAATGTACCAAACTGTTATTCTCTGTGCTGCTACACCCCTAACGCAGACATGCTAAAGACATTCCAACACCTCACATGTGCTGCAGGATGAACAGTCCACACCATACATCACTAACTGTACTGAACAAGACATTTTCACCTCTCTGTCTGATGTCTCTCTCTCTCTCTCTCTCTCTCTCTCTCTCTCTCTCTGTGTTCTGTTTTAAAGAGCCAAACATGTTTTCTTTTTACCTCTCTGTTCATCATTCTTCACTCTCTTTCTTTATGTATCTTCTTCACGGGATTTATTCTGATTCATTGGCTGTGAAGGCCAGAAGTTCATCCTCCTGGGCCTCCAGAGGGATTAGCTCTCTGACGTTTGATGTTATGGATGAGTCGTGTGAAGGGAGTGCAGCTCGGCGTCCTGCTGTATCCTGCAGCCGCTCTGTCAGCACTGAAGCTGTTAGAGACCCCGCTGACCAACAGAGGGCGCCAAAGAAGAGACGAGTAGCAAGACAAACTCAGACCAGCTCTGTGGGAGCAGAAGATGTTTGTGCTAAACAAGAGCGACTGAGTCCAGATGTTGCCCAAAACACAGCAGCAGAAGATGAGACACAAGCAGATATTTTACAGAGTACACAAGTCGTCACAGGTGGTTCTAACGTCGATGAGGGTGAAGAAAAGGAAGAAACACAGACGACAAGAGGAAGTGAGCCTGATTCTGAGCATCCATCAGAAAAAACAGGATCAGTTAAGTCCTCCTCTGAGCCAGCTGCAGCAGAAACCGGCTCTGAAACCGTGAATAAAGAGGCTGGCAGTGAACACAATGATCCAGATACAGAGGATGATGATGTGGGAATCTGTGAAGAAAAGCCAGAGGAGGCCGGGGAAGAGGCTGAGCTGAAGGATGAGGAGGCTGAGATTACACATCATGAGGATAATCCAGAACCATCCTGCTCAGCAGATCCAGATGTGGCCTCCAGCTCCACACTGAGCAAACATCCGGAGAGGTTTATGAGTAACAGGAGGGATGATCGTGTACGAAACCGACAGGGCAGATCTCTTGGATATCTGAAGGTACTCGGAGCTTCTGTAGCGACCCAGCTGAGGTGGTAGAGCTGTGATAGCATCACTGTAGGTGTGGCAGAGAACAAGTTTAATAAAAGTCAGTGTAAGTGCTTGTTAGTGTGTTTCCTCTCTGTGGTCGTGTGTAGGCAGACAGATCCATGACCCTAAAACTTTTCTAATAAAGCTGTTCTGCTGCGTTCCCTTAGAGCTTCTGTTGTTGAAGATTCAGTCTGTTCCTCCACAGCAACGTCTGTACCCATCATTCATTTCACTTGCCTGCTTTTGTGTCTTTTACTTTGTGTAGACGTCAGGACGAGGCACCGGCACGCCCTCGCAGAGAGATCAGGACCTTCAGAAAGAAAACCTCAAACTGGCCTCTGAGAACCTGGAGCTGCGATTTCAGCTGGAGCAGATCAACAAAGACATACCAAGACTCAAGGTACACATGACCTCAGCTGAGAGGACGGCAGGTTACAGGAACAGTTTGAGATTTTGGGCAGTGATACCTGATGCCACTCTTGTCTGCACAGTAAATATGATGGTGGAGCCTCAAGATAATCAGCTTAGTATAAAGTGACTTCCTGGTGTCTCCAGTGAAACTACAACTTGTTCTTTACTCTTCTAGAAGGTAGAATTATAAGTGACTTCATTCATTGTGTCATAAAGTCCGTTGACATTTCAGCGTCACAACTTTACAAACTTTATAACATTAAAACAAAAATGTGTAGAAACCCGGTTATTAAATTTAAAGATACATTACAGTATTTATTTAGGTCAGAGCAGGGATTGTTTTTGGCAAAGAGTGTTTTCTATAAATGATTTTATCTGTGTGTTTTCACAGAATCAAGTTGCAGACCTGAAGGAGATGTGCAGTGCGCTGAAAAAAGAAAAGGCCGAGGTCGAGAAAAAGCTGGCTCATATACGTGGAGTACGTTAACCTTAAGTCACCTATGTTCTTTCTATACACGCAGCTGTTTACCCTGAAACGATTTAACACAGAAATAACAAGAAACAGAAATGTTCATGTCTGTATGTGCAGTAGGGACCTTAAATATTTAATCTGATAAAACACACAATAACTCCTCTGAGGTTCACCAGCGACGTGTTCCAGGTGTAAATGATGAAGCTGATCTGTACTGTGTTCCTCATCAGGCTGGTCACAGCGGTAAAACCGTACCTGAGCTGGAGAAGACCATCGGGCTGATGAAGAAGGTGGTGGAGAGGGTGCAGAGGGAAAACGAGACACTAAAGAAATCCAGCGCACTTGCAAACCAAGAGAAGGTCGCTGCCTTGGAGCAAGAGAATGAAAAACTAAAGGTCGTTGACCACATCATGTCGTATGTGTCTGATACGTTCTGTTCTGTTACAACAGCTGACGTTAAATATTGTTGTTTTTTTCCAGGCCGACTACGTGAAGCTTAAGAGTAAGAGTGAGGCTGAGCTGAGCGCCAAACTGGAATCAAAAACCAAAGGACTGGAGAAAATAGTGATGGAGAATGAACGTCTGCGCAAGGAGAACAAAAGGGTGAAAACATACATGTTCAGTTAGTTCACAATAAAATGTAAATATTAAAAAGCAGTTCATGAAGATAAACATTGTAGCGTTTAATATTTCTCTTTAAAAGCTGCTAACTTGATATCAAGTCATTAGCAGGGCCGACACCTTCTGGTCTGCTGGTCGATCGGTTGGTCAATATAATAATAATAAAAACTTTATTTGTATAGCACTTTTCAGTATAAATAACAAAGTGCTTTACAGCATAAAATATCAGCACACACTCAATATCAACACAAAATACATACAAATTAAACATTACTTCATAAAAGCCTTCCTGTATAAGTGTGTCTTGAGGAGTGATGTAAAATAAGGAACAGACTCTGAAAACCTGATTTCCTCAGGCAAATCTTTCCAGAGTCTAGGGGCCCTGACTGCAAAGGCCCTGTCGCCTTTTGTTTACAGCCTAGACCTTGGAACAGCTAGCAGCACCTTATCAGCAGATCTCAGACTGCGAGCTGGTTTGTGGATGGACAATAACATCGGATTTTGACTGATTGGGTTGGAAAAAATTGTCTGACATCCAGCATTTTATTTCTGTGATACAGTTGTGGAGGGCTGCTTATCACCGGGCTTGATTGGGATGTACAACTGTGTGTCGTCTGCATAACAATGAAAATGGACGTTGTATTTACGGATGATGTCACCTAGAGGGTGCATATAAATGGAAAAGATAATGGGGCCCAGAATCGACCCCTGGGGGACCCCATAGCAGACATTAGTGGGGTAAGAAACAGTATCTGTTAAAAAGATCAGACCTGAACCAATTCAGTACCACGTCAGTGATTCCTGCCCACTTCTCTAACCTGTCAATTAAAATGTCACGGTCTACCGTGTCAAATGCGGCACTAAGGTCCAAGAGACACACATCTAAAGGGCAAGAGGAGCGTTTCATGGGCATCACCATTGTGTTGAGATCAGTTAGTGACAGTGAACTAAACGAGCAGAGCACTGACATAGAGTAGGATTGGTGAGTTGGCGGCTCCGGGACAAGTGAATTGTGGGGTCGACTGCTGATGGTATGAGATCTAATGTTTTCAGTTTTTTCGGTGAAAAACTATGAAAATTTCTCACTAAGTTATTTATCAGTTACTTCACTGATAGTCAATGAGTCAGTATATATTAAAAAGGGGGTAAATTAGAGTAGAGTAAATATGCAGCCCTCATTTGCTGACCTCACTCTGCTGAACACAGCCTCAGTCACGAGATTCAGAAAATAGATTTGTCTGTGTGTGATGTCACTCACGAGTGAATTCCTAAAAAAAATCTAAAGACCTTTTTAACTTATTTATGCAAGAATTGGTAAAATCATGCAGAGTGTGCAGCGTCTCTCACACTGTTTATAATGTTGGTTAAAGTTCGAATTATTTATTCTCAGAAAATGTTTGTTCTTTATATTGGCAGGTTGAAATGAGCGATTAACTTCAGTAATGTTTAAAAGGACACTTTGCCAGTTTTCAACAAAGCCTGTGTCGCCGCGGTGTAACAAGTGTGTGCACATAATTGGTGGCACAGAGGGAGCCTTAACACCATTCATCAGCACGCATTCCTCACACTGCGGTGACAGACTTTGTTTAAAAATGGAGGAGTGTCCCTTTAATGTAGAGCTCACTTTGACACCAGTGATCGTTTTATCACAGAAGATTTTTGGTTTGTTTTTCTCTTTTGTAAAAAAAGGAAAAACTCCTCTGAATACACATTTTCATCTCTTTTATTCAACTGTGTTTCATTTTGTTTCAGGAAGTGGAGGCTGCAGAGAGGCTGAGAGTGGCCAAGGCGAGTCTGGAAGTGACCAACGAGAGGCTCGAGGCAGAGCTGGAAGAAACGAAGCAAAGACTGCGGGCAGCTCTGTCCAAACCCATCACAGAGGGAGCGGACAGTAAGACCTGGAAGGCTTCTGTGGTCACAAGGTCAGCAACAGCTTCTTTTATTCAGTCCTTTAGACTCGCTGTAGTGGGGGTTCAGAAACTGCATCAGTCAGCAGGAGAAATAAACATTATTTGGGATCTCCGTTCCCTCCTTCCTACTCAGCCTTTTGTCAAATGTGTTCAAAATGGATTCAAACGCTTTGACCTTGTGTCCTCCACTTGTAGCAGCTCCAGGCTACGAGTTTACAGAGTGTGAACCAGTGTTATTTTTTCACTCTTCTATCTGCAGAATGTTTGAGAACAAGATGAAGGAGCTGGAGAAGGAGCTCTCCCATAAGACATCCAGTCTGTCTGAACTCAAACAGCAGCTCAAGGAGGTGAAGGAGCGCGAGGAGAGAGCTCAGATAAGCGCCCGGCAACTTGAAGATCAGGTACAGGCTGGATTACTAGTTAATTTAGTAACAGCAGTCAGATAAATAATTACTTATTTTAAAAGAACATCCAGTTACAGACTAGCTGCTGTTGGTTTGCTCTGTCGGCTCCTGGAGGACTGGATCACATTTTTGGTTTTGGTCTCAGGCTTGTTTCAAATATGGAATCAAATATTGAAACACATTAACTAAAATACTTTAATGTAGTGGGTTTAACATTCTAATATTGTTGTTACTTTGCTGTTGATCTTTTTTTACAAGAGGGTCCAGGGTCTAACAATAGAGAGAGGAAAATCTTTCACTCTCTAAAAAACAACAGCCACCACAAATTCGATGCAACAGATAATCAATCAATCAATCAATTTTATTTATAAAGCCCAATATCACAAATACAATTTGCCTCACAGACCCTCACAGCGGATAAGGAAAAACTCCCCCCAAAAAAACCCTTAACCGGGGAAAAAAATTGGTAGAAACCAGATAACAGATAACCTCAATTTTAGTCCCTGAAAGTTGAGCTCCAAAGCTCCCTCATCATGACTCGTAAATTATCTCTGAGAGGTAAAAATTGGTGGACTTCCCCTTTAAAACAAATTGACCTGCATTTAAGTAATAAGTCTAAGTCTTTTCAAAAAGTTATCAATGTTTATCAAAGTATGTCGTATGAATGGATTTTGACTATGGGTTTGTCCTTTCTCAGGTTGACTTGTTAAAAAACTTTCCCACTGCGGCAAAGACATCAGGAGGACTCAGCAGAGAATTCCAGGCAATGAGGTTTGTTAATCTGTCTTCTCTGTTTTTAATCAGTAAAACTGATAATATACTAATAATATGACTGACCATTGGACAAGTACTAAAAAAGTCAAAGGAGATTATGTCAACAAAAAATTAAAAACATCATAGCATAGCATGTCGTCCAAAATCATGAAAAAACGTCATAGTATAGTATGTCGTCCAAAATCATGAAAAAAAGTCATAGTATAGTATGTCGTCCGAAATCATGAAAAAACGTCATAGTATATAGTATGTCGTCCAAAATCATGAAAAAAAGTCATAGTATAGTATGTCGTCCGAAATCATGAAAAAAAGTCATAGTATAGCATGTCGTCCGAAATCATGAAAAAAAAGTCATAGTATAGTATGTCGTCCAAAATCATGACAAAAAGTCATAGTATAGTATGTCGTCCAAAATCATGAAAAAAAAGTCATAGTATAGTATGTCGTCTGAAATCATGAAAAAAAGTCACATTATAGTATGTCGTCCGAAATCACAAAAAAAGTCATAGTATAGTATGTCGTATGAAATCACGAAAAAAAGTCATAGTATAGTATGTTGTCCGAAATCATGAAAAAAAGTCATAGTATAGTATGTCGTCCGAAATCACAAAAAAAAGTCATAGTATAGTATGTCGTCCAAAATCGTGACAAAAAGTCATAGTTTAGCATGTCGTCCGAAATCACGAAAAAATGTCATAGAAAAGCATGTCGTCCGAAATCATGAAAAAAAGTCATAGTATAGTATGTCGTCCGAAATCATGAAAAAACGTCATAGTATAGTATGTTGTCTGAAATCACGAAAAAAAGTCACAGTATAGTATGTCGTCTGAAATCATGAAAAAAAGTCATATTATAGTATGTCGTCTGAAATCATGAAAAAAAGTCACATTATAGTATGTCGTCCGAAATCACAAAAAAAGTCATAGTATAGTATGTCGTATGAAATCACGAAAAAAAGTCATAGTATAGTATGTCGTCCAAAATCGTGACAAAAAGTCATAGTTTAGCATGTCGTCCGAAATCACGAAAAAATGTCATAGAAAAGCATGTCGTCCGAAATCATGAAAAAAAGTCATAGTATAGTATGTCGTCCGAAATCATGAAAAAAGTCAAGTATAGTATGTCGTCCAAAATCATGAAAAAAAGTCATAGTATAGCATGTCGTCCGAAATCATGAAAAAAAGTAGTATAGCATGTCGTCCGAAATCATGAAAAAAAGTCATAGTATAGCATGTCGTCCGAAATCATGAAAAAAAGTCATAGTATAGCATGTCGTCCGAAATCATGAAAAAAGTCATAGTATAGCATGTCGTCCGAAATCATGAAAAAAAGTCATAGTATAGTATGTCGTCCAAAATCACGAAAAAAAGTCATAGTATAGCATGTCATCCGAAATCACGAAAAAAAGTCATAGTATAGCATGTCGTCCAAAATCACCACAAAAGTCATAGTATAGTATGTCGTCCGAAATCATGAAAAAAATTCATAGTATAGTATGTCGTCCAAAATCACCACAAAAGTCATAGTATAGTATGTCGTCTGAAATCACGAAAAAACGTCATAGTATAGTATGTCGTCCAAAATCACCACAAAAGTCATAGTATAGTATGTCGTCCGAAATCACGAAAAAACGTCATAGTATAGTATGTCGTCTGAAATCATGAAAAAACTTCATAGTATAGTATGTCGTCTTGAAATCATGAAAAAACTTCATAGTATAGTATGTCGTCTGAAATCATGAAAAAAAGTCATAGTATAGCACGTCGTCCAAAATCACGAAAAAAAGGCATAGTGTAGTATGTCGTCTGAAATCATCACAAAAGTCATAGTATAGTATGTCGTCCGAAATCACGAAAAAACGTCATAGTATAGTATGTCGTCCGAAATCATGAAAAAAATTCATAGTATAGTATGTCGTCCAAAATCACCACAAAAGTCATAGTATAGTATGTCGTCTGAAATCACGAAAAAACGTCATAGTATAGTATGTCGTCCAAAATCACCACAAAAGTCATAGTATAGTATGTCGTCCGAAATCACGAAAAAACGTCATAGTATAGTATGTCGTCTGAAATCATGAAAAAACTTCATAGTATAGTATGTCGTCTTGAAATCATGAAAAAACTTCATAGTATAGTATGTCGTCTGAAATCATGAAAAAAAGTCATAGTATAGCACGTCGTCCAAAATCACGAAAAAAAGGCATAGTGTAGTATGTCGTCTGAAATCATGAAAAAAAGTCATAGTATAGCATGTCGTCCGAAATCACGAAAAAACGTCATAGTATAGCATGTCGTCCGAAATCACGAAAAAACGTCATAGTATAGTATGTCGTCCGACATCACGAAAAAACGTCATAGTATAGCATGTCATCCGAAATCATGAAAAAAAGTCATAGTATAGCATGTCGTCCAAAATCACGAAAAAAAGTCATAGTATAGCATGTCGTCTGAAATCATGAAAAAAAGTCATAATATAGTATGTCCGTCCAAATCACGAAAAAAAGTCACAGTATAGTATGTCGTCTGAAATCATGAAAAAAAGTCATAGTATAGCATGTCGTCCGAAATCATGAAAAAAAGTCACAGTATAGTATGTCGTCCGAAATCATGAAAAAAAGTCATAGTATAGCATGTCGTCTGAAATCATGACAAAAAGTCATAGTATAGTATGTCGTCCGAAATCATGACAAAAAGTCATAGTATAGCATGTCGTCCGAAATCATGAAAAAAAGTCACAGTATAGTATGTCGTTCGAAATCATGAAAAAAAGTCATAGTATAGCATGTCATCTGAAATCATGAAAAAACGTCATAGTATAGTATGTCGTCCGAAATCACGAAAAAAAGTCATAGTATAGCATGTCGTCCGAAATCATGAAAAAAAGTCACAGTATAGTATGTCGTCCGAAATCACGAAAAAAAGTCATAGTATAGCATGTCGTCCGAAATCATGAAAAAAAGTCACAGTATAGTATGTCGTCCGAAATCATGAAAAAAAGTCATAGTATAGTATGTCGTCCGAAATCATGAAAAAACGTCATAGTATAGTATGTCGTCCGAAATCACGAAAAAAAGTCATAGTATAGTATGTCGTCTGAAATCATGAGAAAAGTCATATTATAGCATGTCGTCTGAAATCACGAAAAAACGTCATAGTATAGCATGTCGTCCAAAATCATGAAAAAACGTCATAGTATAGTATGTCGTCCAAAACCATGAAAAAAAGTCATAGTATAGTATGTCGTCCAAAATCACCACAAAAGTCATAGTATAGTATGTCGTCTGAAATCATGAAAAAACTTCATAGTATAGCATGTCGTCCGAAATCACGAAAAAACGTCATAGTATAGTATGTCGTCCAAAATCATGAAAAAAAGTCATAGTATAGCATGTCGTCCGAAATCATGAAAAAACGTCATAGTATAGTATGTCGTCCGACATCACGAAAAAACGTCATAGTATAGCATGTCGTCCGAAATCATGAAAAAAAGTCATAGTATAGCATGTCGTCCAAAATCACGAAAAAAAGTCACAGTATAGTATGTCGTCTGAAATCATGAAAAAAAGTCATAGTATAGCATGTCGTCCGAAATCATGAAAAAGTCATAGTATAGTATGTCGTCCGAAATCACGAAAAAAAGTCACAGTATAGTATGTCGTCTGAAATCATGAAAAAAAGTCATAGTATAGCATGTCGTCCGAAATCATGAGAAAAAGTCATAGTATAGTATGTCGTCCGAAATCATGAAAAAACGTCATGTCGTCTCAAATCTTGAAAAAATGTCATAGTATAGCATGACGTCCGAAATCATGAAAAAAGTCATAGTATAGCATGTCGGCCGAAATCTTGAAAAAAAGTTGTAGTATAGCATGTCGTCCAAAATCATGAAAAAAAGTCATAGTTATAGCATGTCGTCCAAAATCATGAAAAAAAGTCATAGTATAGTATGTCGTCCAAAATCATGAAAAAAATGTCATAGTGTAGCATGTCGTCCGAAATCATGAAAAAAAGTCATAGTATAGCATGTCGTCTGAAATCATGAAAAAAGTCATAGTATAGCATGTCGTCCGAAATCATGAAAAAAAGTCATAGTATAGCATGTCGTCCGAAATCATGAAAAAAAGTCATAGTATAGCATGTCGTCCAAAATCACGAAAAAAAGTCACAGTATAGTATGTCATCCGAAATCATGAAAAAACGTCATAGTATAGCATGTCGTCCAAAATGAAAGTACAGTACGTAAGTGTTGTCTGTTGTCACAAAGTCTTTCAGATTTCTCTGCTTTCGACAGTTGATAATATTTTTCTATCCTGAGAAGCTGAAATGTTTCTGACACATATACTTTACATGTTTTTAAGGTCGGCCAACACTGAGCTGGAGAAGGAAAACACAGAGCTGAAACAAAAGCTGAACGAGTGCAGCGAAAGATTCGGTGAAACATCTTCTAAACCAGGTGAGACTTAAAAACACACAGTTGTTTCTTTACAGTGAAGCCGTGTCATGTGTGAGTGTATGTGCTGTGAGCAACATGTTCTCTGTGCACGTTGACTCCTCTTGTCTTGTCTCCTCAGACTACGTGAAGCTCCAGCACCTCCTGCAGGCGGCTCAAACTGAGAAAACCAAACTTCAAACTGAGGTGAAAAAGCTGAAGAAAGAGCTGGAGAACTTTGACCCGTCGTTCTTTGAGGAGATTGAGGACTTAAAATATAACTATAATGTGGAGGTGAAGAAGAACATCCTGCTGGAGGAGCAGCTGAAGAAGGTGTGTGATCAGTTTGGCGTCAGAGCCGACCTGCCCAGTGCGTCCGTCACTTAGCTCAGCGTTACTGTGCCTTTAAACACATCACGACTCTTCAACCTACACGTCAATGTACTGTGATCACCTGATGACCAGATAGTGGACGTTGTCATAATTGTCAGGAACCAGTTTGAAATCTTACGTTCCAAAAATCCAAATTCCTTTTAAACTGTTGGAAACTCGTCTCCTTTTCAGCCTGGATGAAGTTTCTTGAATGTAGCTCGTTAAGTTCAAGGCAGCTATTAATTGTGTCAACACTGAGCTCTGAGTTTGGTGATGTAACTATACGTGTAGCATATTTATTTATATTTGTACAATTCTGACATGTTGTTGTGTGAATTTGTCAATAAAGTTGCTTTGATACTAATCAGACTGCTGATGAAGAAATAACCAGTTACACATATTTGTCATGATTTATTCATTCAGCAGTCAAAGAGCTGTAACGTACAATATTTACAGTTTATTGATGAACATTTTGAACCATTTCAGTTGCCAAACAGTCGTCCAGCTCCTGTACAAATTCCTGCAAGTCAAACTCTTGAGGCGCCTCCTCTGGAATTATTGGCGAGAATATTTAGCAGCTATCGTCAAAGAGACAAATCTTCAGGGTCACAGCAGAAGCTTCAGAAGAAGGAACGTTTCCTTGTCGCAGGCTGTTTAAAAGTCAAACTGGACGTCCAGCAGTCGGCTGAAACGCTGTCCGTTCAGTCTGGAGAAGGAAGCAAACAAGTCCCTGCTGTTGTTGTATTCATCAACCGTCCCATCCACGCGAACCACCACCGACCTGTCCCCGAGGAAAGTGTCCCCGTCCGGCCACCTCAGGCTCAGGTGGTGACGATGAACCTGCCAACACAACAATCACTGAACGTTTCAAAGCCTTCAGTGCCGTTACAGCCGATTAAAAACTATTTAGTACGATTTTAAAGAAGCTGCACCTTAAGCAGCGAGCCGTCGTTGCAGTGCCAGACGATGCCTTCAACTCGCCCCTCTGGACTCTCCTGGAACCAGGAGCGGAGCTGCTGCACGTCCACTGCTGGAGGGTTTCTGATCCGTATGCTGCCGTGTGACACCAGGCAGTGGACGGGCTGCTTCTTGTTCCCCAAGCCTGTCAGGACACGACAAGTTTAGCACAGCAACACTGCTACAACTACGACACAATGTTAGCACAACCACTACGTCCCCTTAATGTCTAAACTGTAAACGCACACGTGGGCGATGTTTTTGTGCCATGCTACACTATTACGTGTTGATTTTTTTATGATTTTAGATAAGATTTTAAACGACATGCTATACTGTGACTTTTTTTCAAGATTTTGGACGACATGCTATTCTATGACTTTTTGTCAAGATTTTGGACGACATGCTATACTATGACTTTTTGTCATGATTTCGGACGACGTGCTATACTATGACTTTTTTTTATGATTTTGGATGACGTGCTATACTGTGACTTTTTTTTATGATTTCGGACGACATGCTATACTATGACTTTTTTTTATGATTTTGGACGACGTGCTATACTATGACTTTTTTTTATGATTTTGGACGACGTGCTATACTGTGACTTTTTTTTATGATTTCGGACGACGTGCTATACTGTGACTTTTTTTATGATTTTGGACGACATGCTATACTGTGACTTTTTGTCATGATTTCGGACGACGTGCTATACTGTGACTTTTTTTTATGATTTCGGACGACGTGCTATACTGTGACTTTTTTTTATGATTTTGGACGACGTGCTATACTGTGACTTTTTTTTATGATTTCGGACGACATGCTATACTATGACTTTTTTTATGATTTTGGACGACATGCTATACTGTGACTTTTTTTATGATTTTGGACGACGTGCTATACTGTGACTTTTTTTCATGATTTCGGACGACATGCTATACTATGACTTTTTTCATGATTTTGGACGACATGCTATACTATGACTTTTTTTATGATTTTGGACGACATGCTATACTATGACTTTTTGTCATGATTTTGGACGACATGCTATACTGTGACTTTTTTCATGATTTTGGACGACATGCTATACTATGACTTTTTTTATGATTTTGGACGACATGCTATACTGTGACTTTTTTTATGATTTTTGACGACATGCTATACTATGACTTTTTGTCATGATTTCGGACGACATGCTATACTATGACTTTTTGTCATGATTTTGGACGACATACTATACTATGACTTTTTTCATGATTTTGGACGACATGCTATACTATGACTTTTTTTATGATTTTGGACGACATGCTATACTATGACTTTTTTTTATGATTTTGGACGACATGCTATACTATGACTTTTTTTATGATTTTGGACGACATACTATACTATGACTTTTTTCATGATTTTGGACGACATACTATACTATGACTTTTTTTATGATTTTGGACGACATGCTATACTATGACTTTTTTATGATTTTGGACGGACTGCTATACTATGACTTTTTTTTATGATTTTGGACGACATGCTATACTATGACTTTTTTTATGATTTTGGACGACATGCTATACTATGGCTTTTTGTCATGATTTTGGACGACATACTATACTATGACTTTTTTCATGATTTTGGACGACATGCTATACTATGACTTTTTTTATGATTTTGGACGACATGCTATACTGTGACTTTTTGTCATGATTTTGGACGACATACTATACTATGACTTTTTTTATGATTTTGGACGACATACTATACTATGACTTTTTTTTATGATTTTGGACGACATACTATACTATGACTTTTTTCATGATTTTGGACGACATACTATACTATGACTTTTTTTATGATTTGGACGACATACTATACTATGACTTTTTCATGATTTTGGACGACATGCTATACTATGACTTTTTGTCATGATTTTGGACGACATACTATACTATGACTTTTTTCATGATTTTGGACGACATGCTATACTATGACTTTTTTTATGATTTTGGACGACATGCTATACTGTGACTTTTTTTATGATTTTGGACGACATACTATACTATGACTTTTTTCATGATTTCGGACGACATGCTATACTATGACTTTTTGTCATGATTTTGGACGACATACTATACTATGACTTTTTTCATGATTTTGGACGACATGCTATACTATGACTTTTTTTATGATTTTGGACGACATGCTATACTGTGACTTTTTGTCATGATTTTGGACGACATACTATACTATGACTTTTTTTATGATTTTGGACGACATACTATACTATGACTTTTTTTATGATTTTGGACGACATACTATACTATGACTTTTTTCATGATTTTGGACGACATACTATACTATGACTTTTTTTATGATTTTGGACGACATACTATACTATGACTTTTTTCATGATTTTGGACGACATGCTATACTATGACTTTTTGTCATGATTTTGGACGACATACTATACTATGACTTTTTTCATGATTTTGGACGACATGCTATACTATGACTTTTTTTATGATTTTGGACGACATCTATACTGTACTTTTTTTATGATTTTGGAACGACATACTATACTATGACTTTTTTCATGATTTTGGAGAACGACATGCTATACTATGACTTTTTGTCATGATTTTGGACGACATACTATACTATGACTTTTTTCATGATTTTGGACGACATGCTATACTATGACTTTTTTCATGATTTCGGACGACATGCTATACTATGACTTTTTTTTATGATTTTGGACGACATGCTATACTGTGACTTTTTTTATGATTTCGGACGACATGCTATACTATGACTTTTTTTTATGATTTCGGACGACATGCTATACTATGACTTTTTGTCATGATTTCGGACGACGTGCTATACTGTGACTTTTTTTTATGATTTCGGACGATGTGCTATACTGTGACTTTTTTTAATGATTTTGGACGACATGCTATACTATGACTTTTTGTCATGATTTTGGACGACATACTATACTGTGACTTTTTTCATGATTTTGGACGACATGCTATACTATGACTTTTTGTCATGATTTTGGACGACATACTATACTGTGACTTTTTTTATGATTTTTGACGACATGCTATACTATGACTTTTTGTCATGATTTTGGACGACTGCTATACTATGACTTTTTTCATGATTTTGGACGACATACTATACTATGACTTTTTTTTGATTTTGGACGACATGCTATACTATGACTTTTTTTATGATTTTGGACGACATGCTATACTATGACTTTTTTTATGATTTTGGACGACATACTATACTATGACTTTTTTATGATTTTGGACGACATGCTATACTATGACTTTTTTCATGATTTTGGACGACATACTATACTATGACTTTTTTTTATGATTTTGGACGACATACTATACTATGACTTTTTTCATGATTTTGGACGACATGCTATACTATGACTTTTTGTCATGATTTTGGACGACATACTATACTATGACTTTTTTTTATGATTTCGGACGACATGCTATACTGTGACTTTTTTTTATGATTTCGGACGACGTGCTATACTGTGACTTTTTTTTATGATTTTGGACGACATGCTATACTATGACTTTTTTTATGATTTCGGACGACATGCTATACTATGACTTTTTGTCATGATTTTGGACGACATACTATACTGTGACTTTTTTCATGATTTTGGACGACATGCTATACTATGACTTTTTTTATGATTTTGGACGACATGCTATACTATGACTTTTTTTATGATTTTTGACGACATACTATACTATGACTTTTTGTCATGATTTTGGACGACATACTATACTATGACTTTTTTCATGATTTTGGACGACATGCTATACTATGACTTTTTTTATGATTTTGGACGACATACTATACTATGACTTTTTTCATGATTTTGGACGACATGCTATACTATGACTTTTTGTCATGATTTTGGACGACATACTATACTATGACTTTTTTCATGATTTTGGACGACATGCTATACTATGACTTTTTGTCATGATTTTGGACGACATACTATACTATGACTTTTTGTCATGATTTTGGACGACATGCTATACTATGACCTTTTTTATGATTTTGGACGACATGCTATACTATGACTTTTTTCATGATTTCGGACGACATGCTATACTATGACTTTTTGTCATGATTTTGGACGACATGCTATACTGACTTTTTCATGATTTTGGACGACATTGCTATACTATGACTTTTTTTATGATTTTGGACGACATACTATACTATGACTTTTTTCATGATTTTACGACATGCTATACTATGACTTTTTGTCATGATTTTGGACGACATACTATACTATGACTTTTTTCATGATTTTGGACGACATGCTATACTATGACTTTTTTTATGATTTTGGACGACATGCTACTGTGACTTTTTGTCATGATTTTGGACGACATACTATACTATGACTTTTTGTCATGATTTTGGCGACATGCTATACTATGACTTTTTTTATGATTTGGACGACATGCTATACTATGACTTTTTTCTGATTTCGGACGACATGCTATACTATGACTTTTTGTCATGATTTTGGACGCATGCTATAATATGACTTTTTTTCATGATTTCGGACGACATGCTATACTATGACTTTTTGTCATGATTTTGGACGACATGCTATACTATGACTTTTTTTTATGATTTTGGACGACATGCTATACTATGACTTTTTTCACGATTTTGGACGACATGCTATACTATGACTTTTTTTTTATGATTTTGGACGACATACTATACTATGACTTTTTTTTTATGATTTTGGACGACATACTATACTATGACTTTTTTCACGATTTTGGACGACATACTATACTATGACTTTTTTTTATGATTTTGGACGACATGCTATACTATGACTTTTTTCATGATTTCGGACGACATGCTATACTATGACTTTTTTATGATTTGGACGACATGCTATACTATGACTTTTTTTATGATTTTGACGACATACTATACTATGACTTTTTTGTCATGATTTTGGACGACATGCTATACTATGACTTTTTTCATGATTTCGGACGACATGCTATACTGTGACTTTTTTTATGATTTTGGACGACATACTATACTATAACTTTTTGTCATGATTTTGGACAACATGCTACACTGTGACTTTTTTTCATAATTTTGGACGACATGCTATACTATGACGTTTTTTCAAGATTTTGGATGACATGCTATACTATGACTTTTTTCAAGATTTTGGACGACATGCTATACTATGACTTTTTGTCATGATTTTGGACGACATACTATACTATGACTTTTTTTATGATTTTGGACGACATGCTATACTATGACTTTTTTCATGATTTCGGACGACATGCTATACTATGACTTTTTGTCATGATTTTGGACGACATGCTATACTATGACTTTTTTCATGATTTTGGACGACATACTATACTATGACTTTTTTTATGATTTTGGACGACATACTATACTATGACTTTTTTCATGATTTTGGACGACATGCTATACTATGACTTTTTTCATGATTTTGGACGACATACTATACTATGACTTTTTTTATGATTTTGGACGACATACTATACTATGACTTTTTTCATGATTTTGGACGACATGCTATACTATGACTTTTTGTCATGATTTTGGACGACATACTATACTATGACTTTTTTCATGATTTTGGACGACATGCTATACTATGACTTTTTTTATGATTTTGGACGACATGCTATACTGTGACTTTTTTTATGATTTTGGACGACATACTATACTATGACTTTTTTCATGATTTTGGACGACATACTATACTATGACTTTTTTCATGATTTTGGACGACATGCTATACTATGACTTTTTGTCATGATTTTGGACGACATACTATACTATGACTTTTTTCATGATTTTGGACGACATGCTATACTATGACTTTTTTTTATGATTTTGGACGACATGCTATACTGTGACTTTTTTTATGATTTCGGACGACATGCATATACTTTTTTTTTTTTTTATGATTTGGACGACATGCTATACTGTGACTTTTTTTATGATTTTGGACGACGTGCTATACTGTGACTTTTTTTTATGATTTCGGACGACATGCTATACTATGACTTTTTGTCATGATTTCGGACGACGTGCTATACTATGACTTTTTTTTATGATTTCGGACGACGTGCTATACTGTGACTTTTTTTTATGATTTTGGACGACTTTTTGTCATGATTTTGGACGACATACTATACTGTGACTTTTTTCATGATTTTGGACGACATGCTATACTATGACTTTTTTTATGATTTTGGACGACATGCTATACTATGACTTTTTTTATGATTTTGGACGACATACTATACTATGACTTTTTTCATGATTTTGGACGACATACTATACTATGACTTTTTTTATGATTTTGGACGACATGCTATACTATGACTTTTTTCATGATTTTGGACGACATGCTATACTATGACTTTTTTTATGATTTTGGACGACATACTATACTATGACTTTTTTCACGATTTTGGACGACATACTATACTATGACTTTTTTTTATGATTTTGGACGACATGCTATACTATGACTTTTTTCATGATTTCGGACGACATGCTATACTATGACTTTTTTCATGATTTTGGACGACATGCTATACTATGACTTTTTTTATGATTTTTGACGACATACTATACTATGACTTTTTGTCATGATTTTGGACGACATGATACTATGACTTTTTGTCATGATTTCGGACGACATGCTATACTGTGACTTTTTTTATGATTTTGGACGACATACTATACTATAACTTTTTGTCATGATTTTGGACAACATGCTACACTGTGACTTTTTTTCATAATTTTGGACGACATGCTATACTATGACGTTTTTTCAAGATTTTGGATGACATGCTATACTATGACTTTTTTCAAGATTTTGGACGACATGCTATACTATGACTTTTTGTCATGATTTTGGACGACATACACTGACTTTTTTTATGATTTTGGACGACATGCTATACTATGACTTTTTTCATGATTTCGGACGACATGCTATACTATGACTTTTTGTCATGATTTTGGACGACATGCTATACTATGACTTTTTTCATGATTTTGGACGACATGCTATACTATGACTTTTTTTATGATTTTGGACGACATACTATACTATGACTTTTTTCATGATTTTGGACGACATGCTATACTGACTTTTTTTATGATTTTGGACGACATACTATACTATGACTTTTTTCATGATTTTGGACGACATGCTATACTATGACTTTTTTTATGATTTTGGACGACATGCTGTACTGTGACTTTTTTATGATTTTGGACGACATACTATACTATGACTTTTTTCATGATTTTGGACGACATACTATACTATGACTTTTTTTATGATTTTGGACGACATGCTATACTATGACTTTTTTTATGATTTTGGACGACATACTATACTGACTTTTTTCATGATTTTGGACGACATGCTATACTATGACTTTTTTTATGATTTTGGACATGCTATACTGTGACTTTTTTTTATGATTTCGGACGACATGCTATACTATGACTTTTTTTTATGATTTTGGACGACATGCTATACTGTGACTTTTTTTATGATTTTGGACGACGTGCTATACTGTGACTTTTTTTTATGATTTCGGACGACATGCTATACTATGACTTTTTGTCATGATTTCGGACGACGTGCTATACTATGACTTTTTTTTATGATTTCGGACGACGTGCTATACTGTGACTTTTTTTTATGATTTTGGACGACTTTTTGTCATGATTTTGGACGACATACTATACTGTGACTTTTTTCATGATTTTGGACGACATGCTATACTATGACTTTTTTTATGATTTTGGACGACATGCTATACTATGACTTTTTTTATGATTTTTGACGACATGCTATACTATGACTTTTTGTCATGATTTTGGACGACATGCTATACTATGACTTTTTTCATGATTTTGGACGACATACTATACTATGACTTTTTTCATGATTTTGGACGACATGCTATACTATGACTTTTTTATGATTTTGGACGACATACTATACTATGACTTTTTTTATGATTTTGGACGACATGCTATACTATGACTTTTTTCATGATTTTGGACGACATACTATACTAAAACTTTTTTCATGATTTTGGACGACATACTATACTATGACTCTTTTTATGATTTTGGACGACATACTATACTATGACTTTTTTCATGATTTTGGACGACATGCTATACTATGACTTTTTGTCATGATTTTGGACGACATGCTATACTATGACTTTTTTCATGATTTTGGACGACATGCTATACTATGACTTTTTCATGATTTTGGACGACACTATACTATGACTTTTTTCATGATTTTGGACGACATGCTATACTATGACTTTTTTTATGATTTTGGACGACATGCTATACTATGACTTTTGTCATGATTTTGGACGACATGCTATACTATGACTTTTTTTATGATTTTGGACGACATGCTATACTATGACTTTTTTCATGATTTCGGACGACATGCTATACTATGACTTTTTTCATGATTTGACGACATACTATACTATGACTTTTTTTATGATTTTGGACGACATACTATACTATGACTTTTTTCATGATTTTGGACGACATGCTATACTATGACTTTTTTCATGATTTTGGACGACATGCTATACTATGACTTTTTTTTATGATTTCGGACGACATGCTATACTATGACTTTTTTTTATGATTTTGGACGACATGCTATACTGTGACTTTTTTTATGATTTTGGACGACGTGCTATACTGTGACTTTTTTTCATGATTTCGGACGACGTGCTATACTGTGACTTTTTTTTATGATTTCGGACGACATGCTATACTGTGACTTTTTGTCATGATTTCGGACGACGTGCTATACTATGACTTTTTTTTATGATTTTGGACGACGTGCTATACTGTGACTTTTTTTTATGATTTTGGACGACATGCTATACTATGACTTTTTTTATGATTTTTGACGACATACTATACTATGACTTTTTGTCATGATTTTGGACGACATGCTATACTATGACTTTTTGTCATGATTTCGGACGACATGCTATACTGTGACTTTTTTTATGATTTTGGACGACATACTATACTATAACTTTTTGTCATGATTTTGGACAACATGCTACACTGTGACTTTTTTTCATAATTTTTGACGACATGCTATACTATGACGTTTTTTCAAGATTTTGGATGACATGCTATACTATGACTTTTTTCAAGATTTTGGACGACATGCTATACTATGACTTTTTTTTCATGATTTTGGACGACATGCTATACTATGACTTTTTTCAAGATTTTGGACGACATGCTACACTATGACATTTTTTTCATGATTTTGGACGACATGCTATACTATGACTTTTTGTCATGATTTTGGACGACATGCTATACTATGACTTTTTGTCATGATTTCGGACGACATGCTATACTGTGACTTTTTTTATGATTTTGGACGACATACTATATTATAACTTTTTGTCATGATTTTGGACGACATGCTACACTGTGACTTTTTTTCATAATTTTTGACGACATGCTATACTATGACGTTTTTTCAAGATTTTGGACGACATGCTATACTATGACTTTTTTCAAGATTTTGGACGACATGCTATACTATGACTTTTTTTTCATGATTTTGGACGACATGCTATACTATGACGTTTTTTCAAGATTTTGGACGACATGCTACACTATGACATTTTTTTCATGATTTTGGACGACATGCTATACTATGACTTTTTGTCATGATTTTGGACGACATGCTATACTATGACTTTTTGTCATGATTTCGGACGACATGCTATACTGTGACTTTTTTTATGATTTTGGACGACATACTATATTATAACTTTTTGTCATGATTTTGGACGACATGCTACACTGTGACTTTTTTTCATAATTTTTGACGACATGCTATACTATGACGTTTTTTCAAGATTTTGGACGACATGCTATACTATGACTTTTTTCAAGATTTTGGACGACATGCTATACTATGACTTTTTTTTCATGATTTTGGACGACATGCTATACTATGACGTTTTTTCAAGATTTTGGACGACATGCTACACTATGACATTTTTTTCATGATTTCAGACGACATGCTATAGTATGACGGTTTTTTTACCATGCCAAAATATGACTTTTTTTACTATTTGAAAGTGTAACATGAGCCTTGACACTACCATAAATGAACATTAAAATGAAAATGTATCATGACATTACCGTAAGAGTTTCCGTTGATGTTGGTTCCGATGAGCTCCAGTGTTTGCTCCATGAGGTCGGCCAACGGCACTGCTGCAACTTCCAGCAAGTCTTCATCATCAGCGCTGGGCCTGAGAACAAGAGCTGCCCCAACGTCAGGATCCACCACAGAGGAGTGCCAGCAGTACTGTTTGTTGTCCTTGTCCACGGGAATCCAGCCTGAACATCCACAAGGACAAAGTCACTTCGTCTGCAGGCAGCGCCATCGCCACCACGTTACATGTCACGATTATTACTGATGTCTTTAATGTAAACTAGCAACTTATATCTCTTTGTAGCCTCTGTGTTTACCAAGTCTGAGAAATGTTTTAGGGTATATTTGATAATTTTCTACTAAACTCATTATCAGCCTTTGTTGTGATTTGGTGTGATTTTACTGTGGGGATTTTGTACATCCTGTATTTCTGTATAAGGTTCACACGGATATAAACTCCCTCTGAAGTGTGACCATATTTGTGTTGATACATTGCAAACCTACAACCTGTTGTACATTTGCAGTAAGTTTAATAAAATTTCAGTTTCTAGTTCAAATTCTGGCCCATTCATTCATGTGTGTTTTGTACCAGATTATGAGCTCATTGTGTTTTATGAATATAAAACACAGTTGTTAGTTTTCTTTAATGGTGTTACTGTGGGGGGTTTTAATTTCCTGCACCGCTGCATTATAATCATCACTTTAGATTCAGACTTCCATGAGGTTAAACTCACTGTGATGCCACATCTGCAGTAAAGCGGATCAACAGTTTGGAAAGATTATCTTTATTTGACTCGATAAGTCGTGGTTAAACTTGAGGACCTGGAATGTGTCCGTGTTCATCAGGCACCGGATGGCCGTTGTGATGTTTGACTCTGTGTGCTGGGATCCACGTCTCAGGCACCGTCTTAAAATCTTCCTCTACGTTCCATGTGAAACCTGAAACAGAACACAAGCAACACAACTAGTCCAACCTGAAGAAATACAGCACCTGTCAGACGGTAATGAACAAAGGTACTGGACATGAAATACCTTTGGAGCTACCGTGAGAGTACTGATACTTTTTGAACCTCTTCTCTGCCTGTTTGTTGGGTTTCCTGTCGAGTCGAGCCCAGAGGTGAGGCTGCCCTGCAGGAGAAACATAAAAACATTGAGTCCTCCCTATTGCAAGAACATTAACAAGTTAATTATGAGACTTTTACAAGTCATAATGCCAGTGAGAGAATGATCTTTTTATATATTGTATCTAAAACATATTCACAATATGAAGCAGAAAAAGGCAACGTTAGACAACTAGAAAGGTCATTCGTCGGCAAGATTTCATTGGTCACTTTGTCACTCAGTGAAACTCTATCAGGAGCTGCACCTTGTCAAAATAAATCCAAACCTCTATGACTAGACCATGTGTGACTTTAATTTGAAAGGACAGACACAGGAAGTGTCCACGCTCAGCAGTCAGACAGGAGTCGGGTTAATTTCCAGGGCTGGAAATCCAAAGTGTGGGATCATTTTGAGAAGGTGAAGGTGTGACATCGCCACAAAGGAGAGAGGGGAGAGTCATGCACAGGGTTGCAGAGGGTTTAAAAAACAGATAAACCTTCTAATATAATCTCCATGTGTCTTCCAGTGTCTCCCTGTCACCCCTGCACTAATCTTGCTCCTCCTGATAGTTAACTGTGTTCAGGTGTGCTGCACTCAGGTGAAGGGGCGTGGCAGGTAGGAGATAAAAGAGCAGGGGATTGTTTGGGGAGGGTTCTTTTGAGTTTGTTTGGGAAAGAGGAAGAGGAACAGAGGTGCAGTGCAGCAGCCTGCCTTGGAAGAAGAAAGGTTTTCTACGACTCGTGTGTTTGGTGTTTCCTCGCCTGTGTTTGTGTGGAGGACCAGAAAGACACGGACCCGTCCTCCAAGTAAGACCAGACTGTTTTTGTATATTCCACCCCGGTGAGTGTGATTCCTCTTTTTTCTCAACATTCTTCATTTTTGGCAATGCAGTGTTTTGTCTCGGAGCCTGTTTTTTCATTCAAAGCACTGGACAATGGACTTTCCTTTTGCACTGGGACAATTATTACTAAAGGCCAAATACCTTTTATTTCTGACCTTTTTTTTGTATTTTCATTTGGGGTGGGGCACAAGATAAAAAAAAATCATCCTTGAGTATATTTAAGTTTCGCTGTCTATGTTCATCTGCTGGAGTCTGTCTAGCTGTCATTCTGAGAGAAACCCACCTTTATGTTCTGTAACATAACAGCAAGTGCCGTCGAGTTTTTCTGTGGCGAGCGCACAGTCGATGTTCGCCTCCAGAGCAACAGGGTTCAGGTTCTCTGTGGCGACGACCTGAAATTGCTGAAGAGAGACGTCCAGAAGATGTTTTAACCATATTAACAAGTTATAAAGAAACAAGTGAAAAACTTAACTACATGAGTTTAATTTAACATTAGTGGCAAGTGGTTACGATCAATTAAAAAGACACAATCGTTCACTTTGTTTTACAAATAAATCATCCACATATTCACATTATCTGATTTTAATCTCAGTCCCCCATCAATAACACATTTTTAAAGCCAGATTGATTTTATTTTATATCCAGTAGGGTGTGAAATTCATGTTTTACCATGATACAATAATAAATCAAACTTCGGGCAGCAATGTGATATTTGCTGAAATCATAAAGTCTGCAACGACACACTTTTAACTTTCTTAGGAAACGGCCTGGATGGAAATGGTGACACAAATGTGCCATGAGAATTTCAAAGTAAAGGTGTATCTTAAAGGGATAGTGCACCCAAAAATGAAAATTCAGCCATGATGGGTGAGAAGATAATGGTTGAATTTTCATTTTTGGGTGCACTATCCCTTTAAAGATGACACTATGTATATTGGATTTTATTCAGTGTGTACTTTGATCATATTTAATAACCCCTATTTGTTTATTAGCAGATCTTACTGGGAAGAAAAATTACAATGTTATTGAAAATCTTTGTCACATGTGCAGCTCAGTAAATGACGTGTTTCTTTAATAACAAAGCTTCAGAGATCTTTATAAACAATGTTGTGTGTTTACAGTATAAACTATAATTACTGCCCTGGTTGAAGGCTGATACAAATTATTTCAGGGTGCATTTCCCAGCAGACACTAAACCTCTGTCCTCTCTGTAACACACACACATGATGCTGATCCATCAGCACAACACGGCTGGAACATGGTTAACACGTGACAGGACACACCCACATTTATTAGTAGTAGATACTGAGCACTTTATCTGTTGGTGCTGTTTGCTGTGTGGTGTTGGTGTGTTAGACAGATGCAGTGTGACCCTGAGGTAACAGCTGATGGAGGATGAGGAGGAGGATGAAGGCACCAGTCGTTACTGACCAGAGAAAATACGTCACCGTTAACAAACCGTTAGACAATAGCTCCGGTGTACCGGGATCAAGCTGACGGGTTTGTTTCTGTGTGTGAAACACTCTGAGGGAACGTCCCCCTGACTTGTTTCATGCTAACATCATCCTCATCCTCCTCCTCATCCTCGGTGTTTCCGCTCTCACCTGACAGTCCCGTTTTCTGGACGGTTCTTCTTTCACTTCCGTCACAAACACACACGGGATCTTCTGCTGAACGGAGCCGAGGCGGCGCATCGTTATCCGGGTAAGATCTTCACTCTCGGTGACGGTTAGCACCGAGCTAACAGCTGATTCACACTGTGAGCACGGAGGAGACTTCTGGTCACGTGAGGAACTTCTTCTTCTCTGGTTCTGTGGAGGGTCGCAAATTATGACGCGGCTCATCAGCGCCTCCAGGCGGACTGGAGAGGACCTACTGTGATTATCTTACATCATGGACCCGTTTCTCTTATTTATTATTTAGACAATTAATTTGTTCAATACTCCCACTTGTCTTTATGTTTATTTTTTGTTATTTTTAATATTTTATTTTTTATTTTCTTCATCTCTTCTGTCATTCCAGAGAGAGTGTTTTGTGCCCACTTGGACCGATGTAATGTGTTTGTTTTTATATTTGTTTGTGGGTTAAATAATTAAACAGTGAACAGAAAAATGATGAATCCGCACACCAAAATGAACTCCCGTGTATTTTAATAGCGTGACGTTTCGAGCTCAACGCTAATCATTTTTCTGTTCACTGTTGATTTTTTAGATCCAGCACCCAACCCAAATGGGCTTTTGGAGATGTGCGCGTCCTTTCTTCTGTTTTTTTAAATAATTAAACATTCAAGAAAACTCTGAGACATCTGTTTTGCAATCGGCACCTGTACTGTCTGTTTAATAAATATACTTATTATTAACAGAATGCTGATATTCAATCTCTAAGTCAAACTTAACAATATATATATATATATATATATATATATATATATATATATATATATATAAAAATTTAGAAATATGTATTTTCTGATAAAATTATTGACTGACCACTGAGGTTTTTTAAATCTATTTATCTTTTAATTACTATTCATGATTTTCATCATATTGGACAGTAAAGAATTACACCTACAATGTCTGTTTCTGACTACAGTGGTCACATTTTAAAGAGGCAACAGACAACATCTTTTCCTAAATATATCATTATGAAAATAATGTGGTTGCACAGGGTAGTGTCCACAGTAAAATCAGACTCAGTGTTTACATAGGTTACTTAGTGGCTGTGCAATAAGCTTCTGCCACTGGGGCCCAAATTTCACAGAAAAAATCTGCTTTACGGCAGGAAACGCATCATGTATTGCGAAACTGGTGGGTCAGCCAATCAGGGCCTGGAGCTGGTCCTTATGAGGAGTTGGGCATGAGATAGTTGAGTCACGAGCACAATGGCAGACGGACAAAGTTTGGAGACAAGTGAAAAACGGCCTAGCGAAAGAAAAGGAGCTCCTCTGTGTGAGGTGAGGATGCACAAAAAGGAGAGTGATAAAAGAAGAGGAAAAACAAGAGTAAACCTCAGTCCGGCGTTCTTTAACTTATAAAATGTTACATTAAATTGCAAACCATCGTGCTGCTGACAAACTTCAGCGACACAAATTTGATTTAAAAAAAGAGTAAATTTATTCCAAAATGATAAAGAAGGTATTTCGGGGTAAACTGAGTGTTCATGCACACAGACACAGAGAAACACACACGCTGAATAACTGAACACTTTTCTGCCTCAGTAAAAGTTTGGAGCAAAATGTCATTAAATGTTTCTGCATGTTCAGTCACTCTGACAGATTTAATAAACCCATCCAAGTATTTATAGACATGTTTTTAAAACATTTACTGACATTTATCAGGAAACACTGCAGCTGTAACTCCTTCATCCTGCTTCAGAAACTCCCCTCTGAGGAGTTTGTCTTAATGTCTGGATTCACACACAGTGTGATGTCACTGGAGTACTTCCTGTCTGATTCGTCTTCCTCTTCGTGCAGGTCCATCTCACTGTCGGTGTGCTTCCACATCTCTGTCTCTGTGTCGTCTTTCAGCTGCGCCGGAGACCAGAGGGTGAAAATGTTCCTGTTCCACGAGGAGAAGAACCATCAGGTTAAAGACACGATAAACATGGATCAATAAAAACACGTTACAAGGCTCAAAGAAACAGAATCAGTTTGTTAAACTGCCTCCTGCCACAAAGTGTCGCAGGAAGAGCGTGTGAGATTTAAGGAGATTTACTGGAGTCTAGCGCTGAATTATCCACAGAAGTCTCTTCCTCTCCAAAACAAACAGAGCAGCTGATCTGTCATGTGCTCACCTTTTTTTCTCTGAAAACTTTATTTTCAGATCTAGACGTTCAGGAAATTTTGACCCAAAGCTGAATTATCCATCTTTTTTCTCTCCAAAAAATAAACCAGGTGTCTTGTTTATAAAACAGTGTGTAAGATCCACACTTAAAATGTACATATGGACAAAGGCCAAAAAATATTCAGCGTTTTTTTTTTTTTTTTCCCAATCAGACTGTTTTTATAAATCACTACTTTTGGGTGGGAAGCGGCGTACGTCTCTTTCAGGCCTCGTTTTGTGCGTATGCAATGTTTATAAATGAACCCCAGGTGATTTAAACCAGTAAAAACTCTGAATAAAACTGTTTCACATTAAAAAAAAAAATCAGTGTTTTTCTGACATTGCTCATGGTGGAGGGATTTCTAACTACACTGGCCAACGCAAAGATGTGAAAATGTGAAATGTCTGCTCTTTTTATTTCTGATCCAGACATTCAGGAGGTTTTGACCAGGAGCTGAATTATCCACAGAGGTCATTGCTAAGGGCCGTCCAAAGCACTAATGACTCTATCTAGAGCCAGTGTTTGGTTTGTCCGTTCTGGGCTACTGTAGAAACATGGCGGTGCAACACGGTGAGCTCTGTAGACGAGGACCTGCTCCCTGTGCAGATACACACAGCTGATTCTGAGGGAACGGAAACACAATGATTCTTATGTTCAGGTGATTATACACTAAAGAAAACACACTGATTTTATTTTATTCCATTTCTGCCCGTATATCCCCCTGAATCTGACACACTGGAGCTGTAAGAATAAAGACAGACGTGTGTGTGAGGCCTCTGGTCTCTGAATACTGATGTCAATTCTGGAGAAATTCATTTAAGGTAAACTGTCTCTGAGTGCCATGAAAAGTGCTCTATAAACAAAATGTACTATCATTATTATTATCAACCTCCATTTTTTAATACACATGTTTGATCGAGGTGAAATCAGCTTCAGACAGCGTTTTGAAAACTGCAGGACATTTTGGAAACATGACTCACAGCTTGTAGTACCACACGACGCCTGCTGCTGCCAGGAGCAGGAGGATGATGCCAAGAACGATGAGCGCCGTCGGTACGTCTGCAAAATAAATAACATGTTTACAAATGAGAAACAGATTTACACATGAACCAATGCACACCTAAGATGAATTCATTAATACAATTCAACATGTCTTCCTCTTTTGAATTCTGTGATTTCATCTCTGCTTCATCACTTCATATTTAGATGAGCAGCTAGTTATGATCATAGTTGGTGAATCAAACATATTTAAATGATTTTATTCCCATACGGATCATATCAGTGTTTCTAAAGTGACGTAGTTTATGAGCTGACTTTGTCATCAGGAACTTACAGTGTCAACAGAAAAGGTAGGAAGTGCAACACAGATTATTTACAGGTTTCCATCTCTCCCCTCTCGCCCCTTGAAATCCACTGACATCTGAAGTCAAACTTTCACAACATGGAGAAAATGAGCTGATTAAAGCAGATTAATTTGCCTCGTCTTTGGAAAACTAACCAACAGAACATCACAACCACATGAAATGTAAATTTATGAAGACATCAGGGTCGTACCTCCCAGAGGAGGGTTTCTTGAACCTGGCAACCGCGGCGTCACTGACTCAGAGGAAACAGAGAAACTGGAGGAACGAGCAGAAGCAGAGACGACCAAAGTGACGGTGGCAGCAGGTTTAGAGGTGACAAGGTGGGAAACAAAAGCAGGAACATGGGTGGAGGCAGGACTCAGGGTGGTGGAGGTGGACGAAGTCTCAGCTGACTGTGTCTCAGTGAGGAGAGCTGAAGTCAAGGTTGTCTGTTCAAAGGCTGCGGGCGTCACTGAAGGTGGAGACGTGGTCGTGGATGTGAGCGGAGGTGTGGCAGCTGTGGAGGTTTGGGTCAGTGATGTCAGCGTGGTGGAGCTCTGAGGGCCGGCTGTCGATGTCTTTGCTGTTTCCTCCAAATCTGCAGGTGGTGAGAGACACAAAGGTTTCAGTCACTCAGTCACATGATACAGCAGACACATACAGAGCAGTGAGTAAGCAGCACCTGACACGTTGAAGCAGAAGACACCAAACTCCCGTTCTGGCCCTGTGAACCACGTCGCCACCCCGGTTTTGCCCTGTCCGCAGTTTTTGTCAGAAGTGATTCGTGGGACGACTGCGATCTGTTCGGCGATCCAGCCAAATCTGTTGGAACAGGAAATAATCAAAGTATTGATAATAATAATGAACGTCTGTGCGGAGCTGATTTAATGTGCAATGAACTTTGATTTTACACATCAGTCTGTTCACAGGTCTTGGTGAGAACTGCTGCAGGGAGTCAAAGAAAATCTGATAAAGTGCCTCAAGTGACATCACACGAGGCAGCAGCACTTCAGGCTGAAATGCGAGCTGACGTTGAGTCTATAAGACAACACAAGACGCACAGAATCATTTCATAGCTCAGACAGGTCAGTTTGAAATATTCAGGTGGATGATGAAGAGGAGGAGGAGGATGTGGACCACACACAGCTCCGCCCCTTCATGCAGCTGCCGTGCCAAATGAAAAACGGGGAGAAAGTGTTGACAGATAAATAACTCCAGTGGAGAGAGAAGAGAAGAAATGTGTCTCTTCATTTGTCTCGTATTGCGAAATTTCGCAAAGCATAGAAAAAACAACAACAAATGCATCAGACTCAGTGTGCAGGGTTTCTGTGTGTTACAGTGTT
Organism: Epinephelus cyanopodus; assembly: GCA_026686955.1. Classification (NCBI taxonomy): domain Eukaryota; kingdom Metazoa; phylum Chordata; class Actinopteri; order Perciformes; family Serranidae; genus Epinephelus; species Epinephelus cyanopodus. Next base: position 5,002,277 of record CM048917.1, read on the forward strand.
TTTCAGATGACGCATTAAAAAACACATCTGAAAAAAATGGTTGTGTTGCTACCTCCTCTCCCCTTGGATCTCTGCAAGGGATGTGAGGACTCTCGGCATATGGGTGAGTAGATAATGGCTGAATTTTCATTTTTGGGTGCACTATCCCTTTAACATAAATAGAAACTTGACACTGGACAACATCAACATACATATTACCCAACGATCATCACTGCATAACTGACAAAAATATCAAAGAATATTAATCATTTATTAATTGCTTTTTTTATAGATTATATAGCCTTGGTTCAAAAACAAATGTCATTTTGTTTTAGATAGCGATGAATCTAAAAAAAATAAATAATTTGCAGGATGATGCTGTAAACCGATTATCTTGACTGTCACGTTAAAAAATGAAATCAAAAATCCCCAAACAGACCAACAAACATTCTGCAAACAAACAAACAGGCCTTAACAAAAACAAAGCTCAATCACTGGGGCCGTAAGCGACTTCATCAGACAATGAAAACTAAGATGAACCAAACGCACGGCAGTAAAAGACTGTGACCCCGTGGCGTCCACACTCACTATCACACGCCTGCCTTTAATTAAAGGTTCCCAAGATGCCAGGTCAGGTGGTGCATTAAAGTGACTCAAAAAATAATTGGAAACTTGGACTTGCTAGAAATGGCTCTAACAGATGGTTTTGACTTTATGACGGCATAAATAGTGAATGGCACCGTTCAACCTCAGCAACATTCTTTTGTTTATCACTCCTCTTTGAACACACGGCCATTCTTTCACCATCCTGGGATTCACAAATTGAGGCTTCGAAACCAGAGTCTACAAACCAACAGGTGACGTCTCAGTGCCTACGTCCTTTATCTCTACAGTCTGTGGTTGTAGTACGAAACCAAACCTGCTCGCCACTGATGTTTACGATGATCAGAACTCATTAAAGTGATTTGGGGTTTTTTTAGCATCAAAAATCTCTCAGCTGGAAATCTTCCCCTCACACTGATCAGTGTCTCAACAGGTACGTAACAACATCACAGTCACCACATGCTCTCTGCCTACTTGCACGTCTCCAGTCCACGCTGCACCGCTCGCTCCACCTGAGCCCTGGTCGCCATGGTGACGTTCAGAAATAGGCAGGCAGCTCTGGCAGCGGTGAAGTTAAAGGTGTATTGTCCTCCTTCGATGAGCATAAAGACTCCAGCGGCTCTGTGACTCCGAGGGACTGAGGACAAAAGTAGCACAGAGCAACATGCGAGACTGTGAGATCATCTGACGACATATTAACTCTGAGCTGAATATGAATGTTTTTCGTTATATCTGAGTGAATATAAAGTTTATAAACATCACATATCACAGCTGATAATGTCCTTTAAAAGCACCATGATCACTTTAATCTGAAGTACACACTGTACTGTGTACTGAAGTAAACGGTTCATATTAAAGGTGTGTACAGAAACATAATAATTCATTTTGCACATTTAAGTTATGATAATATTTGATGATTTTACATTTTTCTTGACGCTTTTAGACTGTGCATTGAAATAGTTTAGATTTTCATGTAAACAGCAACAAGAAGAGCACTGATAATGTTCCTCTAACCATGAAAGTTCATGCATGAAAGATCTAAAATAATGCATTAAGATTTATTTCAGCAAAATGACAAATCAAAATGAAAGATGTCCCTGTGTGTGGTCCAGCTGTGGAGCTCATCCTACATCAGAGACAAACAAACTTACCTTTCATCAGACTGGAGTCAGACGCCAACAGGAAGGCTGCAAAAGACAAAACTAAGACCTGAGTTAAAAAACTAAATCTCACCATGTTTTCTATAAAATCCACCTAACTGCAGCGGCTGGAGGTGAAGAACCGAATAGAGCGAACATGAGTGGGAAAACTTGTGATGTGGATGAAACGAGGAAACAGGAAGCTGCGGGTCAAATCTGTTTGATGCCCCTTTATGAGATAACACACACATTGACAGGAGAGACGACCTTGACTCTCAGAGTGTGTTTGATCCAAAATGATGTTGTTCTGGGCATCAAATCATGGACATACACACCACATTAGATTTTACACGAGTTAAAAATAAAAACTACTTGAGGATTTCCAGGAAATATTAAAGCAGGACGACAGGAAGCATCCACTTAAACTGCTGCTCTGAGAGAAATAACAGATAATAATAACTGCTGATAAAAGCTGATCATGTTGCTTTGTAGTCTTTTATCACACCGCTGCTGTTTCAGCCAAATGCAGACGAAGAAATACACTTTAAATAGATTTTTTTTCAAGGTTTCCAGGGGTTTGACATGTTTCTGCTTTGCCAGCATCTATCCTGCAGAGCCATGTGACTCTGACAGGCTCGTCGGAAAGGGAACTTCCTCCACATTGTTTCTGTCTGTTTTCTTTGCCCGTTTTTCTTTTTTTATTCACTTTTACCTACCTATGTTATCCTATAATGTCTCTGCTCTCAGGTCTGAAGGACGACGCTTCAGTCCTCTTCTTCTTGGATTCAAGCGACACAGAGGAATGACAGTGTGTCCCGTAACACATCAAATGAACAACCAGAAACTTCACACTGCTGTCTGTGATCTGTATGTTCAGAGTCAGGGATCAAACCTCTGACCCTGACAGTCTTCACTTTATACACCATATAATGAGAATATTTTCGCTTTTTTACCTTAATGTCAGACAGTGATTTCCGATGGGAAAATGAAGCTGTTGTGTCGCTCTCTTCAAAGCCAATGATTTAACATGTCTGAACACAGGAGCTGCTCGTCGACTGCTGCCTGGAAAGTGTTAGATTGGATTCATCGGTCACACAATAGATAAGTAAGTAAACTATATTTATAAAGCTCTTTTCGCTGACATAGGTCACAAAGTCCTTCAAACATGTTTATACAACAAGAAAGAAATCATAGAGACAAAGTAGAACTTTTCAGACAGGAGTTGTGCATTTGCAGGAAAGCCCAATCAGTCTTTTCAGCATTGGCAGTATAAAAACAAAATCGGGGAGTGCAGCAAAATGCTGCCTGCCTACTTTTGTTTATACAGAATGCGCCTTTTTCGGGGCAATGGGGGGCGTGAGCAAGTAACACAACGTGTAGCTCAGCGTGTGACGTAAGCAGTGACATGGGAGGGAAGCCGCGGCTGGTCAGTCCTTCGGCGATTCTCTCGTAAGTCGGCCCGTCCTTCACCGTCCCCGTCATCTGACGGTTAATGGCCTCTTTGTTTGCGAGGACAAGGTGCAGCCTAACGTTTTAAGTTTGTTTATCTGGAAACTAAGTCTGTTAAAACAATGGGGAGGTGTGTGATTGTCTTCATGTGGCTTGACTCCTGGCTACATTAGCCGTTAGCCTGGAGAAAATGTTCTCTATGAAAGTGTATCGCTGAGAAGAAATGGTTTGAATCACTCAGGGATCACGGTTACATCGTTCACTGAGTGATTTGTTCACCGAGTGATTCGTCACACAGCAGGCAGTCCCTCCCTGCACCCTGGCTGCCTCACGACTTGCGAGTGATTCATCGTTCGCACGGACCGAATTGGCAGTTCCACTCCCGGCCTGCACACTCGCTGCTGAGCTCAACTGAACTGAGGAATGAACGAATCAGTACCGGAAGTGGTTCAGTTCAGTACGTTCACTCAACAGATTCGCTCTTTTGAACGATTCATTCGCGAATAACACAACACTACTCTGTGTGTCTAAACGCTCGCAGCTTGCTGGCAAAAGGGCCCAACATTCGCTGAAAATCTGGCACATACAAAATTTGAAAAAGTACAGCTCTGGTAAAGCAAGTTACCCAAACAGCGTCTAAACAAGTGTGTCTTCAGCTGCTTTTAAAAGAAACCCCAGAGTTAGCAGCCTGTGAGGGAGCAGGCAGAACGTTCCAAAATGTATGTGCCATGGCCGCAAAAGCCATAAGACGAGCGTGAGGGACAGACAACAAATGTAGTATTTGATCGAAGAGAGCGAGCTGAAGAGTTTGGGTGAAGTAACTCAGCCACGTAAGAGGAAGCCTGACCGTGTGTCGCTCTGTGAGAATGAGAATTCCTAACTGGATCCTGAACTCAAGTGAAGGGAGTTTAGTGTTGAGGTAATATGAGAGTGTCTGTTTGATCTATTGGTCATCTGGCAGCAGCGCTCTGGATTGCTTGTAGTCGAACAACAGCAGACATATTCAGTGAGGAGTAAAGTGCATTAGTCAGTGTGAGATGAGATAAAGGCATGTACAGTATGATCAGTTCCAGTTCAGCAGCAGATCTCAGATTTGTTCAGGTGCTTAACACAAACTACCTGACAGAGGCAGCAGTAGACGAGCAGCTCTTGTGTTCAGTGAGGTAACAATACTGTTTTTCTCAGTGGAGTCTGACTCTGATGTAGAACAGCTGTGAATTAGTCTCAATATAGTCTCATATATGTGTGTTTCAATCCACCAGTTACTAAATAAAATGCAAATGTAACATATCGGTGGTTTACAGAAGCTGTGATGCCAACAATTATTCTGCCAGTTGAGCTTCCACAACTACCAGTAATACTGATAATGATAAGCATATAATAATAATAATAATTGTGAAATAAGCCTTTATTTAATCTGTCCATCCAGGTATTTCTACATGTGTTCCTTCAGTAAAACCTGAGAATGTAAATTACAGCACAGAGAACAAACAACCTGTCGGCTACCGTTACAGAGTGACATCAGATGTGTTTTGACTCCGTCGGCTCAGTGACCAGACAGAAACATGTAAGATTATCAACCAGGGAAAGTAGACGATAGCTTCAGAGCTCCCAGAGCCAACAGCTGGTTTACTGTCTGCTCTGCTGGATAATGATTAATGGTAATTCAGTTAAGAAACTGATAATATCATGCACCACTAAAGTTGTCGGAGCACCTGGAGGAAACCCACACTGACACAGGGAGAACAAACCGGAGCACCTGGAGGAAACCCACATTGACACGGGGAGAACAAACCGGAGCACCTGGAGGAAACCCACACAGAGGGGCTCCCCTACCCCAAGGTTTGAACCCCCCACCCTGGGTTCCAACTAGGAACCCTCTTCCTGAGAGACGACAATGCTCACTGCTGTACCACTGTGTTGTATGTACCACCCAATGCTTCACATGTTAGATTATATATCAGCGACTTTTAAATCTAAATCCTGCCTGTTTCTTTAATCTGTGGACCCCGGCGTTAGGAACCTGACTGTGGGACTGATGGAGTCCTGTTAACATGATGAGTGACCTCCTCCGATGTATTTACAGTCACACCCTAACAGTGAGGATGTTTTAATATACGTTGGTGCAGGGACTTCAACATGTCCTACTTTCATGACTCAGTGAATATGGTGTGAATAACAGAGCCTCAGGCGGCAGCAGGGCTGAGCTGTGAGGGATCCAGCGCTGTAACACAGATAGGAGCCAGAGGAGAAGCTAATTGGTCACAGTCCCCTGGTCAGGAGGAGCGTTAGTCTCAGTTCACCCACAGGGAGGAGAAAAGCATAATTCAGTGATACAAGTGTGACAACTTCCTTCACGCAGGATGATCACAGAGAGTCGACCTCGGGGACGAGAGGAGATTGTAATTAAAACAGTTTTCCTGAGGTCACTGATCCACGGCCAATTAGAGACTTTTTTTCCTCAGAACCGTCAAATAATATTTCTTTACGAAATGTCTGTTTCTCTCGGAGTTAATCAGGTTTTAAAGAAACATATTTTCACTTAATGGAGTTTATTATAGTTATTGTGACACTGTAAACCTCAATTTACTCACTCGACTTACTTTTTTTTTTTTAAACAGCTCAAAACGTTTACTTTAGTACAACACAGTAACAAAACAGAGATTTCTTGATTATTAGAATATATCAAAGACATGTACTATACAAATAAAGCTGTCTTGCCTAATGTCTAGTCTGCACACAGTCCACAAAACAACGTAAGGGCTGGTTTTACTGTCTTTTTCAAAGTGGAGGCTGGTTTAACTGCAGTGTTGGTGTTTTACAGGTCCAGTGTGGGATAGAAGGGGATATACTGGCAGAAATGAAACTGTTTTCTTCAGTGTATAATCAGCTGAAAATAAGAATTATTGTGTTTTCGTGACCTCAGAATGAGACGTTTATATCTACAGATGAACGCTATGTTCACACAGTAGCCCAGAACAGAGAAACCAACACTGGCTCCAGATAGAGGCATTCACATTTCACCCGTTGGCGACAGACACCAACGCACAGAGGCATCCTTTAGCAGATATGACACAGGACGGTCACATTTGTTTATGCACCAGGCAACTACCGTAGTGTGGAGAGTGATGAAGTCTGCATCAATCTGGCTGGCATGAGGGGAGGTGAATGAGTCAAACATACACAGGACTTTCACTTGGACGACTGCTATTCGTGTGTTTATGTCAAGTGTGAAACCAAAAGTCAGTTGAGTTGTTCTATGACGTAATGCAGTAGGATGTCTAGCCTACTATGTTAGTAACGTAAGTCATGTGATGTCATATTATATTATTATTACATCAGTAACAAATGTAGTTATTTCAAACCTAACCACATACTTTTGTTGTCTAAACTTGAGGAAATAAACCAAACTACAAAGGTTTTATTTAACCTAAGCTCTGATTTTACTTTGAAAAAGATTGTAAGGATTTAATGAGCAGAAAGTGTACAGGTTTATTTTGAAAAGAGACCATGCACGCACTTCCACACTGTCCCTGAACGTCTATAAGTGGCGCATGAGGGAATGTAGCGCGTCGTAATTTGACGTGAAGGGCCCCTGATCAAAAAGTGGTACTTGAGGATTTGGGAGTAAAAATGTGATGTGACAGGAGACAGGATGTGAAAGGTGGTTCTTCATTTCAAAGTCAAATGACTACATAATGACACCTTTGGCTCTCCGTACTTTTACAGTAACAAAGAAATGTCCTTCACACACACACTGACTGTATCTATGATCTCTTTGTCCCAACTGCTCTGTTGACCCCAGAGAGACTGAAGATCTTATATTTCTGCCCTGCAGCTGGAAACTTCACCAGTGCCATGACTAAACCTGTGAAGATCTGAAACCATTTCAGTCTAAAGTTAACAATTTCCCTCACACCAGAACACAGAGGCTGTTTGCTCGTGTTCAGGCAGGTTTGTCCGATCATGTTACCTCATGAATAATGAACGACACTCAGCTGGTGATCGGATCCACCCAGTGAACTCAACGTGAAACTGAGAACTTCCTTCACATCATGTTCTGAGACAGACTGAGCCTGACAGCTCTCAGAGAACCGTCAAACACACCGAAGTCACATTCTGACAAAGCTGCATTCGCCTGGTCTGAGATGTCACTCAGAGCTAAGTCCCACACCGACCTGCAGGCGGCTGGGAGGGCCTCGCTAGATGACGGCCTGTACAAGTCTTTCTCCACGAGCAGCAGTAACGTCAACAGAAACAGCCGCTTCGGGAACGGGACAGCGGAGGAGGTCAAAGGTCTCTCCAGACCGACCAGGAGGCCTGTGCGGGTGGTGCGACCGGTCAGTGCCGTCAGCTCCAACGGCTCCTTCCTCCAGATCAACCACCTGCAGGGAGAGCTGGTCAGAAAGAGGAAGGTAAGAAGGGAGAGGAGGAGGAGAGGAGGTGTGTTGGATCAGTCCTCAGAGAGTCTGTTAACTTTACTACTGTACTGTCATCGTCATTTTAGAGACGAACCGTTCAAATACTTGAATTAAACTCTAAGTTGTAGGAATGTTACAGGTAGATAAAGAGTCACCGATTCAGTATGTGACCAAATGTCTCCCCTGCTGTTCCTGAGATATGACGTTACAACATGATGTCACAGTCAAGCTGACCTTTGACCTTTTGACCTTCATCATTTTATCCTGTTAGACATTTGTGTCAAGTTGTGTCATAAAAACATGTTTTGTGAGGTCACAGTGACCTTTGACCTTAACAGTTACTAAATGGACCTTACAGTGAAATTTTCTTTCTCAACTACCTAAATTTATTTAACTGCAATTTCCAAAGTCAAGAATGAAACAGACACATTTTTCGCTTTAACTCATGAAGTTGACTGCACAGTATGATGTCTGTGAGATACTGACACCTTCAGTGTTTAGATAGGTTCCCTATAATCAGGCCCAAACAGACTATGATTTTTTTTAACTGTCTTCAGCAGCAATACAAAATGAAAATCTGCAGGATGTTATTCTGTTGCTCATAATCTGATCGACAATATTTATTTATAATTTATAATTTTGATAACAATATTTTCTGAACAAAATTACGGAAGCGTATTGCATTCACTTGACAAATAAAAAAATCTGTTTTACTGAGTAATTTTTTCTGTTTTTCGTGGTATTTTTTCTGTTTTTCTGAGTTCAGAGAGCAACAGACGCTTTTAATCCTTTCTTGAGAGCTCGATATAATGGAAGCAAACATGACCCGCTTGTTTAGTTTAATCCAGTTTTACTGTGTTTTGGGTTTGAGACACGGGGAGATACTCTTGTCTTTAAGTCGTATAGATGGTGTTATCATTAGTTTGTTGACTTTACAGAGGCACAGGTCACTTGCAGGTGCCAGGTGGGAGCTTCACGCAAGATTTTGAAGTATCTCGTTTCCTCGTTCAGGATTTTTTTTTTTCAAAATTACCACAAAAAACAGAATTTTTTTTTTGAAGGGATGAAGGGTCGAAAGGATGAAGGGATGAAGGATGATGGGTTGAGGGTCGAGTGGATGAGGGAAGTTGTCTCTTTGTGAGCTCAGTTTCGGATAAAGCCCCCACTGGTTCCTGTCTGCAGAAAGGAGCAGAGGAAAAGATGTAAGAGGCAAACAGGGACTGGGTGGGATGTGAGAAATGTGTTGAAGGGAAAGAAAATGCATCACGTGTGCTTGTTATACTGGGATGTGTTGGAGATGTGGTCTTTGTTCCTGAACCTAGTTATAAAACTACATTAAACCCAAAATGATAAAAGTGATGGTGAGGGTGGATGTTAAGAATAAAAATGTTTCATTTGCTTTGTTAAGTGTGAAAAATGTTAATTTACGGTTGAAATGAGGAATTTCCTCCATCAGTTAGTGTGAATGTAAACTGTCCTCAGGAATGTGAAGATCTGAGAAAAGAAAACAAGTACTTATCCAACGAGATCCACATGGAGCGGATCGTGATGCGCACAGAGAACGAGCTGACCATGAGGAACCTCAGGAACCTGAACCAGGAGCTGCAGGTGCAAGTCAAAGAGGTACAAACACTGGACGTGGTTTTAAAACACTGTGTCAAACAAGAGATGAGAAATAAAGGCCTGAAAGAGACGCGTTCTCATCCCTCAGCGTCTCATGGGGATGCAGAGGGCGCTTTTCAGCTTTTCAGTGTTATATAAAAACATTTTCTGATTGTATTTAGTCTCATATGATGGGAGTGATTTTACACAAATGTATTTAGTAGTTTCAAGTAGTACCATTAACCTCCATCCATTCTGCCACATAGTCGCTGACTGTTCAGAGTAGAAACAAAGACCGTCCTCGACAGTTTGACCCCGTCGCCACACTTAACACTGGCCTCTCTCTGTGACCCCCGTCAGCTGAAGCAGAGGGCGTATCAGAGCCAGCAGAGGGCCACGCTGTGCTCACGAGCTGCAGATGAGGCGGAGGTGTCCAGGGGGGAGGCGGAGAAGAGCCGGGCCCTGGCTGAGGCTCGGGCCCTCGGCTGTCAGCGGGACAAAGAGGCAGCGCAGGCCGACAGGAGCCGCCTGAGTGAAGAACTGCAGCAGCTCAAAAAAGAGGTTCACAGTTTGACCCAGATATCATCAGCTGATCTGCACACTCACCTTTAAACAACCTGTCAGCATCACAGCAGAGATCATTAGAGGCAGTAATTAGTGTAACTGTAGTACAGCAGGTAACATATACGCTGCTCCGTCAGGACTCTGTCAGGGTGGATGTTACTCTGAATCTCATCACAAATTTCAGCAGGTAGTGTTTCTGTTTTACCAGAAAATGATGCAGTGGCTGTAGAGGAGCAGGAGTTGTAGAATAAAGAAATACAAAACAACACTGAAAATAAAAGTCTGAAAATCACAAATGATAATATTAATAAAAAATGTCATGCAAAAGTTTTCTGGATTCTTAGAATAAAAAAAAATAGATCCTTCTTAAATGCAATTTTAATCAAGTGTATGACAAATACCTGTTAAAATAAACTGCATTATATCTGAAACACTGAATACTAAATGTGTATTATTACGCCACTGAAAGTAGTCCCAACAAATACATTGCTTCCTGCTGTTTGAATGGTTTTTAAAAAATACCGTGTCCAGCTCACTCAGGTCTTTACCTATTCTAAAAATAAAACTATGTCTTTGTGATCCTTTTTTTTAAAAAAAAAAAAATATATATATGTCTTCAGTTGGAACAAAGACCTCTTGCGTTATTCTTCAGTCTGTTTCTGTCATGTTCAGTGAAGAGTCATCTGCATACAGAGATGTTTAAATCACGCCAGTATCCCTCTGTACACGTGTTTATCTTGGTAACCTTATATTCATCGATTGACCAGCTCCCTGTCTCTGTGTGAGCGGCAGATTCCCCTCACTCGCTGCAGTGGGCTGTGAAGTAAAATCAATGAATCAATAAATACAAACGCTGTTGATTTCTTACCATGGAGCTGACATGGAAACTATTTTGGTTCAGTAATGTCTGCCGTCAGTCAGCCTGGCGACAGCAGTTTGACTCTCTGCAGGAGCTGCTGCTGACAGACGGCTGCCTCGATAGTGTCTCCATGGTGAGAGTAATAATGCTTCTGATTACACAGGCAACCAAATATGACTTTGTCCGTTATATTACCAAAGTCTGCAGACCCGTGACACTTTTTTTGTTGAAAATAGGTCATTTATGTGTAGTGACACTCATCAACAGCGTTGCGAGCCCAACTATAGATAAAGCTTTGGGCTTAACGCTTTGTTGTTGTTTTTCACCAGGCTATAAAACTGTGGCTGCCCAAGGGTAGGGACAGAGTGACCTTTTGAACTGCTGGTTGCAGCTAAAAACAAATCCTTCAGTTGTGGAAACTCTTAAAATAATTTCTCTGCCACCCTTGAAGCCAGTTAAATAACAGGACATGGTAATATGGTGAAAAACCCATGACTGTCTCCAGATCATGGGGTGAGAGGGGACAAATAAATCATCATTATTTCCCTGATTATGCACTGGTGAGTGGAGCAATAAACCCTAGATGGCATCTCTTTAACCAGATTAATGTGGATTTTTTTTTGCTCAGTTTTGTGGTGGGGTTTCCTCTTTCTGTTACCAGCATCAATATCCCCTCCATCACTTGGGGCAAGAACAGGATGTAACATTATCAGCGTACTGAGCTGACTCAGTTATGACCCGTGACATTAATTTGGTATCTGCTCTTTCCTTCTGTAGCACACTGATGTGCAGCTTTTACTGGCACAAACAGAAAAGAATTACTTTGAAACCAAGCTGAAGCTGGACCGAGTGTCTGGGGAGAAACAGGCCCTGCTGCAGGAGAACAGGAGCCTGGAGGAGGACAGAGACAACCTCCGACACAAGCTGAGACAGATCACTGAGGAAAATGTCCAAATTAAACAGAGGTGGGTAAATTTAACGGGCACCTGGCTGTGTACATAAAATACACTTTAGGACATCTGGGGGACTTTTTATGCCACTATCTCGGCAGAAAACTCAGCAATGTCTGTAAAAAACAACTGCTTTTCTTGACACTATCCCTCGCTGACAAGTTGCTACAAAACATCCACATTTGTAGCCTAAAAAGCTGCTGGAAAACACAGATGGGTCACTACAAAACACCCAAGTTTGGAGCCTAAAAGCCACTAGAAAAACACAGTAACAAGTCGGTACAAAACACCCACATATGGAGCGTAAAAAGTTGCAGAACAACAAAGGCAGGTTGCTACAAAACACCCGTGTTTGGAGCCCCCACACATTTGTAGCCTAAAAGGCCACTGGAAAACACAGACAAGTTGCTAAAAGACATCCATGTGTGGAGCCTTAAAAGCCACTAAAAAAACAGACAAATCGCTACAAAACACCCACATTTGGAAACCAACAAGCTGCTGAAAAACATGGACAGGTTGCTACTAAACACCCACGTTTGGAACCTAAATAACGGCTGATTAAAGACAGACAGGTTGCTACTAAACACCCACATTTGCAGCCTTAAAAGCCACTGAAAAACAGACAAATCGCTACAAAACAACCACATTTGGAAACCAAAAAGCTGCTGAAAAACACAGACAGGTTGCTACTAAACACCTACCTTTGGAACCTAAATAGCAGCTGAATAAAGACAGACAGGTTGCTACTGAACACCCACATTTGCAGCCTTAAAAGCCACTGAAAAACAGACAAATCGCTACAAAACACCCACATTTGGAAACCAAAAAGCTGCTGAAAAACACAGACAGGTTGCTACTAAACACCTACGTTTGGAACCTAAATAGCAGCTGAATAAAGACAGACAGGTTGCTACTGAGCACCCACATTTGCAGCCTTAAAAGCCACTGAAAAACACAGATGGGTCGCCACGAAACACTGACACATGGAGCATTAAAAAAATCAACGAAAACACAACCAGTTTTGTTGTTTGTTGGTCTCTAACAGTGGTCTGCAGCTTTGCAGGCCACTAAACAAAACAAAGACTAAAAATGTTTTTGATATGCTGTTTAAAATCAACAGTCAGTCACATCGTTGGTCAGAAAAGGTCTTTGAGGTTGTTCATGTTAAATACTAGACAGACATTACACTATTCACTGTTAAAGCTGCATTAATTAATATTTAGTAAAGAAGGAGGGATACAGAAAATATTATTATGTACTTGCTGTCAGATTCACAGCCAAATCAAAACTTCAGCTTATGATGTTGTCATGGTTAACTTACTAGTTAGCAAACAGTTGCCAAATTACACATCCAAAGGACACAAAACAACATTACCACTCATTTGGAGTCATGTCGTACCTGTGAAAGAAAGAGACAACTGTGTTTTATCTGCACAGCAATGATAAAAAATATCCTTACAGAGACAACACTTCACAAGATCAGTGTGTTCTGCATAAGGAAACTAAATAGGACCGAGGACAGAGCCCTGGTTTACACCAAATTTCAGCTGAGCATGTGAGACTCTAAACTCTTTGCTATAGCATGTATCTACATGCAAGAAAATGAAATGAAAAGGCATCAAGATCCACTAAAGTCTACACATTACAAGTTAAACTAATAAACCATTATTAGTAATATGTAATATGTAAATTATCATTGACAGTTGTGTGAAATCAGGCTGTTGCGTTACAGCAGTACTTGGATGAATGATTCAGCTGCAGCTGCTTTAATTTGAAAATCATTTAAAACTCTTAAAAGCGCTGAGAACTGAGAATAAACAGAATGTATGACCAACAGTGATGAATACTTCCTTAAGAAGGGAAGGTAGAACGATGGGGTCAGAGGAGGGATGTTTAAAGTACACAGTGTCACCCAGATTTAAAAACAGGAAGAGCTAACCAGCGAGGTTAAATGTCAAACCTGACTGTAGCCCCTTATCAACGAAGACTATGGTGGGAACATACTCCGCCTACAGGAAGCAATAAATCAAGACTCAACAGCAAACTACTGTATAGAAGAAGAAATCATTAACGAGAGGAGGAGCGTCCAGCATCATGGTACTCTGAGTGATTTCTTATGTTTTAAGTCTTTTAGACAATTTAATTCAAATACATTTTGTTGTGGTATTTTGGGGCCGCCCTGTGCTGCATCGTTCATTAACTGTTTTGGTACTTCTGTCACATTTTTCAATCAAAGAGGGCATATTGTCTCCTGCATAAACTGAAACCTTAGAATATTAGATGAGATGATTTGCTGCAGTTTGAGTTTGACCGCAGTTCACCAGCAGTGTGTCAGAGACTTCTTGGCACTCACTGGTTGTTTCCGGTCAGACGTGGTGGATTTCCTTGCAAATGCTATCAGGAGTCATATGAGGGGACAGAGGAACATGATTTTTTTCACAAGCCCTTTTCACACAGAGATCAGACTATAAGGCCACTATAAAGTCCTTCTTCAGGCCGCCTTTCCATTTTTAACCAGAACCAAATGACAGCAGCATCATTTCATTCCAGTGTGTCATTTTAGACAGCACGGCAGCATCGTGGTATCAGTAGAGCGTGGCATGTAACACAACAGAGTCGAGCTCTAGTGTGACATATAACATACGTGTCAGCAGCTCTTTATAAACAATAACAATGACATAACATGGTAATAAACACATTTACCGTCCATGTTATATGGCGGCTGATCTCGTCCTCTGCTCCTAGAGTAAGGAGCTCCTGGACTCATTGTTTTCACAGTTTGTGGACATTTTCTGCTCTTCGTCTTTGAGTTAGCTGCTAACTGTGAAGCTTTTGACATACTGGTCCATCTTCGTCCCAACCCTCACCTGTGGTCATGAGCTCTGGGTGGTGACTGAAAGAATGAGATCACAGATACAAGCGTTTCCTCTGTGGGGTGTCTGGGCTCAGCCTTAGAGATAGGGGGAGGAGTCAGACATCTGGAGGGAGCTCGGAGTAGAGCCGCTGCTCCTTGACGTCATGAGGCCCCGGGGCAGACCCAGAACACACTGGAGGGGTTATATATCTCATCTGGTCTGGGGACACCTCGGTGTCCTCCAGGAGGAGCTGGGAAACGTTGCTGGGAGGAGGGCCGTCTGGGGTGCTTTGCTCAGCCTGCTGCGATGGATGGATGGATGGACTAACTGCTAACCGCGACATTTTTTAAAATCTCCCGCAATGGGTTGCAAATCACAACATGCTGCCCATGATCCCGTCCTGCTGGGTGTCCCTTGTATACAGACATTGTTTTGGCGCTGTTATTACCTTCTGACTTTCATACAGAGCGTGAAACTGCCTCCTTGAGGAGACAGCGTGAAGGGGCTACAGACTCTGTCTCATGTAGCTACTACTGTCAGGATATAGTGACTGTTTCAGGTCACCAACTGTAGCGTTAGTCTTATTTAGAATCCACACTGTCGACATAACTGAAAATCAGATGTGAGCAAAAAGACATTTCTGCTTGAACGATGAAGGTCAGTTTCACAGCTGCTGTAACATTTCAGCTCTTTGAGCATAATTAAAGCCACTGGTTTATGAGATCAGCTGAGATATTAAATTATCATGTTGCGTCAGTGCTACATACTGTACGTATACTGTATATGGGAAAGCAGAGGAACAATCGGAGCTTGACTGGAGGACACAGGGGCTGAGGGGAGTGAAGAATAAGAATTAACAGGAGGCGGCAGAGGAGGAGAAACCAGTAGAAACTGTTCTTTTTAATTATCTTTTATGGAGATTAATGAAAAGGCTGTTTGATACTAGGACAAGTTACACAAGATTTAAGGTGGACTTTAAACATTACCTTAAAGTAAAAACCCATTAAATCACACTTCTTCACGTTCAGTGTCGGTGGAGTTGGGCGGTTCTTTAAAGGGAAACTGGGGGGACGATCCTGAATCCAGATGTGCTTAGTTACTTTAGATTTATCCAAACACACTGTGTTAGTGGGTGGCACAGGTCCACCAAAGACATTTCCATCTTTAATCGCTTGTTGCTTTGATTTAATATTTTGCCTGTTCTTGTATCAGTGTGAAAGTTAGATGACAGATTTTTATTTTTCAGGTAAGCAAATGTAGTCGTGACGCACACAGCGCTTTGACAACACAAAATGTGTTTGCACTTAAGTTTGTTGGAAATGAAAATGCGTAAGTACGATTAAACCCAAATATATTGATAAAAATAAAAGTGAGTTTGTCGAACTATATGGAAAATAGAATCAAAGAAAATTCTTTGTAGTGCAGCGGTAAAAAAGATATTTTAGGATGTAATTTCAGTCTTGTGTTCACAGTGAGATGAATTCAAGGCGCAGAGCGATGACGTCAGAGGAGGAGAGCAAAAAGGCCAACCAGGCCCAGCGGGAGGCCGAGGCCGAGAGGCGCCTGGCTGAGAAGGAGAGGCAGGAGAGGACGGCCGAGTGTCTGAGCTGGAGGGAGAGGCACCAGGAGTTAGCCGACAGATTCAGAGCTCAGGAGGACCTGAAGGCTCTGAGGCAGAATAAGGCAGTAAGAAAACATCCATGACAGCCATTCCTGTTTATCACACCGCACTACCACTGATAGGGGAAACTAAATAGGACCTAGGATAGAGCCCTGGGGTACACAAAACTTCAGCTGAGCATGTGAGATGTTAAACAGTTTGCTGCAGCAAATCTACCTGGAACAAAAGGCAGAACAGTCATCATCATCATCATCATCATCATCATCATCATCATACACGAGTGTTCTCTGAAGGAAACAGGAAAGTTGTCGTTCATGGGGTTCTGATTTGAATTGTGCTCCAATTCACACCAAAGTAAACATGACTTGAGGGCCTCACCGTCATTACAACAGCGTCGCAGTGTGATAGACACGTCAGCTCACAGCAGATCTGTTTGCAAAGACTAATACTCAATAAGGGTGACTGACATACAGGAACAATGAATTACAAGTGTGTTCTGTGCAAACGGACATTTCTTCTACACTTGTTGTATTTTTAAAACCTAATTAACCTAAGTATCTGGTCAATACATTTCAATTGTGTCCTTAACTGTTTGTTTTTTCCAACAGTGTCAGGCCAACATCAAGAGTTATTTCCTCTGCATGACAGAAAGTGATCAGAGGGTTAAAATTCTCAAAAATCAAGACGGCACACCAAGAAATTTTACAGTGAGACGACTCTAGAGCAGCGAAAAATGACATGAAATAAGAGTTAAGAAAAAGAGAGAAAAGTGAACATTTCTCATGTCTCATGTGATTTTGTTCAGGAGGGAGACCCTGTGTATATCTCCACCTCTGAGTCCAGTCCTGAAGAGCCTGAGAGGAGTTCATCCAGGTAACACTGTGGCCACCAGAGGGCTCTAAACACAGCCACCATCACTCAGCATGTTCTCAAGTGTACTACCAGAATGTCAATGAACACTTATGACACTATTATCCAAAGAGCTCTATATTTCTGATAAGCTGAAACAATGGTCTAAGTTCAGGAGGAGAATTTAAGCCTTTACATTATTTAAAAGGTGATTTTCAACTATGACAAAATTTTAGGTTTTGTATTAATTTTGTTTTGATCAGATTAAAGTCACTAGTAGTAGGGAGAGAGTTTCAGTTCAGTGCACTTTGCTCAGCCTGCGACCTAGCCCCAGATTAGCGAGTGAAAATGTTTGGATGCAGAAAACCAGTGAAAACCTGGTGCTCGACTGCCTTTACTTGATACTAAATACTGTAAAACACTTCATGTTCAGTGTCGGTGTACAGGGCGATTCTTCAATGGAAAATGGGGGGAAATTTCTAAATCCAGATGTGCTGAGTTAGTGTAGATTTATCCAGACACACAATGTTAGAAATTTCCGTCTTCAATAGCTCAGTGCTTTGATTATCTGGCTGATATTCTGTGTTTTTGTATCTGCCTGAAAGTCAAGTGACTGTAGTCATGATGCTTTGAAAACACAATGAGTTTGCACTGATATTTGTTGGAAATTAAACAGAATTTACTACAGTCAGGGCCTAAATATATCAGCAAAACAAAAAGACTTTTTTTAAACTAAATTCTAAAAAGAGGGGGTGATACTGAAAACAGAAAGATCTGTTGTGTTTTAAATGTAGAGTAACACTGATATTAATGACTCTTTTCTCAGGACCATGTTCAGAGTCTCTGCCCCACACACGGGGAGGGATCAGGGCCCGAGTCACTTTGATGAGCTGCCCGCTTTCGGAGGAGAGCGACCTGACTCTGCCCCTCCGCGCAGAAGCAGGAAGGTGGTGGAGTACTTCTGGATCCCTACAGACCAGGAGTAGTCCACAGCTGCTGTTTTGTTATAGCAGAGAATGGTGAAACCGGCCCTGCTTCATCGTCACAGCAGGCAGAGGACGGAAATGACCGTTGAGATACCTGAACCTCCAGGCTCTGGTCCACCATCCAAACATACCAGCCTGCAGTCTGTCACCATACGGCCTGAATCAACTCCAGAGTTACACATTAGGACATCTTCTCAGGTTTAATTGTGAGCAGAGAGCAAGCACTCAGTTTCTTTTTGGAGCCAAAAATATATTTTACTATTGTCCACATCACAAGTTTCTCTGTGTGTATCATCTAAAAGCTTACAGCTCCAGTGTGTAGGATTCAGGGGGATGTAACGCACCACTGTTTCTACAGTAGCCCAGAACGGACAAACCAAACACTGGCTCTAAATAGGGACGTTCAAGTTTTCACATTGGCCACCATAGTTCGCAGCTCCTCAGCCTTTTTTATGAAGTGAAACTGCTTTATTCAGTGTTTTTACCAGTTTAAATCACCTGGTCCATTTGTTTTGGAGAAGAAGAGACCTCTGTGGAAAATTAAACTTTGGTAAAAAACCTCCTGAATGTCAGGATCTTAAGTTATCAGAGAAAAAAAAAAGGTTTGGGCAAATGGCTGACAGGCCGAACAGCAGAGGAGAAGCACTGATTTGTAACATGAAACTGCTTGCTGCATTCACAAAGCTTCCTAAAGCTAGGAGTTGCTCCTGGTGACGAAATTCTGAGAAAATTCTTAGACGTACGGTGTTTTCTTAGAATTTCCACTTAAAGTTAAGACTGTGAAGATAAAATATATTCTCAAAGCATCTCAGACCGTAAAAGGGCTCCATGGTGAAACACTGTTAGGAGCAGGGAGGAAGACTTTTAAGAGGCTTAAGAGTCTCTGAAGCCGAGTATAAATGGTGCAAACACAGAGGTCAGAGAGATAGTCTCCCACTGTGGAATGAGAGCGAAATGTTCAACACTTCAGATCAGATCTTGCAGGGAAGTTTGACACTGCTACACCAGAAATTAATGTGATCACAACACTAAGATATTTGGAAATCTGGAAAAATGAAACAATGAGTTGAGTCTGTCTCAACCCTCCACCAGCAGTGATAAAACCAACACTTACACAGTCAGTTCATCTAATTTCCACTGGGGGTCCACATCTCACAGGCTCACACACTTCCTCACTGAGGTCAGTCTCTGTCTCGTCCTCGCTCAGAGAACTTTCCTTTATCGCTCCTGAGCTAAGACTCCTTACTAAAAGTTTTAAGGCTAAGTTAGGAACGCTCTGCGAGTGCTCTCAGAATGTTTGTGAATACAGCCCCTAGACTGTTTGTTTTGGAGAAGACAGACTGTCTGTGGATAATTTATCTCCCTGTAAAAACCTGTACAATGAACACTGAAGGAATTATAACCAGATGTTTCAGCTGCAGTCCTTATAGCCACATGCAGCTAAATCCCCCTAAATCTGACACACTATTTATTTAAAAATGTGCAGTAAAGAGAAGGTAAACTGGATTCCAGCCCTAAACCCCCCCAAAATGTTACCTTAAATTCCTTGAGATCTTCGACAGACAGCCGACACTGTAGGGTTGCGTTCGAGCTCACAGATCAGCAGGGTGAGAGTCTGATCGTGGTCATCTCAGACGTGAAGGTGTGTAACAGAGTTTTTTTTTTTTGTAAAGTCAAACTGTAAATAAAAGTGAAAAGTAGCTTTGGTGCTCATGTACTGGACTTTATTGACATTAAAGCAATAGAGGTGCACAATAATTTTGAATACCTTACAATATGATCCAAATCCATTGCCTTATACATAAACATGGCTTGTCAGCACAGTTCTCAGGTAAAAGTCGATGTTTCTTATTTAGCGGTTAGACTTCTTTTAGCGAGGAGGAGGTCGAGGAGTAGGGGGGGTCGATTACTTCCTATCTTATCTACTGACTTTGCCAATTTAAGAAAAAAAAAAACATTTAAAAAATCCACTGGTTTTACTCTCCAAGTCGAGTGCTCAAAATAAACAGGCCACGTTCAAACTGGTGCTCCGAATTCTGGTCGAGACGAAACTGAGAGCCCACAGGGACGTTTTCTCGGGGAGGACGCTGAGCTGTCGAATTAATAAAAACGAGCTTCTCTTCCGTTCTTAAACATTAATACTTGTAAACCATGTGAAGCGTCGTAGGAAAAGTCGGCTTCGATAAATTTTATTGTGCAATCAGGACTAAATCAAATACTTACGCGTCTGTTGGGCTACAGGTTCTTCTTCTTAGATTTCATCATCTCAGCACAAAAAAAACAAACAAAAGCCCATCTAACTAAGAGGTAGAAACACAGGCAACTTTGAAACGTTACAGCGGCACACCAATGATTACAACTTCTTAAAATATTGTAACATTTGGAGGATCATGAGTTTTGCAACCACTCATGGAATAAAAGACGAGAAAGAGGGACAGATGACAGAGAGGGGGGGGGGGACTCCTGACGGGGGAGAAACAATCTCAAAAAAAGGAAGATGCTCATCATCAGCGACTACGAAGAGCACTTTTATTCAAAAAAAAAAAAGAAAGAAAGAAAAAAGCGGAGAACAGTTTTTAGTAAGCGTAGGTCGACTAAACACACCTTAATTCATTTCAAATGTTTTGCCAGTTTATGCTTCACTCCCACTTCCTCTCCTTGTTCATCACACACAAGGCTGAACGTCACAAATATCACTGCAGCCTGTCTGCTGATCTTAGATCCCCTCTGCTGTTTAAGGATCACGAGTGCGATGGAGACACAATCCAGGCTGGGCCCTTCCAGAAGATCTTGAGGCAGCTCACTGACAACACCTTCTGTTAATGGTCTGTTAACCAGTGACCATAAACCACTAGTTTGACTTATTTAGAGGGAAGTTCTACGCATTCTTAAATAAAGCGGCTTCCTACTGGGGAAAATTCAAATCAGTAAAAATCGAGTGGAAATGAAACACATGCAATAAAGTGAAAAAAAAAAAACCAACAAAAAAAAACAAAACTTACTAACTGAACAGAGTCTGAGCGACAAGACATGGTTGAGCCACTGCAGACTGCAGAATTCATGTAAGCTGATCAGGACACAGATCCGAAAATCAAACATCCATCAGGCAACAGGTCAAATGATGCTCCCCGGCCCGTCGTCACGGAGCGGGTGGTGACACGCGAGGCTCTACAAGCTTTCGGTTTATATTTGCGAGGCAGAAGCAGCTAAGTGCCACGTGGTAGTGGTTAAATCAAGAATGGAGTTAAATAAAGGAAAGGCGAGTGTACTAATGAGAGAAGGTCGATCTTCTACACCGTGATGCTTCTTGGTTTCTCAGTCTGCTTCGTCCTCTGACTCCTCCTCCTCCGCTGTCTCCAGCCAGGTGAGCCACTGGTTGACCTGACGGAGGGAAAACAAAGCAGAAATTCGTGTTAACTCCAAGATGTAACACGAGGATTGTGAACAATGAAGGACATCCACTCACAGGAATCAAAAGGCAGTTTGTTTTCATGACAGACATCACTGTACCTGGAATAAAGCTTTTCCTTTTCCAGGGAATTCTTGGGTAATGTCTTCTTTCCATGCGAGGAAGGCTTCTTCTTCAATGATCTCCATGTCGTAGAAGTTGACGAAGTAGCGCAGCAGCATGCCTTAGTGGAGAGAAGTTTAAAAACCTTTTGTCAATGTTTCCACTAATAGACAAGTGATTTTGTTCCACTAGAAACTTAAAACACCTGAACCACGAGTTGTTGCTTCAGTAACAATCATACCTTTCGAAGAAAAACTACACGAGCATTAAGATCATTTAGCCGGTGCTGGTGTTAGACCTTGACCTTTGACCACCAAAATCTAATCAGTTCAACACTGAGTCCAAGTGTACATGTGTGCCAAATCTGAAGAAATTCCCTGGAGACAATCTTAAGATTTGGCTCTCACAAGCATGGGATGTACGTATATGTGGACACATGTACAGACAACCTGCAAACATAATGCCTTTGGCCACGGCTATCACCCTGTGTCTAGATGGCAAATGTCATGACAGCGTTCACGTGACACTGAGGCGTCCGTCTAAACTGGTTTCATCAAGCCTGAAAATTTCAAAGCAGCAAAGAAGCAGCCGGACTTTTTGTGCAGCTGAGGCAGTAAATGCCCGTGGTTACATAAATTCCTGCATCTTGTTTGCCAGCTGAGAGTGTGAGGGATTACAAACCAGCCAGAAGAAATAAACCTGAGGTGTAAATAAAGCTTCAGGTAGAGTTTACACTTGGGAGCTGCAGCAGAGACATGAGCCTGCACAGAGCCGGTGGAGACAGCCGTGTGATTAAAAGGAGAGCTCACCTACAGCATGTGATGTGAGAGTGAGAAACACGTCATGGTCCAGACACGGGGAACAGAGACACCGTTTCTAAACTAGCCTGACCGAACTCTAACATTCTGTACTGCAGTTTTTGTCGACTTATTGGCTGACATGTAAACTGAACACGACTCTCTGTCAAAGACTTTACGGGGTGCCATACCTTTCGGGAACGTGTTGGCGTTGCAGTGCACCTGCAAGGCGTAGAGGGCGCTGACCTGCAGCTCAGTATGGTCGTGCAGGAACTTCTGCATGACGGGCTTGAAGGCCAGCAGCAGCTGCTTCTCCTGCTCCAGCTGCTCTTTGGAGGGGGCCGCCAGCTGCTCGTCGCCCTCCGCCATGCACAGCTCCTGGGAGATGTACTGGAGGAAACTGAGAGAGGATCAGAGGGCAAAGTTGATTACAGGAAGGGCCGTCTCACTGAGCGTGGAACACTTCTAATACAATGGTCTTTACTTAGTTTGAATTTTTACACCTTTGCACTGATAAAATAACTCCACCATGACTTCAGTCTCCTCCTGTCTGTGTACAAAAAACCACAACTACCTAATTTTCTTATTTTCCACTTCCACGTGTCAGCGAGGGTCTATGTGATGTAAATGTCGTCATCAATCCATTTTCACAAACGTCTGTGTGCAGCCCATTTTTTGCCGACAGCATGGACTGTATGCAGAGCGAACACACTGACTGCACGTGCTCCAATCTTTTGTTCTACACTCAGGTCTAGTCTGAAACACTGCTGTCAACAGCAAGTAAGTCTTAAGTTTTAATTTATTGATTTAAGAAGGGACAATGTACATTAATCATTTAAACAAATACAGTATGTGAATAGTTAGTTTTCATCAGTCTGTCAAATATTAACTAAAACTGTTAACATCAGGCAGACATTCACTCCAGAACCAGCAGTGGCTTCCTAGTTTCAGTTTAACCCAACGCTGACAGTAGAGGGACGGCAAGCTGACGTCCCAGCCCTCCTGTTTACTGCTGGGGGCCGACAAAAATAAATTTAGGAAATATCTGCTGAAGATTTTACCTGGTCATGAGGATGTTGACAAAGCCTTTATCAGTGTGAAGCTTGGGTGAGATGTTGTCTTTAATCCACTTGTAGATGGACTGAGGAGAGGGGTCTGCCTTTATCTGCTTCAGCAGCTCCTTCTCCAGCTTCAGCAGCGGGAACAGGAAGCTCAGGCCCTTCCCCTCCAGGATCTCCAGCATACGGTCCTTGTTCTGATCGATTTCTGCCGAGAGGAGCGAGTCAGTTACTCCGAGGGTCACAGCTGCTGAGAGCATCTAACCCACTTATGTGTTTATACTGTAGCTAACTTCACTGAGCCGCACTGTACCTGGGAGCATCTTCTGCATGTTGACCTTGCTCTGCTGGAAGAGGTCGGTGAGCCACTCTCGGTCCTTCAGCTTGGCCGTCTGTTGCAGGCAGAGCAGGAAGAGAGGGAAGTGCGTGCCGTTCTCCAGGGGGTGAGCCAGCTCCGCCACGCTCACCAGCTCTGCGATGATGGCCCGAGCCGCAAACTGGGCCAGGTAGGACTTCACCAGGGGAACGTCCAGCTCGATCTTAGGGCACTGGTCCAGGACGTTGAGGAAAGCCTGCATGAGAGGGAGGGAAATGTCAACGCGTGAATAATGATGTCGTCGCCCTCTGGGCTCATCAGTGGCAAGTATGTCACGGTTAATTACAGCTGTGTCTACGGGCCAATCAGTGTCATTCAAAATGTTAAAACCAGGCGGAGAGATGATTTTTGTTTCCTCACATTTTAAACAAATCCTTGAAATGTTGTGCTGGATTTCAATAATTACAAATAGAGACCAGTGACTGCTTCTGTGACTCAATTATGCCTTTGTACTTTATACATTTAAAACATATTTCATCAGTGTTTTGAGTGTGATATCAGAGGGATGCTGGACGTGCGTTTGTACCTGCATGAAGTTCTCTCCAGTGATGAGGCCCTCCGCGCGGAGCGTGTGGATCAGAGTGCTGGCGTGCTCCTTGTCCTCATCAGGACGGTCCAGGGAACACACGATGATCTTACTCAGCATCTCCGGCAGGAAGTGCTTGGGAGCCTTCATGTCTCGCACGCCGCTCACAGCCTCGGTCAGGTTCTTACTGTTCAAGTACTCAGTCACGATCGCCTCCTGGAGATTCAAGAGCACAGAGGTGAGCTGTGGCTGGTGTGATCACCAAACGGTTCTTTAATGAAACTCTTTTCAGTTCTTTTCCAGTACAGAAATGTAGGTTGTGGCAATAGTTTAATGGATGTATTCCTGATTGCTCCTCTCTACTGCACTCCTTGCTGTTTAACTGTGCTCAATCAAATCTGTATTACAGTATTTCCATTATTTATGTACTGCAGCAGAAAGATTTGTTGTTTTGCTTACCGTCATTTTCAGCAGTTCCTCCCTAGCAGGAGGAGGTTTCTTGTTTGTCTTCTGAGGTTTCTCTTGGATGGGCGGAGGGTTGGTCTTCAGGCCAAGCTGTGGAGGCTGAAGCAAAAAGGTCATGTGATTAAAACACAGATATAGATCCAGCGTGATCACTGGGTTTGGCCGGGCGTCTTTTTTTCCTTACACACACTCGTTGTCATATAATTATTGTTTTCTCTATCTTTGTGTTTAGTTAGACGGTGAGAAGGGTCTGATACCTGTCCCAGAGGGGGGGTTTGAGTGCGTGGGGGTTGGGCACTAGGAGGCATCATGGTGGGGATCTGGGGCTGGAGCTTGGGTACCTGGTTCTTGTTGAGGAGGAATGACTGAGCAGGCCTGAGGCTGATCTGTGGGACCAGGAAGCGTAACAAACACAGAGCGATCATTGGAATTAGTCATGTTGTTTAAAATATTCAAAATCTGCATATTAGATAATCCCATGCCCTCATATCTCATAATCGCAGTCAGCGGACCAGCTACCAGTTAGAAGAAGAGAGGAGGAGGAGGAGGAGGAGGAGGAGGAAGGATAAGAGAGATGGAGATCAAAGACAGAGCACAAGGTGGAGAACAGACTGGTAGCCTGGTGTATTCCTCAGAATAACGCGTCTTTTTATAATCACTGGGCACGAAGACTTGTTTTTGTTTATATCCCGAGACCCAGCTGCAGCTCGCTGGTGTTACCTCATCTGCATTGAGCTGTCCTTTCTTGCTGAATCGTGGAGGCATGTCCTTGGACTGGACCTGCTGCTGGGCCAAGTGGTTCTGGTTCTGGTTGAGGAAATGCTGGTTCTGAACCTGTTTAAAGTCACATGAGCAGAGTGGATCATCTTAACCCAACCAAAACACTGATCACTGTTTATTAAAATAATAATAATAATCTGTTACCTGGTTGGACTTAACAAAAGACTTTGGCCCCATGTCGAACTGTGACTGTGGTGGAGGGGCGATGTGGCCGCTGTGGCCGTTGAAGAGCGGGTTGGTGCGATGGCGTCCCATAGTGGGCGAGTACCTATCCTGAATAACCCCCGGGCCAGTTCCAATACCACTGCCTGGGTAAACAACACACAGAGATGGTGTCAGCAGAGACTCTGCACAGAGGAGGAGGAGATCCCAGCAGGAGAAACATGGCGTAATACAGACTGAATCACTGTGATGTCACGCTGACAGCAACAATCACTTCCAGGAGACTGATCTGAATTATGGTGATGTGTGAAATCTGCAATCTTAAATTTTTGTGTGTGATTTCAGCAGTAACTGTAACTGTAAAGATATGTAGGTAAAGTCTGGGTAAAGCAAAAATACAACTGTGTAATGAGTTTATCACACCACAAAAAAATGTTATTAAGCAAACAGCCAAATTTGAATGATTACAAATGTCCCGAGGTCTATAAAATCACATTAAAAGATAATGAAAAAAATAGGCAGCATTCTCTGCGCCAAGATTGTGGGGGCGTGTCCGCTGAATGTGCTCGAGCCACACCCGATCACAGGAAAGCTGCAGACTCTTCTATTGTAGAACTACAATGGATGCTCCATGTACAGCCGTGAGTGTTTGAGCCCCCAGAGCCAGAATCAAATTTGAAAGCAGAGAACGCTGCCCTGCCCAAATATCAACCTCATTTTTTATTTCTTTTTTCCAACAAGTACAAAACTCCTATGTAGCAAAGGGGCGGGGCCAGTGCTAATAGCTGCTCCATTGAATCATCCAGCAGGCTTTTAGCATGATTTTAATGCTGAGACCTTTCAGTAACTAGACGTGTGTAATTTGCCTGATGAAGGTATTGCACATGCACGGCTTTCGTAGAAGACAAAACAACATCTCAAGGTGTCCATGACCAAAAATTGTTTACCCTCGATTTCACTAATTGTGAAATCGTTTGACCTCAAAATTGTAATCGCGATCACCAGACGATTAATTGCACAGCCTTAACATGACACGAGGGTTTTCTACCGTGAGGTTATTGTTAACAGACACTTTGATTCTGTCTATAGAACATTTCAAACAACATAAACAGTCTAAATGGATCCTTTTGCATTTCCAGCTGACAGGAAGTAAACATGGACCTAAACTGTTGCCTAGCAATGCAATTCCAGTCTGTATGAAAGTACCACCCTGAGGTGATCATAAAAACAGTTTTATCTTTAAGGTAAATTAAACATTTTACACTGCTTTAACATGCCTGTAAGAATAACAAGTGTGTCCACTTTTAACACTGACGATGTGAAAATGAAATGAAAACATGAGATGTGGCCACGCAGGTCTAGACGCTGAAGGAAAAAAGCCTGTACCTGGCATCTGCCCAAACATATCAGCCAATCCCCCGAGAGTCTCCCTGTCCAGCTTCATTCTGTTGGGCATGAAGGGGCTTTCCAAGAAGAAGTCCATCCTCATCCCCTGAGACATGGGTGCTGGGATGAAAACACCCAAATCCTGCAGGAACACACACACAACAGAGCTGGTGTCATGATTACAAGTTTGACCCTGAACATAACTTGGATTTCTAATATTAACTCAGAGTCCCACACTTCACACTAAACCACATAATTATTTTCACACCCGCAACTTAATTACATCCTGTGCATTCTTTATTGGACAACTTACTGCTGACTCACTCTGTTCACAATAACTTGTCTGCTGGTGTAAAGAAACTGCGTCTTTGTGAGGTGACAGGTTATAATGTTACATGTGTATTTATGGAGCCCTTTGACACATGCACGCCTCGACCTCGGCTCCTGATGTTGGACATTAACTATTAATCATCCCTGAATGTGGGTGATCTAAACAATGAGCACCATTATTTCCCCCGGACTCACTTTCACTGCATCCTGACGGATCTGGTTAATCGTCTTTGGTCCGTTGTCGATGAAAGCCTTGCGGGGGACCCAGTTGTTTTCTCGCAGTTCCACTGTGTCTTGCAGCAGGAAGCGGATCCTTGCGGGCAACTCCTTGTTGTTCATTAAGGATCGCATACGGCCAAAATACTGATCCATTAAAGACTGGAGAGAGGATGGAGAGAGGAGGGGAGGGAGTGAGGACAGGCAGAGACTGAACATACAGCATGACAGCAGGATTTACGTTAGCAGTGGCTGTGAGCCAACTGGGGCTTTAGGTGAGTCTGCGTCCAGCCAGATGGTGACCTGAGATGACACCATCGACCGGGCAGGGGCACAAAGGCGCCAAGAAAAGACGCAGGCAGAGTCCAAAAACTAGCCGGCCAAATGCATAATGTAAAATGTCTGCTTTGGGTTTACCATCCTGATCATGGAAATTAAGCTTTTAATAAAGCTTTCAGGTTTTACTTCTGCACGACAGGAGAGAAATCTGCTGTGTGTGGTAACACTGTTCAACACTGCGGTGGCGACGTGACTTTAGACAAATGAACAAATATCGCAGTATACATGGTAGTGGTACAGTTCATTTTTTGCTTTGCTGGAACACATCCAACATTGACCCCAAACACTGGATAGTCTCCATCCACTGAATTAAGAAATTAAATAAATAAGTCAACATGCATATTGTGATATAACTGTGGTATCTAAATTTTAAAAAAATGCTGCTGTGAAGCAACTTAAAAGTTTCTCTTAAAGAGGAAACAGACAGCATCTTTTCCTAAATATATCATTATGAAAATAATGTGGGTTGCACAGGGTAGTGGCCACAGTAAAATCAGACTATCAGTGTTCACATAGGTTACTTCATGGCTGTACAATAAGCTTCTGCCACCAGTACCGGTGTTCCAGAAAATGTGATTGTTATTTATTATTTATTTATTTATTTTTTCCCCAAGATATTTTTTGGGGCTTTTTAGCCTTTAATGGATAGGACAGAGAAGCATGAAGGGGGGAGAGAGACAGACGGAGTGACATGCAGCAAGGGCCACAGGCTGGAGTCGGAGTTATTATTATTATTATTATATACGTTTTTAAAATCTGTTAATGTATCAATAAATGGGACTGTTATAATTTTAACCTCTAATTATTAAAAATGCTGCAGTGGAAGAAAGAAAGTAAAGATCCTTTTGCTGCTTTAAAGCCAATTCTTGAAATGGCCAAATAGTGAAAGACAACTTCCAAGCCTGTCACATGATGCTACTGGGCCAAAAAAGGACTTTTCTACATAGGATTAAATTGTGACAGATGTATTTGGAAAGCCTAGATCAGTGGTTCCCAGCTGGTGGGTTGTGGGTCGATTTGGAATAGAACGCAAGTGACTTGCGAGCCAGTTTGAAGAAAACAAACAAACTTTATGTTTAAGTACAGTGTTTTCGGCACAGAGCTTTTACTTTGAAGTGCCATTTCCTGCTGTACAGTGAGTAACTATTACTATTTACTATTATTACTGTAGATTTCAGAGTTTATAAACGGCACCATTAAGTCTCTGTTCATGTGCAAGTGTCTGACACACAGTCAATGACAACAAAATGCGATAGACTTCTTTAAATTATGACTATCTTGGTACAAACCTGTGTAAATAATTGCTTTTTAAAATTCATCATATTTCTGGCGGCCTTTTTGGGATGTTCATACAGCGATAACAATGAAAATACAGTTTACAGATATGCACTATGTAAAAGCATAAATAACTGGCTGACACATGAACAGGTCATACTTTGACACACATTGTCCCTGTGAGTTGAATCTGACGTGTTGTTCCACACACAGAGCCACATACAGCCTACAGATGGCTGCGGTGCCATTAAAAGGCTGGAGCTGTTACCTTTGCTTTCTCATGGTCGAGTCTCGGCCCCACTGTTCTCATTATCTGACAGAGGCACTCCAGATCCTCCCCCATATCCTTGAGCTGGACTCTCTTCTTCTTTTCCAGAAGCTTCAGAGAAGATTAAGGAGAGAAGGAGGCAGGGGGTCATACGAGATACTCTGCTCTGCTTTCATGCAAGTATGCAGTATTTCATTTGATTCCAACACTTGATGTTCGGTCTCACAAAACAGAAAAAAAGTGCCTTCAAAAATACTCGAAGGAAGTAAATATCAAACACAACAACAAGACAAGGTGCACGTACTGTTTTGATGCACTTATGAAGGATAGATTCGTGGATGAGGTCGAGTTTGCCAAGTTCCCCGATGAATTTAATGTTGCCAAGCATCTTGATCTTGGCAATGGCACGCTGCTCCTCCTCCTCAGAAGTAAGAGGGTTGTCATGTTTGTCATAGACTGAGTGAGAGGAGGAGCAGGAGTTAGTTAGTAGTGGAGAGGCTAAAAGATATCACACCTACAAAGGACACAAAAGCATGAACTTACTTTCAACATTTCTGGTGCGGTTCTCAAATTCATCTTGAAGTTTGGAAATCAGCAGTCTTCTGAAGGTCTGAAAAATATTATCCACTGGTTAGATGGAGCTCACAGGAAATATTAAGGCAAAGAAGCACAGATTACAAGAGATAAGCTACAGAAAGACTTTGTGTTAGGGCGGATTTATAGTTGGTCTTCACCTCTACGCAGAGCTTACGCTGTTGTGAGCATTTATATTTAAGCAGCGGTGTGTCTGTGTCGCTCTGCAGTTACACCTAGTCAGAGATGGGATTTCTGTAAAGTGCTGTTAAGTCTGACTGATTCAAAACACACTAGAAAACACACAATAAACATGGCTAAATAGCGGCTTTTTTTTTCATGTACGCAAACTCGCTTCATAATAACTCACAAGATTTACAGCTTAAGCACTTGTCTTTTGCTAATGTTATTAGCACAAGCCTATGGCACTTTACATTGTATAAATTAGCCTAGCAGCTAGCGGAGTTTTCCTCTACTCATATGAAGTCTGGAACAACAGCAACATTTTATGAAGGTAATGTCATTAAATTCAGCTCAATTGACCTATGGCTAAATCCCGCCCTTAAGTGTGATGAGCCAATCACAGTCTGTATAGCTATTCCCTCACACTGGGACATTCTCTGCCTGGACATCCATGAAATGCATTACAGGAAGTCAGTTTTGTTCAGTTTTATGAGCTTTTTCAGAAATTTGAAGTTTAAAAATGGTCAAACGGTGAGCATGGGGTACATGCAATTCTGACACAAGTTGTGTGGTAACGTTACACCACAACATCAACTCAACGTGAATAAGATTAACAATGATGTCTACATCTGTTCTAAGGTAAGTCAACATTGTGTTTGAGGCAACATATTATCACTTTGCTGGAAAGAAATATAAAGTTATCTTTAACATCTCTAGCTAAAGTTAGCCTAATGTTAGCTCCTAGCTGCGTTGTTCTTCATGTCACCTTGTTTGCTGGGAGTTCATTAGCCTATTTTGTTCTAGTTTTGTACTTTGATGATTGTACATCATTGTTAGCTGTTGTCCAAAGGGCTCTAGTTAAGCTGACGTTAACTTCTGGAGCTTAGCTTCATTAACTTATCTGTAATGGCAGCGATAACAAAGGTTGGCAAACGTTATGCTGAATGATTCAGTGTAAATACTGTAGCACCAAACTAACGGAGAGACACTCTTGGTAAAGATGGTAAAAAGGCCGTTATCCTTTTCTCATGTTCTGAGCCAAAAACCTTAACTTCAGTGGCACTTTAACTTGTTGTCTTTGATGGTGACGGCAACCAGATGCGCTTCACAAGCGTAACACTGTGACCTGTAAATTTTGGCTTGTAATTTAAGCTTTTCATCGAGCTTCTCAACAATAAAATGATGAATATATCCCTCCAATGTGTAGTTTAGGCCCTTTTGGTTACTTCTCAATGACATCTGATCGTTATGTCTCCAAAAATCATCAGTTGCCTCCTGTGAAATGTCGTGTACTGTGACGCCTGCCATAGCGCCGCTTGCTGAATGCTGATAGTTTGTCTGAGTGAGTGCAGGGGGCGGGGCTTAGCCATAGGTCGATTACAACTCATATTGTTAATCAACAAATTAACTGTTTTACACTAGACATGTCTTCCTCACTGGTACAACACACTAACATAATTAGCAAAAGCCTACGACATTTATTACTGTATAAATTTGCCTAAGGGCTAGCAGAGTTTTCCTCCACTAATATAAAGCCAGGATAAATCTCACACAAGACTTAAAATGTCATTTTGTGGAGGCTTTATTGTCTTTAGCATGTATTGCTTCTTATCTGTCAAATAAAATGAAATAAAAGGTTTGTTAAGTTAAAATCCCAGTTTACAACTAAGTTGCAGTGAGGTTTTAGTAACAACAACAATACAATCATTAAGATAAACCATCAGCTTTAAAGTGGAAGAGTGGTACTGATGGCTTTCTTTATTTTAACTTTATTTATAACATAAAATGGCAGTAGTGGTCTCAAGGAGGAAAACAAATGTACTCAAGGCTTGAATATCTATTGCACTACACAGCAAACCATGAAGAGGCTCACTTACTGTGCTCTGCTTTTGGGATGTTTGGATCTCAGATGAAGGGCCATCAAAGTTTGGTGCGTCCTCTGCCAAGCGCAGACATAGCTGAGCATAGAGCGAGCTATACTTCGGCTCTTCTAGGGCTTTGTCTACAATCTAAACCACAGCGAGGGAGGAGAGCAGAGGGAGAAACCAGAGAGGGACCACTCGGGTCATTAAAACGTGTATGAGTCACTGCGAGCAGCCTGCCAAGAATGGATGAACACATTTCCATTTAGCACAGGACCAAAGAATAAAAATGTACTCTCACCAGCAAGATGATTCCTTTAAGGACGAGTTTTGAATCTACGCCCACGTTCAGGAGCTCAAGGCATAGCTTGTCAAACTTCTCAGGCGTGAGTTTGTTGAGTATGCTGGGAAAATAAAAACACGAAGGGGAAGAGGAGGGAGAGGCAGCGAAATAAGAATGTCAGTACGATTATGAAAGATCAAGATGTTGGCAAGACATAATGTTATCAAGAAGGTTTTCCCATATGTTTAGCTGCATGTGCAAATGTGCCTGAGTTCAATAGGACCACCTCAGCAGAAACGAATTCCATCTTGATTTAAAACACTTGCCCTCCCTCTAAGCTTCTGATCTCCTCCTTTATCGAGGTCGACACTCAATGAATTTAAAGATATAAACCACGTTGCAGCACTCACATAAAATTAACACTGTTGTTGACACTTATTTAGCAGAGACTTGGCCCACTAATACCAGGCTGCCTTCACTGAGGTCTGGAGCAGAACAATTCTACCTGTAAAACACACTGTTGACTTCAAACTATTTCTTAAGTGGTCACTTCAATGACGAGTCTGGAGATCCTGTGTAAAGCTGCAGGCAAAGTACATTTCATACAACCACCCAGGGCCTGACTACACAGCAAGGAAGAGACAGTAACACTTTATACAGGGCAAGCTGACTGGTCGGTCACTAGCCGGACAACCAATTACAGCCTGCGACATCAGAGCGTTTTAGAAGATATCACTGTTTTCAAGCCACACGACCAAGGAAATGCATTGTGATTTGCTGACATGTTAGAAAGGTGAAATCAGTAGGCGATTTAAGAGGGGGGATGAGGGGGAACGCCGTTCCTCTTGTTGGCAAAGGACTCGGACCTATAACTAATAAATTATAGAGAATTATTAGAAGTCCTGTATTGTAAAAAATCTGATTTCCATGTGTGTCTGTTCTTGTAAAGCAGGTAATTGTGATACTTTTGGCAGTTAACATAGCACCAACGCTCAAACCAATCGCAGATTACACTGGTCTTTTTCAGGAGGGGTGGGAGGGCTTGAAGGGACAGGCTATAATTGGAGTGTTTCAGACAGAGGGTGAATACAGGCATATTCAGGCAGTGCTGAACACTGTTTGAACATTAAAGCCTTTAAACGTGTTCTAGTAGAAACCCAAAGTTCAACTCTGAATCTGACTGAGCAGAATGGGACCCTTAACCATACTGACCGATTCACGGCATCTCTAGCCTTTAAGGTTCTTGTTAAGCGGCGCAGGAAACTCAAAGACCGGCTGTGTGCGTTGAATCATCTCACGTGATGCTACTCAGCCAATCAAATTTGTGCATTCTGATAAGCACTGTGACTTGAATCAGTGACAGACACACAGAGTGTTCAAAAGCTGTGGTAAAGGCTTATACAGGGTTTAGATATTTCCACTGGTGCTGATTATAGAGAAATCTTATCTGCCACTAAGGTTGCAACAGTATGAGATTTTCATGGTACAATAACCGTCTCAGAAAACATCACAATTTGACGGTTTTAACGAATTATTAATATTATCAGTCAGAATCACCCTTAAAGGAATTAACCAGAAGGGTAATTTTTGATTGAACAAACATTTTATTGCTATAATTAAAACTTAGAAACATTTTTCAATGAAAGTATGAGTGAAAAATCTCCCATTTAAAAAGGGAAATATCCCTATCACAGTATATCTTGAAACTATACGACTGCAACCTTATCTGTCACAGAAACATAAATTCTGCCTTGAAAAGCTGAGCAGCATCAGATCCATGAAAAACTTGGCTGTATTCATGGTCACTCTATCAAAGACACCAAGAAGCGAGGTTTGTTGGTTTCTTTGAAGTTAATGTTCACTTAGACTCATTAAATTACTGTTTTACACAGCATTACATCTCAGTCTTTCAAAGAAATGATCCATCAACCATTTTATAATCCTTCGCCGCCTCAGCACTCACTCACACTTTTGGAGAAAGCTGCTGCATCACTTCATTTGCTGGGACACGGTGCAGCAGAGCCAATTAATAATGATTTACAAATCCACAGGCTTTGTTTACTAAATCTCATTATCCACATTGGCTTCCTCTTCCTTTACTGGCTTTGTTTTTACAACACTGAGTGTGAGTCAGTTTTAGACACCTTCATTTTCTGATCAGGGATTAAGGAAAGTCTGTCAGCAACAAGAGGAATCACGCCCAGGATGACGAGGACGGAGATCCAGAGGTTAACGGTTTTTATTTCAGTATATAATAAAACAAGGAAACAGCTTTGTGAGCAAAATATGGCTAAATCACTGTTCATAAACTCAACATGTGCAATAGTTTGTCTCATGCCTCTGAGCTCAGATAGCAGAGTCTACTGTCTGGCGCCTGTGTTGGCCACCAGCTAGCCTACATTCCTGAGGGAAACTCTGTCATCTCTTCATCTTTTCTACTTGTAAACATCACCTGACACAGAGAGGAACAGGCCTGTAGCAAAGCACATGCCTAAGAGACTGCACAACTACACAATTCAACACTCTGTCCCTCTCGGTTCCTGTTCAACCCACAAAATTATCTTCTGTTTGTGAAGAAACGTTTCAACCAAACAGGAGTAGCAGAGAATCAGGCACGACACAACTGATGAACTTCCTAAACTCTTGATTGTCTTTAGCTCTTTTTATACAGACATCATTCTATAGAGCTGCTACCAGGTCCCTCCTTCATGCCTCCTTTGTATTTTTACACAGAACCAAACAATGGCCTGATTAGGAGCTCATGCACCTCATTGTTTGTGGACCTTTGTGGCTGCTTCTTTGAGTTAGCTGCTGACTGCTACATTTTATATCTCCTGCTGTGGGTCGCACACGACACGTCGTCAAAAAGTCATACAAGTGGCATGATCCCGCCCTGCCCACTGTCTTGTTTATACAGACATTTTTTCAGCACTTTCCAGCCACAGTGAAGTGGAGCTAAAGTTACAGCTCGACTAGGACATTTAATTGGACTACTGTCCTTGTCCCAGTAGTATGTCTGACTCCGCTATGATAAATGGAGACATGCCCCCTTTCAGCTTGTTAGTGTTGGAGCTTTTTCCGGTTGAACTATCACATTACAGACAAAAAAAAATAAATAAATAAAAATAAAAATCGAGCATCGTCCAGCTGTTGTGCCAGTTTTTTTAAACAGGTCGCCACCCAGTGTTTTCCTCCTATGCATGTATTTTAAAATACTGAACTCTTACAGTTGACGCAGCATGAACTGTGTCTCCTCATCCGTCCAAAAAGTCACAGCTCTTGATGTAGATTTCTCCATGTTGTTATTGGGCTTCTTCTTCTGTTACACATTTAATGCTATTGGACTTACGGGTCAAAGCCTGGGGCAGAAACTATGGATTTGATGGGTCTGATTGACTGTATACATGCAGGAGGAATTCAACTCCCAATTACAATATCTGGGCGTGTTAGTCTGACTTTGAGAAATTTGATTTAGTACTATTTCAGTTGGACTAACATGTTTACATGGATGTTAAAAGTCTTGTTTTAGTCGGACTGTCACAATAAATCCATTTTCTCTAATGTCATGCAAACATACTGACCGTTAGTACCTCTGCTCCCTGCTCACAGGTGAGACAACTCTGTACCCCACACTGTGATCCTACACTTTATACAGGACGGCAAGGCGGCATAGCAGCGTAAAATTCCAGCCTTGAAGAGGCAGTATAAAGGGGGCTTTTGATAACTTCAGTAGAAGACTGAATAAAAAGAGCATTTAATGGAAGCTGAAATTGAATTTTTTTTTTTTTTTTTAAATAAATATCAACCTGACTTCAAGTCCTGTTACCTTTGTACAAGACCGTTCCAAATTTCAGGATCACTGTTTAAACATCTACTGGCATTTGTCTTCAAGGGAGCACTTCTGGCAATCCTGAATGAAATCTGGCAGCCACAGCAACTAACTGTTTATCAGAGAGGTTCTGTAAAGTTGCCAAGAATCAGAGTCTGAACAACTTAAACTGTTTAAAAACCGCTGAGCCACAAGTGGTCAAAATTCTAGGACAGTGTTTCTGTGTGAATCTGGATGCAAAGTCAAGGAGGTTACAAAACATGTTTTGCCTTTTCTCCCTGGGGATGGATAATTAACTCTTCAAATATGCACAAAGGCTTGACCCTTACCCCCTCACTTTCCTGAAGATTGCATCGTGTCGCTCTTTTTCGTTGCTGGAGTTGACATCTCGTCTAGTGCTTCGTGAAGGAACCCATCTCTGAACGCTTTGCCCTGGGGTTTTCCCCAGGAACTCGCTGAGGCAGAACAGAGAGAAAGAGACTGAGTATCAAAGACTCTGGTGACCTCATGGTCGGTGGAGAAAAACACACAAATGCCTGCAGTGACGGCACGCTCACGCTACAAATGCTGCACTTCCAGGTCTTTTAACTTGAGCCCAACTTACACAGAAGAGACACAATGAGAAAAAAAAATCTCCTTTTTGCTACGTCTTACTGTTTATTTCAAACGCAATTCAGGTGTTGAATGTAAAAATCTTTGTCACTGATGTTTCACATGAGTGTAAATGCTTTGTTGCCATTATTAGACCTTTAAACACGTTCCTCCCTTTTCACCCTTTGTTGTAAAATAACCCCAGACTGCCTGGTTGGTAAACAAGTGTGTGCTATCTGCAGTTGACTGACATCATGTTACAGGACTTCTGGCTATTCAAATCAAGTTTCCTGGAATTCAGGCCATTTAAACAACAAAGTTGTCTCATCCATTTTTCAACAGTGAGAAGGAAACTAAGAGTGCCTTTGTGCTAATAATGAAATCCCCAAACATTAAATGTGCTCTAAGGAAATTCCTGATGACACACCTGTTGCCGACAGTCTTGGGATAGTGCTGAGGTGCACCCCTACCACCTCCTCCCCCCGAAGAAGCACTGTGGAAGCAAAAACATAGAGGGGATCAAGTTAGGTTCATGCAACACTGCACAAGATGGAATGAGTCTTTACCTCAGAGGAGAAAAGATTAAATATTCTGCTTATTCATTTATTCAACCTTCATTTCAGCTGAAGACACAAAGGAAGCAAGTCCTGACTCACGAGTGAGATGAATTTACATTTTCAAAAAAACAAAAAAAAACAAAACAAAACAAGGAAACTAATCTGGACGAACACAAAACAATCAACCATAAAGATACAAAATGTATTTTGCTTATTAGCACTGAACGCGTTACAGATTGTACTACTAACTATGTATCCTTACATTAATCACTGTCAGAAAACCAATAAATCATTGACTTCAGCTGAAAGTGGAATCTAAATTGGCCTGACTAACAGCTTTATGAATAAACATGGCATGATGTGTTTTCAAGTGACTGTCTCAATCAGTTGTTGGAGAGCCAGAGATGCAGTTTCAAGAATGACAATGCACACACTCAGAGCAACGCCAAATGCAGCAAGTTTCAGGGCCCTGACACACCAAGACAATGGTCAGTCGTCGGTCAACGTCAGGCCATTGGGCTGAATTTTTGCAGTGTTTTCTGTGCCACTGGAACTAGTCTGCACTTGCTGGCTTTTTTTTTTTGGGCTGATTCAGCATGTTGAATTGGCATCAGAGACAGTGGAGCCTGTCGGCGAATGAAATCACTAAGATCGGCAATTCAGTTCAGTGCACAAGAAAAAAAAACAGAGGTGAGGAGAGCAAACAAACGACTAAAGTCAACAGGGGGTGAGCTGAAAAAAAGATGTTATATAAGAAAGGGATGCACAACGTTTTTTTTCCACAATATATAACAACTTTTGGACGATAACCGATATCAGTATATCAACTTTCCCCCACCTGATTCTAGCAATCATCCAGTCTCTTCTGTAGTGGAGTTAACATCACTTTATACATGCATACTCTTATCATGACGGCCCACTAGCAGATGAAGACATGAAATACAATACTTTTCACTGTACGAAATATTCAAAGTAAGAAAAAGCATGATGACGAATTCTAATAGTTAATTTCAAAACAGATAGTGCTGATATCGAAATGCATCCCTAATATTAGGTACGATTTTTAGCAGAACTGTTTCGTAATTGTTTGTTTTGTTGCTCACTGTGCCACGATAAATGTTCTTTCAACTTCAGGTGGTGTTATTAATGTGCTAACTGGCTAACAAGCGTCTTCAGGGGCCGTACGCATGCCACCTTTATTTGCGCCCTCGAATTCAATGTTTTCAATGTAGACGAGTGGCAGGTGTGCTCGAACACCACAGCGACAACGTTGCAGCACGCACACGTTCCCGAGTGCCTATTTTCCAGGGTGCTGTGGCTGCACCCTGAAATAACCTGAGATCAACTTTTGGTACGCAGCAGCGCATGTCATGTGACGAGGACCAACCAATCATAGCCGACAGATATCTTTACATAAATACAAAAAAAGACGTTCATCACATTAGTGCAGAGCTGTCAGAGCTTTATATCTGTCTCACAGACAACAGGCCAACACACAAACAGAAGATCAGCTCAGCACTCTGGATTTCAGGTAAATGTGCTGTGATACAGTATGTGTGTAGCAAGCTCAAATGCAACCTGCTGCCATGCTCTTCAAAGCTGGCATATTCAAAGACACAAGAGAAGCACCCAGCACCTGACCTTACGTTCTCCAGGCAGCTAAAGATGCAGCATACATGCTAGGTCGGTTGGTAGTCTTTGCAGTGTGCAACTTTTTGGCTGAGACACAGGCGACATGAGGCGACACAACAGTCTGATTTTGTTGATGTTGTTGGATGTTGTGTTGGTGTGTCTGGGCCTGAAGGTGAGGGTGTCTGCATAACTGCACCAGTCAGTAAAGTGAGTAATAATTTCTCATCAAATGAACCCGTAATTTGATCAGGATTAATTTGGTTTCCTGTTACGCAGCTTGCAATTTTTTATGCTTCAACCTTTTAGTGTGGCAGTGTCCGCTGAAGGTTTATTTTCTTTTTTGACAGCTATGGGACTTCACTAAAGTGTTGAGATCAGACAAATCTTTAATTCTTTTGAAGAATGTATTGTTGATGAACCCAATCTTAAGAGTTTCCAATTTAATGTTTATAAATGAGTTACTGTCATTTTCAATCTGTTTCATATTGTCTTGTATCATTTCATTTCTTTTTTAAATGTCGTGCATGATGGTTTTTCATTTGCTTATTGATTGGTTTTAAACGTCTTTGTTCATGTTCTGCATCACTGAAAATGAGGGTCTCCTTCAGTTAATTTCCAGAGTCTTAATAAAGGTTTGAATAAATGAAGGTTGTGGAACTTGTACTTAGTGTTTATGATCCCCATCAGTTTTCTCTCATGATCTTGGATAACTAATTAGATGAAACATAACATCACTTAAATGATAGAAACATTATATGAAGTGTAAATGTCAGGGCAACGTGCAGAGTTCCAGGTGCAGTGGAAAAGCAGAACAGGCTGTACTTCACACTGAGTACCCTGCTGCTGGTCTTTGATCATACACATCATGGTCTATTGATATTCAAATTTTCATGACGGTGCGTTAAAGTGCAAGTTCATGCAGCACATCTTCTGGTGACTGGGACTGATTATTGGTGAATACAAGCTGTGTTAAGTTATATTCAAGACATCTTTTAATTAGGAGTTTTAAACGATGAACAAATTTGTCAACTGTCATATACTACGTGAAAGTTTCCACAACCATCTGAGAAGGTGCACAATCAGGCCCTGACCATACAGAAAGAGTTAAAACAGATGGATGTGCCTTTCTGTTACAGTTTTTAACGAGAATGAAGCTTTTTACTTGCTGTTTTTGCGCTCTATGTGCCTGGCCTTTTATGACGAAGCACTCTGATGTCCTCGAGTTAGATAAAATTCAACTCAGAGCAAAAAAGCGCTCCACATCATCTCCGCTTCCCCCCGATTGTCCTATGGGATGGTCACGACAACAAGTTTACATTTGCTAAAAAATGGGGGAGAAACTGGTGGCAGCAGTCGCTGGATACCCAGAGCTGCACGTCTTTACCTTCTCCCTCCCGTCCAGATTAGTAGCAAGCAACTAATTACTGAGAATAAAAATAGTGTCGTTTTAGCGAGCCAAAATCAACAGTAGATTGATTACACAGGAAGATTGGGAATAAGGAGGTGATGGGTTGTTGACTTGCAACAATAGAAAGGCGCAGCAAGCGTTTTTGTTTTTTACTAGTGGCATTCAGTTTTTAAAAAAGGCAGTGAGGTGCACCCTGTGTTTTACAAACTGCGAAACACTTTCTGTGTGATCAGGACCTTAACTGCAAACTTAAATCTCCCACGCTCATTTATTTGTTCAACATAAAGTATCTCGGAGCCTCAGTCTTATTAAGACTTAAACCATTATGTGAGACAGTGACTCTGTACACTGTGAACAGGGTGAGAGCTGCCTCCACCAATATTCAACCAACAGGACAGAAATCCTCCCTGAGGCTCATTATGTCTACCCTGCCCCCCTTTACAAAAGGTTTCACAAAGAGAAGTATCTGACAGCCATTTTAAGCCTTCCCACATCCTGCTTTGTTCTACAAGGCCGGAAGTTCCTGCCTAAAAACACCAGCAGAGGGCTAACCATGGAAAAAAAGAGAAAAGAAATTCCTTGTTGTTATTGTCTGCTCAAGCTTTGATTTATTACCTGAAACGAGAAGCACCCCCTTCTGCAATCACACTCTCCACTTTGGCGGCTTGACAATGAAGAATACTCAAAAGAATAAGAATAATAGGAAGGGATGGGGAAAACGGTGCTGAGGAGGAGAAAAGGGAGGCAATTAGTCACTGCATGGGGGTTGGGGAAAACAATGCATATGCACAGGATCATAATAAGCTATGACTTCACTAACACAGAGGGCATGATGAGTTTTTCATCGTTATTTATGGACGTCAGTCAGATAACTTAGCCTGGTAAACAACTCAGTAGCCAGATCTTTGTTGGAGGCCCTACATCTAGTGAAATCAAATTAACACCCCACTAGCTTGAGTAAATTGAACACGATGTGCTACACGCTAACATCAGCATTCCTGGTTGAGCAGTGATGTTTGGCAGGATGACAACAGACACCAAAACGTTGATTTTTGTGTTTCGTCTTTGCCTGAACAAAACAAAGGTGCGTCAGCTAACCGGCTACAAGCAACTGACCAGCTAGCTAGGTTGCTAAATCCGTAAGTTAGCTACGTCACGACACTGGTCAGATGTTTACCACGTTTGAGGACAATTATTTTTAACGTTTTGCAAAACATTTAGCCAGGCGAGTGACGTCGTGTGGAGGTAAATGTTTGCAGTTGCATCGGGATGGTGCTGCTGTCTGATCCGAGATGCCCTGCGGTGCTTTGCTGTTTAGATCGAAAACAGGTGTAGCCTGCGAACCTAACGTTACCGTTATGCAGTGAATTGGGGCAGGGCAGCGTGGTTAGCCGCTAATGTTTCCACTCGGCTCTGCTCTTATCGCCATCCCATCAAGGCTCAGGCTGAACATCGGGATTAAAGGCCAGTTTTGAGGCGATCGTTGCGTGAATCCGGTGCAAGTTAACGGGACACTCGTCAAATTGCATGACATGTAATGAACGCGTTTACTTCCCTGCAAGTACTAGTTGAGAGTAGCTAGGCGACGACGCCATTTTCTACTCGAATGTAAATCAGCTGAGCAGTCGGTAAGCTAGGCTATCTGCCGGCTCCGGAGCCGATCTGCCACGGTTAGCTTCATCTGTTAGTGTTTTAGCAGGCTAAATTAGCTAGCAGAAGCCATTTTGGATGAGCCGGTGCGGTCTGCTGAGGGAGGAAAATCTGCCTTACCTTTACCAAAGCAACTTCAGTTTTGTGTTGTTGTGTGACTACCAACGAAGAAATGAGACGGTTGTAAAAGAAAAAACGGGGTATGCGACGGGTATCAGGAGAGAGAGGAGCAGAAAGATGACCGCACAGACACACACATCAGCGCCCTGCCTGCTGCCTGGCTTGTTTGCGTTAGCTAGCTGCTGCAGACGCTTGATAGCTGGCTGCCTTATGGCGACACGCGAGCCGACGATTTGCATTGGTCACGTATTTGTTGTCATGTAGATCCCGACCAATCACATTACAGATATCTTTTTAAGGCGTTTCCATTTATACGTATTACCCAATGGGAGGCATCTTGAGAGAAAAGAGCCCGCCCTCTTCAGTTGATTGACACTCAATTTAACATCTGCAGTGCAGGAAAAGGTTCTGGTTATTTTTCACAAATTAAAGAAGATAAAGGCGTTAAATTACCACCGAGTGCAGGTTAGGTTATTATTCCTGTTGAAATTATTTATTTGTTTTATAATGATGAACTCGGCATATTTTTTAAAACATCCTTACTCATATTTATTTCTAGAAAAGAGTTGTAAATTAGTCCTATAAATGAGCATTATGCACCTTGTAAGTTTGCACACATTG
Source organism: Epinephelus cyanopodus (assembly GCA_026686955.1). Classification (NCBI taxonomy): domain Eukaryota; kingdom Metazoa; phylum Chordata; class Actinopteri; order Perciformes; family Serranidae; genus Epinephelus; species Epinephelus cyanopodus. Next base: position 5,044,952 of record CM048917.1, read on the forward strand.
AAATAAAATGATTTAGTTTTTTTTTTTTCATTTTATTTCTTCATTTGGATTATATTATTTGATATATGAGATATATTATCTAGTCTTTATTTTATTATTTTATGGGATACAGAATATCTTTGTCAACAGTAGGGTTGCAGCTGTGTTTTAAACTACACCACAGTCTCAGTATTGGCAGTTATCATACACTGTGCACATCTGCTCATCTACACAAGAATGCAAATAGACTTAGAAACTCACATTTAGTCTCTTTATTTTCAAAAATGAGATTCTACACATACGTCTATTAAAAAAAACTTGTTCCAAGTTTCAATTGTAATAAAGCATTTGTTTACCCAAAACAAAACAAAAAAATCAGGCCACTTAAACTGATGATAATAATAATAATAGTTCTGAACTGTGAAACTGGTATTTTCTGTGACTGTGATCCTACCATGAAAATTACAGCCCTAGTCAACAGACTTAAGCCGTAGACAACCAGAAGTTTCAGTAAAGGTTAAAGTCCCTATTTGTTTAGCAGGGATCACATCAAAAAAGGTAACCAGAGCAGGGCATAATAACTTTTGTGGCAAGTTTATATTTTATTTGTCTAGAGCAGGAAGTATTGGTATGCACGGTAAAAATATAGGAAAGGTCTAGTGTTTGGGATTTAGGAGGAAATATTGGTAGAAACTGAGTATAAATATGTTCGTTAGTGTATAATCACCTGAGAATAAGGATTGTTGTGTTTTTATTACCTGATAATGAGCTGTTTATATCTACATAGGGAGCAGGTCCTCGTAGATAGAAATATTCATGTTTTCACATCGGCCACCACACTTAGCAGCCCGTCTGTGACGAGAGTGTTGAAAAACATTGATTTTCTTTAAAATGTAAAATTGCTTTATTCAGGTATTTTCTGGTTTAAAGGCTAAGTTCGGTTTTTTGACACCTGGGCCTTATTTTTAGGAATAAATACGCTCGTAGACTCACCCAGATGATTTTGGTGGAGCTCGGAGCCGTTTTCGAGCAATTTAGATCCATCCGACGGCGTCTTCTCTCATGCCATAGAAGCGGACGGGGCCAAAACATCGAAGCCCCTAAATTAGACATTATCTGCTGCGAAACTCGCTCATTTCACCTACATTTTATAAATGAATGGCCAGTGTTATCACCATGTCCGCTCAACTTCCTTGTTATGGTCATCCGGGGCTTTACAACGATGGGTCACTTTTGGTGACGTCATAGACGTGCGCCGCAGGAGCGCAGCTGAGTTCCGCCGGCGCTAGGCTAGGCTATACGGCTATACAGCTACTCTTGTGCAACATGGCGGAATATTTATCCGATGTAGAAGTGTCTGATGACGACTCTGAGTATGATGGATGCCCGTATCGTTTTGAGCCAGAATACACCAACAAGGAGCTATTTGAAAGGAGGATGCAGAGGGAAAGAGCCGAACAGCTGGCCAGAGAACAAGCGACCACTGCACGTCCACGAACGGGGGCTAACTGGTGTTGTTGTTGTTGTTGTGGACGCTGCACGCCACAGACAACAGAAGAGAGCCTTTGCTGCTCAGAGTGGGACTTGAGACCAGAGGAAACACGTATTGATGCCCCCCAAAATACGTGTCTCACTACACTGGAAGATTTTTCTGCCATGACAAACCGGGCTGTGGTAGAGACTTTTTTTTATGTCCCGAGAGTCAACTGGCAGACGCAGCCGAAGCCAGCAGGACCGAACGGACAACTTTCGATAGAGTAAGTAGCCCATACAAATGCAAAAAGGGTATATTTTCTATGAGTGTTTGCTTTATAAATAAATAACGGTCGAAACTACTGACAATTAGTTTTGGAGAAAGCATATGACTACTTGTAAGTGTGCGCTAACAATGCAGACCCGCGGTGATTGCAGCTCGAGTCACAATTTATTGCCTGCAGAGAATAACCATATCATATGCATTGCGAGTTAGTTTTTCAAAAACTAGCATGGACTAGAGTAAATTATATTGCGTTACAGTGCAGTATTCTTTTGCAGGAATGTATTTTTAGAAGGCTACTCCTGCACAGACATAGGTCATGAAGATAGCTATTCATTTTATACAAGGAGCTTTATACGCTGGCCGACTTGCACTGGTTATCGACCAATATTATTACATCTTCAAAAGAAATGCATTACCTCCGCTGCGTCTGTTTTGCCCTCTGAAACAATCGGGATGGCATTCCTCCTGAGGTACTGACGCTGAGCTTCCTGGCCTTTTATCTTTGTCGTCTTCGTAATGAAGTCTTGTGGAGCGAAGTGAGCGCTGCAGACCCGGTGACTGACCCTCCTCAGTTCTTCCATAGCAATATTCGGGTCCATTTTCAGGACAACAAGCAGAGCTTTAGTAACTCCGGGTTTTTCAAAGAAAGCCTGTGGAATGTGGAATTTGTCCAACTAGTCATTTTGTTTGGACAAAGTGGAAAAACGCAATGACGAACCATGTTTGTACCCGTGTAGCCCCTAGCCTAGCCTAGCGCCGGCTGGACTGCGCTCCTGCGGCGCACGTCTATGACGTCACCAAAAGTGACCCATCGTTGTAAAGCCCCGGATGACCATAACAAGGAAGTTGAGCGGACATGGTGATAACACTGGCCATTCATTTATAAAATGTAGGTGAAATGAGCGAGTTTCGCAGCAGATAATGTCTAATTTAGGGGCTTCGATGTTTTGGCCCCGTCCGCTTCTATGGCATGAGAGAAGACGCCGTCGGATGGATCTAAATTGCTCGAAAACGGCTCCGAGCTCCACCAAAATCATCTGGGTGAGTCTACGAGCGTATTTATTCCTAAAAATAAGGCCCAGGTGTCAAAAAACCGAACTTAGCCTTTAAATCACCTGGTCTGTTTGTTTTTAGAGAGGAAGAGACCTGTGTGGATAATACGGCTCCCAGTAAAAACCTGCTCAACATCTGGATCTTCAGTTATCAGGGGAAAAAAGGACACATTCAGCTGAGCAGCTAGTGGGCCGTCTCCAACATGCCAGACGGCATCTGAGAAACATTGTTTTGTAACTTGAAACTGTGAATACAGTGTTTTTAGTGGTTTAAATCACCAGATCTGTTTGTTCTGCAGAGGAAGAGACTTCTGTGGATTATTCAGCTCCCGGGAAATCTCCCCTCAACAATGAACACTAGAGGAATTCTAAGAGGGAGAAGGTTCACTGCTGAATCCTCCCCAAATTTGGTATCTTTTTATGTTTAAATCAGTAAGTTCATCACTATATATAAATGGGCTAGGTGTGTGTACACTGTGTGTGATATAATGATATAATAGGATATAATTTCTGCCCTGAGTGTTTCCATCATCTGTTACAGTAAAGCGGATCATCATGATGCAGAATCTTCATTTCTTTTTTATTGTCATCAGCCTGATTTAATTTTACTTGCCCGGCCAAATCTCCCTTGTTTACCACATTAACCATATATTCAGAGGTACTTAATGCCACAAAAGTCATAAATATGTAGCACAATATTAACTAAAGTTTACCTAAACATAGTTCACGTTTAATTCAATGGGATCAATACTTGGCATGAATCATATAAAGAAAGGAAAAAAGTATAAATCAAACCAAAGAAATCTGATTTATCTGGTGAGAAATGGTGTTATTTGGGGATTTTTTTTAAAAAAAAATTTTTAAAGAAAACATGATATTTAAATAAATTAATTGAACTGAAATAAATTTTCTTTAAAAATCTGTGGTAAAATAAATACAAAATACAACAATTTTAATATGTATGCCCCTCCCCTAAGTCAAAATAAAAACAACGTAAGTCCCTCCCCAGTGCTTAAAATAATATGTATCACTCCTCCTACTTTTCCCACTTTTTGCACCACCACCTCCTCCCCTCATAAATAATGAACACATATTTGTGTATTTCCAGAAGACAAGTTGTGCATTTTTATTCATCAAAGGGAAGCAGATGTTTTTTTTTGTCATTGGCTTGATTTAATTTTACTTGTTCCCAGTCCTAATCTCCCTTGTTTACCACATTAACCATATATTCAGAAGCACCTTGTGCCATAAAAGTCATAAAATGTAGCACAATATTAACTTAAATTTCTCTAAACGTAGTTCAGGTTTAATCCTGAGGAATGCACATTTATTTATTTTCTATGTTTTTTTTTTTTACATGAAAGTAAAAAAACACTCAGCTTCCTGATGATAGTGGGCTTATATCATCAGGAGGTTTGAACACCTGACTCCACCCTGCTGCCTCTGTGCTGAAGAAAATGTCTGCTGCCAGTCACACTCCAGTCTCAAATACTGATAACCGACTTATTTTTTTACTTCATCTTCAGGTTTGGAGCTGCATCAGTCCAGGCCAAGGGCAAACTGCAGTACATCAGTCAGTCTGGCGAGAAGGGCCGGGGTCACGACCTCCTCCTCTCCATGCAGCCAGGAAAATAATTGGGGACCTCCATCACCTGAGACACCCCAAAACTCCCCCTGGCACTTCCAGCTCATCAACCTGCCACCTCCTCACCTTTCCTGCTGCACTGTTGCCAAGAAAACATCCGTTCCCACAAAAGGACAAGAAGCAAGAAGTAAAACAGTCTCGTGGAATCATCTGAACAATTATCCTAAAAAATTTAATTGACTGTCACTTAGTGCAGATCTTTGAAGTTACTCCTCAGCTCTGGGTTCGTGTCTCAAAGAAAAATGTGCACTGTAGTGAGGTCGCTGGAAATTTAATTTAAATGCAAATTCTAACAAACATAATAGCCGCGTTTCATAAAAGCTACGTCAGCTTCTCTCACTATGAATCACTGAAATCAGCAGGTGGTGTTTTGCTGAAATGTAAATGAAATATCATGTTAATTGAAAACCTCTAATACAGCGGTCTAATAGCATATGCAGGTTTTCCCTCCAAACTAACAGGATACAGCGGCTGTGATTATCCCCCGCTCTTGTTCAAGGTGAACTGAGCGGCTCTAAACGAGCTGGTGTAACGTTGGCATGAAAGAAACCCTGCAGTTGTGTTCCCAGTGGGTGTCTGGAAGGGTGGAGAGGAAAACACAACAGCCGCTGAGATGTAGGAAATGACAAAACACGACTATGAAAGGTGACTTGTGACAGTGGACAAGTGGGGCGACCAGACGCAGTATTCACTTAGGACATTTACAACAGGCAGGGACAAGATAAAAAGCATGACGCCGGGGACAGAAAGGAATAACAAAACTATCTGAACAGCACGTTACAGCATCTTTAAAAGAGGTCAGACAGAAATGTTCTGGCACTCAGTTGCAACATCATGTGTGTAAAATCATCGAATCATACATGCAGGGACGCACATGGTGCATTTTAAGTAATCAGCTACAATCCACCAGGGGCGGCCTTAAGTATCTGGGGGCAGCGCTGTACATTTGGTCCATACAAAGTCACAGCTCTGGGTGTGGATGTTGTTACCGGCTTCTTCTTCAGTTACGCATTTAATGCTATTGGACAGAATCAAACAATGACGTGACGTGTAACAAAACAGTGTCGGCCTCTAGTGTGACAAATAGCATGCGTGTTGGCAGCGCTTTATAACTATAACAACGGCATAACATGTCAAAAATAATCATTTACTGTCCCCTGTTATATGGTGGCTGATCCTCTCCTCTGCTCAGATGGTTAGGAGTTCATGCACCTCATTGTTTGCGGCTGCTTCTTTGAGTCAGCTGCTATCTGCTACTTTTTATATCTCCTGCGGTGGGTCGCAAATGACACGTCATCAAAGTCATACCAGTGCCATAATGGTCAACATTATGACATCAGGAAATAAATATGAACCCAAAGTTGTTGCCTAGCAAAGAAATGTCGACATGCAGAAAACACATTACATTAAATACCACCGAGCATTTATTTCTATCCTAAATTAATTGCATAGTAATCAAAATGGCCGCACAGTTTATACAGAGGATGCGACCTTAGTGTCTTCAGTGGTGATTGCAGGTCTGTTCTGCACGATACTCTGCAGGTGTTCATGTTATTGTGTCCACCCCGTGTATATTGTTACACAGCTGCACAATAAAAACAAATAAATAGCAAAGAAAATTTAATATTGACATTTGGAAGGATTATAGTATTCTGATGTTGAAGGATGGATTAAGGAGAATCTGTATGCTCTCACAGTAAATCCTCCCACAGTAAACTAAGGGAATAAAAACCCCACAGTGACAGACCAGCAGCACATGGCTACCATCAGACTGTGTGATCCGTAATTAGGAGCAGAAATATGTCTCAGCCAATTTCAATAGATGAAAAAGACCAAAAAGCATTTATTGAACTGTACTAGTATTAAACAGCAGGACAGGGATGCATGGATGGATGATGAGACAATGGACCCCTTTGGTTTTGTGTCTCTTTGTAGTCATTTTGTGTCTCTTTGTAGTCATTATACTTCTCTCTTTGGTTTTGTGTCTCTTTGTAGTCATTTTGAATCTCTGTGTAGTCGTTACACATCTCTCTTTGGTTTTGTGTCTCCTTGTAGTCATCTTGAGTCTCTTGTAGTTGTTTTGAGTCTCTTTGTAGTCATATTATATCTCTTTGTAGTCATTACACATCTCTCGTTGGTTTTGTGTCTCTTTGTAGTCATCTTGAGTCTCTTGTAGTTGTTTTGAGTCTCTTTGTAGTCATATTACGTCTCTTTGTAGTCATTACACATCACTCTTTGGTTTTGAGTCTCTTTGTAGTCATTTTGAATCTCTGTGTAGTCGTTACACATCTCTCTCTGGTTTTGTGTCTCTTTGTAGTCACTTTGAGTCTCTTTGTTGTCATTTTGAGTCTCTTGTAGTTGTTTTGTGTCTCTTCGTGGTCATCTTGAGTGTCTAGTAGTAATTTTGAATCTCTTTGTAGTCAGATTAAGTCACTTTGTCGTCATTATACATCTCTCTTTGGTTTTGTGTCTCTTTGTAGTCATCTTGAGTCTCTTTTTAGTCGTATTAAGTCTCTTTGTAGTGGTTACACTTCTCTCCTTGGCTTTGTGTCTCAATGTTGTCATTTTGAGCCTCTTTCTTGTTGTTTTGAGTCTCCTTGTAGTCATATTGCATTTCAACATTTCTGTGGTCATTTTATGTCTTTTTGTTTTTTTATGCATCTCTCTTGGTTGTGAGTCTGTAGTTCGTGTTTCTTTGCAATCATTTTGTGTCTCTCTATTCATCTTGTGTCTGTATGTAGTTGTTTACATCGTTTTGTAGTGATTATTTGTGTTTGTGGTCATTTTGTGTCTCTCTCTTGTTGTTTTGCATCTCTGGAATTGTTCTGTGTCTCTTTTTATTCATATAGTCTCATTGTAGTTATTTGGTATCTCTTTGTATTTACCATGTGTTTCTTTGTGGTCATTTCCCTCTGTCTTTTTGTGCATCTTTTTAAAAAATCTATTTTGTGTCTCTTTATTCATCTGGAGTCTCTTTGTAGTCACTTTGTGTCTCTCCATAGTCATTTAGTGTCTCTTTGAAGCTGTTAACCTTTTTTTGTATTCTTTGTAAGTATTTGTGTCTCTTTGCAGCTGTGTTGAGTCCCTTCTAGATCAGTATGTGTCTCTTTGAGTGGTATTTTGCAGGTGGAGACCAGAGGGGATCCTGACACTCTGGGCCTGTGTCATGCGCCCATTCACTGATCCATCCATGCTTTAAGGACATTGTTACTAAAGGTGATGTTTTGTGATTTGTAATTACAAGAAACATATGTAGAAATGAAGTCAAATAGACAAAACAGAACATAATTTGCTTCGACCTGTATTAGTGGTAAACAGCAGGACACAGAGATGAGAACTGTATGTAGTTGAATTAATTTTCCACCAGAGGGCAGGATGAGCCCACCAGTTGAGATTAAAAACATCAGAAGGCTTCATGGACTTCAGCTGCTCCTCCATTAGGATGCACTCTCAGTCCAGACCTCTCGAATCCCATTACCTTCCCCTATCATAACCACTGCCTTCAGACCCCGCAGACAAAACACAGCACGTGTGCCGCACCCTCGACAACACTATCATGTTGTTCTCTCTAACCTCGTCTCATATCTCTCCCTCTCTTCATTGTTCTCCAGACTTCCTTCAGGAAAACTTTCATCCTGCAGGTCTGCAGTAACCCTTCTTATTGCTTTATGAAGATAGAGATCTCTGACCCAATTAGCTGTCTTTATTAAATAACAGTCCACTGGCCCTCATTTAAACCACCAGCCACCCCTCACACCAGCCTCCGCCCCTCCTTTTGTGTTTTTAAAGAACAAAGTGATTACAGATTTAATTAGCCCAGGACCTTGCCTCTGTATCCACGCTGATATTTGTGCAGAGTTTGGAGATAGAAGCCTCGGCTGTGTGATGATAACTTGCAGGGGAAATGAAACAAAGTTATCTGAGACCACGTCCACACTTTGAGGTCATAAAAATGACTGTCCACACTGGAACAGCCATCAATAAGAAACAGCTACATCACTTTGTCCTCTCTGTCCCCTTCAGCTCGTCATATGCTACGTTTCAATGTGGATAAACTTATTGATTTAGCACTTTTCTTTTACATGTTTTTTTTTCTGTTACAGCTGTCAGACAATTGATTGAACATCAGAATCAGATATATTTTATTGATGCCTTTTTTTTTTTAACCAAGGTGAACAGCAAATACACTGTTGCGCTAAAGCCCAGCTCAGACTGAAGATTCACAGTGAGACGAGTTAAAACAGGCAACTAAAACCTGCAGGTTCACAGGAAGTGACCACGATGAGACAGTGTATCATCTGTAGTCAACAACTCTCTGTACTTTTGATCTGTAACGTTGACCATAACGTGTGAACGGAAAAGTATATGCAAAATGTAACTTGAGCTTTAACATGGATAGAAGAGCAAAGGAATGACGATGAAGATGCTTAGCTGAAGTGTGTTTTGAGGCCACATAGTTGCTCTATATGGTGAAAACATGACTCATAGAACTACTTCCTGTACTTGTACTGTTGATTTTCCATCAGGCGACAGTCTGTCCTCTGCAGGATGATGCTTTGCCATTATACACAGGCGTGGCAGCAATCATTCTTTTATACTTTGTTCTATTTAAGGAATGTTAGCTGTCATTAAAGAAAGGTTTCTGCTGCCATAAATAAAGGTCGCCAACTCCGCTAACGACTCAAGTAAAATATACATGTACAGTAAAAGCAGACGAACGGGGTTATCTCTTCAGACTGTCACATACCGTCAACATCAAACTTTGCTTTTACTTGTGTTTCTCTTAACAGGATTTAAAAGGAGCCTTTGAAAGAACCAGGTACTGTCAGAGACCTGCGAGGGGGGCTGATGCTTAAAAAAACAACCGGTGTGACCTTTTCCAAAGACACATTTATCGCTCAGTGACAGCCACATGAGTTTTTTCTTTCTGCCAGTTTTTGTTGGAAAGCAGGTCTGTCTGTGCTGCAGAGGTGAATCAAAGATCTGACGCTGTAAAAGACAGAAGAGTGAAATACAAACCACTCTTACAGAAGTTCTTTTTTTAAAAAGATCGTTTTTATCACGTGTTGTAGCTGTTTGCCAAATTTCTTCTGTAATATTTACTTGAAGCCATCAAACGCTGCTAATACCTGAAGCTGGGTCACAGCAGTTTAATTATCATTGCTACAGTAACATAAACATCCGGGACTGACGAGGTCACGCTTTGCACCTTTTCACACCGGCTATTTATACCAGGCTCACCTTTAACCCGCTCCTATGTGCATTCATCTGTGACCTTCGGAGAACACAGAAAATATGAATGAAACACTCCTCTGCTCTCCCCCGAGATGTGTGTGACCTTTCTTACACATTTCAGAGCCTCTATTTATCCAAGGAAGGCTTCTCTCAGCGTGCTGCATGCTGTTTTTTCAGCTCCACAAGCTCTGCATTTATACAAAATTCACACCTGAGAGATGCCCAGCGCAGCCAAAGTCTTCCACTGTCGGCCAAATGGGCACCGGAAAAAATCCCCACTAAAGCTTTTTAACATCCCAAAACAGATGCTGGTGATGTTCTTTTCATTTGTTTTGTGGTGTGGTGTTAAACTCTCTGCCCGACAAGATATATCCAGATGGTGAATGCAGAGTAACAGCAGAAAGTGAACAGTAAACATCAGGTTTCTAATCCGCGTTTTTGCGATGACATTCAATCATCATACAAAGAGAAGCCCGTCACATACAGAGGAGGCAGCAGCAGCATTTTCCACTGACAGTAGCCTCAGCAGACCTTACAAGCATCTAACATGCATTCTGAGTGAGGGGATGTGTTGTTTACTGGGAAAAAATGCTGGCTCTGCTGTTTCCCACTGCCTACACACTTCACACCACATATCTGAGGTTTGTTGAAGGGTATTCTGGGAAATGTGGGAAATGCCGAACTGGAACAGTTTAGCAGGTTCAGGGAAAAATGGGCGAAAGACTGAAGCAGTTCATCCAATATTAACTCGTAGAAAACACTGAATATGACAGATTAATATGTATGCTGTTCTCGTGCAATGTTTTACTCATACTACATAAGTATAAGCTAGTAGTTCCTGTGTAATTCCTGATTTAGGAAGGCTGCGATCATGTGACCGAAATTTGAATTAAAATCCCCTGATTCGCACAAACTACAATACGCTTGCTTTAGCCGGGTTTTGGTTGATTCGAAAAAATGTTGATTCGCAAAATGGGGGATGGAAACAGTTATGTTCGAATTAAGTCTGACGCAGCGCACCTCTCTCCATGGTGATATCCACACTCCGGGTCGGGAAGGCGGTAATGCATTTACAAGCTGGTTTGCGAACCGCCAGAAAACGTAGAAGAATGCGAGACCTGTTTTGTTTCCGGTTCTGCGGAAAACTCACGCGAGTTCGTAGTTTTCACCAGAGTCCGTACATTTAATGGAAACACATAGGATTCGTATTTCTTTTAAATCAAATCACTTTTGGATGGAAACATAGCTAGTGTGATGATGTTTTGTCAACACATTCACACTCCGACCTCGTCACATATCCAGGTTCGTTCATGGACTTTCATGGACATATGACGTCCAAGGTACCCTGGGCGTGTTGGTTGTTGACATTCTGGGACGCCATGTCAACTGCTTTCAAAATACACTTCCGTTTTCACAGGAAATGTACAGTTTGCATGCAGTCTCTTTCAAATTAAAAACAATACATTGGTACAACACCCCAAATTGACGTTTTTCCCTTCAACAACAAACGTGGTTATATTTAAGGCAGATTTATACTTGAGCATCAGCTCTATACAGTTGTGAGCATTTATACTTGTGCGGCGGTGTGTCTGTGTCGCTCTGCAGTTACATCTCCAAAACACTAGTTGGTGTTGGTGTTTCTGTGAAGCCCAGACACAGCACTTGCCTTGTTAAAAGCACAAGCCTTTGTCATTTTACATTGTATAAATTAGCCTAGCAGCTAGCAGAGATTTCCTCTATTCATGTGAACAACAGCAACATTTAACAAAATTCAGCTCCATGACAACTCACAAGTTTCACCAACAAAACAGCCGTCTTATACTAACACACACAAACACAAAATGCTAATGTTATGAGCACAAGCCTATGGCATTTCGCATTGTATAAATTAGCCTAGCAACTTGTGGATATTTCCTCTGTTCATATGAAGCCAGGATAAATCGCACATCGTATGTGGAGGCTTTATTGTCTTCACAATTTATTGTTTCTTATCTGTGAAATTAAAGTAAATCAAAGCTTTGTTTCCACTGAGGGAAATGGTTTCAGCTTACAGAAACAGACAGGAGGTCTGCGTCACTGCGATGTGTAGTGACATTTCTAGGGAGGTGCATGACAGGCTATGGTGCTGATTCGACGCACGTCGTTGGGTTTAGGCAACAAAAGCAAGTGATTGGGTAAAGGTCATGCTGAAGTGAAGGGACAGCTTTTTTTGTCTGTGTCTGACGCCAGAAGTCACTGACAAAGCTCTGATAGTCTATGACTCCAGAGTGAGACCGGGTCGATCTCATGTAGCCACTTGTTACCAACCGCCTTTTGCTGTAAACGCTTCTAAATTCACAGTTGGGAATTTACTAAAAGATTTGAGCTGTAAAACAAATCTTGAAAGTCTCTTCACCTTGTGTTCACCACAGACCTCATTTCAGACATCAAACCAAAAACCCATTGACTTTGAATTGAGGGAACCATCGGTGCTACACTCACTTCTCTCACAAAGATTTCATCTTGGTTTTTATTAGATCTACTTTTAGCTCGTCATCGTCTTGTTTCCATCATGGAAAAAAGGTCGTTGATGAAAAAATGTCCTCATCATTTTCATCAATGAAATTAACACTGGTGTCATAATCATTCATATTTGCCCAGTGCTGGTTTCTGACTGAATACCTGTCCAAACTGATGACAGTCCCATCAACCTCAGCTGCACTTGACGAACTCCTTCTACCTTCTACTATCTTCTAAACATCGCCGTATTAGCATTGTCATTGTGAGCATGTTATCACGCTGACATTAAGCTGGGAGCACTCCTGAGCCTCAGTACAGCCCGACAGAGCTGCTGGCATGGCTGCAGCTTTCCTCTGAGTGTCTTGCTGAGTCACATCATAATAGGTAGTTTGGGATTAAAGCTGGCAACCTTCCACCCAAAAGCCCTCTTATGTAAATGTGAGGCCACCACCACCTGCATCTTCTCCTCTCTACAGTAATTTATGTCGGGAAGTGTCTGATGTATTATGTTAGACATCCTTTTTTCAATATAGGATCAGGTATGAGCCTGGGAATAATAGACCATCGTCGCAAACTTGAAAACAATTGACTGTGTGCAACCCTTTAATCCTTCCCCCTTGTCCCCGGAGGGTTTTATAAAAAAGTCTCCCGTTCCCAGGCTGTCTGCCGAGGTGCTGATAAACTGTGGTACATGTGACCCTCTTCACATGCGAATCAATAATGCACTGTGATATCTTCTTTTTAATCTCGCCGGTCAATTACATTGTACCTGACAGGCTAATCTAAAAGAACGCATTACTGTTTGAGTGGCCCGTGGCAAAGGGTATCGCTCTGCGTGTAAGAAAGGGGTTTCTGGCTGCTTGTATGAATTAGAGTGCAGAAAGCAAAAATGACTTCATATCAAATTTCAGACTCCACAAGAGACGCAGGAGAAATAATTCACTCTTCATGTGAAAATCAATACGAGTCCATGTTTGCAAACTTCCAGTCAATTTCTGGTTCATCACACGATGGTGATTTGTTTGGCAGACTTTTTCCATAAACTTCTCTAAGTGGAACAATTGATCACTTGTCAGCCGCATGTCAGAGTCGAGAACAACCTATTAAGACTTGGACAGTGCGAGAGTGCATTTCCAGGATAAAGTGCAAGAAAATAACTCCACTATACTCCGAGCACATGCACAGGCGAGTGTACTCTTCTCTCTACGTACCATCTGCTATTTTTTATGGGAAAACTTTTCTGCAACTTTCTCTATTTCATTTGAAAGAAACAGAATATTGTTTGTTTGTGTTTTTCTCTTCACCGAGTATCTCTCTGTCTTGGGAATGCAGGATTAAAATATTAGCACTTCCTATTCAAACTCTTCCCTCTAGTTCAGAACAGAAATCAATATGAGCTCCATTATGTAAAAATGTTCATAGAAACGCGGTCCCAGGGGTGAGGTCGCTCTCTGTGAGCATTCTGGTGTGTTTCGACTGGAGGATATATGCCCCACTGATACAACCAAAGACTGCCCCTGGATTTTAAAGAAGTTCACTAGAAGCTAAAGCTTTCTTTGTTGGTCCAGATTGTCCTCTGTGTGCAAGGAAATTGTGGGATAATCCATTTTTATAGTTTTACGTAAAGTATTTATGATGCATATGTTTGTGTATGAATGTGAAAGGAGGGCTCGCGGCTCCTGGGTGGAACTGGTCCCTGCACACAAATGTTTTTGTACACAGTGAACGTCACTGCAGTCGATGCTGAGAGGCTGAAGTGGTCCAGTCCCTCGATGCTGGCAGCAGAACGTATGGAAAATTAAAGGTCCAGTGTGGAGAATTTAAGGGGATATATTGGCAGAAATGGAATATATTAAGTATGTTTTCTTTATTGTATAGTCACCTGAAAATCAGACTTGTTTCCTTCAACCTGTTCTCATTTCAAAATCGTCAAATACCACCGCTTGGTCAGTGATTTCGGCGTCAGACGTTGGCATCTGTTCACAGCAGTCCATACTGGAAGTTGGTCTGTGTGTGTATTACTCGCCAAAGAAGAAGAGGAAGAAGACAACGGAGAAGACGAAGAGAAGAATGCAAACAATACACACACGACTAAGAGAAAGAGCAGTAAGGGAACGAGTCTTTTAATTGTTAGAATTAGACAACTTTATTGTCATTGTACATTGTACAACAAAATTCTGTTCGGCACAGCTAGCACTAGCATAGAGTACCAAGCCGCTGCGTTTATACGCGTCGTCATCTTCATTATATTTGAGCACGTGTGTTATGTTCTCTAAGATGCAATTCTACGTAATGCATCGAATCATTAGGGAGGCGTCTATGTGGGGAATCTCCGCATACACAGATTACTGCCACCGGATGGGTTTAGCTACATTTGTTGTGTAAAAACGAGGCATGATTGGTATTAACTTAACGTTGGCTGCTCAAGGTGTGTTGTGCTTCCTTACATCAATGTCTGTGTGTAAATAGTGTTAATGTTGGTCAGAGACTATTACTGCCCTCGCTTGATGTGTTGGTTAATTTAGATGTGCAGTTTGCAGCAGGGTTAATATGTGCTCCGCTGCTTTTTGGTGTGTTGTGGTGTAAAACATCTGCAGACACACTCACTGCACATTTTTCCACCAGTTTTTGGTTCGCCTGGTCTCCTTGTGTATTAATGCTTGTGTAACCTCAACCCTGTACTGCTCAATCAAGTTATATACAGCCTTTTTTCACGCAGATATTCTAAAAATAGTAACGAGAGTCGTCTCATGTGGTATATGACATGAGCCACCCCCAGATAAATAACATATACAGCCCCGGGTGTCTGCAAAAAATACATTTGTATTATGTTTTAGTAATGCAGAGCAATAATATACATACACATGTGGATACATAAATAGCTGTAGCGCCTCCTCCACCATCAATCAATCAATCAATTTTATTTATAAAACCCAATATCACAAATCACAATTTGCCTCACAGGGCTTTACAGCATACGACATCCCTCCGTCCTTTGGACCATCACAGCGGATCAGGAAAAGTCCCTTAGATCGGTAAAATATGGTTGATGTTCAGTATGTTTTCCAGCTATCAATGGTGACTGACTTCTCCTTTTTTCAGATGCATCCCTCTATTTTGAGTGACGAAGCCAGTCTGGGGCACACAACCCTTTGACCATCCGAGTTTGGGTGTCCTCTGCCCCAAATTTAAAATCAAAAATGATAGCGCGATCCAGAGGCACCTGAAAAACCATACGGAACATGCAGTTCATTTCCATGATACGTTGATGAGAAGTATCTGTTTGAGATCATATACTTCTACATTCAACAGTAATGTTTAATGATATTTGTTTGGGACAAAACAAGACATTTTAGGCTGCATCTTGGGATCTTGGGATTTGTGGAACAGTGGTTGACATTTTATACCATTTTCTTAAATTTTATAGACCAAACAAATAAATTATTTTACTGTTTTTCCATTTTTTTTTTCTTTGTTTTTTTTTTCTTTTGAGATTGATATGGATATCTGGAATAAAAACTTGTTCACAGAAAAGAGAAGTCCAAGTCTCCTTCTTTATGTTGCCAGTACAATAGTGTAATATTGTGTTTACATGTGCTCCTGAAATATAATAGAATACATCTGACAATATGACAATTATTACTTCCATTTCATAGTTAAAAAAAACTACAAAAAACTGACTTCCGGCATGGATTGGATATATGGCGGCACCCTTGTCCGCCATCTTGTCTGACCTGTCAGACTAATCAAACACTGACTCTAGGAAGAGACATTTGTGCCGGCCATCACAGAAGCACCTCTGAGATGAGAGCCATGTTGAAACACTGATTTTTTAACAAGGAACAGTTTTAAACCATCGGGTCCTTTTGTTTGGGACAGGAAGAGACCTCTGAATATGCCGGAGAAACACTAATTTGTACTGTGAAACTGCTTTATTCAATGTTTTTACTGATTTAAATCAGCTGGCCTGTTTGTTTCTGAGAGGAAGAGAACTCTGAACAAAGAACACTGAGGGAATTCTTACCAGAAGTTTCAGCTGGTTGTAATCTGCAATCATCACCGCTAGACGCCACTAAATCCCCCTAAAACTGACACACTGGCCCTTTAACCGGTCACAGCGGGGCTGATGTAGGAATCAAAGAATCCAGTGAATCAGATAAAGCCACCGAGGTAAAACTTTGAGCCTGAGTGCAGAGCACCAGTGTATTCATGAGAGGCTTTTTCCTTAAGTGAACAAAATGAAGATTTGTGTTCTTCCTCGCTGTGCCTTTAAAACGGTTACTCCCTGCTGACATGAGCCTAAATATGAACACACTTATTGTGCAATATATCTTCCTTTATCTCTCACATCGTGCTAAAAAAGGAAGGACTGTAAGCAGCAAAAAGAAAGCACTCAAACACACCATTACTCCGGACCTCTGTGGTAATTTTACACCGTGCCAATTACCACGCCCCGTCATTTGTGCCATCCAAACGGTAATGGCCAGCCTAACACGAGAGAGCAAAAGCATCCGTAAATAATTTCTTGCGATGGAAATGAAGGAGAGCACTGAGCAGGAAAGTGGCCTTGCTGCTAATTAAAAAAGCCACAGCTCGGGCTGATGCTCTCTCTCATTAAAGGCTGCAGTCCTCCCCGGCTCGGAGACACGCTGTGCTCCTGGACCGAGTGCGTCAAGAGAAGTCGCAGTCAGAGGTTAAGAAAAACCGAGGCGGCTTTGTGGAGGATGACATCCAAACCCAAATTAAGTTAATTTGAGGTTCTGCAGCGGGGCTGTCAAGTCCTCACAGCGTCAGGACTCTGGCAGACATGTGGCTAATAGGCAGGACAGGAACGCTGTGAGCTGCAGAGTTAGTGTCATCCTCTATCTGCGCCTCTCTGTCCCTCCACTGACGCTGAACCTGCCTGACATCTCCAGGAAAGAAATTATACTTAATTTGTGTGAGATGCATCTGGTTTGCATTTTTGAGGATTTCTGTAGATGCTTTGATTGACAAATTGTGGCAGTTGTGGGCTGCGTGTCGTTACGTCTGTGACCCGATATTCTCGTTAGGCAAATAAACTGATTCTCTGAATTTGGGTTTGGACAACTGCCACAGCCGGGCGGACGAGGCATGAGAGGGAGACATCAACACTCCCTTTGATTTATATTCAAATGAGCCGTACACAAGAAATTGGATTTCATGTTTTCTCCCAAAGGATTTTTATGTTAATATTCCAACACGTGGATCAGAGGTGATTCCTCATTCTGCAGCTCCATCTGAAAAAGGTGCAAACAATGGAGCGCAGGCAGAAATTAACACTGACTCCACCGTCCATGAGGAAGCCCGCCTTTCCTTTTTGTTTGTGATTTTCTAAACTAACAAATTACCACCTGGCCCCTTTCAAATTTACACTTGAAAGACATGATTTTTTTCCCCGTCTCCTTCAGATGAAAGTGTTTTCAGCAGTGAACTTCAAAGCGCAGTAACAGAGGGCAGGAGTGGATGAGAAATGCTCCGCCGAGCAAATAGAAGTCTTCACTGGCAGTGTGAACTCAAACTAGTGATAATGACATTAACGGCCTTGCATTATTAGGAAGAACACAGAAGCATGAATATACACATAAATATGACTTTTAACAGAGTGTAACTGTGACAAAGGTCCAGGCGTGGGCAGTGACATGTTATAAGTAATGCACAAGAAAAAGTATAATTTTTAAGGAACAAGCACTTTTCATGATCCTTTTCTTTTAACCGTACTCCCTCTCTTTACTCGAGTATATTTTTGAGCCAGTAATTTACTTGTTACTTCACTACATTTTACATTTATACCTTTGTCGCGATGGGTCTGCTCTAAATGAGTGCAGAAGGTAGGGGTGGACGGATCGATCCTAAAACAGTGATACTCGCGATACGACGTTTTCATTTTGAAAACTGCATGCAAACAACGTTCTGTTGTGGTGAACACATCTAGTGCGTGTACTCTTTTCCTCTTTGCTGCTTTTGTGTTGCCTGCAACAAATCATGTTGCTAACGTTAACCACATTAACTGACTCCTCTTCATCACCCGTGGAACTGAAAGCTGCAGTGAGATCTCTTCATCACAACCTGCTGTCTCTCCCTGTGACAGCTGCATCGAGTCCAGGGCACACACCAGCTAACAGAGCCCCTTTTTTGGGGGGCCTATGCAAAATCTTATCTTGCCCCTCTATGAATCATGAATACACAACAAATCTGCATCATATTACATGTGCATGTGTATTCTGTCCTGTATACATGTCTGATGTGCACACATAGAGAGACAGATAAACAGTAAGTCTAAGAGGCCTGAATGATGACTCAGGCGAAAAAGTAAAGTCGTGTCATGTTTCTCTCTGTGCAGACCTTTGTGAAACTGAAATGACAGTAAAATATATACACAAAGCATTACAAAGCAATCATAATCATCCACATGTAAAAAATTAAAAATCACATGATTTATACATCAGTAACGTCACCTGGTATAAAGGAATAGTTAAGTTACAAACGTTGCTTCTCCAAGACTTTACACGAACAGATGAAGGCAGATTCAACAGGCCGTGCTCCACAGAGCCTCTCCAGCATGCATTCAAAACAAAGATGGCCGAAATGAACTTTGACCCAGGTCACATGTCTGTTTTAATAAATTAAAGGTGCGGACACACCTGATCTGTTTCACTGACAAGCGCTGCCGCCAGTTCAACATGCTCAATTTGTCTGAAAAGCCGCCAAAGTGCCGACGGTGCAGGACACACTGCAAAAACTAGGGTGACAGACGCTCACCGACGGCCCAACTTTGGTCGGCGGCCGACCGTCGGCTTGGTGTGTCAGGGCCTTAAAAAAAGGAAGAGGGAGTTTCCCAAGTGCCTTTACTCTAAAGTCATACCAGAAATAATCGGCAGGAGGCGCTAAACTGTAAACAAACACACGTGCCATGACAGTGTGAGACCAAATGCTATTTATTACAAACAGAATGTATTTCAATTTAACTTTGCTGCACCGTTAACATCATAATCAAAACACAGTGTTTCTGGCCCATGTCAAAGAAAACACGTGTCCGCCGGCCCACGCCAGGCCCCGTCAAAGATATCTTCCACCTGGCCTGTCAGCTTCTGGGGGAAACCCTGCCCTCCCTGAACACATCTGGCCAAACTTTTTATACCAAAATCTAAAACAGACAGCAGATGACGTGCTGCTGTGCCTCCGGAAAACACTGAGATCTCCACTTTTTAAAAGGTTAGCAAGCTAATGTTAGCTATAGGTATTTCATTTTTGTTGATGTTCTGATAATGACATTAATGTTGTGGCTGGTGGTCGGTTAGTCTTTTGAATGCATTCATTAATCATCAGAAGGGGTTAACGTTATTAATTAATTTAGTCTCATCAAGTGCTGTTTTTTCATCATTTTTCACTGACCTGCACCATAAAAATATTAAAATGGAAAGTAACTTCTATTTTGAGTCATTTATTACCTCAGTACTTTTTTTTTAATCTTTACTACATCAGTTTTCTGAAATGGTAATTTTTACTTGAGCCATTTTTTATGAGAGTAATTGGACTTTTTCTTTGAGTATGGATTTCAGCACTCTACCCACCACTGCAAAAGTCACATGTGGCTAAAGTTAGCTATATGTTTAATAGATATCTAATTGGGCACCTTGTTTCCACAGTTATTCATTCGAACAGCAGCAGAGCCTCATTAATAACCTGAATAAGATTTGTCCTGAGGAACTCCAGCTGTGAATCTTTAGTCCTTTTACACCTTCTGTCTGTAATGGTTTCTTCTAATAAGAGAAACTAAACTATTCTTGGAACTTCCTGAAACAGCCTGGAGGAGCCCTGGAGGTCCTCAGTCCACTCAGGGATGCAGTATTTCCTGCAATTATCCTGTACCCAGAACTCCACAGGTTGGATCCCGCTAACAGTGACTGTGCCAGGTGTCCTCGTGCTGCGATGCTGAAAGAAAAGCTCCTGTCATTTACTTTGACTCTGAGTAGCATCACCACTGTCTAAATAATGTGAAGCATTTAAAAGAGAAAATGCATTTCTTTGTCTGACATCAGACCGATCTGTCAACTCTGACATTGCCTTCACTCTGACTCATTTCTGTGGAGGAAGTGGATTTGATTTTCCCTAACCAATCACTAGAGACCAGCATATCTGCCTGTATCTAAGGTCATTTAAAGTCCACACTGATGTGAAGTCACGCCAGAATAATTAGAGCAAAATAAAACAAACTACAGTTTCAGGCGATATTAAGAAGTCACGTCCGATAGCAGCGTCTATCTTGTCCATAGCACTCACTGTTGTTTTATTACTCCTCACTGGTTCCAGCGCACTGCCTGGCAACAGCTCGACAATGGTGCTCCTCCCCCCTACAACGCTGAATGGATCTCTGAGGAATGATCATTATGACCATTACTATAGTTTGGGGAGACAGTTACTGCCTCAAGTGAAGGAGTTCAAGTATCTCGGGTTCTTGTTCCCGAGTGAGGGTAGAACGGAGTGTGAGCCGGATCAGTGGTTTGGTGGACCGTCACGGTGAAGAGGGAGCTGAGCCAGAAGGCAAAGCTTTCGATTAGCTGGTCCATCTCCGTCCAACCCTCACCTGTGGTCATGATCTCTGGGTAGTGACCGAAAGAATGAGATCGCAGATACAAGCAGCAAATGAGTTTGCTCCTTGGGGTGTCAGGGTTAGAGATAGGGGGAGGAGCTTGGAGTAGAGCTGCTGCTCCTTCGCATCGAAAGGGGCCAATCGAGGTGGTTCAACATCTGATCAGGATCCTCCTGGAGGTGTTCCAAGCACATCCAACTCAGTGTTTCCCACAGGACAGGAATCTATTTGTGGTGGTGTCAGCATCACGTCAGCGTAGCGTCACGACATATTCATTTGGGCTCCACTGACTGCATATGGAAGCAACACGTAGAGAAGCCAGCGAGGTTGTTTACTGTTTGCCGAGTCGAGAGGCTGCATGTAGGCTGCATGAAAAGTTAAAGCATTTCCCACCTAAGTTATTACATATATTTGAGTTATCTACAAGTTTACTGTACTGTTTGTCATCTACTCGCTTTCAAATGTCCGCCACAGACATTTACACAATGTCTCGGATAAACATGGGTAAATGCATGGAAAAAAAATCATCACATATCACCTCTGATAATGGTTTATTCATTTAAAAACACACTGTGCTCGTTTAGCACACTATTTCATGTAGTTTATACCTGCTGGAGGGCTGAGAGAGAGGGAGTTGTCGCGTCGCTCCCGTTGCAGGTGCAGCCGCTGTAATTGATTAACGGTGGCGAGCTGCTACGGGACTCACGCTGCAGTTAACACTACTAACAGCGTGAGTTAATGTCTCTGCACATGTTGAGCTTCCAGCTATGTTAATACAGACGCAGGTTAATATAACATGATGAGTTAGAGTTGTTCGGACCACTTTTGGACTTGTTTGCCCACATATTTGTATCGAGAGATCTTTGGATCTGTTCTGCTATGTCTGCCGCTTCTTCTTCTTCTTCTTCTGGCGGACCAGGTGCATTAAGTGCGTCTTTACGATGCATACCGCCACCTATTGCACCGGCATTGTAACGACAAGCTACATTCACAGACAGTGAGGCCCATTATAATGTGTTTATGAGCGAGGTTGAACAGGTAGCGCCAAAAGCAGAAAAATCTATATGTGGCGGAGATAATTTATTCGTGGTGCACCGCCATAGATAGATGAATGTATGGGAAACATTGCAACTGGTAGGAGGCCCCGGGGCAGACCCAGAACACACTGGAGGGATTATATATCTCATCTGGCCTGTGAACGCCTCAGGATCCTCCAGGAGGAGCTGGGAAGCGTTAGAGAGGGACATCTGGGGTGCTTTACTCAGCCTGCTGCCCTCGTGAACTGGCCTCTGATAAGCAGTTGAATAGATGGATGGATGGATTATCTAGATATAAGGAGTAGATCATACGTGGGTAAGGTTACGTTCCATAGCTGGATTTGCACTAATTTGCATGATTACAAATGTCAGTGTGATTCTAAATGAGGTTTTCTTACCCCTGAGTTCCAGTTTTAGAGGATGTTGTTCAAAGTCATTATGAGAAATGCAGTGAAGTCACTGAGCAACGAAGAATGACCAAAGACAAAATGAGACAGAGAGAAAAAAACAGAACATTTCCCCAGAATGTGTCCCAGAATAAAGCGAGCACAGTGATTAATAACTGCGAAGGAGCATTCAAGGATGTTTTTGATTTTTTTTTCTCCATCAGCAATAAATAAGTCATCAGGCTGCCTGATAATTGTATTCCACTCAGTTGCATGCTATTTTCCATTTTCAGTGCACATATAATGCAAATCAAGTGTTGGCAAACATTTCTGTGACTTTGACTTCCATCGTCTCTGCGTTCAGTCCTCGTGGAGACAAGACGTACCCGAGTGGCTTGTACATGGGTGTAATTAAGATGTGGCGCTGTGATAAGAAATCTCTCCCAAAGTTTACAAACTGAGGCAACATGAAACGCTAATGTTTAATTTATGTCTATGCCTTTCAACATTTAATGATGTCCTCAGATGTTCTTTAGGGAGAAAAACACACATATTTCCATGCAAATGAGAAGACAAACACAAACAAATATGCTAGTCTCTTGGATCAGCACATATCACACAGAACCAGACGCTCAGATTATTCCAACGTCTGAACAAATGTGCCCTCTCCTTTGTTCATCGCTTTTCCTGTTTAGTTTGTTGCCTTGTTTGTTTATGCAAAGAGTATTATTCTGTTCCAGCAGTTATCCCGCCCATATTGTCACACAGCGGCCAGTTCACTGCTCAAACACAACCCGTCTGCCGTGGAGACTCAGAAAGATGTGTTTTAATTCAAATAAAATGAGACTAATGTGCAATTAATCTTCTGCAACAACAAGGGAAATTAAATGTCTCTATTCAGCATGAAAAGGTGTGATCGCAGGGAAGATTAGCTTAACTGGTACAATGACACACCGCTTGCCGCGGGGGAATCAGTGTTGTTAAATCTTGTTGGTGATTAGCCTGATTAGGTGATGTCTGATAAGCCAGTGCTGATTTGTTTTTGCATTTGTTGATTGGAACATTGCTCAACTTTAAACTGTTATTATTCAAACAATCTGGGACATTTTTTTTTTAACCTGAGCAATCCAAATTTTTCCCTTTCACAGGATCTCTCCATCCACACTAGAAAGATAAAAACGGTGGCGCTGCTGCAGAGCTGCTGTAACTTCTGTATCTCCACAAAAGAAAGCTGGTACTTTGCTATTTTATGAAGCTGTGCAGTCACTGTATTGTCCACAACATGATCCTGCAAATATTTCACAACAAATGAACAGATTTTGTCAAAAGAGACATTGTCTGGGGGCTTTTATTATGAAATGGAAACAGGAAGTGTTGAGTTAAAATCAAATATTTATATTTTTCCTGTCTGTTACAGATAAAAACATTGAAACTGTAGTGACAAGTGTTGTGATGTCAAATTGAGTATCAAAAGGACCAACAGATGGAAATTAGCTTCTCTGCTAAATCTGGTGCACACATCTTTTAATTGTTATGAATGAGTAATCTAAGTGCGTATTGTTTTTCACTCACTATTGTTTGCTGTAATTGTGTGCACACGTCACACAGAAAAAAATAGGCGAGACTCTGCTCTAGATGTTCCACGCCTGAGCAGCGCTGCTCATATGGGCAGTGCGGCTCGGGCATTAGCTGTCTGGCTGTGAAGTGTGCAGGCGAATGTCACCTTTTTCAAAAGATCTACTCATCACCACTGATTCCCGTTTAATTTAAGGACGAAGAAGCTAACGTAAAGGTTCACAGTGTCAGATTTAAGGGGATTTAGTGGCGTCTAGTGGTGAATTGCAGATTTTAACCAGCTCAAACTTCTCCTGGTTAGAATTCCTTTAGTGTTGTTAATGTGTGCCCACATTTTTCTGACCCAGACGTTAAGGGTGTACAACAAAAGTGTATCTTATCTCTTATCTTTTTTCAGAGCGCTCCACCTTTTTTGTGCAGCTGCTCTGACGTGTTTCTGAAACTTTCGCCGTCATGAAAATTTTTATAACAGGTTTGATTTTCTGTGTTTTTCACCTCCGTCAGAGCCTTAAAAGATGTTTGACCACAAAGAGTGAAGAGAATGTGGCGGCAGGACACAGCTGGGACAAGACAGACGGACGAGGCTCAACAGAATCATCTCATAACTCAGGTAACTCGCGTTCACCAGGTCAGAAAGTAATATTCAGATGGATGATGATGATGACGAGGAAGAGGATGTGGACCACTCACAGAATGTGGAGGACAGCTCTGCCCCTTCATGCAGCAGAGGTGCCAAATGAGGGACAGGAAGGGCGTGATGACAGTCGGATAGGTAACTTTTTTTGGATGACGGATTAAAAAAGCGCATTCAACAAAAACAGTCTCCGTGTGCAAGGCTTTAAGTGGCACAGCAAAGACAGCAAAGCTCTTTTTTTCAGAGCAGGTCAGCAGGCGGATGCTGGATGTTGCTTTACGTGTTGTGCTTTTATCATCGTTGGCTTTGTAAGCTTGATGCTGACTGTGTAGTTACCCCTCTGATAATGTAGCATTGCATTAGCTACCTAGCTGACGTCAGTGTCAAGAGTGTTTTTTTATGAAGCACTGGAGTGCTGATAAAAAAACGCTGTGTGGACACAGGCCTTCACACAGCCTACAGCCCACACAGATAAATAATAACCAGAGTTTTGATAAATCTTCACCTCAGAAGCTGTTTTAAAATATCTTTGTGATAACTCAGTTTGCGTGTAGGCCGAGAGGCCCAAAAGTTAAGATAAATATCCATTTACAAAAGTATCTGAACAGACACGGTGTAAGTTTGTGTTATGCGTGTATATTTCTTGGTGTAGTCCAAGTCTTGGCGGTCATTGGTAAACACCTCCTGATTAATCCACCCTGTCAACAACAAATCAATATTTCTCTGCAGCCCGGCTGTCACAGCGTTTCACCTGCAGACCGAGCAGCAAATGAACGACTTCTTCTGTGTTTTCTATTGTTAGCCGGAGCGAGAAGCCTTTCACTTCTGCACCTGCAGACCTGACAGAACAATGGAAGCCAACATAATGGACTCCAGAGGGATTGTGAGGAATGAGGTGTTGAATGTTGCAGATCATCACTGCTGAAGCCACCAAGGCCTTGTTATGTTGGTGCTGTCTAAATAAAGTTTGACTTGTTGTGGTTCAGTCGTCATTTTCTGTCACTCACAAACAAAATAGGAGCAACTGAGGTCTACCACACTGCAGCACGACAAATACACAGGTCCTAAGTTACGACTCAAATTGATTGAAACAGAAAAACAGACTTTAACAGAACATTTGGCATCTTAATTAAAAAGTAAAGTACAATCAAGACTCCCTGAAAATGCCACCTCATGTCAGTGAGGTTTAATAATTTGATTAGTCTCAAATTTTCACCCCTGAACTACAACACTAAGTGAAGTGGGTCATGCATTGGTAAGTAATCCTGTGCCCCTGTCGTGTAGAGACCCACTGCGCTTCAAATTAAAGACCTCCAAGCTGCACTGATCGATATTTTGTATTTCAGGTTCCCTCTGGAGTTTTTGTCCTCAAGTAGCACCCAGAGCTGTTTTTCTACGACTGGGTCCTCATGTTGTTTGTCATGTGCATGCACACACAGGGGCGCACATGCAAGAGCACGTACATAGCAGGGATGGAAACAATTTGCTCGAGCACCACAAATTTAATATATCGCCATTGAAGAAAGATCTGATTCTGACATATAAACAATAAAGTCTCCTATTAGACTCTTGCTGTCAGTAGAATTGTGTATTTTCAAATATGCATCAGTGGCTAGTGTTTCGCAACCAGAGAGCACAATCCAATTATTTTATGACAAGGCGGACACCCCCAGAGGAAGAGCGTGGAGGTGACATTGGAAAGTGAAGTGGGCAAAGTGAGTGTGGGTCTATGTCCAACTGAAAGAAGAAAATGCTATTTGCAAACACTTAAAATGTGCTGGCTGGATCCTCCACAGCGTCTCAGCAGCAGCAGCAACCCACCATTACCTCAGTGTTTGCACCAAAAAGCTGCAGAAAAATAACCCAGCCAATCCATATGGTTATAGAGAAACATATGATGCTTATGAGTATAGCGGATGGCAAGGAATTTCGGGAAATGATGCATCTGCTTGAGCCAGCATTGTATATATTCCATCCCAAGGTACAAATCACTTCACTTTTCCGTTTATAGAGAAACCGTTGTCGTCTAAACAGGGCCTAAGCTTGCTGGGAGTTGCGTTGAATCCACTCCGAATCCACAGGTGTCAGGCCTCTGTGATGGCTCTACTTGTGGGGGAGCAGTACACTGCCCAGTGCATACCCACAACATCACTACCGCTGAGCTCGTTGTGACCAGCTCCCTTCTGACACCAGCAAAATAAAGTACTTACAGGAAACTTAAATAAGACTCAAACATAATTTATTTAGATATGACCCCCCCCCCAAATTAGAGCAGGGAATTGGAGGAATGTTAAATTTAATAATAATCCTCTCAATTCAACTTAAAACACTCTATCTTGATGAAAGTAATCTAAGTGAGGGAAGAAATGTTCAATGTCCACCCTTCAAAATGCAAAAAAAGAAACTGGGAAACAGCAAAAAAGGAAAATACATATGTAAAACAAAGGAAACTCACCGGGGTGGAATCAGGGAAATAATCTGGTCCTAGTTTGTTAGTTTGCTCCGTCTTTATGGTTCTCTGCACCCTGGTTATACTTCGCCCGCAGCTGTTTGAGGAAACGCCACCAACAAGAGTCAGCTCAAGTTTTTTAGTATGGTTGGCTGTCCAGCTTCCACCACTGTCCTCCACTTCCTCGTCCAAACAAACAAAATCAAAAAACCCTCCCCAAACAATTTCCTGCTCCTTTGTTCCCACAGGCCACGCCCCCTTCACCTGTGTGCAGCAGCACACCTGAACAGAGTGAACCAGGAAGTGGCAACAACAAAGTGCTGTGAGTTATTCTGACAGTATATCTGAAGGTTAGCTCTAACAATCCTGTGCATGTTTCTGCCCTCACTCTTGTGGCAGTGTCACAATCAATACAGCATAATATCACAATATATTGTGTGGTGATATTGTGTCGATACACGGACGCTAAGTATCAGTCTTTTATTATGTACGTTATTCATTTTTGCAAATATACATTTTAACATAACTTTTCATACTAGAATAATAAAATCAGCTGCTTTTTCGGTCCACTAGATGGGGCTGAGTTTTTTTTCCTGGTGGGCGCAGCAGAGGCCTCAGTCAGCCACATTTGGCAAGAAGTTCATCAAAACAAAGATGGAGGCACCAGAGAGAAATCAGAAATCTGCCATCGGAATTTAAATCAAACGTTATTTTGGATATTTGGACACAGGAGGACTTGGATATGACACATGGGATTTTCAGGCAGTGTCATATTAGAGTAAAATACTACGAACATGGCGGCTCCACCCACACGCCATCATCCGGAGATAGCGTTAGCTGCTGACGGCCAAGCTAACACTAAACCCGCTACGTCAAAAAAAACGACCAAAACTGGACACGCTTAGCTCGACACAACTACCAGCCAACTGTGTGAGAGCAAAGAAAATAACACAGTCCATCACCTACTTCCTGTGCAAAGATCTGCGTCCATACACATTTGTTACATGCTAAAAACATGTGAACCAAGGTATATGACTCTGCCCCAACATTTGGGACCTGTCTTTGCTGAGCTCCAGTAGTGCTGCAACTAACAATTATTTTCATTGTCGACTAATCTGTCGATTACTTCTTCGATTAGTCGACTAATTATTTTATCGAAAAATGTGTTAAAATGTTGAAAAATGTCGGTCTCAAACTCCAGAATTATGTCATTTAATGTCTTGTTTCGTACTCACACCAAAGGGTTTTAGTTCACCGTCATGGGAGAGTGTGTGAAGCTGCCAATATTTGAACGTAAAGCTGCTTATTTTGGGGCACTTTTATAGTACTTTTAGATGAAAAAAGACTCAAAACGATTAGTTGACTTGTAAAATAGTCACTGATTATTTTAATAGTCAATTAGTCACTGATTAGTCGACTAATCGTTGCAGCCCTACTCCCGGGTTCCTGCTCCTGCCCTGCTGCAGCGGCCCCAAGTATTCCCGCTGAAAAAGATGTGCACTATAATAAGTAATAGTGATATTTTAACATCTAAATCTCTGTTATCAAGCTGCAGCTCCTTTTATTTTAAAAGTCAGTGACACAAGTGTAACCTTTGACCCCGTGGTCACACTGGTCACCGACGTGAAGGACTCCAGCCATGAAACCCTGCAGCCCGAGGATGAGGTGGCAGCCTACACCCAAGGAGGATCCTTTGGAGGTTTGATGGTGGTGGAAGGAGCATGCTAACATGTTTCCTAACCTGGCAGTGATTGAATGTTTTCACCATCCAGTCAAAGAGACGTACAATTCAAGAACGGAGAACCAGCTTCATGTGAGGACTAAAAGGAGTGTGATTATCCCACCTACAGTCGTCAGGCGGCCAAAATCACATGCTCACATAAATGTTAATGATGCAGTGTGTGTGCAGGATGTTTAAATAGGCATCTGTTTGCTAACATGTTTGACACATGAACTTTACAAGGTGATAATATGTCAGTGTTTTGTTTACAGCCAACAGCAGCGCTGTGCCTCGAGGCCTGATAACATATTAATCTGACCGTGAATCAAACATGTGGAAGAAAAAAGAAAATCCCTGCGTTCAAGGACAAACAGCCAACAGACCCTCTGCACACATTAACCATCAATTCAAACATGATAAAAGACAAATAAATAAATAAAACTGCAGCTTCACTGTTTTTCCACAACATCAGCAGAACGCCTTGTATCCTGTTATTGCCCTGCCAGCGCTGAAATATGGCGTGTTTCCATACCATCACGCCAACTGGGAACAGCACGGGTGAAAGACTGCCGTGTCACGCAGACAGATATCAAACTGCACGCTGCGAGTACACTCAATCTGCCGCCGCTGTCAAAAAATACATCATGACGGGTGATGAGTTTGAGTCATTACATCTAAACGTCTGCCGCCGTGCGCTGTGATGCATGGAGGCTTAGTGGGCAGCCAATCAGTGCAGGCTGCTGTTTGCATTAATTACTCGTTATGACGGGGCATTCCTCGGTTAATGAGACGCCGTGCACTATTGTATTTTCTTGTGCTGTTGTGATTAATCATTTGATAGTTAGTTTGTTGTCTGTTGCTCTCTTGTTAGAGCGCCAGGCCAGAGCCCTTGTCTCACTGCACGCCTCTCCGAATCAGAAGCCCTGTCAAAACATTTACTGGACTCACTGTTTCCAGCTTGCCACAGGAATATAAACCCACTATATATACCAGCAGGCTGCAGCTTATAACTTGTGACATTTTAGCCTCCATATTTCAGCGGGGGGATCGGGTTGTTTGCTCCCAAACAACAGTGATTACCCCTGACACCTTTCGTCAACACCTGATTTTCATGTCACTGTTCTCTCCTCAGTAGTGGCGCCTCGCGGGTCCTCCTGCATCCCACTGTGTTGTCAACGCAACACAGCAGCCCTGCAGCAGTGTGTGCGCAGCGTTGCAGAGAGAGACCTCCAGCCTCAAATAAGAGATCACAAAGCCGAGTTCCTGCTGAGCCCGAGCATAAAGAATAAGGAGTGTGTGGTGAGGAATGGCAGCAGGAGACGTGACGAAGGTTGACAACTCTGAAGGCAGACGAAGGCTCTGTCAGTTTCAACGCTGAGCCCTGCTGTTAAGTCAAGGCACAGGCACGCCAAGGTATTACCTTTGGAGGTATTACCTTTGGAGGTATTAGCATTGGCTGTAAGAGTCTGCCTGATGTCTCTTTTCAGGAAAAGGTCAGGAGGTCACAGAGTGCACAGGAAAACAGACAACGTGAATCACACAAAGAATGAAGCAGATAAAACCTCCACAACACATAACAAACATGGATTTAATCTGCAACTGCTTTAAATTAAGCTTCTGGTTTTGCTGATCTGGTCCGGTGTATGAACTTAAAACAATTTCAATTTACACAAACCAGCTGCATTAATCTTTTAGACACGTTCTGGCAAATTAAAATGTGTCTTACATCAGCAGCCTGTGCTGACGGCGTCCTAGTGCTAATCCAATACGCAGGACTCTAGAAGGAATACCTTTCCTTTCCTCTGTGGTTCCTTCACACCTGTCACCTGTTAATGCTGAGGTCACATGACACTGTGTGATATCTCATGTTAGAGTCATCAGAGTCCGAAGAATTAGAGTGTGAATTGCTCAGAAACTGGCCGGGAGGGGAAGCCAGGACCCGGGCTGCTTCACAACAATTCACACCTTCCTGTGACTTGATGGTTCACAGATGAGACGTTGCAGACATGTGGACGGAGGTTAAAATGCCCGAGACTCATCATCAGAACTGAACTGTGGCTCGGCTGCCCTTGATTTAGTGCTGGCCTGTGGCATCAGCAGTATAGGTGAAAATTAAGGGCGGCGTCATCCATAGGGGGCGCCACAAATGGGGGAATCTTTCACTATTACTACGTCTTGATTATTGCAACAGTCTTTATTTCTATCTTTATCAAAAAACCTTGCAATGACTCCAGAATGGTCAGAACTCAGCTGCTTGGCTTTTAACCAAAACCAAGAAGGATGACCACGTCACACCAGTTTCAGCTTCTTTACATCGCCTCCCTGTTTGTTTTAGGATTGACTTTAAAATCTTCGTGATACTTTTAAGGCTCTTCATGGCTCCAGATTACATTTCTGACCAGTTTGTCCCTAATGAACCTTTACATAGTTTGAGATCCTCTGGCAGTGGCCCCCAGTTTGTCCCAGAGTCCAGACTGAAGACCAAAGGGGGCAGAGATTTTGCCATCAGGGTTCAGAGGCTCTGGAACGACCTGCACAAGGATATAAGGCCGTCTGAGTCACTGGCTTCGTTTAAGTCTCTGTTAATGTACTCCACCCCCATTTTGTAGCAAAAACGCCTAAAATGACATACTGAAATTAAAATGACTGTAGCGTCTGAAGCGCTCTGACTACATGCATGCATGAGGTCTTGCCAGAAAGAAAACTCTCTGAAGTTTCTTGTGAAAGTGTCAGAAACACTCTAGGTGATACAGAGACAGAGTAATGGGCCTCTGAAGTCAGTAAAGAATTGAAGATTTTCCTAAAATGAAATAAAAAAATGATTTTCAGGATGAATAACTGTCTGTGGCTTCATCTGAGCAGGTAAATGACACTGTGGAGCTGTAGGCACACTATCAATGAACACTTGCTTCAAATTTGAAGAAGACTGCTCAAAGTATGACCATTCTACAGGGTTTTTTCCATGCAAAACATCCAGGCGGAGCTCCAATGACAGAGCGCTCACTCTGTTTTAAAACAGTACTATCAGTGATCAAACGACACTCAGCCAAACACTGGAATCAGGTGAGATTATGATAGCTGATGTTGTTTATGACAGAAACACCATAAATATCACCAAATAAAACCATATGAAATGTGAAAGTTATGATCCACTTTCTATTGACATTTATTATTCTGATTTTAGTTTTGGCTTCCTTATTTTATCTTTTACTGAATGATATTTTCTGACATGTTATATGTTTAAAATGTGTTTAGTTTAGTAGCTGAAATATGACATAAATCCACAACAATATAACTACATATCAAAGCCTACTAAATAACAGAGAGGCCTTTTTTTCTGGGTTCCTGCTGCCCTCCCCAGTTCGGTACACTTTACCTGCTCTCTGGGAGAGAGGCGGAGTTATCTAACGTCACATGAACCCCGAAACACGCTATATCGTTATCATGTCCAAACAACAAAAGCTCTCTGGTGCCCACTCAGCTACAACTGAGAGAATGTGAAGAGGAAGAACATGAAATCAGCAGGAGGACAGCTTGTTAAGTTAGCTGTTAGCAGTTAGCAGCTAGTTATTGTTACCTCTAAGCAGCCAGTGGACACAACCAACAGCTCACAGAGGTTGCATTGATTTACAATGTGAAGCGTTGACCAAGGGCATCAGATGTGACTGAATCGCCATTGCTTTGACGTACTACTCAAGTTTGTCAGTTCTGTGAAACTTTATTTTCACACAAAATTTAATTCAATTTGTGTTTTTTTTGTGTCTTTTTGTAGCCACGTTGTGTCTCATTTTGTGCATTTTTGTAGTCATTTTTTGTCTCCTTGGTCATTTTGAATCTATTTGGGTCATTTTATTGTTGGTTTGCCTGTTTTCATAGTTATTTTGTGTCTCTTTGCAGTTTTTTTGCGTGTCTTTGTGATCTAACATGGAGGAAGCCGTTACTGTCTGAAATAGGCAGCCAATGACAGGCTTTATACCCACAGTCTACATCCTGTGAGCCAGACTATCACACACACACCAAGATATACAGCAATGCACCAACAAAGGAGGAACAGGAAGAAGACTATAAGCTACTAAACATGAATATAAACAATCCAGGATTTAAATTACTTATTAAATCAGCTTTGCAAATGTTTTATGAAGAAGGAAATGCACTCGACAGACTGAGCGGTGAGAAACAATGAGAGGAAACATAACTTCTAAAAACTCCACAGGGCTCCTTTAACTCATTTATAACACGATCATCCAGAGAGAGCCAGAAGAGGAATTAAAGTGTCGCAGCATAAATTTGCACCCAACTGCTAAAAAAATATCACTTTCAACTCAACTCATCTGACCTCCTGATTTGATTTTAGTTGTTTTACACCACTTCCTGTCACCAACAAACACCACGGATCATTTATTCATGAGTCTGTCTTTTCATTTCTAATTACTCTCAGCCTTTGACAGCGATCCCAGGGCATCACCGCAAGAGATGACAGGATCTGGAATAACTAGGTGTCTTCTGAAGCTCAAGTTTTTAAGCATGTGTGTGTGTGTGTGTCTGTGTAAAAGCAAAATGATGCACAAATTGAGTCCAGAGGGAGCAGATGAAGGCCTCTCGTGCTGACAGCTGATGTCTTACTGAGAGCTGGACCGTAGATTTTCACTCCATGGTTACAAACACTTGCAAAAACTGCAGGCTGTACCAACCTACACACATACACACCTACTGCCTGCATTTAAATTTGTCCGAGAACACAACTGGACTTTAGGCACCGAGCTAAAACCCAACAGAGGTCAGAGAGAGAGACGCAGTATAAATCTCCTCATTTAACACCTCAGGAGTGTGTTTGCTGCTGCAAAACCTTCGCTGCCTCAGAGAAGTTTCCAGTGTTTTCACCATGCAGATGGTGCGTGACTTTCATAAAAGCCTTAACAAATGGAAGGAGTAAATGAAGTGGACAGTTCCTCCCAACCGAAACATCCAGGAGGTTCTACAATCTTAGAGAAAATAGGTTCACATTTAGTTTCACTGGTCCAAGGAAATAATGACATGGGAAAAAGTATCCTGCAGCAGCTAACTTTGTTGAGAGTCCGACTCAGAGAGCCTGATACCCCAAAGACTCAATATTAGTCAGACAAGGCCTCTCCCTGCGGGCGTGTGAACACAGCAGATCTATTGTTATTCGTTTTACGGCTGTTTCACCGCGGCACACAGAAAATGTTTTTAAAAGCAGACTGATCCATATTTCAGTGAAGCCTCTGCTTTTAAAAAATGAAAAAGGCGAGAATCTGCTGTGATATGTGTGATTTGAATTGCCTGATATGAACCTTAAAAAAAAAAAAAATCAAATCACAGTGAGTAAGGCAGTCTGTTAATTAACCAGGATTTCAATTAACAAAGCGAAAATGTTTGCATTATCTCTGCTGCGTCAGATAAAGCTGGGAAGCAAATTAAAGGAGGATCAGCACTGTGATGTGCATCAGATGGAATGCTAATGGCCACAGACGATCACACAGCCACAAAGTGAAGATTGTCAGACGGGTGTTTATGTGAAGCTAACGAGAAATGCTGTGCCGAGAGAAGCAGCAGAGTGCAACAATAGTAAAGGTGTCGGTTAAAGGATGGATGTGCTGCATTAAAGATCAGGGTTTTTTCAGTTTTTTATTATTCTGGCCGTGATTTCTAATCTCTCTGTGCTCAGTAACGACTGAGAACTAGTAAGAATGTGGCAACTTAGCAGTTTAGTTAGATTAAACAAAACTGTGTAATGTTTGAAATAATCACTTATCACACAGGAAACCTTGTGACAGCCTGTTTGTTTCCTGTCAGACGTCTTTTCAGCTGCATTCTCAGATCTCAGCTGTAAACTTCAGGAGTTACTACTGCCAGAATGATTGCTACAAAAATAAGCAACACATTCTCACTCCGACCTCGCTGTACTGACAAAGTGCTTTTATTTTGAAAGAGACTGTATGCAAACTGTACATTTCCTGTGAAAACAGAAGTGTATTTTGAAAACAGACAATGCATGTAACAGGCCGAGGTTGACACGGCGTACGGGGTACCTTGGACGTCACATGTGGACGTGGAAAGTCCATGACCAAACGTGGACATGTGACGAGGTTGGAGTGAGAATGTGGTGAGTCTACAGCTCGGCAGGTGTCTCACCCAGGTGTCCCGTCATCCACCATCCCTCCACCTCCCGAAGTCAGCTCATATACGACGTCACTACAGAAATGTTGATATCATGCGTATGAAATGTAATAATCTGGAATCATCCTGTGAGCTACAGACCTGATGAGCTTCAGTTCTGACCATAACCGATGATCCCTGCACACTGATGACTACAGTGCTGCACTATGATGAGATCAAAACATGTAAATTGCCTAAACCTGTACACAGACATGTCTCCTGCTTTATAACAGACGAGCCTTCTGCACTGCACGCTGAGCTGTTTGTTGACTCCCTCAGCTGATATGAAACTACTGATTGGTGTGTTTGAGCACGGACTCTAGAAATTTATATTAGCCTCCGTGATCAATAAGGAGTTTTAGCTTTATTGCATTGCAGTCAATAACAGCAAAACAAACTAAATGTTCATTAGATTTAGTGATAAATTTATGGAATCCTGAAACAATAGCGTATTGATCCTCACAGAAGTTTTATACCACAGACGTTTCAGATGTGGAACCCTTGTAGACTGCATAAACCGATAACAGTCGACACATTAGACACCACAGAAGAAGTTGTTAAATTATATCCACAGCTCTCAGACTCATTCCTTCAGAGCTATATTACAGTCTCACATTAATTTTTCTGATAGTTGCAAAACAGCGTTTGATAAATTGCATGTCTGCACTGAGGGAGATCCAATCAAAGCGCAATAAAACCCAAAGGCATATCAATGAGTGTTAAAGGCTAAGTGGGAAGGCCCCTCTGCAGCAGACATGTGGTTGACCAGGTTGTTGCTCAGGTCCGGCCTGCCTGCACCAACCAATCGATGCTGACGGATACAGACGATGAGGGAGCACAGTCCGCGGGGAGAGAAGTTGAATCACATGGTCTGCGATCGATACTCAGCAGTGTATTTCACCTCTGTTGAGACACTCGCCCACACACACACATCTGACCGGCCTCAGAAGCCGTTTCGGTGAGATTTGTGGAGCGCTTTTTACTTCCTTTGCAAATTAAACTTCCCTGACATGCAGAGAGGTGTTTTCAGTGCGGTGTCCGGTGTTTCTCTGCGTGCGTCTCTCCCACAGGACAGATTAGAGAACAACATCTAAATTTCAGAATTTTTTAAAGGAGGCAGGCCCACGAGTGAGGATGTTATCTTCAGAGAAACTAATCAATAGAGCCAATCTCACAGCCAGGAGGGCTTTACTGCGCAGGCACTTATTGATGCTTTCACAGTTGTGGCCCCGCTGCACATTAAACCCCTCAGCTCATCCTTCGTCCCGTCAGGAATCAAAACCAAAAAGCTCCCAAACGCTGCAGAGATATCATTTATTTTTCAGCTAAAGGCTTTTGATTCTCTTCGAAATTGCTTCACTTTTAAACAATTTTTGACTTGATACTGACACATTTAGCAACACAAACCCCCCCCAGAATGAATTTTTGTTCTGCTCACAAAGTGCAGCCTCTTCATTTATCCTGCGCCGTTATCTGAGCGTGGAGTCTGGGTTTATCGAGAGAGAAGTTTAAGGGCTATTTGTGAGGGGGCGGGCGTGGGTGCAGTGAGGAATGACAAGAGGTGTACGCTTACAAAAGGAACCACTGAACAGATACGCTTTTATTCTTCAACTTTTTAATGATATACTCAAAAGAACACAGGAGGGGGGGAGTCAATGCACCTTAAATAAAATCACTTCCTGTCGCACATCCTCACACAACCGCAATCCCACACAGGAACAAACACATCTCAGTGTTACATAAAAACAGCATTGCTCTGCAGCCATCTGCCCCCACAGAGGAGGAACGCTGTATGGCCAAAAGCATGTGAACAAGCACGTCCACATTATTTTGTGTGATATCGATCTGAAGCTGCTTTTCATGGTTTGGACGAGGCTTTTCCGAAAGACAGGAAGGAGGCTGTTACAGGCTGACAGCAGCAGATTCACGTTGCTGCAATAAGTCTGCGTGTCCACATACTTATGGCCGTATCATGTACCATCTCCTCTGTTCAAAGACAGCGGTGGCGGATTTTCTTAAAGCAAAAAGCTCATTCAGACTATGGGGTTTAAGGTTAATGTGTGGAAACATAAAGCACTGGGAATACATTAGTAAAGCTGAGCGGATGCCAACACACATACATTTCAACTGTCCACACTTATATAGTCTCCATAGGTGTCCTTTACACGGGGGACACATGTCTGGGGACATGTCCCCACTGCTTTTTGAATGGACCTGCACTGCACCTGTATAGAGCCTTTCTTGTCATCTGACCACTCAAAGTGCTTTTACACTAAAAGTCACTTTCACCCATTCACACACACATTCACACCAATTAATGTAAGGCCTGGGCCACACTGCCCACGTGAACAGTTAACTGTAAATGCAACTTGACTGGTTGTGTAATTACATGATTAATAAATGTATTCTTAACATTAAAACACCTTTCAACATGTCACCTGATTCTCCCACACCCCGTGCAGGAATTATGAAATGGTGGCATCTGCGTGACATGGGTCAGGTGTGCAATGTGCAGAGCTCACATGTGCGGCAGACTGCAGCCTGATTAGCTGAGTCAGAATTTCCTCGCCAAACGTGACACCAACCATGTTCTGCTGTCTTGTTGGAAAGGAGGCAAATAATGCTCCAAAGTTCTGCTAAATTCTAACGAGGGAAAAAGGAACATTGCCATTTTTCAAAGTGGTGTCTTTAAATATTTCTGCATACTGTGGTCCCCGAACTGTCTTTGAGCTACATAAATCGACCTGCACACAATTTGATTGCCTCTTTACTCTGCTGCACATGTTGGAAATTCTCTACACTCACTTACTGACATTCACAGTCATGGTAGACACGACTGGCTGACAGTCACAGCAAAAACCTGGTTTGCAAATTAACACATCATTAATTATCATGTTGACATATTTTTAGTGATTTTTTAGGGGGTAGCGGAATAAAAGTTGTATTCCTTGTAAAATAGCTGGTGAGAATTGGAAACTCTGGATTTTCGATTTAACTAGCACCACAGGCAGAAGCAATAAAGTGCTAAAAAAGAATGACTGACACTTCTCTGCAAGCTCTCTGTCATGTTCTGTTGTAATCTCCAGGACCTGTCTGCCTTTAACCCACAGAGCTTCAAAACTGAACATTTGTTTTGGAGATTTTGCTCCAGTTTAGCCCTGGATCCTGCTCCCGAGGACTCCGCGCCCTGCTGTTTCCTCATATTTCAGATTTAAATCAGGGATTGTTTTACACTGGAGACTTCAGGGGCACTTACAGTAACTGCTTGCTGCGTTAATGCTCCCACAAAGATGCAATTAACGACCTGGTAGCAGACAGCCGAGCAGTGCTCTGGGTCCCTCGGATCAGGATTAAGAGTAACTGAGCTAAAGGCTTTCCTTTAAACATCTGTCAGAGGCAGTGGTGAGAGGTGTTGGAGGGCCACGATGGAAATCAACCATTAGGTTCCTTCCTGTGGGGACTTAATGTTCTTTCACTGGCAAACATCTGCCTGTTTACACATTCACAAGACGAAGAGCAACATGAGCATCAGACTGGAGTTTCTCTTCACCTGGTCGGGCTCCTGAGTGTAGGTATAACACACACACACGTCCTCACTATGTGGAGTCTCTAGAAGTTATGTTTCCTTAATGTTTCTCACCGCTGAGTCTGTCGAGTGCATTTCATTCCTCATAAAACATTTGCAAAGCTGAGTTTATAAGTAATTTATGGATTGTTTACATCCATGTTTTGTAGCTTGCAGTTGTCTTCTTATTCCCAACCTTCACTGGTGCGTCGCTGCATATTTTGGTGTGTGAGGTGGTCTGATTCACAGGATGTAGACTGTGGGTATAAAGCCTGTCATTGGCCGCCTATCTCAGACAGTAACACGCTTCCTGCATGAACTGTTTTTAAAACCTCTTGCACTCCACCCCCATTTTGTAGCAAAAACGCCTAAAATGACATACCCATATTAAAATGACTGTAGCTTCTGAGGCGCTCTGACTACATGCATGCATGAGGTCTTGCCAGAAAGAAAACTCTCTGGAGTTTCTTGTGAAAATGTCAGAAACACTCTAGGTGATACAGAGACAGAGTAATGGGCCTCTGAAGTCAGTGAAAAATTGAAGATTTTGCCTAAAATGAAATAAAAAATGATTTTCAGGATGAATAACTGTCTGTGGCTTCATCTGAGCAGGTAAATGACACTGTGGGGCTGTAGGCAAATGTTTCAAATTTGAAGAGGATTGCTCAAAGTATGTCCATTCTACAGTGTTTTTACCATGCAAAGATCCAGGCTGTCCAGATGTAACGAGATGATATGATTTACAGCAGCTAATTTAGGTGCAAAATCTCTTAAGACTGACAAACTGGGCACATCTGCAGGTAACGTAAAAAACAGCAGTAAGACACACTGTTGAAAAAACAGTACAATCGTCACATGTCCACGTTTGGTCATGGACTTCACACGTCCACATATGACGTCCAAGGTACCCTGGGTGTGTTGGTTGTTGACGTTCTGGGACGCCGTGTCAACTTCAGCCTGTTACATGCATTGTCTGTTTTCAAAATACACTTCTGTTGTCACAGGAAATACACAGTTTGCACACAGTCTCTTTCAAAATAAAAGCATTACATCAGTACAACACTGTGAATTGATTTTTTTCCCTCAACAACAAACCTGTGGTTCCCTAAATTGCGTTGTTGTCCTGACATGTTTCACCCTGACACCACAGAGCGCAGTTAAACAACAATGGCGTGTGTCTGTGTATCATGGCGACGTGTAAGGACAGATTTATTTCGTCTGTGTCTGACGCCGGTATTCAACGACTTTGGATTGAGACGGGGTTGTTGTGTCGTTCTCCACCGAGGGCACAGGAGGTAACAGACGTAGCATCATCACACCTTCCAGATCTGGTACACTGTCAGAAAATAAAAGGAATCCTGAGCTCTGTAGATTTTTCTACACTGTCATTTGAAAGATTCGTGCGTCACCATTTACAAAGTTAAGTTACCTAAAAGCTTAAATGACCCGCTGCCACAGCATGGCTTGAATGAGCAACATCATCAGAGTCAGACAGGAAAACTCTTAAGTGCTACATTTTCAAGAAAAGGGTACAAATATGTCCAATTTTCCTCCCATGAAGCCTTCCTCCCCTCTGCTGTCCCTCTAAAGCAATTTGTAGTGCCAGATTGCCTCTCTGCAGCATGACAGGGAGAAGTGGCTGTTTATCAGACGAGCTGGTATTTAACTTTGTAGGACACATTTGTATTGATTGGGCTTTGTAATTTTCTCCTGAGTAGATTGAGCCGCTGGTTGCAGGCTGGCGTGCATTAAAATTAACAGGATATGCCTCCAGCATGGCTGAGTAATGCCCCAGTGTAGACAGCCATGCATGATTCTCACCGTCATTTATGTAATAAGGAAGATTGCCACAGGAGAGGTCTTTTTCCTGGCAGAGAGAAGCTGTAGTATGTTTTCTTTTTTTGGTACGAGGTAAATTCTAAAAATATATCTGGCACCTGGCACCGCACTGAGCTCTGCACTTGGATTTAAGATGTAAAATGAAATTTTGTTGATGCCCACGGGGAAGGTTAAAGTTACTAATATGGTAATGCCGTAAAAAAAAATCTGCCTGTATGCTTCAGATTTAGGAAAAAGTGTCTCAGTGGTTCAGAGTTATTAGGTTGCTCCACTGCTGCCAGAAGGTTCTGTGTCTGGACCTATGTAGGTTTTTCCCAAGGTGCCTGTTTCCTCCTTCAGCCCAGAAACAGGCAGATTAGGTGATCATTATTAGAGTGAGTGTAGTAGAAGTATTAAGGTAAGACACAGTCAGAAGAAAATGTTGGCACTGTACGTTTCTGCAAACCACAGAAATGTTTAATTTCTACATTTACTACGAACCATATTAACCTTTCAAAAATGATATAGTTTATGTGCAGACTGTGTTCTGGTAGTGTAAAGGACGCTGGATGATGTGAAACTGAGGTGAGATACCTGCCAAGCTGCAGACCGCTGTTCTGAGCTATTGCTGCATCTTTCAGCAGTCAAGTCAAGTCAGTCAAGTCAGGATTTATTTCTAGAGCACATTTAAAAGAAAAAAGTGCTGCACATAGATGGTTACAGAGTTAAAACAACATCAATAATAAAAATAGAGTAGATGTAAAAAACAACGATAAGAAAACAGAGCAAACAGTGCAAACATTAAAAAAAAAAAAAACTTCATTGTGCTCAGGCTGAATGATACGGCAGGTGGAAGAGAAAGGTTTTTAGGGAGGATTTAAAAGTCTCTAGGGACTGGGAAGATCGAATGTGAAGGGGGAGGCTGTTCCAGAGCCTGGGGGCAGCCGCTGCAAAGGCTCTGTCACCTCAAGACTTTAGCCTGGTTTTTGGCACCACCAACAGTAGTTGGTCTGAAAACCTTAAGCCTCTGGTTGGGCTGTGGTGCAAAAGGAGCTCAGAGAGGTACAGAGGGGCCAGACCGTTGAGGGCTTTAAAATCAATTTAAAAAAGTTTAAAATCAACATGCAAATGGACCGGGAGCCAGTGGAGGGAGGCTAAAACTGGCGCGCTGCAGACGGTTGAGGGAGGACTGATCCAGGTCAACATAAAGGGAGTTACAATAGTCTAATCTGGTGGTTATGAAGGCATGGATCACCCTTTCAAAGTCTGCAGCTGAGAAACAGGGCTTGGTTTTGGCTAGAAGACGTAGCTGGAAAAAGCTAGTTTTGACAACAGCACTGATCTGTTTGTCAAATTTGAATTGGCTATCAAAAACCACCCCGAGATTCTTTACAGACGAACGAATGTTGGGGTTCAGGGGGCCCAGGAAATCTGCAGAGCTGCGTGGGGACATGTGGCCTCCAAACAGGATAACCTCTGTCTTGGACTCATTAAGATTTAAGAAATTAGAGCTCAACCAAGATTTGACATCACTCAAACAATCCAGTAGAGGTTGCATTGCGTCCTTGCTTAAAGACCTTAGTGGCAGGTAAATCTGGATGTCGTCAGCAAAACAATGGAGTGAAATCAACAAGAAAAGAACAGAGCCCAAGATGGAGCCCTGGGGGACTCCGTGGGTCAGTGGGGCTGCAGCAGAGTAAAAGTGACATGCACAGAAAAAGTCCGATCTGTCAGAAAAGACCTGAACCAGCTAAGGGCGGACCCATCACTGTGTTTCCACCAGAGATAGAGCCACAAAAAGTGTTTGTTTTTTTGACCAGACATTGTCACATTTCCCGAGATGTGTGCACCAAAACTGGTTGTTTTTTACTTTGCATTTCCTGTGATGCTACTGTCACAAAATGGTTGTTTTTTTTTATGGAGACATCGCTGCATTTCCTGTGGGGATAGTACCATGAGAGGCAGTTAGCTTTTACAGAGAATGCTGGAGATGTGTTGTTTTTTTACTGAGACATCGATGGCTTCTCCAGCCATGATCATGCCACTAAAACCATTTGACATGATCTTTCTCTGACCGTCACCAAGTGGGTTTGTGCAAAAATCTAACTATACATTAACCTCAGTGTTGTTGAATTCTAAAGTTTCAACGTATCACTACAAAATAACACAGAAATGTAAAATATCTGGAGTTTGCAAATGTACAAGGCCAACGTTTTCTTTTGGCGATTGGATTGCAAGACAACACAGTTTCCTTCTGAGCACACACACACTCACACACACACACACACACACACACACACACACACACACACACTGGGTAATTTTAAGAGATTTGCAGAAGACACTGAAACATCAACAGACCAAAAGAAAACCTGAGCCACTCAGTGATTTATAAAAAGGTAGCAGGACTTTCTTGGGTCTTTGAGCAACAGCACTTCGAATGAACCCTCTGAGAGGTTTTTAGAAAGACCTTAAAAAAGCCCATTACAGTGAGTCAGAGATAAAAGTGTGGATTCATTTATTTTTCAGAAATCTGTTTAGATATGAGCTCTCCTGTCTGTCCTGTATTCCGTGGTGGTAATCGACTGTGGTGACTCTGTAACACCAGCCAGTGTGAATCAGTGGTAGTGATAATGGTGGTGGTAGCAACAGAAGGAGTATGTAGAGTGACTGCGCTCAGACAGTGAATTCGAAGTGCTGATTGTCCTGAAGCGCTTTGATATGAGACGACGTGACGGTGCCACCGAGTGTTTGGTTCAGCTCCATTAAAAGAGCAGAGTAAGAGGAGAGAACCAACCTCTTGACTCTGCCGAGCTCTTTTCCCTCCAAGGCGTCCTTCCTCCTCCGAGCGATCGCCCTCTTTCACCACCTCTCTCTTCTTGAAGACTTGTCCATTCAGACTGAGAGAGGGTGGAGTGCAAACGGCCGACCTCTGACACCAGCTCTCTTCATAAACTGCTGTCTCACTCGGGCCTCGGCTGAACAGAAGCTCGGGCGCTGCCGCTTCGTCCAGCTGCATACAGTCATGATGTTTTGCTGCCGGACTTTACCGTGGCATCATTTCTCTCATTGTTTGTTGACAGCATGTTCAACTAAGCACGTTGAATCTTCTAAAGATTTACAGAGGCCGTCAGTGGTTGCATAGCAACAGCAGGAGCCGTGGCGAGTTCCTCCTCCGTGGGGGCTCTGTCCTGTGAGACCTCGGCGGTGGACAGGGGGAAAGATGGCGCCTTTTTTGACGGCAGTTCATGTTGTTAGTGACACTTAGTTTACTTCACTTTCACTCACTCCAGAGTTCAGCTCGTCAATTATATCGGCTTGTCGCAGTTCACTGCCAGCTAATTTCCATCTGAGCGGAGGTGTGATTACCCTCCACAGCAAAGTGAGAGGAAGTCTTGATAAACACCCGGGGCTCCCTGCTGACGATCATTATCTTCATTTCTGCCATGATGCCAAAGGTCAACGCGCACACACGCGCAATTTAACACACGGTTTACCAAGTCAGATCTTTTGTCAGCTTGTGCCTTCTGGTGAGGCCTATTAAAAACATATTAAATGTAAAATGTATGTTAATATTTATAATACAGTGACAGATGCCTCACACTGTGGAGGCCGGTTTCTGACAGCTTGATGGAAAAAAGAATCTGGAAGTCAGTAAATTATAATATCAAACTGTCTTTGACATAAAATACTGAGAAAGAATTAAAAGTGTCTCATTATTCTAAGGTTTCTCTTAATTTTTTGATACTAATTTATTATTCTGGCAGACTTGACTTACAGTTATCCACTTATT
The DNA here is from genome assembly GCA_026686955.1 of Epinephelus cyanopodus. Taxonomy (NCBI): domain Eukaryota; kingdom Metazoa; phylum Chordata; class Actinopteri; order Perciformes; family Serranidae; genus Epinephelus; species Epinephelus cyanopodus. The sequence goes on from CM048917.1 coordinate 5,088,886, forward strand.
ATTTTGGGAATGTTTCTCATTATTCTTAGAAAGTTTCTAATTAGTTTACAACAGGCCAGCCATTAAGAAACACAGGCAACATTTTGGGCCCCTCATCCACACCCAACAGAGAGGTGGGGTCTCTATATATTTTTTATTCTTCCTGCAAATGCAATCCAACTCATCATATTTCCACATTTATTTTTTATGTACTGTTTTGTTATTTTGTAAAGCAGAGGTAGTCACAGGTGTGTCCTGGGCCAAATAACATCCTCCACTGATGATTAGAGAAAAGTCAAATCAAACATCAAATCAGGAGTGAACAAATAATTATTTATCTTCATTAATTCATGTAGTCTTGAGGCTACTATATTCAAATATTGGTCAAACTACGTGCAGAACTGAAAGACTGTAAAGAGTTTACGACTGTCAGCTCTTAGTTTTCCAGTCAAACCCAATGGATGTAATTCAGAGACAGTTCAGGGACCCCAGAGTGGTCCCCTCGCCAAAATTTAGTGTAACTTTGAAGCATTATTTGGCCCTTTTTCTGACAAGATAGCTTAACATGGTTGGTACCAATAGATGCCTAACGTCCTCTAGTTTAATATGATACCTATGTAGAATGTATTGTAGCTTTAAAACCAAGAGTGATACAGCAGCTTCTATTGGCTAACATTAGTCTGTCTCACTTCACACCTTCATACCATATCAGATGGTCCCCATTTAGGGGCCAAACATAGACCTTTATGGGCTCCTCTAGGCCTTGGGTCGGGGTCATCCGTCCCCTCTGACCCTCCCTGACGCCAGGCTTGCTTTGCAGTATGGTGGAACTGTGCTTCCATATTATGCAGATATCACCTTTTGAATTGTCTTGACTTCAGCCCTAACCCAAAAAGAAAAGGACATAAAAAACCACAAGTTTTTAAAATCGTAAACATCAAATTCACTTAAACTAGTAAGTGACTAATATATAAATGTATATTCATATTCACCTCCACACACCTCTTCAGCAGTGTCAGAACACTGCAGCAAGACAAGACACGAAATTCCCTCTGATTCACATCTGCATTTCCTCGTAGACCAAACCCCCCGTGGGCTCACACACACTCTCAGGTTATTTTTGTTTGCTTGAATAAGTTAATAAATTTTCATTCCTGTCTGCTTTTAAACATAATCATGCTACACGAGGCTGTATTTCTTTTTTTATTATTCCTGTGAAGAACCTTTCAACAGACCTGCCAGGCATTCACTGGGAATTTGCATTCATAATCACCCTCGTCGCACCGTGGTAGTAACTGCTTCAGTGGTTCCAGAGAAGGTGTTAATCTCAGTTGGTCTCTGAGAGACCGCAAAGACGAGGAAGCCGACAAAATATACACACAAGTTTGCTCGAGGGGAGCGGGATACAAATCGCTCTGATTATTTTACTCTCCTCGGCTAATGCTTCACGAAAAGTCACTCGGATCAATTCCGTTTAATGGGCTTAACAAAGGTGTCGTCTAACTTTTTGTTTAGAGCGTTGTAAAGTCTTTTCTCAAGTGGCTTCAGCACTTGAACCAGACCTCCCCATTAAAGAGAAGAATATAAAATCCAGTATTTGAAGCATCACTTCAGCAGCAGCTCTGATTGTAAGGACTCAGCCAACAGAAGAAACAAGGAGAGCCGGGGGAAAGTGCAAGTGTGTGGCTGTGTTTATGTTATATGGGGCGTTTCATAGTGCTGAGGTAAATGAGCAGGAAGGCCTGGATACTGCTCAATCCGATCGCGCCTGCATTCGATCATCCTCCGGCTCCTGGCGCCTAACAAGGGATATGAGTTCTGCTTCCTCAAAGCAGGTTACAGGAATCCCAGAGGTCCCCCTGCAATGCTGGGGTGGTCCCTGGTGTAAATGTGTGTGTGCAGGGATGTGTGTGTTTATACTGTGTGACCGTGTGTGTGTGTGTTTATGCATGTGCATGCACCTCGCTGCAGAGGTGTGTATATGTGTGTGTGTGAGTGTGAGTGGTCCAGAATGGAAAAGAAACTCCACTAATAGCCCTGTCGTCTCTGTGGGCTCTCTTCCAGGCTCGGCCGACCTTGAGCGGGGGGCTCTTAAAAGATGACATGCCCAGGCTTCCGCTTGCGCTCGGCCCCCGAAGTTGGAGAAATATCATGTAAACCCTTCCATTAATCATGCAACTCCCGGGTCATTAAGCACCTCAAATCGCCTGCTGCAACATCTACCTTTACAGTCCTGCTATCCACAATAGCCAGGAGCTGTGACATTGCTCTTTAATAACAACCACACACACACACACACACACACACACACACACACACACACACACACACACCCCTGCTCCCCTCCATCCACTCAGCCTTACACTGTTCGGGAGTCAGTAACTCTGCTTGTTATGCACGAGTGTCACGCTGCTAATGCAGAGAGACGTGTGTAAATCAGGAGATAATGAAAAGTATGGAAGCCCGAACAGGCCCCATGTGTTAATACCTCTGCTCTCCTCACTGGAGGCGAGTACGGAGACAGATGTGATTTCATGAGGCACAGAACAGTTTGCCTCCCTTCACTGGTAATGATAAGAGAGCAGCTATATGGCATGATGGGATATCTGGTGATGCAAACAGCGAGAGCTCACAGCGAGACACTGTGAGTACCACAACCTGGAAATGTTTCATTCATTCATTTTCTATAATCACTTATCCTGTTAGGGGTCGCAGGGGGTGGAGCCTATCCCAGCTGACACTGGGTGAGAGGCGGGGTTCACCCTGGACAGGTCACCAGGGCTGACGCATAGAGACAGACAACCATTCACACTCACATTCACACCTACAGACAATTTAGAGTCACCAATTAACCTGCATGTCTTTGGACTGTGGAGGAAGCTGGAGCACCTGGAGGAAACCCACGCTGACACAGGGAGAACATGTCAGCACCTGGAGGAAACCCACACAGACACGGGAGAACATGTCGGAGCACCTGGAGGAAACCGGGAGGCTTGCCTCTCCAACTATCTCATTGGACAATGGGAAAAAAGCAGAGATGATGTGGGATGCTTTTCCAATCTGAGATTTTTCAACTTGAGTTCGGGGCACTTCGGCAAAAATGGCAGGCGCCTAGAGCACAGAAACACAAGACGCACAGACCAACGCAAAAACAGGGAGCAAAAATTTTCACTGATGAATATTATTCATTATTTTCTGCAATAATCCAAAATCAAATCTTTGACAATGAACCAGGACAATGCTAACTTCTGCCTCGACCAACAGAAAAATAGTTATTCCTTTGGCTTTCAGGGATAAACAGCATCTTACTTTATGTATTTAGTTTAATATTAAACCAACTGTACACCGCTGCACAGTGCTAAGCAAACAAGTTAACACTAGCTGCTTTTTTAATTTTTGGCATCTACATCTAAGGAGACAGATATTTCTCTCAGGAGTTGCCGAAGACCAAAACAGAGTTAAAATTGAGAGTGAACTTTGGACTCAAATCCATTAGGTGGCCAGACTCCAAATAGATGCTAATGTTGCTTTTGTGTCTGTTGGATTTGTTCAGAGTAAATAGTTTGCTGACACATATTCAGTAACAACTTTATGAGGCAACATTGACGTATTGACTGCTGCCTTTTTCAACAACAGTGTCAAGCAGAGTATTTCCTCAGCTGCTTGTCCTAAAACTTAACCATACGCTCACAGCTGATGGCTTTTGATGGCAGATGTCTGTCTCTGAATCTGCTGAACAGAGTCTGAAGTGATCTGATGACCCGTCTTTGTTGCCGTAGAGCCAGATGGACTCCAGTTGGAGAGCTATGACCACAGCCCATCTTCTCCTACTCTATCCAATTACTTTTAATTACTGAGGAGAGAATGCACACAGCACCTTAGCAACAGGCAGCGTGAACACAATTGTGGGCTCGCCGGTGGGTGATGGGGAGTTAGCGAGCAACAGGGCTGACGTGTGGTTTATGGATGACTTCTTCTGGGGCTCGCAGGGAGACTCTGTCTGCACGGAGCTCCTCAAGGGTTGAATTAGCCCCCTGATCCACTAATCAATTTGGAGAGGAAGAAAATTAACATAGGTTCTCCCACTCCGAGTCAAGGAGGAAATATATTCCTCCTGGTGCTTATAATTTGCAGCCTGTTTGAAATAGATGCCGATATAAGGAGCAGCCTGTTTGTGCCACAGTTCCCTGTTATTATAACTGTGTGATATATCAGACACAGGCGAAGTGTTTCTATGCCTCCGCACTGACAATATCCAAGGACGGAGACATTATGTTATTGGGTTGTTTGTCCGTCCTGTTCTCATGAACGCATTATCTCTGGAACATCTTGAGGAAATGTATTTAAGTTTGACAGAAACTCAGGGATTCAGTGATGAACTGATTGGATTTCGGTGATCAAACGTCAAGGTCAGTGTGACCCTGCACCCATCACATTCTTGAGAACCTGAATGTGATAATTTCCTCAAATTTGGCACAAACATCCACTTGGACTCAACAATAAACTGATTCGAATTTGGTGGTTGAATGTCAAGGTTACTTTGACCTTGCATCAGTCTCATGAACGTGCTATGTCAAGATCGCCTTGGAGTAATTTTCTCAAATTAAATGTGTAAATGGTAAATGTGACCTTGCATCATCCTCATTTCATGGAAGGTCTTGAAGGAATTTCCACCAATGTGGCACAAACGTTCACTTGGACTCAAGCAGGAACTGATTATAATTTGGTGGTCGAAGGCTAAGATTAACTTGAACTTGCATCCGTCTTGTTCTCATGAACGCAATGTTAAAGGGAGAATTTTTTTTCCAAATTTGGCTCAAATGTCCACTTTGACTCAATGATGAACTCATTAGATTTTGGTGATCAAACGTCAGTATGACCAGAATATGCCAAAAACACCTTGAGGTAATTTCCACAAATTTGACACAAACATCCACTTGGACTAAAGAATAAACTGATTCCAATTTTATGGTTGACGGTCACAGGTCAGTGTGACCTCACAAATCATGATTTTAGGCATAACTCAATTTCTTATACTAATTATGACAAAACTTGACTAATCTCAAAACTGTGCTGATTGTATAGACCTTCTGTGTTTGAAGCATCCATGTTTTCACTGACATGGATGGAGACTGTCAAAGACACTGGACTGGTGGGCGGAGTCACACAACTGCAAAGCATTATTTTGAGTTCTGTATTTGTAAAGAAAGTCTGATTCCTGGCAGAGACATCGATCATTGTTGAGGTTGATGATCGCAGCGTCAGGTCTTTGTGATCAGGTTAGAAAAATATTGGAGCACCAGGCATGACCCTTATAAATCATATCATGTGGCATATTTAACGTATTATTGTGCCATAATGAAATATTCAAATGCAGGCTGCCTGCTTCCAGCACGATGGAGCAGGTAAGTCTGTAATGATGACATAACGGCCCGGGAGGAATAAATGGGATTCATAGGAAATGAATCTCCAGGAGTCTCAGCGTGACGGATGAGGCCAGAAAGTGGGTCAGAACCACAGGTTGGTCGGCTGCACAACTGGGCCGAGACACAACGCCCAGGGCAATCAGGCATCAGAAGACAGGCTTTCCCTGCGTCCAGCCGCTCTGATCACACATCCTGAGGTCAATTATAGACTGTGGCTTACTGAGATCAGGCCTTGTGATGATAAAACAGAGACTGAGGGATCATTTATTCCTTTTTTGTCAGCAGAACAGAAATTGTTTTTTCTCAAGTATCCAACCCTGGCTCCAGAACTCCAGCTGTCTCTCTGAGTTCAAACAAAGAACTGTCGTTTGTTAATCAAGAGAAACTCGATTTAGCCACCTTTGACTAAGTTCTGAATTTTCCACTAAGTCAGACATATTTTAATCACCCCAGCCAAGCAATTAATCATCGAGCTGTTTAGTGTGATTGCAATGAATATTCAGTTACCCACTCAGGTCTTTCGCCCGACCCTTCCTCTCCCCTCATCTTAATTATATTCTGTTCGGTGGCTCCTGTGGCAGAGCGGCGCCTGTTTGCCTTGCTCACCCAGCCTCCCCTTAACAGTCATTAAGAAAAATGACACAAGTGCAGGTAGTGAAAGTACCTCACTATGCAGAAATTAGTTTAAAGGCGGACGCCATACAGCTCGGCGGAATGAAATCCCCTCTACCCGCCTTCGCTCGGTGCGGGGAGTCATAAATCACCACGCGCTACTTCCTGACGGCTGAGAATCAGAGCGTTCTGTCTTTGAAAGTGTGAGGCAGGGAAACCCCACAACTGCTCCAAACTGCCCTTCAAGATGTTCATGCACTTGGCTCACTGTTGATTATCGTATACTGGGAGTTTATATGGCAGCAGAGAGGAGGTGGGCGGGGCTACAGAGATGAACAGATGAATTTTGTCACTACAGTTAGTACTATAATTACAAATAATGGACTGAGCACTGAAGCACTACTCAGCGGATAATGTCATTGTCTTTCACTGACCTTAAAATCAGACTGAGGGAACCTTCTCATAGTGACCTGCCTGGCCCAGATTCAAGTGCACTTGACACCAAGTCCAGCTCTGTTGATCAGTGTGAACACTCTGTGTTGCACTTAGGCACGGTACGCTGATCTGTGACCAAGTCCGCTTGAAAACGTGGTCTCAAGTACAGTTCATGTGCAACTCTGGTATGATACTCATCAGGTGTGAATGCTGACTGTACCAAAAGACAGAAGTGGACTGCTATTTAATGCAACTACAAGGAGTTTTAAATTGATTATGACACAGTCTATCAGACGGCAGTGGACAGACACAGATCCAACTTTACTGCCGCTACGACTGGCTGTAGGATCTCTGACAGGAGGCGGAGAGCTCACACCTGACAGGAGTGGCTCTTTGTCCGGCCAGGAGCAGAGCTTCACCTTGCTGCTCTTTCTGGTTCCCGTTGATGACAGGTGCAAATTTGCGAATCCCAGAATTGCGAAGGAATGACCCGCCCTTCTCTCCCTGTGATTAGCCAGTGCTTTATTCCCTCATCTTAGTGATGTTTATGTTGTAAGTTTGTAACGGGCTGGTGACACCTTCAGCCGGCTTGAGTCCAGTTCAGACCTGTCAGTTCACACCGCTGATACTTTTCTCTGCAACGTTCTAAAATGGTTTCATCTCTTCATGAATCTTTGGTCCGAATTGGACTTTAAATGAAAAGAGTCAAAAATCTTAAAACAAACGCACACGCTTAAGTTTAGAAAAAAACATTATGGTCTGGTTAAACATTCATACGTGAAGCAAACACTGAACTCCTGGGTGAAAGTCCAGGGTTTGTTAGACTCATCCACCTCCCGCCAGGCCTGTAGGGACTTTCCAGCTCCTGGTGGAGTTTAAACGCGATGCTGTCTGGCAGTGTTATAAACTGATGACGCCCAGCAGCATGTCATATCACTGTGACAGGGTTCAGAATGAGAATGGAGAGGAGAATGAGCGGCTCCTAGATCTGCGCAAACAAGATTTACTGAAGAACAAATCTATGAAAAAAATAAATTATAATACAAACCAGAAACATGATTTAAATCTGAGCTTTGATGGCAGAGAGTCAGTTAAAAGCTTTTTTTGCTGCATAGAAGAATCTCAGAGAAATTGACTTTGGATGACGAGTTTGTGTCCGTCCATGTGTCGACACTCATGAACGACTTCATAATTAGTTTGTCTTTTAATAAAAGGTTTTATCCTTGAGAGAGAATTCTCTGTGTGTCTGTAATGCTCTGGTATCTGCTCTCATCCACTGACGTAGCCTTCTGCAGACAGAGCCACACATCACTTCTCATTACTTTTACTTTTCAGATCTCAGATTGCCTCTCAGATTGTCTCTGTCACTCGCTGGTGGCTATTAAAATTCCTTCACACGCTGTTTGCAGCTGGCTGCATTGTCTGCTCGCCCCGGTACACGAACCCAAACACCAGTTTAAAGTAAAATTTGTGTTTTTGAACTTCAGATTTGCATTATTTTGCCCTTTGAGGTGGGTCATATCACTGACTTCCTCTAGAAGTTGCCACCAAGTTATTACTGAAACTGTTTTAATGTTGTGTCAGGTCATGTGGTTGTATTTATTTAGCCCAGTTTGACCAATCACAAGTCAGCCTCAGGGAGTTTTAAAGTTTAAAGTCACTTCTGTCACATTTTAAATGCAAACAAAAGATTGATATTTAAATCCTTCGCACTGATGTGGCCTCCAAAGATCAGTCTTGTCACTGGGTCCTTTCTCTGTATAATAATCTGATGTAATTTGCTGCATGTCTCGTGTCAGATGAAGGTCAGAAATGTCCAAATTTTAATAACAATGATGGTTTTTTAATGGAAACAGTTTGGCGCTTCATCTCTCATTAAATCTGCCCTTCAACATTCGGTAACGTGGCCGAGTGTTGATTAGATAATATTGGTCTTTAATGGAAAAATGGCCACAAAGAGCAAATTCACAAGAGGCTCAAGGTCATCCACTGAACTGTTAAATGTTCTTCTGTAAGAGCTGAGGCGTAGAAGGTGAAGTCAAGAGAGGGGACTGTTGTAAAGGAGGTGAATGTATAATATGTGGTGCTGTTTTTGTTTTCCAATTTATGAGTTATTTGATAGAAAATCGAAAACATTAGTGAGAATGCTCATCTCAAATTTCCTGAGCTCAACGTGACATGTTCAAATTTCTTGTTTTGTCTGATCAACAGTTCCACAACCAAAATATATCAAATTTATAATGATATAAAACAGAAGCATGGATCATATTCTCATGTTTAAGAAGCTGATACCAGAAAATGTTTGAAATTTTTGCGTGATAAATGAAACCATACATTTCAAATGATCATCTGTCTCTAAATCAAGTCATTTTTTAAATGAAACCAAGTTGTCTTTTTACTTAAACCAAACAAAACCGTAACCAGAGAGGTGAAATCATGTCTTGAAATAGATTTCTTTTCAGCAATGATTTGTAACGGTTTTGGATGCACTGACAGAGGTATATTCTGATCTATATTTCATCACAACCAGAATCAGAAATAGTTTAAGGATCCCTGAAGGGAAATTGTGATTTGTTACCATCCCTCCGATGTGAAGAATCGACCTATGGCTAAGTCATGCCCCCTAACTTTATATTTCTTTCCAGCAAAGTGACAATATGTTGCCTCAAACACAATGTTGACTTACCTTAGAACAGATGTAGACATCATTGTTAATCTTATTCACGTTGAGTTGATGTTGTGGTCTAACGTTACCACACAACTTTATCCAAAGGAGACACTTTTCTGGCTTGAGATGTGGTTTAAAGTGTAAAAAATACACCTGGTCGCCCAGCCTCTCAGGATACCTTGTGTCATTTTTAAAAATGTGCTATACGCACTGTGATTGGCTCATCGCGTTTGAGGGCGGGACTTAGCTATAGTTTGAATGCTAGAATATTGTGTGTTGACTTGCCTCATGCATGCGAATAACTTGCATCAAAGGCACGTGAAAATCCCAAAAGACGCTGATTTTCGTGGAAAGGACGGGCTTCTTCCAACCGCCTTTTTTCAGTCTGTCAGTCTGAGCTCCTTTTTATTCCTGTCTCTGTAACAGTACGGTGTGGTGTCACAGAGCTCGGGGGAGCCACAAACCAACACAATCAGCTTCCCCTCCATTTTTCTGATCAATGAACTTCAACCAGGATATTCAAATAAAACTGACTTGACTTCAGGTACAGGCCGAAAGAAGCTGGAACGCTATTAATCAGGAGGGTTTGTTCATATACTCTGTTTCTTCTGATGGCACCTTCAACTTTTCCACCTCTTTGACATGTGTGTGAGTGAGCTGAGGGTACGCCGTAGAATCAAGTCCAGACATTGTCCGTATTTCTCTCTCTCTCACAGATGCAGCACACAACAGGAGACTGTACATGTCAGAGGTGTTCTCACCTACTGGAAATACTCTGTTTGGTTTAGGTGAGAGGTGGCGCCTGGGTAGAGCGTGCTGGAGGCTGGGCATGACATGGAATACTATGCGCTCCAGTAGCTGCTTGGTAATTTAGTCACAAACAACAGAGTCTCATGTTTTCCACGAGTTTGGCCCTCACCAGCAGAAGTTCCTGAATCTCGTCATCTCTGACCCTTCGTCTTCACCATCGCATGTGTGTTTTCCTCTGGCTCTGCGTGAGCCTCAAGTCAGATGTGGCATCAACACGCCCACTCGCTCTCTGTGAGTTCTTCGGACACAACCTGCTCTGTTCACACAGCAGCTCAATTACTTTATATTTGGGAGCTGGCGGGGCAAAGTCCATTTAATGGCCGATTCAACTGATTCGGACATTTGTGTTCACACACACTCGGCTCCTCTGGGTGACGTCTACATAATTACAGGTTTGCAGTGCATGTGTGAGAGAGGATAAAGTTTTTGTTACGGTCGATCCAAACAGCAGGACACGCTAGGTTTACGCAGATGTTACTCAAATAGAGCTGAACTGTGTATCTGCTGGTGATAGCTCAGAGGAATAACGCACATCAGACTGTGCACACACACTTATAACAGTGTTACAGCAGTTTTGGCTTAATCTTGGATGTGTTAAATATAGAATATCACCAGAAATATTATTTAATGTGATTCACTTCACATCATCCGTCCTGTCAGAAATATGCTATAAAATACATTATTTATTATTACTTTAGTTTAATGGCTTCACATTTCTGGCCTTCACTTAATATTTAAATAATAATATAAATCATAATGTTCACTGACAGCATTGCCTAAAATGATTCTTTAATAATGTCTTGAGTACAATAAGAATTAATTTTACACCTCATGGATCACTTCTGTTAAAGCAGGGAGTTGTTAGTATAATAATTAATCAGCCATGTTCGTGGCCTGAGGGCAGATTTGTTGATTTCCAACGGACAAAAAGGCCTCGAGGATTATTTGTGTGCTGCGCTCAGAAATAATGCAAACATTCTCCCTTCATACCTGCTGAAATCATATTGAGCATTTTGAGAATGAAATTATAATAAAGTGATGGTGACAGTGGAAGATAATAAGACTGCTTAGAGAAATAATTTGTTCATAATTTGACTGTGTTACTATCAAGTGGATTTGAGACCTTCAGTTGGATCATATGCTGCAGTTTTGTTCAGGCTCCTGCGTGTTTCCGTTCATGCGACACATCTTTTTTTTTAACCATCTGTTCAGTGATGCAAACGATCCAACATTTGTGACCAAACGACATTATTATGATAAATTAAGTCCTAATGTTTGTGTCACGTCTGAAATGGCTGTCGTTATGCTGCATTGTGTCCTCGCCTAATGATGCACAACAACTTACTCGGTAAACAATGTACCTGTCACTGTGTAACCGTGTGACTTTGAAAGGGAAGCGTCTAATGACAGTTACCTGTTCCATGATGATGATTCAGAACTTTGCTGAATTACTTTCGCTGTCACTTCACACACTATTCGGATATTACAGCTCGGGCGTGTGTGCAGATGTGAACGTTAAAGACGGGTGTGTTTGATCTCGCTCTGATTGTTCTTTGTTTTTCTGCACAAACAAAGCAGATGAATTGAACATTAAAGGGAAGCTCCAGCATGATTTATTTTTGTGTTTGCTTTTTCCTTTAATGTTAATTGTGGCACATTTCACATGTATGCATCACAGCTAAAGACCATAATGACTGCTCTCATTTGGCTCCACATTACAACTGAAGCTTCTTATGAACTTTCTGTAAAGGTAGTTTAAAAATCATCTTGGCCACAGAAAAAAATAAGAGGATTTATTGCTAATAAAGAAAAGAAGTGTCTTTCACACACAGCCTTTAGTTTACACAGTTTATCAAGCAGCCTTTATTTCCACTTTGTCCAAACCTGAGTACCTCATGGTAATAAAGGTGTTCATATCCAGATTTTTATTTGGGGAAAAAAGTGTCAACAAAAAGGGAAACGCTAGAAAAAAGCAGCAACCTTGGAGCCTGAAAAATGAAGCCACTACTGACGTACCCAAACCTGCAGTTTCTCTAATGTTCTTTTGAGGCTGGCTCCAAGAGCGAGTCAATCCCCACACATCACCAAAACCTCACAGGCAGGTTTCCAGAATGTCAGGCACATTAACGATGCAATAAATACCCACAAACACCACTATTTAATGCAACTATCTGCAGTCAGCACATAAATGTATCTCTGTATCGACTGTCCTGTCACATCTGATGTCAGATCAAAGGGGATTGGCACATTTGGCATGTTTGGCACGCGTAATGGAAACCCAACCTGATTTGATTAACACAGCTGCAAACTGAGTTCACATCCCTCTCAGCCAACCACAAACAGCCACAGCATCAGATAGGGAGCATATATTCAGCACCTGTCATCTTAGAAAAGTCAAAAGAAAAGAGAGAAGGAAACTGCGAGAGAGAAAGAGAGAGCGGGCGCGCACGAGAATTGTGGTGACCTCCTCCCAGGCTACCTTTGCATCATCAGCCTGTGGAGGTCTGCTCGCAGTTCCGTATATTCGGACACTACGAGCTTGGACCTCCTGGACCAAAACATCAGTTTCTTCCTGGGAGAAGTTTGGCCGTCTGATGCTGCTGCTCTCTTCTGCCATGGCGAATTGAGTAAGCTCTCATTACGCCTTCACACGGCGCATTTAAGGGCGAGGAGAGGGGCTCATGTGATTGGTGTGATGTGTGTAAAACCCACACCACGCCTTCTCTCTTCCCTCTTTCCGACTTGCGCAGGTAGGAGGGACGGAGGTGGGAAAGACGAGTAGCTGCGCCAGCGCGCACAGTGTGCCAAACTTGCAAAATCTGCCTGGCTACACCAGTTGGTGAAGCGCAGGCTGAATTTATGTAGAACTCACCTGCATTTGTTTTTATGGTTTTAAGAGTGTTTTTTGCAGCCGAATTAGCATTAGCGAACGCACTGTGCTAACAAAGCTGGAAGCTAAAATGAGTTTTTATAGTTCTTAGGCCTGTGTGAGAGGGAGTGACACGCAGCAAAGGGCCACAGGCTGGACTCGAACCCGGGCCGCTGCGGCAACAGCCTTGTACATGGGGCACCTGCTCTATCCACAAAGCCACCGACGCCCCTCTTCTCCAAATATGGTCATTTCTAGCTCCAAAGATCCAAGATGGCAACAGCCACAATCTGTAAATCATCTGTAAACCAATGGATAAACCCAAAATGACTCACTTTATGATCTGGATTTGATCCATTCAGTCCGACAACACTTGGAATTTCCGCAAGAGCTGCACAATCAAATCAAACATGGGAACAGTCTCCAGTGTGTCTGCTCTGTGGGCCACAAAGTGCAGAAGCAGCACTGATTAACTGGGTAACTTTTCTGTGGCACAATTTTTTTGGCTTCATGCACCACTGAGCAACTTGAAATGAATGTGGCCCGGCCTCCAACGCTGTATCTCTCTGTATACATCCATTTTAAAAAATGGAGTCCACTATCCAGTGGGTGGTGTCATGGTGGCTACGTCCATTGTTTTAAACAATCTGCAGCTTCAAACCAACCTGCATGTTAAACATTTTACAAGTGAGGAAAAACTAAAGACTCAAGTTGAAACAAATATTTTCATCAACCACTTCCTGACTGGGAGGAAGTCAGACTCCACTTCCTTTACACACGTCATGTTCTACTAAATGTCTTGAGTCATCGATGTTGAAAAGTCTTGCATCTTCATCTTTTATATTGCTGTTAATTTTATGAATAGGTGTGTTCGCTCTGGATGTATACGTTTGTTCACTGTTGGTATGATGGATGGTTATTGATCCGCTCCTGGCTCAGATAGAGGGATGACTCAGAGTGCGTGGCAGAATATCTTTCCCAGAGATAAGATGTCCTACAGAGCTCCAGAATTAGAGAGCTGGATCGATGGCTGAGCACGCCACTGACATATATCATCATTTCCCACCATATGGAAAAGAGAAAAGTATGTCAGAGTCAAATCTGATGGCAGAGCAGATACACAAATAGTAGAAGACAAATTTAGAAGTGTAATGATGCCAGAGAGTGCTGGTATCAAGTACTCCGACAGCGAGGAGGACAAATATTAAATCAGTTGTTCGCTGCTTTCAGGTCGCTGCCAAGGAATGAAACAACTGAAATTTATGTGTAAAACATTAATGACAATAAAATGCAATGATTTTTAAATCTTTTTCAACCTAAATTCAATTACTATCACTCAGTCAGTGTTTGGAAACTGAAGTTTTTCTTGCTTGATATCCGACTTCAGTCCATTAATGAAACTGATTGAAACTAAATATATAATAAATGTTTAATGTAATAAACGAGACAAAAAAGTATAATTTACAATAATAAAAAATAGATTTTTGCCTACAATCCACCAACACTGCTTCACCAAACTCTTTTGCATTTTGCAAATCGTTCAGATACATTTCACTTAAAGCTTTTAACCAAATCATCAGCTCTCAATTGCAGCTTTTCCCTCTTCATTAAATCCATTTACATTTGCATTCAGTATTTCAAAAACTAAAAGACAGAAAAGAGAACAGCAGCTGTTTCATAGAAACCAGAGAAAGAGTCTTTACAGCTGCTTTGAAATTTAAGATTCAAAGACTGAACCAACCAAAAATTCTACCATTGTGAGCGACGGAGCTGTAAATGAAAAGTAAAGCTCAATATCGATGTTACAGATGGTGCACAGTGAAGATTTGACTGATGGAATTTTCTCATTTTTTAGAAAACCACTTTTAAAAATAGCCAAATGCAACAGGGAGAAGGGAATGTTTAATTTGCACATGCAACGTCTGCAAGAGCTACATTCAAGTGCATCAATAGTGATAATTGATTTATCATATCGTATCAATTACTGCCTCACGCTGTATGTCTCTCTATAGACTGTATAAAGTGTTAATGTATTAGAACATGTTTTAATGAGGTCACAAAACCTTTGACTCATAACTGTCAAAATCTAATCAGTTTATCGTTGAATCCAAGTGGACGTTTGTGCCAAATTTAAAGAAACTTGTTCAAGAGAATGAGATGAATGCAAAGTCACAGTGACCTTGACCTTTGACCAGAATTTAACAAGTCCATTGTTGTGTCCAAGTGAATGTTTGTACCATATCTGAAGAAATTTCTTAAAATATCACGTTGACGAGAATGGGACAGACAGACAGACAGAGGATGGACCACAGATGTACAGACAACCTGAGAACATAAAGTCTCTGGTCGCGTCTGTCGCCAGCGCGGAGACATAAAAACAGCCATAATTTATTGACATAAAGTTTGATTGTTGGGCGACATTATTAAAAGGAAGTATTTCACTGACATGTGGTCACTGCGATAAATATGACCTTGTGTATAACTTCACATGCAGGTCATGACAAGTCGTCACAAAGTCAAAGGTTACAGAATATCTCAGCTGTGAAGAGGCAGAAACCCTTCGACAGAAAGTGTTAAAATCAAAAAGCAGGAAGGTGTGTGTGTGTGTGTGTATATATATGTGTGTGTGCGTGTGTGTGTGACCAGGTAACACAGAGAGAGAACAGAGTCAGCGTCGTACAGCGGTGACAGAGGGCCATTGATGTGTCCCGGTGTAACAGACCCACAGTGAACAGAATAAGCTGCTTATACTGCTGCTGCTGATTTAACCAGAATTAACACGCAGCAGGTTTCAGCTCTCCATAAGAACATTTTATCTGCGTGGATTTAGCCTCTGTTAAATGGTATCTCCCAGGCGCACTACGTCATCAAACCATGTGATGTTTGGTATTGCCGGATTCAGGAAGCTCTAGCCTTTTCAAAAATAACATCATTATTCTTTTATATTATAACGTTTTTCTTTTATTTGTTATGTATTTCGCACCAGAGCAGCCTAAACACACAGAGTCCAAAATCGCGATGATGGGTGACAATTCAATTCAGTCAATTCAAAACACTTTATTTGTCCCAGAGGGGCAATTTAAAAGGCACGAGGAGCAGCATCGTTAAAAAAGGACAAACAGTTTTTCAAGAAAAACAGGAAAAGTTAAAGGATTACTCGCGATCTTCTATGGAGCCATTAGTGAGGACTTAGCTGTTTTATAAAAGGTAAGAGTCTCACTCTTACCACTATTTCTGGTCATTTTGTGTGTCTTTGTGGTCATTATATCTCTCTGTAGTTCCTTTGCATGTACTTGTTGTTGTTTTGTGTCTCTCTAAAAGGTCAATTTGAGTCTCTTCGAGGCCATTCTGTGTCTCTGAGGGATGTATTTGTGTCCTTTCTTTGTCATTTTCTGTGTCTTTGTAGTTCTTTTATGTCTTTTTTAGGTATATTTGTGTCTTTGTTGTCCTTTTGTGTCTCTGTTGTTCGTTAACGTCTCTCTGTGGTCATTTTGACTCTCACTGGATGATTTGTGTTAATCTGAGTGACATTTTGCAGGTGGGGGCCCGACACTTGGATCATCTATGTCATCTGCTACAGTAATCTGACAAATAAATAAATCTCGCAGCTAATGAAAGATAAACTATTTTTACAGCAGTTTGTGTATTTTTTCTGTGTGCAGCTGATCTTTTGTGCTAAACTAGCTGCACAGTAGATGGTGATGGCTGTGGATTAAAAAGAAGATCCTCATGGATACAAATGAAGGTGCTGAACAGAAAATAATTCTCAGTCCTTGAAGCAGCCACTGTCACATTGTTAGTCAATCTTAACAGTTCCTCTTTGTGGTGACAATCATCACTATCAAACGCGCAGTAAGCCGAGGCTGAAGCCTATTCAGCGACGGCGCTTTGTCGAGGCCGTCTCTGCTTTCTACACTGATACACAGCTCACTGAAAACTGTCTTCGTGTCAATCTGCCAGCGTTTTTACTCTGATTGTTGCTTTATCTCCTTCATGCAATTTACAAGATAGTAGGCTGGGTGTGTAATCCATTGTCCCCGTTCTCTCATATCAGCCTGTTTCACTCCCTCGAACCTCCCCGCTATTATTTATGATTATTATAGGGTTACAGGAATGTCACAGCGCCGCTGCCTCGACCCTTTCCACTTGTGGAAGTCTGATGATCCAGGAACTGAGGCTCTGTCGACTGTTGCACACATTCTAAATCATTCTGGATAACGGCTAAATGACTCACATAAAAATGCTAATTCAGTACCACTCAAACTTGGAGGCATTTTAATATTTAGGAGAAAGGGAGGGGGCGGTGCTTTTCTTTTAGGGCTATATATACGCTGTTCTTTGACAGAGCGCTGCTAATAATGCTGTTAATGTCATAAAAAGTGACAACCGACAGATGAGGCACAAACTCTACTGTGTGTGTGTGTGTGTGTGTGTGTGTGTGGAGATGGTGTACATGATGGAAATGACTTAAATCGCTCATCACACTCTGGCACGTACCTTTCACAGAACAAAGAAACCTCGTCAGCGTAGGAAGCCTTATTTGTGACTTTTTTTAAAGACGCTGTCGAGGCGATCATGAAAATGGCAAAGTGTCTGTCATTACACTGGACGTGTTTTTGCATGCAGCATCACAGTGTATGAATAATTTACTTTATTCCAACGGAGTCATTAACACCTCGGCTGGACCGAACCACACCCTCCCTCCGACTGCAGTAACTGAGATTTCTTTCTTCTTTCGTCTGATTGAAAATTCAAAGTGATTCTGATCTTGTTGGACAAGTTAGACAGTTGCTAATTAGTTTGTCTTTTTTAATCATTTTTGGAAGATCCCGAATGAAACCTGCACGTCACTGTTAATCACTGCGTCGTTTCGTCTTTTGTTTGGATTGCAGAGGTTTTATTCATATTGCAGAGACACTCGTCACCTTGCTGTCTGATGACAGCTGATTTCTCCACCCAGGAGAGAAATGCAGTCTCGCAGTGTTCATAACATTCAAACATGATGATTGTGTGACAAAATGTAGTGTGTAATAATAGTAGGGCTGGCCAATATATTGATATTAAATCAATGTCATGATATGAGACTAGATTATCGGATATCGTAATGTGGTAATCGTTGTCTTTTTCAGGATTAAAGGCCACATTACAGTGATTCATTTATGTAATTTTACAAACTTTACAAACTACTGATGCAACAGCATGAAGGATATTTAAACCATATGATTGATGACTTAGGGGGTCACAAGATAAATCTGAAGGATCATGAGATGCTCCTGTTTCCACACCAGATGACGACATGGAACATCATACAACTGCAGCGGGATTCGCCAGACACGATGCACCAGCCCAACATGGAGAGCTAAAGGAGACGGAAAAACAACTGTGGCTGCCTGCAGTGGCTTTTTATCGCCTAACGTTCCAGCCGGACCAACTTTTCACACGATCAGTTCCACTTGGCTACTTTGAAAGCAACAATATGGCCTTGTGTGAAGAATTCATTGATCAGTTCATCGGTACATACGCAGATCCACTTGAAAAGGTGGTCTGAAGTACGCTTCATGAGTCTTCAGGTATGGTTCACATCCAGTGTGAGAACAAACTGTACCAAAACTTGGACTATCATTTAACGCGAGTATCCGTCGGCGAGTGGAACTGCAAAGGCATTTTTCAATGCTGCCAGTCTCTTCTGAAATCTGCACACAGCACTCAATGATCTCATCCTCCGAACTGCAGGGCCACTGCTGATGAAGCAGGAGGACAGACGAGAGAGTCATTCTTCACATTGTCTCCAAAATATTAACCATAGTCGGCAAAGGTCAGCTGCGTATATGGACTTGGGATCTTGCATCTGGCACTCTTTTCTGCACTGTACTGACAACTTAAATAAATATTACGCAGCTATTGATGTAACTATACTGAGGTTAAGAACATTATTAGTCTGAAAGCTGATCAGTGGGTGGAGAGGGGGCTGTTCTCACAAATTTTTTATATGTTTTCCTACAAAAATCAATGCATCCAAATTCATACATATCTGATGATGTATTATAAAAGGCTGTGATCACTTGACTAATGGGCTGATGGCAAGAAACAAGGAAGCAGGTCTGAGTGCTTGTAACTGGACTTATCGCACGGGATTTTCCCCTGAAGTCACATGTTTGGATCCATGTGAAGTCATTTCAAGGTACATCCTCACTGTTTCTTTTCCTAAACCTAACCACAGTAACTGCATATTAATTATGTAAGTGGACGTAAAGTCATTCGCAGGGTGCAAATTCGTAGGATATCATATGAAGCGTTCCATGGGAACACACTGGGAGAGGGGTGCAATCAGACTCAGGGATGGTATGAATCAATGGTAACAAACAAGAAAACACCATTAACGCCTTCTGGCCTCTAAACATAACCATGTCAAAATAAAAGCTTCTGAAAAGAAAGGATCATTATTTTGCTCTTTAGTTGAAATGCTCACAATCAGAGATATGCTTCCTGTGATGACGGCTTCATAATGTAGATTCGTTTCACGGGATCAGAGGCCAGAACGGTCGGTAACCACCATCTTGGGCACCACTTTGCTTCCAAATGTTTGGCAGCAGTTTGTTTGCCCATTTCCTGTTTTCCATGACAAAGTCCTCGTGCAGGAAACCAAGTCCGTACAGAAATGATTTTCCAGTTTGGTCGGCCTGCACAGAACCCTGACCTCAACCCTGTCCAGCATTTTTAGGATGAGCTGGACCACCGACTGTGAGCCAGGCACAAAATATTGTGGAAGCCTGAAACCAGAGGAGTGGAAGATTTTATAGCAGCAGAGTAATGCCTATGGCTGACATACTTTCAGCCATTTAGTCAATGTGTTTGAGCAATGAATCCTGGGAAAGGTGCAGAGATGGAGTCATAATAAAATGGGGCACTTGCTCGGTGAAGCTTCTCGCACCATGAAAAAGAAATTCAGAAAACCGTTCTGGTTGTTGTTTTTCACTACAACTAAATGACACACTTCTTCCCTGAGACATGAGGGAGTTTCATCATGTGCCACTCACAAGTTTCAGAGAGCATTCACGGCACATTTACCTTCACTGATGTCAAGCTGAGTTTGTCATGCATGTAACGGTGAAAAACAAAACTCGAGCTTTTTACACTGCACAGACGAACAGATTCAGCACTGCCCTGCTCCTCAGCCGACTCTCTGCAGGTGACCTACCTACTTGTATAAAAAGAATCTCCGCCCCACCTCTGTGTGTACGTCGAGACGCCTGAATCATCTGTGACATGCTTATAAATGTTGGATTAATGAATTGAATTTGATTGCACAGATCTCTATGCACACACTCTGATGTGGAAATTTCCACTGGCATCTTCAAAGTGGACTGAAAATAGACACCAACTCAGAACTCATGCTGCTATGCATTCGCTTTTAAACAAACACTTTTTATAGGAGGTGTATTTTTAGAACCTCAGTGGACCTATGAAGTGAAAAAAGCTAATTACCGGTTTGTAGACACTTCAGTCATGAATGCACATCGAGAAGATTGGATTTACCTCTCAGATCTGTAGGCTGGATTGAGATGAAGATCTGAGTCTGTTCAACTCAGTGACTCCATCATTAGTCAGATTATGAGGCTTTAATTCATATAGGCTTCAACCTGGATCTGCCACCTGTTCTCATTACCAGCTCGTCAATACTGACGCTTTTACATCCCACGCACTGTCTCATAGAAAGCCTAGGACACCCTTTAGCCCCCTTACACTGCCTCTTCAAGGCGGGACGATGTTATGCTTCATTGTTCTTTATGAAAAGGTACAGTCACAAAATAGAGGGACATAGTTTTGTTGCCTTTAAGATGCCACAAGACGTGGTAATAGTTCTGAAACGGCCTCTGCAGGAACAAAAATGTAATCGTAATAGAATAGTGGCTCTACAGCGCCATCTCTGTGTAAAAAGGGCTTCTCTAACACTCAGTGTGCCATGTGGTTAATGTTGTGGCTTTGGCAACAAAACTACTCGGTCAGGTTGAGAAAACAGATCCTGTTTCTGTGTTAAAGGTCCAGTGAGTAAGATTTAGTGGCATCTAGTGGTGAGAATTGCAGATTGCAACCAGTTGAAACTTCTCCTGGTTAGAATTCCTTCAGTGTTCATTATTCAGGAGCTGAATAATCCACAGAGGCCTCTTCCTCTCCAAAACAAAACAGACATGCTGATTTAAACCAGTAAAAACACTGAATGAAAAAGTTTCACGAGGGCAATCAGTGTTTCTCCAGTGTTGTGTTGCATGCAATATTTTTTGCGTTTTGTATGCAGTTTTTTTTTTTTAAATCAATATCACGATCACTTGTCAATGTAGTGCAATATCATTTCCTCAAAATCAAATTCACGTACAGAAACAGAAACACGTACTTCTCATTATTATATCATATACAATAAAACATTGCTTATCAGGCACAATCTGCATTTATCCACCAATTCAGTTATTTTTAGTGACTCGTGTACTTATCTTACATCTACTGTTTCTCTATTAGACACTGGATTTTGCTTCATAAACACTTTATATCTCATATATTTTGGATATTTTAACAGATACTTTGTACTCTGTTATTTTAAAATTGGGTCCAGTGAGTGACCCCAACCCTGGGAACCCACTGGTTGTTACTGGTTTGTGAATTTCAGTTTACTGTAATTAAAACATTTCCTTGGGGATAAATAAAGTTCTACTGAACTGAATTAAACTGAATTGAATGTCAGTGATTGACTGCTCGCCTTTTGTCTCTGATAACTTCCAGATGTTCAGGAGGTTTTTACAGGGAGCTGAATTATCCACAGAGGTCTCTTCTTCTCCAAAGCAAAGGCATCACCTGATTTAAACCAGTAGCACTCCGTAGCAGCAGGGCAAACTACAGCCAACATGAAAATACCAATGTCCCTGTATAGAGCCGGTGTTGGTTTGTCTTGATCACCGCTGACTTTTGGTGTGTTTGACCCATCCACCCCCTTTCCTCCCTACACAGACTTTCTTACTCGTTATATGACATTAATGGCTCTCAGTGTCAAGTATCGCCACAGATGGGTTTACATTGGAATTAGCTAAAAGCCCACTGTGTCTCATAAAACACTAAAGCGTGCCTTTGGCATTGATATCAAACGCCAGGAGGCGGGACAAAGCATCAGTATCTGACAGCCTGAGGATGAGAACGGGCTGGGGATTCAAAGCTGTGGCTTAAAAGCGAAGGTATACTTTAAAACAATGTAGTGTATTGTTCTAACCTGGACGTTGTTTCAGGGAGCGGAGCCTGCAGGAAGTGATAAAGTCACTAGAAACGTAGCTGCTGAACACAACTTTTTAGAACAAGAGAACTATGCAGGCGAATCTGTTGGGTCAGCTCTTTTAACAGGAAATCCAGATTATTCTAACCAAAGGTGACTGCCCCTGCATCTGCTGCCCCAGCAATTAATGAGATGGGTCTCAGGAGTCACTGAGGCAGATCCCCGGATAGAGCTGTCCACTTTATCTTAGCCTACATGGAAACGTTGCAGGCCAGACAGTGATTTAGTGCCCGGGCTTCCTAGAAAGGTCACAGCTTCCTGTACCACACCGCAGGACCTCCCCTACTGTATCCAGCAAAGAGTAATGGGGGCTGACTCTGCATGGCCCACAGCTAACATTAACATTTTTCTTTTTTGACATGCTTTAGAATTCTTCACACTTAAGTTGCTGTTTTCCTGCGATCCTCTGTGACACGCTGGGGGAGTCCGAACTGAGAGCGGAGCTGGAACTTGCTCGGTGGTGGTGGTGGAGATGGTGGTGCTTTCTCATGCTGACCTTTATATGAACACTTCAGTCTGCAGTAATGATATTACTGTCAAGTATTGGGCTCTTTACTCATGATAAGCTGTGCTCACCGCAAGAAGTGCTGCAGAGCTGCAGGGAAACAATAAACTTACTGTAGGTGTAGATTTTGTAGATGTATAACTACATTTCTGTACATGCAGAGGTGCAGATTTAAAAAGCTGAAGTGATCCAGGCATCAGGAAACATGACAGTTTAAGTGAGTTTAGCACAAACAAAGGCACTGGCAATTTACCTTCTCTGGAGAAGAAGAAAAGTTAAAGCCTCATGATGGTTGAATGAGAGCAGGTGTCTCTCCTGTCAAAGTCATACTCTTGCTCATGCTCTTCTGCTCTTCTTCTGGAGGCAAGATCTCCGGGGTTTGCCTACAGACTCTATATTCACTGAATGTATAGAGACTATCCTCAACCTAACCTCCATAACTTTATGTTACATTAAGGACGTAACGTCATTCGTGGGGCACCAATTCGTCGGACACCATGCGAACTGTTGTGCATGATTTTTTTGTAGGATATCATTTGAACTGTTCTATGAGAATATGTTGCATGACTCTACTTCTGCTCTCGATCTACACAGGCAACAGTCATAATTTGTGAGGTTAGATTAATGTACTTTAATGTTCCCTTTTCAACTGTCTTGTCTTTTTAGAACATTGCAGAAGCAGTTGCCTGTTTCAACTCGTCTCATCGCAAATCTTTGGTCTGAACTGGACTTAAGAGCTTTACACTTCTGGGAATGAAAAAAAAGTTTTCCCATAAACACATCCAGGCAGGAATTTATTTCTTGGCAAAGCATATTCGTAGGATGGAAACATGCAGTATTTTGCAGGAGACAGGGTTGGGCTGTGGGAGAAATGCATTACTGTGAAACAGCTGTCTTGAGCCCTCTGGTTTCTGCTCTAAGTGACCACAAGAATATTGTTGGGTTCTCGTTTCTCCAGCTCATGACAGAAGAGGACAGAGAAGTCAGAGACACAAGTTCTCTTGACATGTTTGAGATTTTATAATGTAATTTAATGTACTTTCGAAGACTATTCGGTTTTCTTTAAGCCCACAAATGACCCGTATGCTGAAGCAGTCATATTCATTTGACTTAAACGCATCAGAAAAAGACGACTCTGCAGGAGTTTGGGTACTTTACTGAAACAAGACAGAAATCTGCAATTTAACCCTCACAGATCGGCTCTCGTGGCAGAAAAAGATGTCACAGAGATAATGTGCCATTAACGCTGACATTCAGCGTCTGCTTCTCCTCCGCTGCTTCATGCTCGGAGTCTCGTTCTCGGCAGCAGGGAGGGTCAGTTCACTCCCAGCACACTCATCAAACCACTCACGTCAAGCCATAAAATGGGGACAACTCTCCGGCTTTTAAGAGGAAAACCCTCTCAGGAATGCTTTGCAATCCATTTAATGTAATGACTATGAAACACACACACACACACACACACACACACACACACACACACACACATACACTCTGTTATATGAGGGTAATTCTACAGAGGCTAAACGAGCCTGCTCACAGGGTGCTGGCAAGAAAAAGTCTTGATTGCACTGAGATCTTGGTATCGCCTCAGGGTATATAATCTACACTGCGAGCACAGATGGTTGATGGTGTGGCGTAATTTTAACAGTTTGAGAGTGTTCACAATGGAGCCCCCACCAATCAACTCGTAGCATTTCAAAGCAACACGAGCATTTATTGGAATATTCCAACAGAAACCAAAGACACGTTCATATCCTGTGAATTTCTGGCATCATCTTAATGAGGTGACCTTGAGTCGACATCAAAGGGTCTGTAGCAATTGACCACTCCTGTTTTATCTCCATCTTTGATCGGTCGCCATCGATCTCAGCTGCCTGTTAAATGAGCAGGAGACACCATTTATTCTGCGGCCTCTTTCATGGGATATAGATCAGTCGTCCGGGGTCGTCTCAGTCGGCCTCCCGGTGAGATCTGACTGAGGAGATACGGAGGAGAGCCATAAAGCGAGGTTGCTCCTGGACGGGAAAGACTTCCCTCCCAAAGGTGACGTGGTTCACACGTCGCCCAGAGAAAATCCTTAAACTCCATCAGTGAGTCTGTTGACCTTGAGTGAACACTGTGAAAAGGGAAGTTTAAGAAAGCTGTTATATTGCTTTGTCTTATTTTTCAGATTTATGATTCATGACCATCCTCTCAAACACCTTTTGTTATATGAAACCTGTTGAAACTAAGTGGGCTTGATTTTTCTAGGTTAGATATTTAATCTTTTCTCAGCTGGAGCTGAAAAACAAATCTGAAAAGGGGAATACATGACTGTCGAACAAACGCCGGACAAGAGAAAGGCATTTCAAAAATCAGACCAAACTGAAAACCTGGAAATACAAAAGACAGATTCAAAGTGTGGTTACATTTACATAACAAGTCCTCACCAGAAGAACGTTAGCAGCACTGGTTCGTTCCTCGTAGTCATATGAATAATGATTCCTATGGCAGCTCAACTCCTCTCCTCACCATAGATACACAGAGAGAACTGTGCTGCTGTTGATGTTGAAAAATGGATGAGGAGAGACACGTTGCTGAGGTCGAGAAATGTCCTGAGCTGTCAGAAAAATCGTATTAAAATGTCTTAAAAAATGTTGATCAAATGCCCAAAATGTAGCAAGAAAATAAATCCAAAAAGTTGATAAAATGTGACCAAAAATATTAAAACAACTAAACTCATTGTTGAGATCGAGGAATATCCTGATCTTTCAGAGACATATTATGGAAATTCTAAAAAAAAAAAAAAAAAAGTAAAAAAAAAAACCTGAACTAAACTAAAGTAAATATGAATGAAATTTCAGAAAAAATGGCAATAAAACATGCAAAAAATATTATTAAAATGTCCAAAAAAAAGTTGATAAAATGTGACAAAAATATTATTAAATGACAAAAAAATGTAGTTAAAATGTCTGAAAAATATTAGAAATGTAACAAAAAAAAAAAGGTCATGAAACATGCAAAAAATATCATTGAAATGTCCAAAAAAAAGTTGATAAAATGTGACAAAAATATTATTAAAATGACCAAAAAAAAATGTAGATAAAATGTCAAAAAATATTAATGAAATGTCTGAATGTTTTGTTTTTTTAAATATCCAAAAAATGTTGCCTGGAGAGGCATAGCTCTGTGTTTTTAGCTTCAGACTTAAGACATATATCTGCCCTGGTGAAGTTACTTGGATCTAAAAAACACGAGTAGGGTGAGTACAACGTTCTGGTGATGCTCCTCAGAAGCAGCAAAGCAGAAATAATGTCTTAAGAATTCATGTCTGTTCTGAATTAAAATAGAAAAAAGAAGGTTCATGAATATTGCTGCTGAATTCCTGATATTTCATCACAGCTATCAAATCTTTCTCACCAGTTCAAAGGTCAGCTTGTGTTCCTTTCTTATTCAGAATTTTCTACTAGTTTAAAAAAAAATATTTATGTACTTTCGCTTAACTCAGTATGTAGCATATCAGTGTTTTCTTTGTCACAGACATCTTTTGCAGCGTGATACAGTGTATGCAACAGTTTGTAAGTGTTTGTAAAGGAAGCAAAGGGAACATCAAACGTTTACAGTGCTTCCTGCATCATGTGATGTCAATATCTCTGTGTGTAGCAGTGTGTGTGTGTGTGTACAGTGTTAGGTATTCGTCAAAGCCAGCAGACGTGTGAATGTGACCGCGTAGGTGTCTGCACTGAGCTGATAGTGTGCTCAGCTTGAGCCTGCGACAAAACTGCACGAGCAGCTTTTAAACTTTGATTCAGAGGAACCGAATCCCGCTATTATCTAGAACCCAGAAGCACGCTTCGCCACTCGCACCCCCTCATCTCTTCCTGCCAATCGACGGGTCGAACTTTTCAAAGAGGCTCCCCGTGCAGACGAGCTCTTCCCCGTCTCCCCCTCTCTGCCTTTCTTCTCCGACTCTCTGCTTTCTAGTCCGCTGGAATTAGAGAGAAAACAGATCTTTAAAGAATTTTCTGTTCTTTAAATGATTTGAAAACTGCAACAAAACACCAGCAGGTGCGGCTGAACCTGGCTGGCATTATCTGTTGGTGTCACAGAGAGCATCGGCGGCACCGCCAGGCTGTTAGATGAAAACCTTGTGTGTTCAGAAACGTGTCTGAAATGCAGGGAAGAAAAAGCAAGCTTCATCTCAGAAGAAGAGCCGTGCAGTTTGAAATTCCACTGAGTTTGAAAGGGTTTCATGGTCTGTGGATCATGAAACTTGCTCAATCTATAAAAGACCTCACAAACCTTCGGCATTAGATTGCTTCGTTTGCACATGAGATGATGCAGCACATCACGCTCCGATAGGGGCTTTGTATTTTGCACTGACTTCCCTCTCAGTCTCTTATCTAATGTTTGTACAGTATACTGTATATATTTTTTATTTTTTGTTCAAGGTTTAGAAGGAAGCATGAAAGATAAGGGTTATGGTATTTCTCCTCTGCAGCAGTGACTGGACGTACCCAGGACGCCGCGGGTGGTCTCCACATTACAGAGTCTGTTTTTCCCCTCTCCCTGGCTGCCCATGGCGCACCTCATTAACTGCACTGAGTCACAAATTCATTGTATTTTGGTTCACGTGTAAAAACAGGAGGATTGTTAGCAAGGTGGGATCACAGCGCAGGTCACCATCAAATCTGCTTCCTGTTGTGTCCAGATACCTGACGGAGACAAAATTCACCTCAAACTCAGAAAAGCAAGAGAGAGAAAAAAATATTGGTGAGGAAACAGGAACACATAACAGAGCTGACAGCCCAGCGTCGGCGTCAGCGGTCAGATAATTGGGTTCTCAGCATGAAAATAATACGGCTTGGATCAGGTGCTGCTGTGTCCTGGTCACAAGACCTGTTCCGTGTTTTTCCAAGAATTGTGCTTCTGAGGTGTGAGCCTTCAATCTCATTCATCATAATATAATGTTTTTGTTGCAGATTAGCAGCAAGGTCAGTGGTGACACTGACACTCAGTATGTTTACATGACATCATAGAAAACTGATTTATTGTGTCAGTCTGACCAAAACCGGACTTTTAAAATCAGCGTATGCAGTCAATCAGACCCAAACTCCGAACAACATGGAGGAAGCTACATACAGAGCTGTGACTTTTTGGACGGGAGAGGAGACGCAGTTCATGCTGGTACCAGTTAGCAGCTAGCTAACTGTTGCTAATTTGTTTGTCCATTGTTTGGTCTGTGGGAATGAGGACAGGCTGAAATGTATGTTCTAAAAATAATAAAAATAAAGAATGTGGCTTGTTAAAGAGATAATTACAGAAACCTTTCAGATATAATAACATAAAAAAAATCCTGGAAGTTAGCAGTGCTCATCGGCCATTTACCAAAACAGATTTGGTAAATTGAATTTTTATCTTCTATAGTTTCACCTCCAGTGTTTTGGGTTGGGACAATATTTTTTCAAAGGACTGATCTTCTTTTAAAATGATTCATTTTCTAATTAAAAAATATTTCTGTCAAAGATACAGACAGAATTCCTTCTTTAGTCTGTACGAAGCACGCTACACACACGCGATACACATTTGAACTGAAGTTTGGTTTGTGTTTGTAGTTCAGTGTATGATGATGTGTCTGATTTTTCGTGTTGGTTTATTTTGGTTTACTGTAGTGGAGTGAGGGGTGTTGCCTGTTAATTTGAAACCAAATCAACAAAATCACCCAGACTTTAATTTTGGATTTAGTCTGTTCTGCAGAAATAACAAACCTCAGCATGAGGCTCACTCAGCAATCAAAATAACAAAGCTGTGAAATAATTTGTTCTAATTTTAAGCTGTCAATCTTTTTGGGGAACCTGGGTTTCAGTATCTCAGACGCTTCCTAATCAGCTCGTTACACACACACACACAGAAGTGCTGGTAGCTTCAGACACACCTTGAGGCAGCAGTGAGCGAGCTGATGAAGAAGCAGCGTTGGCACATGTTGCTCAGTGTTAGAGTGCAGCGTTCTTATGGGAGGTCTTTACTGTAATATGAATAGCTGTGACCTTTCATCGAAGCGCAGCCACTACATCATTGTCTGAGCTCTATGTTTCTATATAAGCTAAGATAAAGTGGACAGCTCTGCCTCAGGATCTGCCTCAGCAGCTCTCGAGACCTCTCTCATTAATTGCCGGGGCAGCGGACAGTCACCTCGAATCAGCTGATTAAATTAATTGAAAGCATGAGACTCTAAAACAAAGACAAGTGTGTGTTGAGCTGAAGTCCACAGCAAATGTTGGCTCATCTAAATGATAAAACAATGTTGGTGTCTTCTGGGTGGCCATGCAGATAGTTTGGGTTTTATTTGCCCAGGATTTGAGATGTTTTGCACACATTTTGCAGTCGGCTGTATTCTGCGTCTGACTTGCGGCAGACGGTGATACAGCCTCTGGGGGCAGACCCCCGATTTTTTGGCATTCCGGTTTGATTTGGGCGGAGGAGGTGAATTTCCGTTTCCA
Organism: Epinephelus cyanopodus; assembly: GCA_026686955.1. NCBI lineage: Eukaryota > Metazoa > Chordata > Actinopteri > Perciformes > Serranidae > Epinephelus > Epinephelus cyanopodus. The sequence goes on from CM048917.1 coordinate 5,117,988, forward strand.
ACTTCTGTTTATATATAAGTAAATATGCTGAACCATTGCGAAGGATTCAGAGTTTGCAGTGACGCCAATTATGTTCCGCCTCCTTAGTTCACCGCACGGACCGTTTAACCTGGCAACAACTGCAGCCGGCTCAAACGTGATTGGTGAATAACACGCAGACTACAAACAGCCTACAAATGGAAACCAGAGCTCTTCTGCTCTTCTTAAGGAGGCAAGATCTCCGTGTAGAGTCTGTATATAGAGACTAAAGAAGATTTAACATAGCGGCCAAAGGTGGAATTTGGACAGGGTCTGTCACAGGATGCCATGGGGCAAAGAAAGACTTTTTCCAATAATCTTACATCGTGAACAAACAAAAAAAAACATCTGTAAATTGGTGGATGCATTTTTTTTGAGCGTCACAACCACCAGGGAGCGACTCGTTTCACCATCAAGATCAATTTGGTCCGATAACATTTGGAAAGTCTAGAAGAGCCACACGGTTAAATAATTTGTCCCCATTCTAGGTAGCGGAGGTTAGCCACTAATCCGGCGAAAGTCTCTCGTGCGCTCGCTCTATGGGCCCAGTGACGCAGAGGATCCAGGTGACTTCATACACTGAAGTTGAACTGAAAGCTCATAAAACCGAACAAAACTGACTTTCTGTAATGCATTTCAACGGACGTCCAGGCAGAGAATGTCCGAATGTACGGGAATGGCTATACGCACTGTGATTGGCTCATCGCGTTCGAGGGCGGGACTTAGCCATAGGTCAATTCCCGATGTACCGAAGTAAAATGTAGATTACATGAGTATATTGTTGAGCCAGTAAAGAGTGGAAGTTCATGAAGAACATGAGAAGTACCTGTTCTTTAAAAATATACTTTTTTTTTACTTTAATCTCCATCTCCTCGAAATCCTGAAGCTTGAAATGCTGCATTCAAGAGCAGCCTTCAGTATTATGGAGCTGCTGTGTGGAACAATCCAGTTCACAGGCCTTTGTAGTGAATGTAAATTTGTCAGTTGAGTGACAGACTGGTGTTATTATTATTTAATATGTTTTATTGCTTGTTTTTAATATGTGCACCCTGGAAAACAGCTCTGAGTGGATTATCCTGATAGAATTAAGTTAATTGAATTGAACTGCAGCATCTTTTTCCGCAGACAGAGTTCCCATTGGATAATCCACACAACATGCTGAGAACACTTTTCAAATGGAGACACGTTGTTGTTGCTGAGTTTTTTAAATGTAATTTCTCAATGCTGCGAGCGCCACAAATGGAGTTTCACTAATCTCATGTGAAAACCTGCACATTTTAAACCCAAACTATCTGCATCACCTATCTGATCCCTCTGTGTGTGTGTGTGTGTGTGTGTGTGTGTGTGTGTGTGTGTGTGTGAGAGCTGTGTTGAGTGTGTACATGTCAGCTGTGGTCGTATAGATGATTAAACATGCACCTATGATATTTATTAAATGTGCTTTCAAGAAATTCAAGAGGAATTGTAATGCTAATGTGACAGTCCTGTGTGCATTAGTGAGGCTTTGTGCCGCCGTCATTCAGGTTTAGTCATTATTGACACAGTTATTATAAAAAACCAGCAGTTATTCTGAGTCATTTTCATATCTCTATCCCAGGATGACAGGGGGAACGAGGCTCATTAGTCACATGGTTCATATTGGATTTGAAATGGCATAGAGTTAAATGGCCACCACAGAGCAGCAGCAGCCTGAGTGGAGATCACTTTTAGAGAGATTTCTTATAAAGTGCAATGTTCACTTGATGACTTCATTGTTCAGCGAGGCCAGTCGACTTGAAACCCGCCGCAGCACAAAGCAATACAATTTCAGCTTCGATTACAGCCGAATTTTAAGAAGTCAGTGGAAGAAACGGCCTTCATTACAAGTAGTTAGTCTTGATGGGCGTCTTCAATTGGCTCTTAAAAACAGCCGTAACACAGCTATTGAAACACATGCCGCTCTGCCATAGCACAAGAGCACTCGAGGAGAAAGGGAATATCTGGGCTGCTTTACAAACAGAAATGGGCCCGTTTGCAGTGTACTCCACCTGAAATTAGGCCAGAAACTCGTGCATTTTTCTCAGCTGGGAGCGGTTGAAGAGATGTGCTTCGGGACCGTTTTAAGCAACTGCGCTGCGTGCGCTATTTGCCGTATTTTAGCAGCCATTTGAACTGCCTTTTGCATCACAGATGGAAAAACAGGAGTGTTCTCCCCGCTGCTGTCAAGGCCACTTTAAAGCTGGCGACGTTCGCAGATCATGTAAAAAACAAACATTTGATGATCTGTCCTCAGAGGGACTCCTTTCAATTATTTTGGCAGCATTTGAAGAAGGAAGCTGCCATGCTGTCTAGTCTCTGCCTGTGCTTAGAGATTGTTCTCATACTGCGTTGTTACACAGCCACCATGGATCATTTGAATTTCAAAGTTTGCTCTTCCCAAGGAAAGTTTCCAGAGTGACTTTCACAAAAAAGCTGTGGAAAGGTATCTTTTTTTTATTATTCACTCAATCGAATCCCGAGAGACGTTGTTTGTCAGTGCCAATTTAGAGTGAGTCCCCTCACATATGGTGCTTTAAAGCAGGAGAGAGCTATTCAAACTGATCTGCAATCCAAGAGAAAGAGATTTTAGAAATAACACCGCCATGCTGTTCAGATGCAGCACAGTGCCATTCATCACCTCACATATATCTGTTATTCAGCCCAGTCCACAGGAGAAAAAGTTGCCATCATTCTGCAAACCATGGACATATATATATATACTTGTACATTTCATACCTGTTATACAACATTTCCAAAGTAAGGCAGTCATGAAAACATGAAACATGTACGTAGGCTTCAATATACCATATTATATCACATGCATACATGAATATGAGCTAACTTTGTCATCGAGACACGGCAGGGGTGATGGATGGTGGATGGCGTGACCACTGATCAAGAACAGCCAACAACACTGACTAATTTTTAGCGAGCCACTGCTATTATTAAAGAAGCTAACCTATTACTTAGCAACTGAGATGTTTAAACCCAGAGTGACCTGGTTGACGCGCCTGACTTGAGTTTGAATGTGGCTGATTGAATCCACAGGTTGTTCTCGGTCGTATGCAGCAGAAACAATTTATTTCCTCCATGCAAGTGTGAACAATATCATTTAGTTCCCCACAAGAGCAAAACACTTGGCATATGGCGTGACAACATTTAGCATCGTTGCGCTCAAAAACCCTGATGATCTGTGTGACGGCCCTTTTCCTACAACTAACCTTTGTAACTTAGCATAAATTACGTAACTGTACAATACGGATGTAATGCTGTTTGTGAGGCGCATATTTGTAGGCTATAATATGAACCTCTCCATGTGGGTACGTTGAGAAATGTTTATGTATTGTGAGTTAAAATGGCTCAGATCCAAACTTAAATAAATCAAAGAGGGATTTCAGAAGTGTTTCTGATTCACATGTTGTTGAGTCTCAGCATGGCTCTGACTCTGCTGTTGAAGCGGCCCAGCCCGGCCTGGCAACATCAGCAGCATTGTGTGAATGTCAGGTGGCTCAGCAAAGGGCTTATATGCACCACTGACCAGGAGCAACATTTGGCGTAATTGGGAAAATAGCCCTGCATCCTCACACCATGAAGCCACATTGATTTTCTATTTATTCATCTCTCTGTTCCTGAAATTCAGCGGCTGCAGAGGAGGAGCAGCTTCTACACTCCCTCAGCTCCTCTGGGAGCAGCTGTGCTCTGAGGAGACGATGTTCCCGATGTAAACGGAGGCCGGGGCGGATGCCTGTTTGTTACAGTGCGTGCTTGTATATATGCATCCTGGCTTCATCTGTCTTGCCTTTCATGTTAAGGGCAATGACTTATGCTACGGCAAGGGCCAAGAGACAAACAAGGCAATAGCAGAAGACCACCTGCTGGGCTGGAGAGCAGGGCGAAGGGGAAGCGGTTCTCTCCGACATCCATCTCGACTCTGATTCATTATCGTCTTTATATGAGCAAAAGGTTGCCGTCTGTGGATTCTGTGGAAAGAGCATGTGATGCATTTGTCCATCTACTATCCCCCCAAGGCTCGGCAACCCTTTCCTCCCTCGCTGCCAACTCTAAGCACTGTTATTTAGAGTGATGCATTTCCCTCTGCCTTCCTGCTGGAGTGGACTCTCCATCACCTACACAAACACAAGCTCATACACACCAACAGGAGGGTCGCGTACACATGCCCAGGAGTGTGTGAAGACACACACACACAAGGATGCTAACACAAAGAGACACACTAACACAAAGCTACACACACACACATGTACTTGTGCCAGTAGTGTTTAGAGCAGGAATTGGAGCGTACACGTCACAGTATCCAGGGGCAGCAGATCTCTCCTGTGCGGCGCAACTTTATTTTCGACAGGCTGCTACTTCGCTGAGGCAAAAAGGCAAAGTTCTGCCACTCTGACTCTCAGGCTGAGCTCACACTGAAGCAGGAAGCAGGTTTGTTTTAGCAAGAAATGCAAATCTGATAAAAATAAATGCATGGACTTTTTTTTATTTCAATTTCAACCCAGACTGCACAGACATGTGAAATAAAAAGAGACCCTGAAGTATCTTATTGTAAGCCGCCCTCACTGAAGAGCTGCTGCACTTCAGTGAGGAGGCCGTCACAAGCTGCTCGCACTTTGAATTAGCGTTATAATGATAGCTCTAAATGTTAACCAAGCTTATGTTAGGATTAGCTCCACCGTGTCATCAAAATATGAGTCCAAAAATCCAAGATGGTGACAGCCAAAATTATAATAGCTAAAAGTGGAATTACAGCGACCAGGTCCGTCATGAAATGGAATGCGGCCAAAAAAGACTTGCCCTGTAGACTTACACTGGAAAAAAGACGTCTGTAAATCAGTTGGTGAATTATTTTCATCCTCACATCCTCCGTTAAATGACTCGTTTCACTATCAGGATTCGATCCATTAGGTATTATAACATCTGAGAGTCTGGACGAGCCGCATGTCAAAATCATTTTATTCCAGTTCAAGTTAGCAGCAGGCTAAACCAGAGGTCGGCCGCTCAGCCGGGTTTGGCCACTGTTAAATCTCTACTGTGTCCACTCTATGAGCCTTTTTGGATTCCTGCACCACTGAGCAACTTTCATAGAAACGAACAGGCCCAGTAATCAGGTGTCTTTATGCATCCATGGGAAACACGCAAACCAATGAGTGACGTCACAGTTGCGATGTCCATTATATTCATGTGTTATCCTGACACTCTGGAGATGCTCAACTTGGGGGCGTTCAAATTCAGCAGGAAAGTTGGAGGAAGAACACAGAGAGCAGAGTCTGAAGCTGATTTCCACGTGAAATATTTTGTCATTATTTGGTGTTTTGGCAGAGCCGAGCCGACAACACTTCTGTAACAAGACGCAGTCGCAGACGCTTCAATCCAACCAAACCTCTGGAGGACACAGTGAAACCAAAGATGTGCTTGAAATAAGCAGCAGAAGTGTAGGTCCAAAAACAAATATGACATCTTTGATTAGTGTCTCTCTGAGCCTTTTCAACATCGCTGTCAGCTCGTATTGGTCTCGGCTCTGGTTTGTATCCCGGAATAGAAATGGACAGTCACAGAAAGGATTCAGATACGAGTAGAAATGTGGAGCTGAGCATGACGTCCTGTGGACTGAATGTCTGTATATTTGTTCCACCCTCTCACTCTCCTGTTCTCCGTCCTCCATCCTGTCCTGAGGATCCTCACATCTCCTCAGCAGGCTCTTCCAGCCATATGGACTCATCTGCATTTCAGGGTCTCTGGGAGCCAGCGAGACACTCTGAGGATCCTCCTTTAATGTTTCAGCGTTCAGCAGCTCGGCTCCATAATTTCTCAGCCGGCGTGGCCAGGGGAGCTAAAGCGCTAAATTACTGTCTGGAGATACTCGGCTCAGCTCTTAAAAAAGCGACCCACTAAAATGTTCTCGTGCAGGACTGCAGTGCATATTTAATCCCTGGTTAATCAGCGGGGGCGATAGCGCGTGTAAGCAGATTACTCCGACCCTTATTCATGCATAACAGGGCAGATCAATGTCCATCCATTTTGTTTGAGGGGACCACTGATACGTGACTGAACATATAGCTTGTCATTTACCTGCCAATAAGATAAAAACAATTAAACCCTGTGTACTTTATTTTCTCTAATACCATGGACGTCGCCTGGCCGGGGCGCTCTGGATTTTTACTTCACACACTGGTTAATTGTGACCAAATAAAATGCCGGTGTTGTTTGTCTTTATCTTCAGTCAACAGAGACGAGAGCAGCACGGTGGCTGCGAAAATGTTTCATGACAGAGCTCACTGGCCCTCCAAACTGGGAGCGCATGCTGCACTGTGGGGCCGTCCCACTATGACAAATATGCAGAGAAGCTGGAGGACACTTTGATTTTGTAGCCAGCAAGGAAACACTGTAAATAGTCTCACTGTAAAATAACAGTAAAGAGCTGGCAGCACAGACACCAGCAATATACTGTAATTTTACAGTATTCATACTGTTTAACGTTTTCACAGTCTATTACTGAAAAAGTTCAACGCAGCATATTTCTGTGATTATTCAGATTTACAGTAACATTCTGTTCAGTGTTGCTTTAAATCCAAACAGTTTACTGTCAACAGGCACAGTTGATAGCGCAATAACTTTTTTTTTTTTTTTTTTTTTTTTACCAGTTTAGAGATGATGTAAAATATCAGTCTTCAACGCAGTTAACAGCAGAACACCATTATTCTGTGGGCTCTTTAAACATGCATTTCTATGAATATTATGGAATGAGCAATACAAAAAATAGAAGAGATTAAAATTCAATACATTTATTTCAAAGGGCAGCATCATCATGAAAACTGCCGCCGTGCTGTTGGACGACCAGAGAAGTAAACCCATGAGAAGCAAACAGCCTGCTGGTGTCTGCGTGAACTGTGGCAGTAAACAAAATTTCTTAAATTCTGTCAGAGATCTTTTTTTTTCTGTGTTTTGTGGGACTTGCCATGTCATGTTGTCATCTGTGCTATGTGTGTTATTATTTGACAGCAATTAATAAAAAAAACAACAAAGCACTATTATGGAGTGAGAAAATCTCCACAGACCTGTGGATGAAACTGATTTGAAAAAGTTAACTACAGCACTTTTTAAAGGTAAGACACTAATCTGGAACTCCTGAAAAGTGCAAAATAACGTTCTTTGCATTAATCAAATCAAAATCAATTAATTTAAAGGTGATAGATATACGATTCATACTTCCCGGTCAGAAGGTGTCGCACTCACACTTGCCTGGTCTCGCAGGTTCGTAAACGACACTGGAGACAGCGACGTGAAGAGTCTTTTGTGGTATAGTAATTAAAAAATAATAATAATAAATCATGAATCCTCTCTTGTGCACCCTGTAACACACTGTAACAATCTCTGTAAAGCATTTGTAGCTTTACTCGTCACTAATGCTAACGTAATTAGTCAATTAGGATCCTTGATCCTTGTCGTGGTGGAGACACAGATTACCTGATTCAACAACGTCCTGTATACACACAAAAACACCAAAGTGTTCTTGATATTAAAACAACAAATATATTCCTCTGTTATAATTTCCCACCAACAATACTAATAGTAATGATAATAATAATAATAATAATAATAATAATAATAATAATAATAATAATAATAATACGATAGTTCGGCTGTACTAGATATTTGATATATTCAGTAGATTTACTTTTTTACAACACTATTTGACAACTCTACAACCTGAGTCCCAAAAATTCAGCAATTATTCCTCATTACAATAATAATGGCGTGACAGCCCTACTAAAGACGACTAATATTTTTACATCACAATTTACGGATAATCTGGCAACTAGGCTAAACGATACTTCTCGAGGTACATATTTCAGTTTTTCATGATTAAATCACGTACTTGAAGTGTAAATGCGATGCAAGGGTGCATTTAAAAAAAAGCATTAAAATAAAGCCTGTTTATCAAAATTGTTTTCACCTCCCACAGAGGTGGAGATTAATCCTTGAATGTACTGAAACTCAGAAAACGCCCGCGTTTACTGTCATTATTAAAAGTCTCTCTCACAGCTGCAGATTTGCGGCGTGCTACCTGATTCTTTCAGACATATAGTCGCCATTTCAAGGGCACCTTGTATCTCTGGAATCTTTACAGGAATGTACAGATAAAGAATATTCTTAGCGAGGCAGTTTTGACTTCTGGTTTGACCTCTGACTAAAAGGGTTTGATAAAAAGCATCGAGTAAACAAGCGTCCTAAAATTAATCAGAGCTGAAACTGAATGGTTCTGTCACAGTAACAACGATAGGAACGCTGACAGCGAGCCTGTTGTTTCATTTCTCTGCACTGTCCTCTTCTGTCTCGCTGTCCGTGTACTATATTCAATAGTGTGTCCTTGATGTCACTTTGTCTCCACAATGAAAAGTAATAGACTGTTCAAAAGAGCTTCAGCAGAAGAACTCTGCCCTCTGTCATTATTCGTCTCTCTTACATCACACACATTTTGGTTACACGTTCGTGTTCGTCTTCTGTCATTGAGGTAATTTTTTGTCCTCTTTTCCTTTTCTTTCATGTTCAGACTGTGACACAAAACCACCGACTGAGCCATCAAAGTGTCTATAAAATGAGTCTGTCTCTGATCGTTCCAGATCTGATGAAACAAATGAAAAACAAACACGGAGCTCGCTGCTGTAGTTTTACTCAAGTTTACTCAGATTTACTTCTCTCTGAGCTGAGAATACGTCTGCAGCAGCGTCCAAAGAGGCCGAGGACACACAGGAGGAATTAAATACTGTTTTGTTTTTTTCCCAACAAAGAAATTTCTTCTGCTTTCTCCACATGGTGTAGGCAATGCAGGTTTATACAGCACATTTTAAGTGAACTATGAAAGCATCCAAAACACAGAGACAAATGAAAAAAACATGATATAAAAAAGAAAGTGCAACAAAGATACAGCTGTAATGAATTTCTAGGGTTAATACTTGTTATGTTTATTTTTTGGGATAACTGGCGCCAGAGCCGGTGACCTCGCCGATGTACCAATGTGGTTCACTTCAAGAGCCACATATTGCCTTTGGTTTTAACGGCTCCAGAGCTGAAGTATTGTCAGGCTTCACCTCTGGAGCGCCGATTATTAAAATAAGTTTGTCTTTTTTATCAATAAAAGTTGAAAATACACAACTGACATGTCTTTAAAGCTCACCGGAAAGTATCTTTGTGGCCTGAGCGTCATTTTTTCAAGGCAAAAAAAAGCACGTATTGTGACGAGGATCAACCAATCACAGCCGACAGATATCTTCACTTTCTTTGGTCTGCTGTAAATATGGAGCAGAAGTTGATCGTGTTAGTGCAGAGCTGTCAGAGCTTTACATCTGGAAGAAGATCAGCTCTGCACTCATGTAAACAGGCTTTGATACGGTGCTTGTTAATATTGCTTAGGAGCTTCGGATGCAACCTGCCGCTGCGCTCTTCAGAGCACCAGAGTAGCACCAACAACACCTGTACAGTGTCTTAATAACAGTGCTCACCTCCCCATGTCCAAATGTTTCACCAAAACAAGTTCACCCTGACACCATTTTGCAAGAGCACCGTCGCTGCATCCTGGGCTTAGCTCCGCCCAGGACGACTGTGATTGGTTAAAAAAATACAAACAAGCCGCAGCTTTATCCCCCTGTAGCAGAATGAAAATGTCCCTCTGGCACTTACACTTACTGTGAAGACATGTCTGGCTACACGAGACTACGTTTACAGAAATATAATTAAATAAACAGTTTAACTGAATAATTAGCATTTCATGTGTTTAAAAAATATATTTTCAGACACTGAATGCAGAAGAAATGAAGGGACAGAGAGATGATAGTTGGATTCGGCTCAGTGTTTTGAGTTGTGTATTTCCCTGTCCCTGTTTTGTTGTAAAGGTAATTCGCCGTACGGTAAGCACGACGCTCCGTTGTGGGAAAACAAGGACTGTTGTTGTTGTAATATGTGTGTTCCCAATGAAGAACCCTGTCAAAGAGAAGAAGCGGTGAGTGTAAGTGTGTGTGTCACTGACATTATCAGATAATTCACTGTCAGCTGTTTTAATGAAGCTCATAAAACACACATAATAGTCGGCATCTGGTTAAAGAGCCATTTGTCTCGTCTCTCAGAGACTTGGATGTTCTCTTATTTGTCTCTGCCGAAGCCTCCAGGGTCCTCAGACCACACGGAGCAGAGGATGAATATGCAGAGCGCTGCCAGCCTCCTTTATTCTACTTTCATGCCTCTTTTGTTTCCCTGTTTCCAAAAATAGAGCCGTCATGTTTCTATTTTGGGATGTTTTTATCCCGTGAAACAGACCAACATGTTTCACAAATAAAAAAGCAACCTTGAGCAGTGTGACGCCGCTCCTCGGAGATTACGCCCGGCGGATAAAGCGCAATATGCAGGAATATGATTAAAACCAATGCAAGTAGCTGAGGTCAGAAGTCGTTTCACTTGGCAACTGAATATTCATCAATTTCACCCTTAAACCGTGCAATGATTAATTGAACCTCCAGTGTGATTAAAATATGAATGAGCTCCTTTCAAAGCTTTAACTCTCAGGGACGGCACATCCAAACTGAGCAGTTCATGTTTAATGCATGAATCACTTATTGGTTTATCTTGGTGAGACCACTTTGTGCTGCAGGTATTCTTCCCCCGCCATACGCCTTCATGGACGCACAGGTTTAACTGTCTGAAAACGGAGCTCCCGTGGGCAGCCGCAGCGGGTCGTTGTTTTTATGATCCTGTTTAAAATCCATCTACGATCAGAAGTACAGAGAGTTGTTGAGTAGAGATGATGCACTGTCTCATCGTGGTCACTTCCTGTCAACCAGCAGCACCAGCTGTTCTTCATGTGTGAAAAAGTCATCACATTTTGCTATAAGCGCTCCAGAAGTCAGTGAAAATGTGCAGTAACACCACAGTATTGTCTCATCATGGCTGCAGGACATCGTTGTTTACGTGACCCTGTTTAAAATTAGGACTAGAATAGTTCGAACATTCATTCTTTTCACAGCAGAGAGCTCAGACTTCTGACCCTTGCGGCGTCACATTGTCCACTTGTGATGACATCATTACATTATGCTACAAGCAGTGCAAAAGACGGTGACAACGTGCAGTGGCGCCAGGGGAGCAGAGAAGCAGGTCGATAGCAATGTCTGTTGTATTTTTTTGACACAGTTTCAATACATTTTACCAGTTATTCAGGTTTATTGATTTGCAGGACATTTTAGCTTTTCAGATGTTCAGATTTTAGGGATATGAAATACCAAAATATACCAATGCAGGCACTGGGGAAACATTTCTACTACAGATGAATCTGTCGAAATGGCTTTTCACTCTGCTCATAAATGAGTATATCTCAAAAACTAAAGATTGTACGTTGTTCACATAACTTATGGAGATTATGTTTCTAGATTTTTTTTGATCAAAGTGTTTTGATTTGATGAAAAACGCTTTTTGTATTTTTTAAATTCATGACATCATTTCAATACTTTAATTATGGTTTACTGACTTACATAACCTTTTATTTTTTAGGCTGTAGAGATTTTGGGGATATAAAACTTTTGAAAATACTGTAGAACAGTGGTTTTCAAAGCCCAAGGCGCATCGGTATTTATATCTGTACACAGCAGCCTCTATAACGTGTGATATCATGACATAAATATTTGTTTTTATTAATTAATATCAAATAACAACTGGCATGATTTACCTATGAAATATTTATAAACAGAATGATTCAATAATTCATTTTAAACGTTTTAAAATTTCATCAAAGCACCAATAACACATCCATTTGAACAGGAAATAATGTAGAATATGGTTCCCTGTGAAGGTTTTTAAATTAGTTTTTTTAACTAAAGTTCGCCTCTTTATTATAAAATGGGTGTGCAGAACATACTGATACAATAAATTACAAAAATCAAATCATAACTTTTTGCATAGTCATCATTGAATATTGCAATAATAATGTGCGGCCATCACAAAATCCCACGGCACACCTGAATTAACACAGGAAACTATTTGAGAACCACAGCTCAAAGAGATGACATCACAATAAGTAAACATACCAACATATGCGCTGGCGGGCTGTTCATGCCTTCACTCTTTCCCTGCTCTGGTCTCTTCAGACAAAAAAAAAAAATTGAATCAGTGATGCTAATGAGGAAGCGGCGCAGAGAGTGCCATTTTCACAAGAGCACAGACTCTCCTTCACTGCCCTGGGCGTTGTGTCTCGGCCCAGTTGTGCAGCCGACCAACCTGTGGTTCTGACCCACTTTCTGGCCTCATCCGTCACACTGAGACTCCTGGAGACTCTGATTCATTTCCCATGAATCCCATTTATTCCTCCCAGGCCGTTATGTCATCATTACAGACTTACCTGCTCCATCGTGCTGGAAGCAGGCAGCCCGCATTTGAATATTTCATTATGGCACAATAATACTTTAAATATGCCACATGATATGATTTATACAGGTCAGAGAAGATGTTCACTTTTGTACCTGCATATAAGCGCCGCAAGTTGTGATCAGTGACTTGACATGCGATGTATCTTTATATGATGAATTATAGACGGTTAGTAAAAGGTAAAGTCTCAGCGAACAGCAGGAGCAGGATCTGTGTGGATGCTTTGTTTTAAACCTTCAGACCTGCAGGTTCAGTTTGTGAAAATGGGCCTTGTGTTAGTTTTTCCTCCTTCTCCAAATTGATTGGTGGATCAGGGGGCTAATTCGGCCCTTAAGGAGCTACACTTAGACACAGACTCCCTGAGAGCTCCAGGATAAGTCATCCATAAACCACACATCAGCCAGCGGTTAGCCAGCCTGTCCCTTGCTCCGTACACGTCAGCTGCAGCCCGCTGTGGAAAGAAATGGACCTCGAGGTAATTGAATGCTCTTTACTTGCTAAGAAGCTCGACGGAAAAAGAGGGGAAGATGAAAAAGTGAGAGATGATAACGAGCAAAATCCAATTAAATACTCAGTTTGTTGTTGTTTCAGAGGAGGGTGTGCTTGTTGAATAAAAAGCTGTTACAAACATCTCTTTTTGATTTCACTTGAATTAAAGCAAATCTGGATTCTGTGTAGAGTGAATTATGTTTTAGTTCTTGTGTTTCTATTTTAACTGCTAAAATACTGTTGTTTCATGTGTAGCACAGCTCTCTGCTTTATTTGTGATGATGTACCAACACTCAGACGCGTGACATTATTCTGATGTGTGTGTGAACGTGTGTGAACGTGGAACTTTGAGCTCATGCTGCAACACGTTCTTCCTCCATACTCGAATACCAACTCTTGGTCAGCGGCCCAGTGTGTCCAGCTATGATCCTCTAGGAGCCCTTCTAGCATCAGTTTCAGCTTGTTACATGTATATAGTCTCTGTACAATATAAAATTACAGTGTAGGCTTACTGACAGTGTGTCACAGGTGACGTGTGAGTGTATGAGTGTGTTCACGCTGCATAGTAGTAGATATTTGGATGTGCCGTCAAAGTAGAGGAAATTGCAGTGTAGGGGAAATTCTTTTTGAGAATGTTTGCACTTGTAATAAAGTCTGGGGCACCACCCTCCTAATGAGGGAAGAGACTTATCAGATTAATAACTCCGTAAACCAGTTATTAATTTGTCAGCACGCTTATCAATAATGAATCAATCTCAATATTTGGGTTATGAATTCTCCACACAGTGATCTTAATTCCTGCTCAAAAGAAATATCCACAGACAACGACTTGGAGATAAATGAAGATTTATTTAAGATAAATGGTTAACAACTGAATAAATGAATGAGGATATAATATGAAATGACACAAAATCGACAGCACACTCGTGTGGTTTATTTAATTTGGCGATAGTGAGAGAGTATGTTAAGATAAATCTGGAACGCAGGAATGCGCAAAATATTTATCTAAGGAGTCCTAGATTAAGATTAAGATAATTAAATCTCCTATTCGACATCAGCTCTCACCACTGCTCAGCGGGTCACCTGTGAGGGGTAGTTCATTGCCTCCCTTCTTAGCAGCAAACCATGCAGACGTTTCTCCTGGGGCCCCGAACTGTCACTTTGCAACTCCCAGACTTTCAGAATAGCACCAGCTGGTACACTGTGGTGGTGGTGGGGGAGCGGTTGAGCCTGTGAAGTCCTGTGGGTGCCCGCACGTCGCCTTCTTTACGCTGCAAAAAGCCTTTGGGTTTGGCACAAGGACCACTGTGGCAAGTGTCTGGCAGCCGCTGGGTCTGATGACTCTTTGGGTGAAGAGGCAGAACGAAAAGGGCACTTGTCTACTCTGTTATAATTACTCGCTTATAATAATGGTGAAAACATTATCGTTGACCTTCGATATTGTTATCAAAGTTATTATTAACACGCGTGAAAATGTTGAAAAAACTGGGGATAAAAGAAAACTGGATAAGCAAAACTTAAAAGTTTAAAACAACTTTGATGTGAGAGTATAAGAGCGTAACTGAATGTAAATACAAAAGAGACTAAGATACGAAAACAAAACCACTCAAAATGGCCTAAAAGTTGAGTGTGGAGTGGTGGACACTTCTCACCCTCAACAGACACCATCTTTGTGACGAAGCAAACATCTCAACTTTTGACATGGCGGCTGGAGACTTACAAAACTGTTGTCGTATAGAAGCAGTCAGTAATGTTTGTTGGGTCTGTAATGATTTGGTACCATTAACAATAATGCGAGCACTATAGTTAGCTAGCTAGCTAACTTGCTGCTAGCTTCGGCGGCACATTTTAATCAGTGTTGAGACGTAAGTTTGGTGGGCGGAGACAAATGTTGGGGATAAATTTGCCATTCAAAAGACACAAAGAAGAAGCAAACACACTTCTAGGTTTAAAAAAAATGACGATGGTTTGGGTTAAAATAAGTGTTTTTAATGACGTGGACTTTTGGCTTAACATGGGACATGAACAGTGGTGTCCTGGGTGAAAGTCCTGTGTGTGTTTGACTTTCTTACTCTTCAAACCAGCGCCTAAAGTCAAATGTTCAGGGCTCAACGGTTTTAGGTTGTAAGAACACTGTTGCCAGGAGACTGACAACAAAAATGGACATTGCCATATTCCCTTTTTAAAATAGAGCATACATTTTGTATTTCAATTCAATTTTCAACATCATGCAGAAGATGAACCAAGTTTTTTTTCATTTAAAAAACAACACATTCTCACTCCAACCTGGTCACACAGACGTTTGGCCATGAACTTCCCATGTCGTCATGTGATGTGCAAGGTACCCTGGGTGCTCAGTCGTTCTTTTCTAATGATTTACAGATGATTCATGGAAGAATACGTCTAATTTCAAACATACGATTACACAGTTAAGACACCAAATTGTAAAGTCTAATCAAATGCTCCTAAAATGTAATTACTGGTGCTGTTATTAAGCAAAATAAATAACTGGCTGTTATCTATCATTTCTCCACATAATTTTTAGTTGCAAAATTTAAGATACAAATGGCTGTGATCTATTAATCATTTATTTTCATGTGAAACGTGATCACTTTCAATTGCAAAGATTCAAAGTGAGATGCATATGTAGCATCGAACTGTGTGTGTACATCATGTCTTCTTTTACTGCACGGCTCCAGAGCTGCTACGCCAGGTGCCTCATTCAGACGTGTCATTTTTTAACATGAATCTGAAAAACGTCCACATAATTCTTCTAACAGACAGAATTTGACCCTCCGATCATCATGACAGTAATGTCTGAGTCGATATTGTCTCCTGCTCATTAACCTGACTGACTGAAGTTAGAAATGTGTTGACCGTTAAGCAACCGGTGAGAGAAGGAGCTGAAGCCCTGAGGGAAACTCGGAGCATCAGCTCAGTGAGCAGGAGAAGGTTCATCAGTCTCGCTCAAGGACACTTCAACATGACAAATGGCTGCTGATAGATGGATTATTGGTTTTTGTGCGGAGCAGACCTGAAACAGTTTGGTTACTGAGGCTCGGTCTGGCCGAGGTTCCAGGCGTAATCATTAAACCGCTTTTTTCCAATCAAAAGTATCAGATGATTAAAAGGAAGGATTCCCCATTGATTTCCTGTTGGAAGCACTCGGAGACATGTTTTGTTTATTGCTATTCTGCAAATCAGCGGAGCACAGCGGGAAGAGAGAGCAATTACAAATGCAAATTCCCAATAAGTGCCTGGAAGGTATGTTGAAAGGTCCTCCGAAGGATATAATTACAGCCCGGCTTGATTACATTTAAAGGGAGATGAGGAGGAAATATATCTGAATTATTCAAGCAAACAAAAAACACCCTGCGAGCATGCGAGGGGCAGGAATTAGTATCAATCTGACGAGCTCCTCGGCCTGTCGTCACCCGAGAGATTGACATCACAAGGGACCAAATACAAAACCCGTTTTGTTTGCTTTGCCTGAAGCATCACCGATGATTCCTCTCAACATTTGCTATTCCTCATCAAAATCCGATTTCCACCACGTGAACACTAGATCTCTTTTTTTCCACTAAATGAAGCCGAGGATGGAGACTGTGCGAGGCTGGCGGAGCACTTTATACATTTTTTATGAGCAGCCTCTCTGACATTAGCTGAGATTAATGTGGAGTGGAGTCATTGATTAAACTGCATTCTAACTGGTCAGATGTCACCGTCAACCTGCTGCTGCCGCCACCCGCTTCAACAGCTGAGAGAAGTGATGCTTTTACCATCACAAGGAAATTCCACTTTCCAGTAACCTGAGCCTCCCACAGTAGCTGACAGAAACATGAGCTGCTTCCAGGAGTGGATTTTAAATTCTAAAGTAGATGTTTTGTAAAGTCACGAATCCTTCAGAGGGCTTTAGTGTTTCAGATACTCCGACCCGAGGCAGAACAATACACGACCACGTTCTTTCTTTTTGATAGTTATCTTTAACTTCATGCTGTGACTATGGGGTTTTGCTTACAGTTTTATTCTGACAAACATGTACACCCACATGTATATCTGTGAAATGCTTTCGAGTTGTTAATTTATTTATTTTTGATGCACTTGTTTTTGGAGACCTGTTTTGCTGCTTTACTGTAGATATTTTGTATTTCTGATAATACAAGAAAAATAATATAAGCCCGATCTAGTCCAATCTCAGAAGCTACACAACCATGTTTTTCATTGTTTTTATTTGTCCTAATCATGGATTAAATGATTGTAACAAAAATATTTCAAACAGCAAAAAGTGATGAAATCAATCAACCTGTAGATGAAAAGGTGCAGAGGAAAATCCACTTTCATCTTATCTCATCTTATTTTTCACCATTTGGACTGAGTTCAGATTTGCTCTAATATCTGCTCGACACCGCAGAACAATATGAATATTAAAATGTGTATTTATTATAAAACTAGAGCCTGGAGGCTTTTACAGAGGAACTTCACCGCTGGTCTTCTCACAAAACTGGGCAGTAGAAGATGCTAATACTTCTTGTAGCAGTTATTCTTGGTCCCATGTAACCACTGTGGTGGCTGAGCAAAAATATGTCTGACTCAACGTCCAAAAAATACAACGTCCAAACATTTTAAAAAAATAAATAAAACCTTTGTGCTTTTGTTGCACAGTGAAATAAATAAATGTCACATTTCCTGTGAGAATGCAAGTTTACTTTGAAAAGACACAATGCATGACATGCTGTTCAAGCACGGCACCAGCAGACAAACCCTGGATACATAGCGTGTCATGTGTAGACGTGAAAGTCCACCGTACAAACAGTGATATTTGACCTGTTGGGATGAGAACGCATTGTACAGACAGAGACTTCCAGTGCATGAATTTTTTTATCTTAAACACTGTAGTTGCATGATAGCTACCAGATTTGGTTAAAACACATTAAACATCAGATGTGTACAGCACATGTTGTCCCAATTTACTGGAGGCCAGAGGCAAATAGAAATCTGCGGTGAACAAGCGGCGACACGTGACGGGTTTGGAGTCTATCGCACCCCGTATGTGAAAATCGGCAAAAACCTAGTATGTGAGATGTTAGTACAGAAACTTAGCATGAAGGTTTGATGTCAACATGAACAAAGTTAGAAAGCAGATTATTTCTGCACCATAAAAACTGGAAAGAGAAAAGAGATGCAGAAATGTGTCATGTGAAGTTCCCAGACTGTTCTAACTAAAGTTGTGTGTTCAGGCTTCTTCTTCTCCTTCTCGGAACCCATCGGCTGTATTTGGCATCTAACTTCTGGCAGACGGTGATACAGCCTCTGGAGCAGACCCCTGATTTTCTGGCATTGCGGTTTGATTTGGGCGGGGGAGGCGAATTTCGGTTTCCGACTTCCGTTTACATGTAAGTAAATATGCTGAACCACTGCGATGGATTCAGAGTTTGCAGTGATGCCAGTTATGTTCCGCCTCGTTAGTTCACCGCACAGACTGTTTAACCTGGCAACAACTGCAGCCGGCTCAAACATGATTGGTCAATATCACGCGGACTACAAACAGCCTACAAATGGAAACCAGGGATCTTCCGCTCTTCTTCCAGAGGCAAGATCTCCGGGGTTTGCCTACAGACTCTACATTCACTGGATGTAGAGTCTGTATATAGAGACTACTCTGACGGGTACTTAAAGGCAGCAGGACACTAACACAGTAGTGAACAGAGAGCAGGAGGAACATCACAATAATCCAGCTCTGCTCCTCAGGCTTTGCTTAACCTCTTTCTTGACCCTCAGTTTGTGAATCACTGCAGCAGCTATCACACGTATGTAAAATGTATGTCAATGTGACGTCAGCTGTTCACTCTGCAGCACTCACGCAGACTCTCAGCATGTTAGAAACAGTTTTAACATATAAAAAATGTATTCTGACGTCACAGTCAGTCCTGAAATCTCTGACCAAATATGCTGGAGAGTTGCGATAAAGTAATTTCCTTCCAAGTGTTTTATGCACCTGTCTGAGGGAAAGAAGAAAACATTCCTGAGGTGCTCGAAAAATATCTACATCAGGATTTCAGAGAATCAGTACTAAGAGTCAGGAGGCACCTGCTGAGCTGTGTAAATCCAGGGCCGTAACATTTTAAACATCTCATATTTATCACACAGAAAGCGGAGCTGTGATCACTCCTTTGAACCGGAGGAAAGACGACACGGCCCTTCTTTTATTCCCATTTTCCTTTGACACTGTCACCAGTGTTGACAGAAGAATCAAAGCCCCGGTTTAAAGGACTCTGACTGCCCAGGGGAAATTCAATTACACAGAAAAAACTAACCACCTTCCAGTTATACTGCAGAGCGGGAGATAGCAGCCTTTAATTTCTGCTCTTCACTTGTGCTCAACAAAAGGAGGCGTCGGAGGAGGACGAGGAAGTGGGGAGGATTAATCTCTGTGACTCTGTGACCCATTTGGAGTCGTGTGTCTGTCTGCACGTGACTGAAGAAATCAGTGTGACCTTTGGTGTAACGCGACGAATGCAGATAATGATACTCAGCGGGGAGCCTGCAGTGTGAATTAGGGCTGTTTTTCACTTTGTTATGGAGCATAATCAAGACTCGGCTGTGACGCCTCTGGATGGAAATTAGCTGGAAGGAAGCGGTGAACCGTGAAGGGCTGGGGCATTACGAGGACAGGTGCTCGCTCATACAGATAAACTAACTCCAGATACACTTCCCGTGTGCACACAGACGCTCTTATTCTAGTTGAGACATGCACATGTGCACTTGACCTCTGTTGTTCAGCAGATGTGTTCATCCAAAGTAACTTCCAGTTCTACAAACACGAAGTACGGTGGAGCTCGGACCAATAACCCGGGCTGTTTGTGTCTCTCCCTGAACTACACGCGCACACAGTCACCTCCAACCAGCTCTGTTCACTTATCAGCACAACACAACATGTCAGAGGCATCTTCACACAGCACACACACTGAATCATAATCAGTTTCCATGAGGAACAGGAACCAGCAGAGACCTTCCAACTGGAGAATCACTCCTGCCAATTCAATACTGTGAAATCTGTTCAGCTTCTGTGCGTTGTCTCTCTCGACTTAAGCGAGAGGTGGAAGAAATGAGGCTTGTTCAACAACAAAGGCGGCAGAGCAACCAGAGAGTGGAGGTATTAAGAGAGCTGGATGCACTGTGGCAGGGTCAGCCCAGGCCCCCAGGAGCGCCGCTCACACAGGCCTCCGATATTTCCCAGTGGACACATGCAGAGGAAAAAATCCCTGCAACACAAAAAACACTTTCCCCACAGAGCAGCGACATAAAAGAGACGTCTGTGAAACTGTGGACAGGAAACATCGAACTGTAAACAAGGTCAATTATGGCTTTATTATGTGTTTTTGATCTGTGGAGGTTTTGTATTTGTAAAACTTCCCTCGAGCAGAGAAAAGTGATTTAAAAATCTTTGATGTCATCATAATGTAATGCAGGAGAAACACTACTGCACGTACTCAGTGGGTCGCATACTGTGGAAGTGAAACAAGAGGCTAGAAAGTTTTTTAGTATATGCACCAGGCCCCCATGAAGTTTGCTGGGCCTTGAAACCAACTTTCATAGTGGCCAAACAGCAGTACTGCAATTTTGAGGGTCCATCATGTGACGCCAAGGGGCCCAAAGATACTTTTTCCCATCAGTGGATACATTTCTTTGAGCCTTATGACCTCTGCAAAATGACATGTTTCACTATCAGGATTTGATTCATTTGATCCGATAACATTTGGAAAGTCTAGAAGATTAAATCTTTTTATATATATATATATATATATATATATATATATAGTGCAATACAGACCATCAAACAATACAACACAGGTGAACAACACAAAACAAAAAAGAAAAACACGTACTGTAATACAGCACAAGACAAGAGGGGAAGGTAGTTTCCAATATGTCAAAAGACAGAAGCAGTATCTATAATTATATAACTCTAACCAGAGAAACAAAGAAAAGAAGGGGAAAAAAAAGAAGAAACAAACAAACAAACACAAAAACAAAATAATTTCGGACTTAGATTTCTTCCTGTTGTGTGTATATGTATGCACGAGGCAAATAAATAAATAAATAAATAAATGAAATAAAATGAAATAAATAAAAATATATATATAAAAAAGTAAATAACCAGCGTACGGGACCAGTCAGGACAGCAAGGCCAGGGCAGAATTTAAAATTACTTGTCTTTTATTTATCTTCCCCCTTGGACTTTTGCACTGAGGAGCTTAGTTGGAGATGGGCAGGGTGAAGTCCACTGACTCAGTGAGAAGTAGCTGTCCTAAACCGCCAGCATGTGATGTCACACAGCCAATCAAATCTTTGCTTTCAAATTGCATTGCGACTCAGGAGAGTGAGATACAGGTATATCGCATGATATATGGTTCTTACATCTGGAGAGTTTTTTATATTAGTTTGTGTCTTTGGATTCTCCATGTGTGCTCTCACTCTCTGCTCTGTGTGCACACCCATTAATGTGTTTCACTTCTTTTTAAATGCCTTGAACCCCTGAAAAAACATGGCATACCTTGAATATGCTCATCAAGAATTTTAATCTGGATACCATAATGGTGTAATGAAAGACAAGAATGTTAGAAACTGCAGGAATGAGCTCAGGGTTCAGAGGTTTCAATACTTGTGGAAGGCGTCTGAAAGCAGCAAGAAATGTAACGTTGTTTCAGGTTTCAAAGGGTTAAATATTCTCATCCTTTTATCCACACGCCCCCCACGATACCCATGATAATATTTACACTGGGATCTGTGGGAACCAGCTAAGCCACTGATAGATTATTTTCCATTAAAATCTAATCCTGTATATTCAACATGGCTTCCTGAGCATTTTTTCGCAAAGCTTGTTTTAACCTGACCTTTTTTTAACCATTCTCTCCGACCTCAGGTAAATGGCAGCCGACTGTTTGCTTCCTGCTTTCACCCAAACTTGTACCTGCACTTTGCTCACAGGTGATGGACTCGTGACATTTACACAAGCATTTCTCAGACTGGACATTACATCCAACAAATTCCAGGTCCTTTCTTCTGTCTGGCCGTTATTCAGCTGACTGTAAGAGAGCGTTCCACTGAAATTTACATGTTCTGGAGAATTACTCTGGGTTTTTGATTACGCTGCTGTTGAAAGAGAATATTAACTTTTAGTAATTGCAAAAACTATTTATTACACACACAAAATTTGTTTTGATGAGATCTAGAGACCTGAAACATTCCATCATGTGACGGTGAACTGTTTGTTCAAGTTATGGCGTCCAAGGTTCCCTGGGTGTGTTGGTTGTTGACGTTCTGGGACGCCGTGTCAGCTTAAGCCTGTTACATGCATAGTCTGTTTTCAGAATACACTTCTGTTTTCACAGGAAATGTACAGTTTGCATACATTTTCAAAATAAAAGCACTATGCCGGTACAACACTGTGAATTGACATTGTTTCCTTCAACAACAAACACAAAAAAAGAACAGGGTTTGGTTTAAAGGTCCTGATACACCAAGCTGACGGTCGGTGTCGACCAAAGTCAGGCCGTCGGTGAGCATCTGTTGGTCATATTTTGTGCGGTGTGTCCCGCACCGTTGGCACTTCGGCGTCTGCGGCTTTTCGGCCAATTTGAGCATGTTGAATCGATGGCGGAGCTTGTCGGTGAGAGAGATCACTCTGACTGGCTGTTTGGGTTTTATTTCGCTGCTCCTCCTGCCCACCCTACTCTGACTTCTGCTGCCTTAACTTCCATTGTTGTCCTGCCATGTTTCCCCCCAACATTGTCAGGTGCTGTCAAACGCTGGAAGTCACTGACCAAGCGTTGGATCTCAACAATTATATGAGGCAGACTTTTAAAGGGATAACTAAAGCTTAAGAGTGGGACAGACAGGATAATAAACCAACAGAAAACCCAGTCATTCACTTCCTTCTTATCAGCTGCCAATCAGCAGCCGACCCCCCTTGCTGATCTGACACAGCCTTGCCAAGGATCAAATGTGCTTACAAGCTGTCCTGCTTTCAGCACCCATCATGTCTGCATATGTCTCAGCATCTGACACCAGCTCTCCAACCCCCTGAGCTTCTGTCTTTACACGACACGCATCCTCACCCCCCGCGCTCCCCCGTCCTCCCGCTCCTCCTGCTCGAACCTGTTACCCTGCTCATCAGGTCAACTGCTAACTGAGCCTGAAACGATTTCTGCTGCAGGGTCTCCACTGCCCATCTGCACTCCTTCACTCTCAGGAGGGCTGGTCAAGAATAAGGAGCTTCGCCCTCACTCAGCGTTCTGGAGGACGCGCTTTATCTGCCTGCCCTGCAGCGTGTTCCTCAACAAGGACCTTGGGATGTTGTGTCGCAGAAAGTTGTGTATGAGGCTGTTGTTCAGAAAACAAAAAAGAGAGTGGTTTTGTTTTTGGCTTTTTCTTCTTAATCTCTTATAGAGATAGTAAAGCCGGGCGAGATTCAGAGCAAGGGACAGAATGTTAATACAATTTGTTTCTGGCAGAATTCAGTTGCAGGCGAGCGCGTGGGTCCAGAGGTGGAGGCTTGAACATTACAGAAGGCCAGCGGATTAAGAACAGACCCACACGCTGCCAAGCAAACAGGTTCAATATAAACACCTGGACAGTTTGATGCAGAACAACAGAACGGCCCTGTGTTGAATATATTTTTACTGAAAATGCTCATTTTTTGTTGCCACGCTAACGGCCACACAGTGGTACACTTTAACTTGTAAATCTACATTTCACTTGTGATTTGTCACCAAGCTTATGTCGTTATGTCAGATATGAACAGCTGATATTTGGTGCTCAGGCTCTGACCTCGTCACTCCCCAATCTCTGCACGGCCAACATTATTTTACTCCCAACTCGCCACATCGACATTCACATACAGTATGACACAACAGGTACCCTGCTTGCATCTGCTGTTGACGTTCTGGGATTTCCTTGCGCAACAAAAACATGTGGTTAGGTCTGGAACAAAGCACCATGGTTTGGCTCAGCATTCACACAAGAAGTGAACAGCTGGTGGCCCAGTTCATTTTTTCCATAACTACTTATCTTGTTATGGGCCTTGGACAGGTCGAGTACCTGTAACCCTGTTACGGTGAGGCGCAATGTTAACCACTGCAACACTGTGCCGCAGTCTTATAAGGAATATGCAGAGTTGATATTTGGTGTCTGGGGTTTGACCTCATCACTCCTCAATCTCTGCACTGCAGGTATTGCACAGCTTGAACTTGGGACTGATGATAACTTACCCCCCATGACGGAAAACACACTCAGAGCGTCAATTACATTTACTGCAGGGCTGTTGTATTGATTTGCATCACATTTTCATATTCATACTGTACTATCAGTATCTTGTTAGTTTGGAGACTGAAGCTGGATACCGAAGACTAACTAAGAGAATCCTAAATCTGTTTTTAAGTCTGTGGTTGTGCAGTATATTCTGTCATTTCTTTTATCAACATGAATTTCTGTCCAGTCGCCAGAAGAAAACGTTGCCATTGCATGTTTCAGCAAACCAGGTATATTGTAAAACTTCAATTAAAAACCAAGTCCAATTACACACCCAGTTGCTTTTTCTGGCCCTGTGTGGTTACACATTGACAAATTAACACCTATCTCAATTAGAGGCCTGGTCTCGTTGCCAAGCAGTTCATTGTTTTTTTTAGATGTTCTTTGGATGTATAAAACTAGGTTGTTGACTGTCTCAGATTATGTGTCCGGTTTTCATATTCCTTCAGTCCGTAAGGGTCTGCAGATCAAAAAATTCAAAAAGGTTTTTCAGAAAAATTAATCCAAGTTTTGAGGATTGTTTTGACAGGATTAAGTGGGATTGTGTCGCCATGTCTGGTGCTGTAACTCTCTCTCTCTCTGATGTGCTGTCTGCACAACTAGATCAAATGAATGATTCATAATTGATATATTATCTGAAGCCTAACTTTCATACATGTAATATTCATACTGGTTTAAATGAACAATTTGAATGTATTTCTTGATCTTTACTGAGCAACAGTTCTGTGTGAAAGGAATTAACAGCCTGTCCAAAATAAAGACCTGTTGATAGTCTGGGCTACTACTTTAATGTACTCCAGCCCCATTTTGTAGCAAAAACGCCTAAAATGACATACCCAAATTAAAATGACTAGAGCTTCTGAACCGCTCTGACTACATGCATGCATGAGGTCTTGCCAGAAAGAAAACTCTCTGAAGTTTCTTCTGAAAGTGTCAGAAACACTCTAGGTGATTCAGAGACAGAGTAATGGGCCTTTGAATTCAGTAAAAAAATTGAAGATTTTGCCTAAAATAAAATAAAACATGTATTTCAGGATGGATAACTGTCTGTGGCTTCATCTGAGCAGGTAAATGACACTGTGGGGCTGTAGGCACACTGTCAATGAACATTTGTTTCAAATTTGAAGAAGGTTGCTCAAAGTATGACCATTCTACAGGGTTTTTTCCATGAAAAGATCCAGGCGGAGCTCCAAATGACAAGTCGGTCACTCGGCTTTAAAACAGAACTATCAGTGATCAAACAACACTCAGCCAGCTTCAAACATTGTACCTTATTGAAATCTGGCGTGATTATGATAGCTGATGTTGTTTATGACACAGAAACACCATAAAATATCACCAAATAAAGCCATATGAAACGTGAAAGTTATGATCCCACTTCCGCATAAGATCGCGAGTAACCCTTTAACTTTTCCCGTCGAAAAACGGCACGACAAGACTTGTCACCAATTATCGCGATTTTGGACTTTGTGTGTTTAGGCTGCTCTGGTGTGAAATCCATAAGAAATAAAAGAAAAATTATGTTATTTTTGAAAAGTCGAGAGCTTCCTGAATCCGGCAATACCAAACATCACATGGTTTGATGATGCAGTGCACCTGGGAGATACCATTTAACAGAGGAGGAGCGGAGCGAGGATGTCGGTGTCCTGGCGGAGTCAGAGAGGTTAAGTTGTATGGTATGTTACATTTGTCTGTTTCATATGTGTGATATTGATGTTTATCAAGTGACGTAGTATTTTAGCTGACTGCATCACTGGGGCGTTGGAGGGGCTAAAGTGCTGACTGCTGTTGGAAAAAGAAAAGGAAACTGGTTTTATTTTAGTACGACATCACCGTGTTTACAGCCACTCTTTAGTCACCAGTTGTTGGTGTTCTGTCGTGTACCTTTAAGAAATAAATTTTGTTTCAGATCAGAGTTCTCTGTTTCCCAAGTCTGGCACATTCCTGTATTGTTTGACCAGAGTGACTATTTGTTCTGAGCAGTTCTGCCTCGAGAAATACTGTTATCTAAACCTCCATTTAATCCTGCAGCAACACGCCGACACTCTCCAAATGTGGAGACTCTGTGGACGAGAGACATCCTCAGCTTCATCACTGTGTTCCTTCCTCACAACACTTTGAAGCATTAGCATTTTTATTTAACAGAATAATCACGGAGTACATTTTACAGAGCTGACAGCAGAATACATTTACAACCAAATGGCCTTGTAAAAAAAATTAGTGAAAATGAAAAGCTTTAATTAAACACAAAAACACAGTTGTTTGGAGAATCAAGTTTGTTAATAGAAGCAGTGATGTGGAAGTGACTGAATAGATGGTTAGCATCAGCTATGACCTCATTGTAAAGCCTGTCTTTATACACAGTGCAGCAGCTTATTATTTACCTATACTCTCTTTCTTTACCAGCCTGAATATGATTTCAGATCTCATGGAAGAACACAAGTGTCAGACATTTCTCAGTCGCAGCAGCTAATGAGTTGTTTTTCTGTCTGGGTCAGATGCAGTATATTTATCTTCCATTGTGGAAATGTTCCTAATCCATTAATTACAGGTGGCCGTAAAGTGTGTTTGTTAGTGTTCATTAGTATGTGCTGCAGTGCACTCTGTTTTCAGACAAAAGACTGGCCCTGGAGTGGTGGGAGGACAAACTGACAAAGTCATCACCGCTCAAAAACGCTGCAGACACACACACACACACACACACACACACACACACACACACGTAGTAGCACATGTAAACACTGTGAAACATGACGTACACCTTCAGGCAAACACACAAGTACATCTACATGCTTGGACTTGTGCTTCCCTCTCTCTCTGTCTCACACACACAACACACACACACACACACACACACACACACTTCGGTGACAGGCGCTGTGAAGGGTGAGCAGATTTGGAGGAGAGGGTCATGGGTCAATGGGTCGGCAGAGATTGCTTCTTAGCTTGAGGTGAGCTGAGATTTTTGACTGTGACCGTCGACTCTGCAGCTATCGGAAATATCTGAGTCACTCTGCAGAGCTCCGCTCCGCTGGCAACATTTTCACTCTGAGGTCCAAGTTATCCTCGTGTTAGTGTCTGGAAAATAATATATGTTTTAATTATACACATTAAATGAGAAGGCGAGCCTTTCTTCAAAATGAGAAATAGTAGAAATATTTTAAATGGGCCTGTAGCTACAACTGAAGGTTATCATGTGTTTTTTATTTTT
Source organism: Epinephelus cyanopodus (assembly GCA_026686955.1). Taxonomy (NCBI): domain Eukaryota; kingdom Metazoa; phylum Chordata; class Actinopteri; order Perciformes; family Serranidae; genus Epinephelus; species Epinephelus cyanopodus. Next base: position 5,145,454 of record CM048917.1, read on the forward strand.
ATTTTTGGGGGGCAGATTTTACCTTCTACGACTACATACAATACATATTAGGCTTTGAAGGCTGAGAGCTAAAAGACGTGTGTATGGACTGCATGTGTCACGTAGGTGGGGTGGAGCAGGGTTGGACGCATGCCAGCTTATACCCTGTTTCCACCTAAATTAGTGTTTTTTCCCTCCTGGTGTAGGAAACAGTACAAAGCAGCATGGACGGCAATAAAAATGTGATGGTAGGTACTTTGTTTTTTTGATATCTTACTTATTCAGTGTCTCTCTTAAACTCGGTGCCAACTCAATTTTGAACAATTTTCGAGCTCTGCTTGGTTGGAGATGGACTGTGCTTTATTGTGGCCCATCACTGCCAAGTCATTTGTCTGAATGAATGCAGATGTAACCTTTTCCACTGAATACAAAAGCCAGTTGTTAGTGAGTTTCGTGTCCAGTGGAAAGTGGAAAAAATTGACTTTTTACCTGTAAAAAATATTTAGGGGCACATGTGTGCAAAAAAAAAAAAAAAAATCAGCCAAAGCAGCCTATATTTTTGTCAATAAAAAAATTGATAATGATAATCTAACCACAAAGGTTGGAGGAACTCCAGCCGCCTTCCCTCTTCCCTCTTCCCCGTGTGACATGGTTATGGGCGGTTTTCCAAGCCACTGTTGGCACAATGAATATAAGTCCCACTGTTGGCAGGGTGGGAATAAGTCAAAGCGTGGCGGAGACGAGGGACCAGGAAAAGCAGCGGACCTCCGGGGAAGCCTGCTCCGTTCTCCCCGCAGTTAGGGACCGTTCGCCATGGTACCGCTGCTGGGCAGCGTGGAAATAAGTCCTGCAGAGTTTCAGAGGACCTGGAGAATGTTTTAGGATAGTAATAACATTATATAAGATAATCATATTGCAAAGATAATATATATAATATAATAACATTAAAGACAAAATTAAATTGCAATACTTTTTCACTTTGTTGTTTTTAGTCACGTAGCCTGTCCACAGTGATTAAATGTCACACTGCTAGCTTGCTTACGTCAGCACACTTAACGTATGCTAATGTTATATTAAACAGTGTTTAATGATACAGTCTATTATCTCCCTATTACTCTAATCTTTCCTGCTTATCGCTCAAACAAATGATTAATTTCTAAATTAATATGAGTACTCATTTAAGATACCTTCATCAGTTACCGGAGGCCACTGCCTAACATCATCAATCCAGCTATTCATGATGCTGTCATTGTAGAGAGTCAGTTCACAATGACAGCATCATGAATTAATGACTGACACACGTCACCGCAGCAATGGCGCCGCCGCAAGATGGCGGCACACACAAATCGATCGCCGAATTCATCTATATTATACAGATGGAGGGACACCAGCATCCTCCAGTTCAGCTTCATATCAAACCTGGGGCTACATGGCCTAACCATATATAACACACTTACTTTTTCGTTTGTTTTTCTTCTTATTTTTCGTCTTCTTGTTACTTTTCTCTCTTCGTCTTCTTCTACTTCTTTCACATAAAAAAAAACATGTGCATCAGCAATAATAGTCCCTGGTAATTCACTTCCGTTGTGGCTTTTTTATTTGCATCATTGCTTTTTTTTAATTTGCATCGCGACGTTTCTTTTTATTTGCAGCTATGGCGGGTCTCGGCCACCATATTTAACTGAAGAATCATACAATAAACTGTCAAACTCTTAACATGAAAAAATATTATTTAGACCCACACAAAACATTTGTGTAATCCAGGGCATTTAATGACTGGGAGCAGAAAATAATAATTTTCTCTCCATTGACTCCCATTCATCTTTTCCGAGCCTAGAGGTCCGATGGAGGTCTACAGGAAGGGGCGTGACTTACAAGCTCTATACTGTGGTGACAAATGTTTGCAGTTGACTGGTTATCAAAAACATTTTTGCAGTGTGTGTTGTGTGTGACGAAGCAAAACTGTGTCTTTTCCATATTTGTTAAACAATACTTCTTTTGTAAACATCATGTGTGGGGATATTTCAGGTTTGTACTGTGGTCAGACAGATAATGAAGCAGCTGTGGCTGTAAGATAACTTCACTGGAGCCAAAATTAGAATTGGACCGACTCTTATAATCACCTGCCATCATCATCTGTTTGCATTCCCAAAATGAGGCCATGGTTGTTGTTTTTTTTTTTATAATTTGACACCCTTCTGCAAAATACTGTATTTTCTGTAACACACACCCAGTGTGTGTGTGTGTGTGTGTGCTGTTTTTTAAGGGGATGGGATGGTGTTACAGATAAAGTTTCCTCGTCCTGTAAAGTCTGAATCAATCAGTTTTAACACGAACACACATAACATGACTATACTCCAACATTTAAATGATTTAACATGGTCAGCAATGTCTCCACGGTTTGATGAGGGACATGTTGGGATTGTAGTGTGTGTGTGGCCATCTGTGTGTGTGTGTGGGGAAACACCCTCGGACATTATTGGCCTCGACAGCTCTGGAGCAGAGCCCAGCCGTGAGCCACGTTAACCGATGTGTCAGGTGTTGGCATTTTTTTCCCTGCCGTCTTGCCTCTGTTCAGATCAGCAGATAAGTCAGTTCCACTCGGCTGCGTTCAGCAGTTCAGCAGTTCACCTGGCCCTTCGTCAGAGCGTCGATTGTCCCCCACCAGCCTATGTTTGTTGCCAGTTGAGCCCACGGGAGAGAGCTGAATATGGCCACAAGCTGGGCAAGTTTCACTTAAAACACTCTACAGAAACAATGTTAATGCAATCTTACAAAGGAGACTGATTCAAGACCCTTATATGTTAAATATTTACTTTGATTAATCATTTGGAAATTAACATCTATAACCCAACAACTGCTTCCCTCTGATGTGCTCATTTATTTTTCTAAATGTCAGTGTAGCTGCAGCTCAAACTGATTTCATTGCTGTACAAAGACAAATCTACATCGTGCTCATGTAGCATCTGTTATTGCTGCAGCGAGTGACTTCAGTCCTGAGATGATCAGTGTAACATCATCATTCACCAGCGCATCATACAGAGGAACAATCCCACTCCATTGTATTGATCAAACTACAGCACTTCCACGCCACGCTCCGCTGCCTCCTTCCCATTCACAAATGGATCAGCTGTTGTAACGTTCAGCTGCTTTGCACTCACACTGCAGCGGGAAGAATTCTGTTTTACAAAAAGCTTGATTGGGCGCAAACTGCAAATGTTTCCACACTGTGGGTTATCACAGTCGTGTCACAAGTACAGAGAGGTAATGATGAGGAGGAGGTAATGAGGAAGACGGCCTGATTGTTTGCATGGCAAAGAGCACTTGAATTATTTCAAATATCAGTTTCCAAGCTAAATAAATTCTATGTTCCTGTCAGCTCTGTTGGAATCATAACCACTGATCCACATGTAAGAAAAGATGAGTTGGTGCCAGTTAAAAGGCTCCTAGACCTTAACAACTCCTCACCACAGCATGGTGACCAGAAATGACCTGGAGGAGTTTTTTCTCTTGTGCCACTCGCTTCAGGTGCTCAGAGCTGCTGCAGTCTGATTTGTGGTGTTAAAACATGATTTGATTCAGGTGAGTGTGGCCTGGACTCAAAACATGAGGTTAAAGAAGCTGTATAGTGGTCAGTCTGAAGAAATCAAGTAAAAACAGGCAAACAGACAAACAGACAAAGAGCTTGAACAGAAAAGTAAAGTGCAACAAGAGACAATCTGACAAATGAACAACTGCTGAGAGGCTGGTTTATATACACACTGGGGTTGATTAGAGGCAGGTGTGCAGGTGGGTGTGAGGATCAGGGAAAGAAAGGAAAATCCAAAGCTGAAGGGAAGGACAGATAATGTGTCCTCATGACATGATATAGCCTTTATTTATGCAGCACCAAGTGCTTCACAACAAGGCCACATTATGCATCGAGTGCTTCACATGGAAAAAAGACATAATGGACATAAAATAGGTCAACAAAGTGTTCAGCTCTAAGTTCTGCATGGGTGAAAACCAGCACTGGTAACGACCAGTTACCCGTCATTATGTCTGAGTCACAGCCGTATCTGTCAATAAAAGTCCCGCGACCCGACTCACACCTGTGATTTAACAAACCCCAGCTACAGTCCATCACATTAAGCTGGGTTCTCCGTTGTTGAATTCCAAATCCAGCGGAAGAGACATCTCTTTATCTGGCCATGACAAACTCCTTGGCTCCTTGTCGATATGTTCAGCATGACTCTCCTGATAGTTTCCCTAACAACTACGTATTGTTCACTAACTGAACCAAATATGAATGTGACACCTTCAAATATCCGTAAATCTGAAAGTTGGCACTTTAAAGATCACAGTTATTGCTTCATATTAAATGTGCTGGAGGACAGAGCCAAAACAGTGAAAAACATTTTACTACTAAAATCAGGGGTGAAAGGAAGCTGGTACGGTCCGGTACTGCGTACCACTAAAAGATTCAGTGGCGGTACACAGTACCAGGAAGTGGAGAGAGCGGCTGCCTGCTAAAGCCCACATTTAGAACCAGTCATGGCCAGAAAATAGATCTGCTAGCAATATGCAGTTTTAAACACCACTTTGTCGGTTTATTAATTGCTTTTAACTCGTTCCGAATTGCTTCTGAAGCGTCCATGCTGTGTTTTGGTTGACGGAGCTGACGTGATCGTATTTGACTGCTGGTGTGCCTTGTGTGATTTCATGTGTCAAAAAAATGGCTGATTGATGGTATATTTACAGAGACTAAATTAATTAATTAACTGTCATTTTCTCTTTTCAAAGGCGGTTCCCTGTGGAACTTTAATATTAATTATAATTTTCATTTAATATAGTTTTTTGATCATTCCTGATAGATATATAGAAGCTTTTTCAGCTGTTGAACCTGCAGAGGTCTGGAGGAAAATAAGAGAACTGGAGCTCGTGCTTAAATTTGAGATCAGAAGAGTAAACACTGGAAAAACACTCGAGCAGTCACATGACCAAAATGTGCTTCTTGATCAAACTGCGGTGATTAGACTGTCGGATTACTCAACAAGCCATCAGCTTTAAAAAGACCTGAAGCATTTTCTTCCCTCCTGATGATCCATTTCCAAAGTGCACATGCATGTACCTACACACACGGACACACACAGACTCTCAAACACTCAGGAAACACTCAGCGCCACAGACCTGAACACGAGGCCCTCATTAATCTTTCACCATCATGAATACAGAATGCAAACACAAGCACGCTGACACACACTCATTTACAGTCCCGCCGTTCTTGGAGATGATTCGATGTCCTGAGAGCCCATCATTAGATACACAGCTTCATCTGAACACAGTCCTGGGGATGAATAATGATGCAGCGGTGCGAGCACTCGGTCTGCGCCGAGCAGCAGCTCAGCTTACTTTCACAGAGCGTGTTAGGGTAGTCAGCATTTATCTTGTCACTGGACCACCCGGCTCCAAACACAAACCAACACTTATTTACATCAGTGTACATGTGAGGAGCTTTACTGACTACATTTACTGCCTCAACACTTACCTTTAATCTTCCTCTGCACCAGTACTTCCTTAAACTTAACCCTTGTACTAAAACTCAATCCATCCAGTGTTTCTAGGGTCACACTGGAACTAAACTTCAGCCGAGGACTTTGAGATGGAGACAAGCAGCTTATCAAAATGAAATCACAGCTGACATTGGGTGAGAGGCAGGGTTCACCCTGGACAGGTCACCAGACTATCACAGGGCTGACACATAGAGACAGACAACCATTCACACTCACATTCACATTTACGGACAATTTAGAGTCACCAGTTAACCTGCATGTCTTTGGACTGTGGGAGGAAGCTGGAGCACCTAGAGGAAACCCACGGTGACACGGGGAGAACATGTCAGAGCACCCGGAGGAAACCCACACTGACACAGCGAGAACATGTTGGAGCACCTGGAGGAAACCTACACTGACACGGTGAGAACATGTCAGAGCACCTGGAGGAAACCCACACTGACACGGTGAGAACATGTCAGAGCACCTGGAGGAAACCTACACTGACACGGGGAGAACATGTCAGAGCACCCAGAGGAAACCCATGACACAGGGAGAACATGTGGGAGCACCCGGAGGAAACCCACACTGACACGGTGAGAACATGTCAGAGCACCTGGAGGAAACCCACGCTGACACGGTGAGAACATGTCAGAGCACCAGGAGGAAACCCACACTGACACGGGGAGAACATGTGGGAGCACCCGGAGGAAACCCACACTGACACGGGGAGAACATGTGGGAGCACCCGGAGGAAACCCACACTGACACAGCGAGAACATGTGGGAGCACCTGGAGGAAACCCACACTGACACGGGGAGAACATGTCAGAGCACCCGGAGGAAACCCACACTGACACGGGGAGAACATGTCAGAGCACCAGGAGGAAACCCACACTGACACGGGGAGAACATGTGGGAGCACCCGGAGGAAACCCACACTGACACGGGGAGAACATGTCAGAGCACCCAGAGGAAACCCACGCTGACACAGCGAGAACATGTAAGAGCACCCGGAGGAAACCCACACTGACACGGGGAGAACATGTCAGAGCACCCAGAGGAAACCCACGCTGACACAGCGAGAACATGTAAGAGCACCTGGAGGAAACCCACGCTGACACGGTGAGAACATGTCGAAGCACCCGGAGGAAACCTACACTGACATGGGGAGAACATGTCGGAGCACCCGGAGGAAACCTACACTGACATGGGGAGAACATGTGGGAGCACCCGGAGGAAACCCGCACTGACATGGGGAGAACATGTCAGAGCACCCGGAGGAAACCTACACTGACACGGGGAGAACATGTGGGAGCACCCGGAGGAAACCCACGCTGACACGGTGAGAATATGTCAGAGCACCTGGAGGAAACCCACGCTGACACAGGAAGAACATGCAAACTCCACACATAAGGAGATCACATGGTAAGAAGTTATCAGACGAATGGAAGGGAGAGTAAATTTTCATTTTGTGGGGAACATCCCTCGACTTTTACTCTTCCTTTAACCTTAACAAACTGGATCCTTATTCTGTCCAAACTGATCTCACTTCACTTTAAAGGTTGAAAACTCAAGGAGGTTCTCAAAGGGTACTGAGCAATTACACACACACACACACACACACACACACACACACACACACACACACACAGTGTCTGTGTAACCTGGACTCAGTGGGAGCTGGGTTTTGAAGATTTCTTATTTGTATTTCAAGGTTGTGCCCTGCTCACATTGCTGGAGGGCACCATCTTTGTGTTGACGACACAGCGGAGCTCAGCGTGGAAACAGCGGAGCCACTCCGGTGCAGAATGAGCAGCAACATGAAAAGCAGCTGTTAGTTATGGATGTCTAATAGTAAATGCAGATAATTCTTGACACTTCTATAATGAGCGAAGGACATCTGCTTCAGAGGACATCACCACAAAGTTTGCTGCTTAAATTAAAACTTAAGCCACGTTAGTACCTGAGAGATTTGAAATGATTTCCAGTTATTGCACCCAGTTTCATTTCCAGTATTTTTTTAGGCTTTAGAAAATCTTCTGTGGCAGTAATTCAAGTACAGTTTCTATTATTACCTCCCACATTTTTTGGATAAATGTTGGTTGTTAGCTCTCAGTTTTGCCATAACTTCCTTTTGTGTTCCTCTGCTCGACGTACACTTTGATTTTCTCCTTCAGGCAACAGAAACAGCTGCTGTGGTGGAAACTATAGACGAAAGACAAACTTCAAGTTTTAATTTGGCAAAACAAGAAGTTGCAAACAAATGTTTTCAGGGCAATAAATTTCATTATCTCGTGCAAACAAAACATGGTGGTTTGAGGGTAATTCATTAATTCTACAATGATACTTGTCAGAAGCAAACAGGGCTTTATTAAACTTTTCACTTATGCCAACTTTTCTAATATTGTACAAATCTTCCAGATGCAGTAAACACCATCAATCTTATGCTCCAAGCAGGTTAAAGAAAAAAATACCAACAAATACAGAAACCATCTGAGGCCAGCAGCAGCAGCAATCGTGTCTGTATCCAGTGAAACAAAAAGTCACGGCTGAACTGACAGAAAACTCCGACTGTGGTGCATCATCTGGTTCCTTCTGCTGCGGGCGCTCGCTCGCGTCATTTTGTAACTTTTAAATGTGGCACAGCTGTTGAAGCTAACAAAACTCCTCAAGTGTGTAAAGAGGTGATTAAATACACTTGTCTTCTTTATAAGGCTCTCCAACATGAGACGGAGTTCATCTTCATTCATTGATCCCCGGGGTTGTTTAAATGAAAATGTTGAAAATGGGTCATTACGGCAGCACAGACGTGAGTTAAAGACTGAAGAGGAATAAAAAAAAATGATTTAAGAAAAAAGGTTTCTGTGATGTTAATAAAATGTTAAAGGTCTTTCTAATGGAGAAATGGCTACTGCTGTACATTCTACATATTTAATCACAGAGAACTTATTATTTGAACCTGAAATTACAATTCTTTATAATTATAGACCTGTACAGGAAGTGTGTTTGCATGGGCTGAACCTTGATATCAAAGGTTTAGTTCATTCATTTATACGGTACCAGAAATATGTACACACATAAATTCACGGATAGAATACTCACATGCAGGCAGCAGGTGAGAACAACAATATATTCTTTATTTTTCAGAATAAACCAAAGTAAAAACATGTGTAGTGTATGTGTAATATTTTGACGCTTCCTTTTATTTTGAAAGTCAGTGACACAAGTGTAACCTTTGACCCCGTGGTCACATTGGTCACCGACGTGAAGGACTCCAGCCATGAAACTTTGCAGCCCAAGGAGGATCCTTTGGAGGTTTGATGGTGGTGGAAGGAGCCTGCTAACATGTTTCCTAACCTGGCAGTGATTGAATGTTTTCACCATCCAGTCAAAGAGACGTCCAATTCAAGAACGGAGAACCAGCTTCATGTGAGGGACTGGAGCCTGGGGGGGTTTGAGCTCCTCCTGGATCATATATTGCATATTTTTATTGGAAAAACTAGGGTGACAGATGACCATCGATGGCACCACACTGGACGAGTCAGCTTGGTGTTTGGGAGCCCTACAGTATAAGTGAGTTGGTCCTTTTACTGCACTAATGAGACAATACATATTTACGGTAAATTATGTTTACTGGACAAAGGAGCATAAACAGACCATTTCCTCCTCACAGACAGAAAACACTCAGAAGGAAAACCACAGCATCTGCAGGCTGGTTTTAAAAGCTGGCTGAGGGGTTTTTTTTCCATGTTGATGAAACACTCTGTTAATGAACTGCTTTATTGAGATGGAAATGTAGGCAGTTGAGCTTGAAAGTGTAAAATAAAAAGGGCATTAATGCTGTTAGGACAATTAAAAAATAAGTTTTATTCACACCCTCTAATTACATAAAGTAGAAAAAACTAAAGTTCCCGCTGCATTGTTAAATGTATTCAATGATCATTTGTACAGATTGTTTTAGGAATGAGACTGTATTGTGACGGAGCCCTCGAAAAGACTTTGAAACTGAAATAAAAGTCGCTCCCTTCGTATTTGGCGCACGTCTTAGTGAGCCCCGCAGTCTGCCCGCTGCAGATAGTGAGACTTTTTAATTGTTTCTTCTGTGTTTAATTAGCACAACTTATTGGAATTTTGTGCTGAGGAGAAGAAAACAAACATTAGTCCACAATCAATTACAAGGCGGTGTCAGTTTAGAAACCCGAGAAAAGTGACAAAATTACATTTTTAATACTTTCTCAGAATCTTTCCTCAGTGGAACGTGAGCGCATTTGTGCCCTGCCTGGCTGAATCTGTCACGCAGCAGCCAGCTGAAGTCATGGCTGGCTTCTCTTTTTGACACAGGTCAACCAGAGGTCACTGGAGCAGCAGCATTGCCATAGTAACTCATTCTGCGTGATATGAAACAAACATGGCCACCCTGGTCATCCATCATCTCTCTAGTGAGGCCCATCCATCATCGCAGAGGCACGCTGACATCCACTTTGCTCCGGTTCCTCTCGGCTGGACTGTGATTGGACGGCGTGAGGGAGCCCAGTTGCCTAAGCACAGGGGTGCTTTCACGCTCGCAGAGCAGAGAAACGCCCAAACTGTACAACCTGACAGAAACACATTGATTTGGAAATCTGTGGAGATGGGATTCATCAAGCTTCGGGCTCGGTTCACGAGGAGTTTTCTCTTCCCCTTCAGACAGAGAGCAGCACGAAGAGCATCAAGGTGGACAAAAAAGGGCCAGAGGCGTGTGTTTAAGTGCTGTGGTCTGATACACAGCGAGGTGTTGTCAGAAGGAATTGAGAAGTTGGTCTGACTGCAGCTCAGGTGAGAAACCTTAAAAGACTGCTTTTGTCTCGCAGGGCGGGCCAGGTTATGGCTCAAAGGAAAATCCCACTGAAATCTTTTCCACGTCTTTTGAGGATTCCCGCCGTGTCATCGCTGTGAAACATGGCAAAATATATCTAAACGCTCACAACTTCTCAAACCACCTAAGCAGCATAATGCACCTCTCTGCCCTTGAGCCATACGTTCACAGGAGAACGCTGTAAAAGGAGTTTGTGCATCTTCTGACCACGTCAAAAGGTTTTACAGCTGATCTGAACGGTCACATTTAAAAGCTGCAGCAGAGACACACGGTTATGGTTTAAAGTGTAGAGATCACATATTCTGGGATCTGCACTGCAAGGCATTCACATTGTTGCATTTGCTTGTTTACGTGACAAGTGCCAGGAGAGATGTGTGAAGAAAGAAAAGAGGAAGAGAGAAAAACCCTGCTGACTTTTTCACCTCCACACAGCCGGACACCCCTTAAAGTGGGAGAGTGTTTCAGATCGTTTGTTCAGAAAGTTTGAGAAACTGTTGGATGCAGTTTCCAAATGCCAAGGGAAGGGATGGTGGATGGCGTGACACTGAGGCAAGATACCGACACAAGACTCTTTTTTAGTGAGTCATTGCTGCATTTCAAGCAGCTTTTACCCACCAAACGTGGGTGTTTTTCAGCAACTAACCTACCAAGGTTAGTGCCATGAAAAGCTGTTTTCACTAATCCCCAAATTCCACCAGATGCGTGTTGGTTGCGTCTGCGCTCCAGAACGGCAGCGGAGACGATACGTTTCAGTTCTAGCCAATGTGTCTAGAATTCTAGACTTCGCAATTCAGCACAGAGCAGATCGTGTGGGGCAGGAGGTTGTGTACAGAAACAGAATAAAACATCCAGTTAATTTTCAAAATAAAATACACAGTGTTTACAGCGCATCATATTTCCCTGCACTACACCTTGAAAACGTCATAATGGGCGGAGGCAGGCCTGAAGTTAACAGGTCAGAGGTTTTCAGACGTCATTGCACCCTGTTGACACCGTGGACTTGGAGATGTAAATCATGATCAGATCAGATCTCATGGGTCCTTGTGACTCCCGCTGTCCGGTGGAGCTGCACCGCTCCACACAGCAAACCAGCCAGAACTAAATCAGGTATTTTAAGCTCAAACATGATGGCTTCAAATGTTTTGTGTGCCTAAACCTAACTACATGCTAACCACAACATTGCTGAAATGTCAAGAAATATAAAGAGTCAACGTACCACAATATACAAATGTAATGTATCAGTGGTTTGAAGAAACATATTTCTTCAGGTGATTGGTTTAAGCATACTGATGCCTGAAGACTGTGTTTCCACTGCTGTAATTTCTGACCCAGGAACCATTTCGGAATCCAAGAACCTGACTTACATTTTGACTCGTGCCGGATTCAGACTACACGACATGTTTGTCTGTTCCTACAGTCACTATGTCTGAATAGGCGATTATGGAGTCATAAATTCTTGCCGTGACTTGGCCGACAGACAGACTACACGTTGATTATTACTTTTATTATTAATTCAGTCACTGTGGGTGTTCATGTCTCCGCCAAACTGTTTTTGTAGTTGCATAAAAAGCGCCATCAGCTGGGCAGAGCTACTTTTCAGTACCACATGCAAACCATGCAGTCACCGAATCCTCAACAGGAAGTTCCTGCAAATCTTTTAATAATAAAATTTAGCTGGTAGCCTCTACAGCTGTGCTGAGTAAAGGCCCAGACACTATCTGTGAATTTAATGGTATGTTTGTACCCAGTCCTTCTACATTAAAGAATGACTCTTTGCCTGCTACAGTCACTCACCAGGTTGCTTCACACCATCATGTTTCCTTTTCACTCACAAATGTCAAAAAGGCTGGGCTGTTGTTGTCGCACAGTTTCCACGGCAGCAGATCGCTCTGTGTTCCTATTGGTCAAAGTGACGGCTCTTACGAGAGAAGTCGTGGAGGACATGTCCAAGATGTGGCGTCAATTGTGGTCTATGACACACTTCATAGGATTAAACAAGGGATTACAACACTCACTGTCATTCACGATCCAACTCAACACCGTAGGACGGCTGTCTGGCTATAATTGGGTTGATATTGTGTTGGCTGAATTCAGCATTGGTCTTATCTGTTCAACGTGTCCTCATAGAAAGGTTTGTATGATGTCTTACAAATAATGTAGCGTAAAGTTACTTTAGGAGAAGAAGGAGAAGAAACATGGCGACGACACACCTTAAAATGACTCAAAGTTCAGAGAGGTTCTGAATAAATGTCTGCTGGGGAAAGTTCCACCGCCCCAACCTGCCTCCTTAAGGGACCCGCTTTCCTCTTTACTCCAATCAATGCATTGGTCAAGTGATCTCAGCCTTTCCAAATACACAAATAACTGGCTCATGATTACGTAGGATATGTACGAACTTTGGTCCATTAGTTTCTGTAAACAAACACACATACAATGCAGGAGAACAGCCTTTTTATTTTCACAGCATATATTCATTACAATGATGAATTTTTTACATCATCATTGGACAAAAAAGAAAAGATGCTCCAAACTATTTTTGCTTCACTAGTAAACAGCAGAAGTATGTAAATAAATAGAAGAGAAATGATGAAGCTGAGTAGTTCAATCAGTTTCTACACATTTTTAAACTATGTAACATGATTGATTTTTAGCAGGATGTTCCTTTAAAATGTATTTTTACAGCAGTCTGACGTCACTGAATCCTGACGGTGAAGGCTGGTAGTTTAATTTAGACGTTACAATGAAAATGAACAAAACAGCTTTTTCAGCCGCAGATCTACATCTTAAGTCTCATCGAGATGTCAGCAGACATGTATTGTTGTCACAAAGAGACAGACTCACAGCTGGCTCCATGAGCAACTTAGATTATTTATCTGCACCATTTATAGTAAAAAAAAACAAAAACAAAAAAACTGATGCTGACATTTCCTCAGCCACCAACAACAGCGCAAAGTGCTTTTGCTTTTCAACTTTCAAATATAGTCTTTTTCATCAGAGATGAAAGCAGCATGACTGGACCAGAACCCATCGAGAGATCCAGATAAGATCCAGCAGGAGATAAGTCGCAGCTGAGCCCTTCATACAGCACAGAAAGAAGAGAAAAGCTTCAGTTTCTAAGCTTTTTCTTTGAGATGCTGCAGAATAAAATGACATTTGAATAACACAGTTATCTGCAGCTTTGAGTAGGCTGGATTGTGAAGTCGTTTTTTATCACACTTCATTGTTAAAACTACCTCTGTGAGATGAATACACAAAAACAGCGCTGGCTGTGTCTTAAATGAAACAGTGTTCTGACTGTGTTGTTTAAAGTGATGAGAGAGACACTGTTCAATGGGGAGATAAGATGAGACGGCCTCTGTGTTTGTGATGTAGAGCGCCAATCAATTAAGTGGATAAGATGCAAATGATTACTCTTACAGAGTGGCAACTTAATAGCGACATAGATTTCTGGCAATTACGTTAATTACTTCATTTAATTTACAATGGTTTGTTGCAGACGGTGCATTGTCATCATGGCTAACCAACTGGAATGGAGGACAGGCAGTGAAGTGAAGAAAACATGATCAGACCCTGTTTGATCTGAAACTTGTGAACGACAGGGAACACAGTGCATCATGGGTAGATCTGCAGTTTTATTCATCATCTGTATCCGTGCTCAGTTCAAGTTTGAATCTGCAAACAACTAAAGGGTGTTACACACAGTTTAAAGGCAACCAGTGGCATTTCTGATTTCTGATTCCACTACAGAGTGCCTAATTAACATGTTCATCATACTCAAACACACAAACTGTGTGAGTGCTAGCCATGTTTCCATCAGCCTGTTTAGATGCGCATCTAGAAGTATCGCATCGGAAAATTATGACGGAAACGCCAAAATTTGAATGAAAATCCCCTGATTCGCACAAACTAAAATACGCTCGCTTTAGCTGGGATTTGGTTGATTCGAAAAAATGGTGACTCGCAAAACGGAGGATGGAAACAGTTATGTTCGAATTAAGTCTGACGTAGCGCACCTCTCTCCATGGTGATATCCACACTCTGGGTCGGGACGGTGGTAATGCATCAACAAGCTGGTTGCCAACCACCAGAAAACGTAGAAGAAGTTCTGCGGAAAACTCGCGTGAGTTCGTAGTTTTCACCAAAGTCCATACATTTAATGGAAACACACAGGATTCGTATTTCTTTTAACGCGCATTTCCCAATGATTCAAATCACGATTCAAAACACAGCTACTGTATGTGGATTTTATATATGCGAGAAATGTCGGATTATCTGTTTAGCAAAAATTAGGTGTGAGAATTGAGCTTATTGGACAAACTCAAAATGCCCTAAAATGCAGTGGAACTTTTCAGACTGTCCAATGGCGGACTGTGAGGCAAACAGTTTAAATAATTAACTGTTGGATAAAATGATCAATGATGGCGAGTGATGTTAAAGTACAGGTATGGGGGAAAATGCCAGAGCTCAAATATTTATTTATTTAACCTTTATTTAACCAGGTAAAAGACCCATTGAGATCGAGGTCTCTTTTACAAATATGTGACGTACTCTAGAAAATATATTTAACACTAAAACATTTTTAAACAATGCTCAAAAGTATTACAGTAATATTTTACGTCTTAGCAGTAACAAACTAATATAACATGTTACCAACAGAATTTCAGGTAATATTATTACATTTACAATGTTACGTCACGTGTCACCACCTGGAATAAACTGCTTAGTTTTATTTTTCATTCATCCACACTGCTCCACTTGCACCAGGGCGCCACCAGAAAAAAATTCATCCAAAGGTTGTTGTGTGTGATTACAGACTACATTACAAAATGGTACCATTGATGGGCACATCTGGGAGATGTCGTACTGTGTGTTATCATGTTCAGTGTGTTTCCATTAATACACCTGTCAAGTCTACACTGTGTCCTGTTCTGCTTTTGTGTCCTAAGGCTGCCTGAAAGCAGCGGGGACAAGGAGCTGGCCTCCAGTTTCTTTTTGTATCGTCCCAGTGATCAGCACATCTGGGTGATGTTAGTATATGTCTTTTCAAAATAAACTTACAACATCAGGGAAACACCTCATTTTCCTGTTTATTTCCTTGTGCAACAAAAGCAGGTGGTTCGGTTTAGAGAAAAACTTCATGGTTTGGATCAACATTCGGAAAGCTAAGAAGGGCTCCAGGATGAAAGTCCATCCGCCTTCTCTCCTAACTGCCACATAGCGACTTTCCAGCTCCTAATATTCCGCTGTTACAGGCAGTGTTTCAAACTACTGCCATCCAGCCACCCGGCAGCTTATCATACCAACAGTTACGAGTGATATTTCATACGGACGCTGTCCAAAATAACGCCATCTGGTGGTGGATCATACTGCAGCAGAAGGTGCCTTTTTGGCGCTGAAATCACTGAGAGAACAGCGATATTTAAAGACTTGGGAATGAGAAAACTCTGCAATGACAGGTGTAGTTTAAACTGCAGCTTCTGAGCACACAGAAACAGGGTTTAAATGATCATGTGACTTTGTCCCAGACAACACAGGTTTAAACTGGTCGTAAACCTGAAACCACAGCTAAGATAGCGACGGAGCAACAGTCCCTCTGAGTCCGTCCGTCTCCCCCTCTGATGGACGCAGACGACCTCAGAGCTTTGACAGAATCAGGGTTATTGCCATGTTCATGGATTATCCCTCATGCCAGCTCTTATAGCATCATCGTCATGGCCCTGAGGTCCAAACAGCATCATCATTATCATCATCATCATTCTTTTTACAGTAACAGCATGTTTGGATTATGGATTTTCTTTTCGCACTAGATTTAAACGGTGATATTCTATAGTAACTTATTAAAAGGTTGCGCATCACATTAAACAGATGTGTTTGAAGGTCGCCATCCTCACGATCATCATCATTATCACCTTAATTATTATCCCATTATTGTAATCTTCAGCATCATTATCACTATAACCTCACCCTCCTCCCTGTCACCATCGATCTAATCTCTCCAGTCAAAGCTTTAAGGAACTGTACTTCATATCCTGAGCACTTCCCAAGTCAAGTCATAAATATTTAATGGATTTCATGCTCTGTCTTACTCGCCTAATTTGCTCAGGAAGTTGCACAGGAAAGAAAAAAACTTTTGCAATTTGCAGATTGTATAGTTTTGCACATATAGTGGCAGTGTAGGGGTAATGACTGGTTCTTATCAGACCTCAGGGGCTGCACTCAGGACGTTTTGTGGGGGCTGAGCTGGGCTAATAGTCTGATGAGATCCAGCAGACATCCTAAAATCCCATTAGGATACACTGTGATGAAGGTGCCAAATATCAGCTACAGGAAGTGCAAGACAAGCCAGAGCAGAGAAATTTTAAAGTATTTGAGTGATGTGAATGATATGAAGATTTGGTTTCGTGAGATTTGAGTCACGTGTGGTAAATACATTACATTAGATTTCCCATATGAACACGTATTTCTCTACACAGTCTTGCTATTTTGTTGCTTGAAGAAGTATTTCACAACTGGAAGTTTGGTCTTTTCATAAAACTGGGCTGTCAGCGCAGTAGAGGGACTCAAATAGACCCTTTTACTGTTAGTAAACAGTATGAGGTTTTGTTTTTGTGAGCTTAGCTAGAGGCCAAACACTTCTGGCACTAGCTAACAAGTTCTGTTGGCTTGTTTTAGACAATGAAGAAAAACAATGGGGCGTTCAGAAATAACCATTCTGAGTGAATTTGTGATTAAATTAAAAAATATGGGCCCTTAAAAGCCCCAAACACAGTTGATGTAAAGGGACGAAGTAAAAAAACATATTAGCTGATAAACAGCAGCGGATGTAGATCGAATAATGGATGGATGCAATTAACAAAGTGCTGTGACAACTTATCCAGAGTTCTCGCGAGAGCACAATTTGAATTTGCTCAGCGAGTCACTCTGGCAATCAGTAATGATGCTCATTACCCATGCCGTTGGAGCTGAGCTGCACCAATCACATCGGTGTATCTGATATAGGCGGGCAAGAGGCGAGCTAAACAGATGACGACAGCGCTGCGACGACGAAGTCTGGAATCAGTCAGTAAACATTGCAAGATGGCTACGGATGAACACCAGCTGTTTGAAACGGCTTTGGCCGCTA
Organism: Epinephelus cyanopodus; assembly: GCA_026686955.1. Classification (NCBI taxonomy): domain Eukaryota; kingdom Metazoa; phylum Chordata; class Actinopteri; order Perciformes; family Serranidae; genus Epinephelus; species Epinephelus cyanopodus. Next base: position 5,162,944 of record CM048917.1, read on the forward strand.
CAATGAACGAGTTAGACTTTGCTTTTTCTCTAAAAGAGGAACAGAAGATGGCGCTCCAGTCCTTCCTTTGCAAGAAGGACGTTTTTGCTGTTTTGCCGACCGGATACAGCAAGAGTCTAATCTACCAGTTAGCTGCGCTGGTAGCTAAGCTCTGGATACGTCACCCTGTGTATTGTTCTGATTGGTCGTAGTGTTATCCAATTTCGTGCAGTGATATTTTCAAATGCATGCTTGGTGCTGCCCCTCGAGTTGGGCCATTTTCATTACTCACAGCCAGACCTTAAATCTTTCTAGATTAGGGTCTGGATTTCCAGGCTACAATATCACTGCAGGTAAAAAGAAAAATAAGTATTGTTGATTTGGGGTTGAACTGTCCCTTTAAGATTTAGTGAAGAAATTACAATCACGATAGTTTTGGCAAACTTTAAAAAATGCTATTTTGAGCTAAGAGTGGATTTACAGACGCTGCTAAAGCCAACGAGTCAGTTCCAGCAAAAATTGCTTTGATTTTACAAGAAAGACAAGTTAATTGCAGATGTCTGCATCAGGTTTCCCTGCTGAAAGATAATGAAGGCTTAGACGATAATGATACCTCTATCCCTGCAGGGTCAGCCAATGCACTTGGTTTTAAAATTGCTCATTTGAGTCTTATTGTGACTGACAGAACAGAGATTGATCCACCCCACTCTCAGCCACTGAACTTTAACACTGGCACAGATAGTCCACCGCAGTGTGATGCAAATGCACGGCTGCACAGTGTCACCCCAGTGGACAAGCGTCAACACTTTGAGCAGGTATTGATCTCGTGGTGACACTGGATTTAATATGCTTTAGACTTGTCAACAACCACAAGGGACGCAGGCCTTGTCTTGGCTCTGTCCCGGTGATTTGATGAACGTTTGGCCTTAAAGCCAGAGCAGAAAATCCCTGCAGAGGATTTTCAGAGATGCAGAATACAATCACACTGCTTTAGCTCACGCTGAAATGACATTTTTCATTTTAGTTATTTCAAGCAGAGATACGTTGATCCCACCTTTTCTCTGACGATACTGATTCTGAAACATAAGCTCGGCAGTTTGGACAACAGCAGCAGCCTTTATTTCTTTTTCAGTTTAGAATCAGTCTACCTCACCTTACTGTGTCAAACTGATGGGATCACTGAAGCTGTAACTCTGCAGCGCCTCTTCACTTTGAGTGGAAACATTCACACCCGTTTTAGATTTTTCAAAAAAATTGTATCAGATTATGAAAATGACACTGATGCAAAAACAAACATTTAATTATGATCAGCCATATCTGGTCAATACTGACGCCTTTAATAAGGTCAGGATTGGCACAGTTACTGATGCAATATATTGGACTGATGCTTCACTGTTTCCAAAGTAAATATATTTAACATTTTCATATGTCAGTATAATAACTCTGTATCTGCCTCTATCCTATTCATTAAAAATGTATCTTTGTAGGTCTTCAAACTTAATAAACAGAAAATCCAAGAATAGATAATTTCACCGTACTGCGCTGTTTGACTGACAGGTGGTTTTTATGTTAATATTCATTAAACTGGATTAAATGACGGCAGTGTGAACACGATTGTTTGTATTTTTTAAATCCCAATAGTGGTGCTGAACAGAACTAAAAGCCGTTATTTGGCTCATAATCACAGGGGAACCTGTTTTGCTGTTATAGTGCCTTTGTCAAATAGTGCTAAATACAACCATTAGAGTTCCAATACAGCACTCAGTTGTTTTTACATTTTTGCCCTTATACGCCAGATGATACCACGGAGGAGTTAATGTGCCTTTAAATGACATTTTCACTTAAAATAGGGATGATTATTTATCATTTCTTATGAAATGATGGTTTAAAAAGATCCAGAATCCTTTCAGACCCAAAATATTTCTGCTGACAAAAAAGTTGAGAGCCACTTTAATGTGTAATCTGTTTATAGGCAATAAAATCAACTACATTCAAGAATCGGTAGAGAACCTCTATGTAACAATAACAAGGATTCCAAGGTTAATTAATTCAGCTTAGTTTAGTTTACAGGGAAAAGAACCAGAGAACCGTTCAGAGAACAATACGGGGGCTACAGGTTCCTCACGTGTAATTCAGCAGGTGAAGTAAACATCTCAGGATGGTGGGGCAGCGGTTAGGATTTCTTTTTTTTCTTTGCTTTCTTTAACTGGTGAGAGATGGCGAGTCTATCCTCGATCCAAGGGACGGTAAGACAAAGTTAGCACAAAACTAGTGTAGGAACATTCCACATTAAGCAGCTCACACCCCAGTTGTATTTTCCTCAGAGGCTGATGGAGGGAAAAGACGAGCGAACGCCGGCCTGATATCCATCAGACAGACAGAAACATGGCTCCAAATCAGTGCTAATGTTGCTCCGTGTCAGGTGGATATAATAGTTTGCTAACATGTTAGCATAATGTGTCAGCGCTGTGAGCCTGCTGACACTGTGCTGCATGAAGTCTCTGCCAAAACAGAGAATAACAGCTTTAGGAAAATCAACTGTTTGGTGCATTATCATGGTCAAGACATAAACTACAGATATTAGTAGTGTATATGAATTAGCAGTGGGAGCTTATGATGCTTGGACCAGTTGTCTTGTGTAGCTGCAGCAGGTCAACAGTATTAAACCTCTTAGAACAGACATGACCAATATGTGCTCCTCTCCTCTTTCCTTTGCTTTGCCTCTGTCTTCCTCGCTCTGCCTGTTGTTGAAGGCGCTTTCTTTGTTTCAGCGTATTATATATTCATGTGCAAATGCCTCTCTCTCAGTGCGAGCCAGTTAATGTGAATCTACATTATTTATCCCTGAGCTTAATGAACACTCCTCGCCTTCCCAAATCACTGGAATATTACACATCCCAAAGTGTCAACACAAGCTGGGCTGTCAACATAATTGCATCATGTGATGTGATAGCCTCGCTTCAAGCCTCATTCACTCCTTTGGTTTCTGCTCGTCTTTCCTTTCTGTCACTGAATCAAACAGCAAACTTTAATATTTCCTCCGTGCCCTGGTGGAAGCAAGTGATGCTTATCTCAAGTCGTCCCCTTGCATGCCGAAGGATTTCTGTTTATTTATAGCAGCTCCCAAACCAACAGTTACAGCTGCGGGTGGTGGTGAAATTAACCAAGCATGGTGGGTGGTGATTGTCGGCCGCATCGCTAATCAGAGGTAAAAATCTCCACAGATTAAAGCGAGCACTTGCAGCGGCCTGGCCGTGTCGATGCGCTGTCAGCTCAGCGTGATGATAAATGTTTACGGCACTACATTAAGAGGAAATTACCTCTTTTTGCTAGAGGCCAGATCATTCATTCACAGGCGTAGCATGCCCATCGTCGGCCCTGTCGTAAATTAGTCTGCACCTTTCAGTGGGAAGAAAGGTGGGGAGGATTAGGGAGATCAATCTTTTAGACGGGCAGTTAAAATCATTATTTGGCTTCCTGCAGGACACAGGTTGCGCTAAGGAGTGACAAATTGTCCCACACTGTTATAAACATCCCTATTCACGGACACCCTGCGGTACGGTGGCTTTGTGTCCCTCTGTATGGAGATGACCAGACTGACAGACCGGAAGAGAGCATACTGAGTTAGTGAGGTTATTAAGGCTGCAGGACCTCCACAGTTATTCATGAGAAGCCACCATAACAAGCCCTCAATGACTTCCCTGGCCAAGATTCATGGTGTGCTTCAAAGAAAAATCCAGCATATTCCCACTGAATCTATTATTCTGAGTCCCTCTCCTCCATCAAGGTTGGGAACGGAGCTGAGAGAAAGAGAAGTAGAAAGCTGAATCCTTCCTGAGGCGTGGTATCCATGCAAAGTATCAGCTTTATGCATCAAATCTGTCCAAAAATAATCACAGATTGGCTCGTTTCATGGATGTAAAATGCCCTTGTCATGCTGCGACTGACATTGTTTACATCCCTGCTGTAGCATAAGGAGAGATTTGCATTTTTAACAAAGACGGATCTAAACAGAGTTTTCACATTGACATGATTCAGACCCACAGCAATCAGCGCTCGACCGCATCATCTGGTGCTAATCCAGTTAATCTTTCCATTGGCGACTGTTCCAGGACGGCTGTTTCCCTGTTATTTTAGGAGAACGATTAAGCATTGTGGAATTAACAATGGCTTAACCTCTTCACAAGATTTCTTTACATCCTGCCTGCAGAAAGCTTGGGAAAAAAAGATTCAATGGGGAGCTCTGCTGCTCTTGCCTCCTGCGGAAAACACAATGCGAACCAAGATGTTCGCACCAATTACTAGATATCATTCATTGCATAAATGATACTGTGAGAAAAAGGGACCTGCTTCCTCTATTGTGAAAGCTTGAATTTCTGTTTAGCATTTCAGTGGGATGTGTGTGAACTACCTGGCTGTCTTTTCAGCCGATAATACCCCCTCTTACCTGCCCTGTGAGATTTTAATGAGGCGGAAGATTCCTGTAAAAAAATCACTTTTTAATTACCGGTAGGGCCCATTTCCTCTTCTGTAGTCCAGTAATGACCGAGTCCAGCAAATCAATTTAGTGCTGTACTACAAGAGGGAGTAGCCACATTACTCCGTGGGCTGAAAAATGACCAGAAACCGTGCATATTTTGCACAAAGACCAAAGTCATAAATTCAAAATATTGCATGGGAGCAGCTCCAAACTTCTCTGAGGAAGTGTGCTGATAAAACTGACACAGTCCTCATTTATTTCATTTGTGCTGTGCCAGTAAAGTTACTGATCTTTGACTGCTGAATATGTACAGCCCTGCATTTAAGGTCCTGCTGTCCTTTTCACATGTTGTCTGTGCACCTTTTGTCTCATTATATTTTATAATCTGTGACCTTTAAGGGCTCCAGACTCACTTTTGTGAGTCAGAGCACTGTAGCCCCTAACTAAAAGATTTCAGGAGCACAAACTTAGGGGCCCACCTTAAATCATCCTGCAGCGCAGTTATTCACATTTTTGGCCATTTTAACTGTATCATAAACTACATGTAGTCTACGGCATATTAACATTGCACTGTTTTCATTATCTAAGTATTTAACATCAGAGACTGGTGGTCATTCTTAAAATAAGCCCTGGCCTCTAAAAATATGAATCATTCAGACACAATTTATTTAGCCTGAACACGTGTGTGTGTGTGTGTGTGTGTGTGTGTGTGTGTGTGTGTGTGTGTGTGTGTGTGTGTGTGTGTGTGTGTGTGTCTCCCTCTGTACAGAAGTTAGGGTGACCATATTTTGATTTCCAAAAAAGAGGACCTCTGTGGTATCAAGTTTATCGCCCATACAGCACACTCTCACTGCGACCTCGTCACATGTCCACGTTTGGTCATGGACTTTCCACGTCCACATATGACGTCCAAGGCACCCTGGGTGTGTTGGTTGTTGACGTTCTGGGACGCTGTGTCAACTTCAGCCTGTTACATGCATTGTCTGTTTTCAAAATACACTTCTGTTTTCACAGGAAATGTACAGTTTGCATACAGTCTCTTCCAAAATAAAAGCACTACGTCAGTGCAACATCATGAACTTTTTTTCACATCATCACAAAATACAAAACTAGGTTGCTTTAAGTTAAAAGTACTAAATGTTGCCATATTTTTAATAGTAAATTCTTTTTTTCTGGTATACATTCCCTGAACTTAAATTTTATGTAAAACTTGTGATTAAAATAAACTTAATTCAAAACAAAAAAAAATTCAATATTGATTCGACTCGATATAATCAAGTTGAAGTGATTTGATTGGGATACATTTAAATGAGCTAATTTAATTAAAAGATTATTAAGACAGTATTGTTTTTCACAGTGTACACTGTGTGATGTGTTGGCTCTGCAGAGTCTCTGTAATGTGATCATTGTTCTGTTTTTATTAGTAATTCACTGTCTTAGCTTTCCAACTGTTGTGATCGTCTTATTATCTCTGCTTTGTGCCACTTAGACAAAAATTCTTCAACAACCGGAGAAGGAAATCTTTTTTGCCAACTGAGTAACACACAGTCTAAATGAGTTTAATTAAATGAGATTGAATTGTTGTTTAAAGAAGCATCAGTGCTCACACAACAACAACAACAACAACAACAACAACAACAACAAATGAAGCTGTGACTGTTGGGAACAACAAGACTCTTCCTCTGTCTTCAGTGTTTTATTTCATTAGCTGTAAATGTTCATCGTGTTAGCGTCGTCTTTGCACTCACAAAAATTAGAAGACAAAAACAAACAAAATCTATCAGCATCAAACAAACACTTGTGGTTGGGCAGTCGGAATGTTTGTCCTGTTTTGGATGTCTTAATATTTACCATTCTTGTCAAGAGACAGACAAATGCACTTTTGTTTTTCAAGTCAACCCAATCACCAGAATAAATGTTGACATCGTAAATTTCAGCAAACGACATTTTTTATGTTACAATTTTTAGTGTGATGTTGTAACAGTGCTGTGGTTAATGTGTGATATTCTGTTTTTTTCTTTTTCTTTTCCAAATATCTGCTTTTGTCACCGCAAACATGACTGGACATGTCACTGGTCTAAAACATTTATTGTCTCACCCATGGGTGTCACACCACCCACCATCCTCTCCTCCTCCCAATGAGAAACTCACCTCACACACCTTGTAAATCCACCATTCATGAAGCTAAGAACAAACTACACTGGCTTTTTTTTTCTCTCCACACAAAGACATATTCATCACACACATGATTCTCCGTGATTTATGTATTTTTGTTTCTGTTTCAGTCCCATATAAAAAAATAACCTGACTATTGATCATCTATGACCGTTTATCCAACGAGCCTCGTGCTAGCTCAGGCATGAAAACACCACAGTGACCGCTCCTCTGGAAACTGTGATTAATTCACAATTGGAATTCTGTCACTTCCACCTTTGCCAGGTGGAGACAAGATGCTGATGGGACAAAACTATGCAAGCCACCTCTCGGCGGCAAGATGGTGTTTTGTTCCCACGGGACGCACAGCTGCACGCTTGAGATGGATAAATAACATCCCCGGCACACGTTCGGTCACACAGTGTATCAATAGACTGCTGAAGCGTGGAGTCTTCAAATGTTCATCTGCGCACATGTTCAGAGGCCGACTGAGACCCATCAGAAAAGATGTGATCAATATCGAGCATGTGTCTCTAAGGAGGCGTAAAGCTGATGAAGCTGGATGAGGCCAGTTTGTGTCGGCTGCAGCGAGTAATTTACTGACTACATGTGTATGTATGAGATCTTTAGGGCAGGTCTGTGTGCATGCTGACATGTATGCCTGTGGATATTCTCATTTATCTAATTATAGTTATCTCAAGGCAACTGAATCCAACACAACTGGACTTAGTTTTGCTCACATGTAGTAGATCTATCCATCCCACCATCCATACATCTGTAACAAGAAAAATAATGTCCTTTCCTCGGAAGGAAAACAGGATGGTTCCAGCATCAAAGGTAAAATGAGGCCAAAAGAAACACAAGCACAAACACAGATAATAAACCAGACAAATATACACTAGAAAATATATCAATATATCAAACTTCAGGGATATCAATCTGTTAGGAAGCACAAGTGATTGTGAATCAGTTTCAGCTGCTTTGGGTCAAATCAAAGAGACAACAGGAACAATGGAGAGACAAACAGGAAATGGTTCTACATGTGGTGTCCACAGACAGCTGCTCTCTCCTTATCCCTCATGACTGATTCTTCTCTAGTTTGGTCTTCTGCTAGTGTCCTTGTCACTACTGGTAGCACGAGGCCGTATCTGCAGCCCAGTCAGGTTGATACCAGATACCAGGCAGATCCTTGGGGGTCACATACCTCCATGTCAGAGCCAGTGGTACCCTATGCATGCAGATTACCATGTAACTGTATAAAATCTGTCTATTTGTCACATAAATATAGTTTAGTTTATTCATTCATTTCAAACCAAACAAAAATAATACAACACATACAACATAACAAATCCACAGCAGCACAGTTTGAAAAGGGGATGGAGGAAGCAAAGCTTATCTAGTCCAACCCCCAGACAGCACAAAAAGAGTTAATACAACAAAAACATTCACTATCTGAATCCTCTCTTCCCCACAATCACCTCATCAGTTTATGCTTTTCTAAACTTCCTTTTGAATTGATTAACATTTTTACTGAGTTTAACCTCTTCATCTAAACCATTCCATAGAGGCCCTAATATTGACCCATGAGGTACACCGCACGGCACATGATGTCTCTTCCAGTGGAATTAACATTGCCAATTTGGACAAACTGTTGCCTATTTTCTAGATAGCTTCTCAGCCAGTTCAGTACTATCCCCCTAATGCCATATATCTCCATCTTCTTTAACAAAACACCAGGATCTATCGATGAAGATTCCAATGGCAAACCTCCTTTTATCTATATGGGTTGTAATTTCTTCAATTAAATCAATTAATGCAAATGAAGTCGATCTATTTCTTCTAAACCCATGATGACTTTCTGTTAACAATTTATGATTCTCAATGAAACTATCTAATCTGGCAGCGAATATCAGTTTGACTCAATCTCCCCAGCAACACAACTTTCAGACTAGTGGAGAATAATATCCAGAATACACATCTAGGTGCTTGTTTTATTTCAGGTTTCTGTTTTGGAAATTGATGCAAAAAGCACATATTTCATTAGATAATGACTCATTTATATATTTAACCATAACATTTCAGATAACATGTAATACAAAAAAAATGTCTTAATATCAGTGATCAACTTGGGAAGTTTGATAGTGATATTTATGAGTTTACATTTTTACCCTGGTGTCTCATTTTTGGTCTCGGCCTTTTTCTCTGAGCAAATATTCTCCACCTCAGGAGCTCTTACATCCAGACTCTGCAGTTTACTCCTAACTATTTCTGAGGGTTTGTTCATGTATCATTCATACCCATAGATTTATAGAACATTTTATTCCTAAAAACATGGTGAAAATGGATTTTTTTTATGGCTGCTGACAGAATTTTCTGATTTATGGAGTGATATGGGTGGGTTCCATAATATCCCAAACCCACTCTGTAAAAATGTTTGACTATAGACAAAATGGAACAATAATTCTGAACCTGAAATGTCTGCAAAAAGAGAATATTTAACGTCATGATGCTGCATTTGCATAAATACAATTTCAGGAAATTGATACACAAGAAAAAAATTGTCTTAATTAGGGCTGTTAAAATAACACATTAATTTTGATTAATTAACCACAGGACAAATAAGGCATTAAAAAAATTAAGTCTGATTAAACACAGTGGGTCTCATTTGATGAAACGTGAGCAGAAGGAATTTGTGTGTAAACTGTTTGCAGACTGAAATTTACATGCATGTCCGCATTCATCAATATTTTAGTAGCTCTGATCTTTTCGTAGCTACTAACAAAATCTACTCCTGCTGCTGACCACTTGTTGTGCTTGTGTAAATTTAGTAAAGCACATTAATATTGCTTGTCACTATTGGAAATTACAATTTTAATTGGCATTGCGCTCTGTTATGTACACAATACACAGATGCCTTTGAAACACGTAATCTAAACATGACAAAATATTACAAATATAACACATTTAGTTAAATTAGTTGCCAATTAGCAGGTTTAAGATCCAGATTAGGTTCATGATTGTGAATTATCTATGTAAATCGACTCAATAGATCACACGTTCTTTCTACATGTTGAATGATAATAAAAATACCGGCTAATAATAAAAATCACAAAAAGGTTGTAAACCTTATGGTCATTACCATATCTGGGTCACTCAGGTGGTGTCAATTCTAATTAAACCTCCCACAATATAAAAGGCCTTCAGTCTTAGTTAATGGTAACAATGGCTGAACTTGCACTTTTGCATGATTTGGCGCAAGGCACTATTTGGCGAGAAAGGCATTTCAGGGTTAGGGCAGATATGTTGGCTGAGAGTGATGAACGGTTGATTAGTCGTTTCCGACTACTGAGACCAATTCTGTTACATTTATGCAACATTTTGGAGCCTAATCTGACAAGGCCAACAAAAAAAAGCCATCCCTGCACATCTACAGGTTCTCTCTGCACTTGGTTTTCTAGAGATTGGCGACAGGTCCGGCATTTCCCAGCCATCTATGAGCCGCGTCCTCCCTGCAGTGCTCAAAGGTATCATCACACTAATGCCAGAGTACATTCAATTTCCCTATGGCGCACAACAGCAGGAGAGGTGATGCAGGGATTCAGTGCGATTGGAAACATGCCAGGTGTCGTCGGTGCCATAGACTGCACACACGTACGCATCAAGGCTCCATCTGGTGATGCATTTGCTTACATAAACCACAAAAATTTTCATTCCGTGAATGTGCAACTGATCTGTGATGCTAAGTGTTGGTAAGAATATAGCCTGCCTATAATTGCATACATTTATATGTAGACACTTACTCTTCTATATCCATAGGAGACAGGGGTTACCCACTGACGCCGTGGCTGATGACCCCGCTGACCAACCCGCAGACATCGCAGGAGCTGGCATATAATGACAAGCACGCTGCTACTCGGGCCGTTATAGAGCACACCAGCAGGGACTTGAAGGCAAGATGGATGTGCTTGGATAAAAGAGGTGGCAACCTTCTTTATGCACCCTTGAAGCTGTGTAAAATAATATTGGCCTGCTATGTCCTGCGCAATGTGGTCATTAAACAGGGTCTTCCCCTGCCTGAAGTCCCCCATCCAGGAGAACGCGTACCTCCAGAACCAGCTCTTGGACCTCGAAATGTGGCTGCTATACGGCTGCCAGTGACTTATGGAGCGATTTTAAGGTAAGTGTTGCTTAGACAAGTACTGAATAAGCTATGAACATTTTACGCTGACATTCTTTGCAAAAAGTTATTTTAATTTGTTTTGTTTTACATCCTGTTTCAGAAGGCTGCATCAGTTCCTTTTCATGTCATGTTACAAATAGGCTATATTTATTTATCCTAATAAAAGAGAGTAGCTTGATTATCTTGTTTCAAGTGTTTTTCCCAGGATAACCAGACATCACACAACACTGACAAAATTACACTTTATTTTTGAGGGTGCAAAAGAGCCTCGCAGATTCCCTTATAGCTGGTGTTGATTTCTTGTAGGGGTGTGTTAATTTGCTGAACTGCTGTAAGTAAAGCCTCTTGATTTCTCAGGACCTCATCTGCAAGGACAGCCGGATCACAGCGTCTTCGGCCTCGGTGCCTGGGTTCAGGGGCAGCAGGTGGTGGAGCCACGTAGGAGCATGCGCCAGCTGAAAGAATTATTTGCAACAACACGTTTTTTGTTTTTTTGTTTTTTTTTTTGGCTTTTTGATCATTTGAATGAATTAATAATTTATACTTATGCGGCGGTGTGTCTGTGTCACTCTGCACTTGTATCTCCAAAACACCAGTTGGCAGTGGATTTTCTGTGAAGTGCTGTACAGTTTAGTTGATTCAAAACACACATTAAACACAAGTTAAACACACATTGAACACACTCAAACACACATTAAACACACTTAGACATTAAACACACATTAAACACACTTAGACATTAAACACACATTAAACACACGTAAACACACATTAAACACACATTAAACACACGTAAAACACACATTAAACACAAGTTAAACACACATTGAACACACTCAAACACACATTAAACACGTTAAACACACATTACACACACAAACACATTAAACACACTTAGACATTAAACATACACTGAACACACGTAAAACACATTAAACACACATTAAACACACGTAAACACACATTAAACACACTTAGACAATAAACAAACATTGAACACACTCAAACACACATTAAACACACTCAAACACACATTAAACACACATTAACACACATAAACACACATAAACACACTCAAACACACATTAAACACACTCAAACACACATTAAACACACATTAAACACACTCAAACACACATTAAACACATTAAACACACTCAAACACACATTAAACACACATTAACACACTCAAACACACATTAAACACACTCAAACACACTCAAACACACATTAAACACACATTAAACACACTCAAACACACATTAAACACACATAAACACACTCAAACACACACAAACACACTCAAACACACATTAAACACACTCAAACACACTCAAACACACATTAAACACACATTAAACATGGCTTAATAGAGACAATTTTAAACACAAGTACACGAATTGGCTTCACTATACTTTGCAGCATTCACAGACAAACACTTGTCTTTATCTGGACACATTTCGCCACAAATACAACATGCTAACGTTATTAGCACAAGCCTGTGGCATTTCACATTGTATAAGTTAGCCTAGCAGAGATTTCCTCTGCTCATATGAAGCCAGGATAAATCACACACAGGACTTAAAATGCTATTTTTGTGGAGGCTTTACTGTCTTCACAGTTTATTGTTGTTTTGTTTATCTGTGAAATTAAATCAAAGCTTTGTTTCCACTGAGGGAAATGGTGTGAGCTTACAGAGACAGACAGACAGACAGACAGGAGGTCTGTGTCGCCGTGACATGTAGTTATGTTTCTGTGGAGATGCGTGTCAGGCTACGGCATCAAGTATGTCGTAGGCTGTAAGTAGACGCAAATCATCAGATAGATAAATAAAGAGACAACTATAATAACATCGACAACAACACTACAGACAACAGCAGGGCACCTCTTCCATATTATAGACCTGTTGACCTCATATCATTAAAGTGCTCCACATATCATGAGGAGCAGCATCCAATTATTCTTCACAGATCGTTCAACAGGTGATTGGCTGGGAGAGTGACACCCTGTAGCCTCAGCTCATTAACACTGTAGCGCTGTAACTGTCATCACTACATGTGGTTTCCATAAATATCTGTCCTGACCATACAGCATGTTAGTGTATGAAACATAAAGAACAGAGCAGCCACTAAAATGTACAGTTTGTAGATTAGGGAGAAAAATAAAAAGACAGAATAAATGTTCCAGTGAAAATCCTTGTTTTTGTAACCTTTGGCCGCTGAAACTCTTGCCTGTGATTCAAAACCCAACAAAGCCTCAGATGTCGCCTTTGGACTTGGGACACGGCTTCCCTTCGACACCTCATTTGAATAAGGAGGACGAACAAATACAGCAGGAATCCTAAAATAATCTAAACATCCCTCCTTGTTTACTTCCACCAGTCGACACACAGTAACACGCTGGCAGTGTGACGGTCGCCCAGGGGATCTGCCTTGTATTTTATGCATTCATACAAACCTGTTGCTGCTCCTGTACAGCAGCCTCTTACATAATAAATGTGGAGCGTAGCAGAGGGAATAACACTAACCCTAACCACAGTCATCCTCAACAACAACATCACCATGTGTAATAAATGTGCCGAAAAGGAGATTCAAATTATTCATTCATTCATTGGAAAATATGTTTGAGATCAAGATGCTGGTAAAATAAAAATAAACACAAATTAATGGAGCAAAAAATATTTTTCTTCTACTTCTTCTTCTGCGTCCTTTTAATCATCTCTCAGCCCTCACATTTATTATGCGGCCACATTTATGATCCCATGTTTCGGTTTTCATGTAAATATTAGTGAGGCATCCTCTCTAACGTTGTTTTGAAGAGCGCTGGGAGGGCTTACATAAAAATTCAAGACATATTTCAAAACTATTTAATTTTGTTTTGAGCCTAGAAATCTCCTGCAAACTCATCTGAGCGTCCCGACGCTGAGCTTGAGATTGAGCTCAGGGATAAACTTTAGAAAATGACTCTTTTCCCTCCAGATGAACATTTACTGTTTATCAGACTCAGCAGCAGAGGTGGAGACGTCCCACAGAGCTGCAGAGGATGAACTACACATCGCTCCAGAGCTGCACAGGCTCATGAATACATACTGTACACCCTGCGCACAGACACTGTTCCAGGTTAGGATGGAAAAACAAAGCTGAGTTGACACAGGCGCTGGACTGTTCTGTTGCTGAGGCTGGGATGGCTATTTCTGGACGGGCCTGTATGATTCATCAGTGGCTGTTAGGAGGTCTGACGTGTCACGATGTGTCATTCCACTAATTGTCACTCTGACTTATCCTGAGCCCTCTCTGCCGCCCCTGAGCTCTCTCCTGACCTGAGATAATTCTGCTACAAAACCATGCAGAGGGAGCAGGTTTCATACACCTCAGGGAAGGAGAATCTCCGCATGTTTTGTGGACACGGTGACCCCCGGAATTTTTTTCTATTATTACTATCGGACTGGTCAGATCAGGTCACTGAAAATCTTGAGGTGGCACACTAAAGCCAAAAGCCAGAGATAGATTTTAGGAATGTTGTTGTAGTATAAACAGCGATGTGCAAAAGTTTGGCCTGCCCTGGTCAAAATTTCTTTGACTGTGAAAAGTGAGTAGAAAACGAATTGATCTCCGAAAGGCACAAAGTTAAAGATGAAACATGCTTTTAAACAATTTGAGCAGGATCAGTGTTTTATTTGTTTTGTACAATTTTAGAGTGATAAAAACAAAAAAGGAGCTCCATGCACCCTGAGACATTTGAGCTGTCAGACGACTTCTGACGGGGTCTCAGACCTTAATGAGCTTGTTCACAGTCTTCGTTAGGAAACGCCAGGTGATGCAGGTTTCAAAGCTTTATAAATACTGACTCCTGAAACCTTGTCCCAACAGTCAGCAGCCATAGGCTCCTCTAAACAGCTGCCTAGCACTCTGAAAACTAAAAGACCCGATGAAGACTAGGAGAAGATAGCAAAGTGTTTTCAGGGAGCTGTTTTCTGAGAGAGCTGCTCGTAGGATTGTCAGAAAGGAAGAGAGGAAGAGACACACCTGGGCAGGTATGACCTTCATGGAAGAGTCATCAGAAGAAAACCTTTCCTGTGTCCTCACCAATAAATTCAGCTTCAGAAGTCACAAGAACCTGGTCCCACTCCGAGGTCACTGAATACAGACGCTTGGTCAGTGACTTCCAATGCCAGATACCGACGAAAAAAGCCGTCCAGCCACCATTACTGTTTAATAGCGCCCAGCGGCGTCAGAGGGAAATGCGGCGGTACAACTAGGTAAGTTAAGCTGGTGGAAGTCCAAACTCTGTAAATCCAAACACTGTTCTTTTTTTCTCAACCCATCTATGTATGTGTGTTGGCTACACGTAACCACATGCATTTGTTTTTGAAGGGAAATACACGCAGTGTTGTATTGACGCAGTGCTTTTATTTTGAAAGAGACTGTATGCAAACTGTACATTTTCTGTGAAAACAGAAGTGTATTTTGAAAACAGACAATGCATGTAACAGGCTGAAGGCAGAACGTCAACAACCAACACACCCAGGGTACCGTGGACGTCATATGTGGACGTGGAAAGTCCATGACCAAACGTGGACATGTGACGAGGTCGCAGTCAGTCTTACTGTCATTTTCTTACAGATGTCACTCTCAACATTGTTTTCTGACTGTCGGGTAGAAGGGTAGTGCAAATGACTTTTATTTGTGGTTTATCTTGAATCAATATTATTATTTTACTTTGATGTAACCAGGAGTAAAAGACTGATTGAGATTAAAAGTCTTTTTCCAGATGTGCAGCAGCACAATAACAGACACTGAACAAACATACAACTTAAGATGAAAACAAAGGAGAGAGTAATGAGATATCAAAAAACATTCTTCAACATTCAGAACATCCACAGCCAGATGTGCCTCCTTCCAAATCATCAAGAATCACTTTGGATGCATTTAATGAGAGCAGCTGACGCGCTGGAGATGAACATCTGTCAGAGACAAGAGAGAACAGCTCTGTGGAGTGAAGATGCAAATACAACAATATTTCTATTAAGATAATCTAAATAGGATTTAGGATGAGTGCGTCAACAACAGAGGCTTGACTTTTTTTTGGTAACTGTATATTCTATCATTCTATCATAACTTTCACGTTTCATGTGGCTTTATTTGGTGATATTTTATGGTGTTTCTGTCATAAACAACATCAGCTATCATAATCACACCTGATTTCAATAAGGTACAATGTCTGAAGCTGGCTGAGTGTTGTTTGATCACTGATAGTTCTGTTTTGAAGCCGAGTGACCGACTTGTCATTTGGAGCTCCGCCTGGATCTTTTCATGGAAAAAAACACTGTAGAATGGTCATACTTTGATCAATCCTCTTCAAATTTGAATCAAATGTTCATTGATATTGTGCCTACAGCCCCACAGTGTCATTTACCTGCTCAGATGAAGCCACAGACAGTTATTCATCCTGAAAAACATTTTTTATTTTATTTTAGGCAAAATCTTTACTGACTTTAGAGGCCCATTACTCTGTCTCTGTATCACCTAGAGTGTTTCTGACACTTTCACAAGAAACTTCAGGGAGTTTTCTTTGCATGCATGTAGTCAGAGCGGTTCAGAAGCTACAGTCATTTAAATTTGGGTATGTCATTTTAGGCGTTTTTGCTACAAAATGGGGGTGGAGTGCAACAGGTTTTAATGTTGGATAAGCGGAGGGGGCATACAAATTTAAATACTCATATTTTTTTACTTTACTGCCGATTTTTAAAGACCATGGAAGGCATTGTCTTTAAAAATTGCATTTTCTTCACAAAAAAATGCCAAAGTGACCTCATCTATCACAGCCAGAGTCTCTAAAAACAGAGATTATTGTTGGATTTAAAATTTCCAGTTGGACACGTCATGTGACAACAGCTTCCATCAGAAAAAAAAACACTTAAAAACAACCAAATTTGAGTTCAGAAAAGTGATATTTAATTAAAATCAAGGCAAGGCAAGTTTATTTGTAGAGCACAATTTGTACACAAAGTAATTCAAAGTGCATCACTTTATTCTACGTCCCGTCAAAATAAAGCATTTGCATAACAAGTGAAAAACTGAGGCTTTATTCAAGTCACAGATTTTATCTTCAACTTTTAGCTTTCAAACATCAAAGGGTACATTTTAAAAATCTAGTAACTAATTTATGGCAGAGGGAGGGTCAGGGATTTTTCTCCAGTCACTCGTCTCACTGTCGTTGAATGGCAACGGTGGTCAGTACTGGATCAAATGCAGTTATTTTAACAGAACACACAAACTGATTCTAAACCTAAACAAGTAGTTTGGTGCACAACCTGGTCTCAAATCGTTGAATCCCAATGCTTGGGCAGTGACCTCCGGTGTCAGACACCGACGAACAAAGCTGTCCTTTCACATCAGCATGATACGTGGCCTGTCAATGTTACTGTGTAATGATGCCCAGCAGTGTCAGGGGGAAACATGGCAGGACAACAAGGTCAGTTAAGGGGGTGGAAGTCTGAAGAGGGTGGGAGGGGTGTTGGATCTGTCCAACAACCACCAACTTTCACCCGGGAGTGAAGGTCGGTGAGTGAAAGCCAAACCCTGTTCTTTTTGTCCCCTAAATGTAACAACGTGTGTTTGTTGTTGAAGGAAAAAACATCAGTTGGAGGTGTTGTACCAATGTGGTGCATTTATTTTGAAAGAGACTGTATGCAAACTGTACATTTCCTGTGAAAACAGTGTGAAGTCACACCCCTCCAAATTTTATTCTTATTATTGGTTATTGCTTTAATGCTTATACTGTACATGTGTGAATTAAGTAGAACACATTTTTATTTGGATAAAGCATCATACAGCCATCAGATGCATTTTAATGTGCACTGTCTGTATGTAAATCTGGTGACGGGAAATCAAAGTCCAGTCAAAGGAAAATAGGTCTGCTCAGAGTCCCAAGATGTTCTAAGTGCAGCCCTTGAGTGAACATATGTCGTCCTCCGGCAGGTGTCTACTGGGAACGAGCAGGATAAGGAATATATGAACTCTCTCCTGGAGCCCAAATATTCAGGCCTGTGCTGTCGTCCAACTAAAACTTTCCACAACTCTCTGTGTCGCTGGCTGCCCTGATATGATTTATGGAACCACATTTAATGGACAACAGAGAGCAACAAAGCCCGGCTTGCTTTGTGTTTCATCAGGGCTCAAAATAAATGTTCACTTTTTATGCATATTTACACCCCAATATTATTCAGGAGGATCAACATTTCCATTTGGGGCATGAAAACACCATTTCCCATCTGGTCTAAGCCCCCATCATGATTATGTGCTGGGATAGGCTCGTATTACCCAGGGTATCCTATTTCATGTTCTTTTTTTCCTGGTCACACTGAGTTCTCTTTTCATAATAATATCCAACGTATTCAGCTTAATTATGTATGCTGGGGTATTTGTGATTAGGATATGAATATGCATATAAACAGCTTAGCCCAAATATGACCTCAACTGGAGCGTGAGCTGCTATCCTCAGTATCCTCTCTGTGTTAAGGCGCTCAGTGGTGCGATGTCATTTTCACTGAAATTTCCTAATAAGCTTGACTTAATAGGCCCACCATGGATACTTGTGATTAGAAACAGGCACTGACATCTTTTCACACTGCATATTTCCTCACTGATTAACGTCTTGATTTCCATGCTCACAATATTAAAGCACAATTTATGGAGGTTTAAGATAGTTTTCACACCTGGCTTGTTCAGTTCGGTCGAATCAAAACTTGGGAGTGTTGATCCTGTTGGTGCAGTTTGTTCTGGCAGGTGTGAACGCAGTGTTGACCAAAACCACCAGACTGAGGCTTTGTTCAAGAAGTGGTCTGAACTCAGTTATATGGATTAATGGATTAAAACAGCTACGTCGCTATCTGCGCTGTGCCTATCATGTGTCTACCTGCTGTATCTTTAGAAATAGTTTAGCTGATGAGCATATTACAGTTCAGGAGGATTATGTGGCTGAGCTCTTGATATGTGCCTTCAGCACCTCTATTGCATGTATTGGTGTGTCACATTCAATGTCACTGACAGACTGGAAAACAGGTAAGTAAACAGCAGTCTGTTTAGTGTCAATAAACACTAAGACAATCCTCCTAAATGTGGGCTGGGTTGTTGTCACTCACTGCTCCCTCTAGCGCTTGCTGTATGTAATGTGTAATAGGTAATATAACATCTCATGTTTACTGTAAACACGAACCATTTTTTAATATTGACCAGAAGTAAGTGATTTTTGCTTTGTACATTATTTGTACTGTTCTAAATTTAAACAAATCTCCAAATTTCAATGTATGTGGCTTGAAAACAGAAATTTATTTTCACATGCTTTGTCTATATAAACATGATCTATCTTAATGCTCTTGCGTATCAATTTTACGATTTCCAAATAACATCATTTTGATCTCAAACCATCCTTTCAGTTTATTTATTTCTGTTGTGATCTCCATCAAAAGCAGCTGGAAATCCTCTCTGGAGCATAAAACAGCAGTATCATCTGCAAATAAAACAAATTTTAATGTTTTTGAAGCTCAACATAAGTCATTAATATATATAACAGAAACAATTTTGGTCCCAATACTGACCCGTAGGGGTACACCACAAGTAATGTTACAACATGATGATTTCCATTCACCCATTTGAACAAACTGCTGCCTGTTTTTTAAATAACTTTTTTTAACCAATTCAGTGCTGTTCCCCCGATGCCACATTTTCCCAGTTGGATTATTTATTGCTGAATTACAGCTCACAACTCGCACCGACGGCTGACACTGCTCCGCTCTGATTGCTTCTGCTGGCTACTGAAACCTCCTGGTGCAGACTATTTACTGGAGTTTACTAGCCTGTCGCTCAGGCTGGACCTGAAGATAATTACAAGCCTGGCTGTTCTCTGCTTTCGATGTCTGACAGTCCACCACTGACATTTTCATCACATCTCGTCTCATCAACAAACATGAAACATTGATTTTTGGGCCCGACCGATTTATCGGCCGATTATAGCCATTAGAGAAAAATCAGCAATCAACCAAAAGTTGGCCAATTGACGCCGATGTTAACACTTATATTTTCATCACTAATAAAATGCAGGGAATATGGTGTTTTACTTAGAATGATGTCCTTGTGTTACTTTTTGCACTATAACCTACCTCTGTTAAACTGGCAATAATAAGAAGAACTCTGGTACTGTGAACGTACATGTGAATGTCTTAATTCATAAGACTTTGCATGATTATTTAATCAGTAAACCAGAGGTTTTACTGCCTTTTTGCACATCATATTTTTGATTTATTTTGTGTTATGCTGTTTGTTCCACACAATTTCTGATAGTATTTGAAGTATTTGAAAATAATAAAATATTCTTCCTTCAATTTATATCTTTATAACGAGTGTTTGAACTATATTTAAGCCATCAAAAGCAGGTATTTCAGGGGGTTTTAAATTGAAAAATCTAAAAATTTAATCAGCCGATATATGGTTATTGGATTTTTTTCGTGGAAAAAGGTAGTGGACGAAAAATGCTCATCATAATTTTCAAAACCAACACTGCATTAGACATTAAGTATTTTCTACATATTGTGGAGCCTCTAATCTATAATGATGCATCATGCTTGATCAGATTTATTAGATATTTTGTATGTAAAATCTTCATCTGCAAAGTCATCTCACTATCAGCTGTGGAAGTTAAATAAATGAAGTAAAACAGTGAAAAACAGAAGCTCCTGAAATGCAGCGGAATATAATGTAACATGAATCATAAAGCCTAAACGTACAATCACCTCACCACTGGTTCTGTATCACCTGTACTGTATTTCATTAAGCAGCAACATGGCGTCTCAGGACAGAAGTAAGAAGCAAAAGGAAAAATGATTGGTGCTTCCTAATCTGAGGTCCGGGGTCGTGGAGAGGTTTCTGAGAGGTCCTTGTCAAAATGAAGGTTGGTTCAATTTCACTCTCCCTGTTATCTCCCCGTCCACAGTACAGAAAGGCAACAAAAGCCTTTGAAAGGCTCCGTGGGATGAAACCTCTATTAAGTCTTCCAGACCTCTATTAGGTCCGGATTGATTTTTTGACATAAAAGTTTGGGTGGCTATCCTCTAACTTTATAGAATTTGTCAGTGACTTCCTCCAAACACAGAGCATCCTCAAACATCTACAGGGTGTCTAAAGTATTTTATCCCCTCCCAGAGGGGGCCTTGGATGAATGTGCACCCCTCTCCGAGCAGAAATGGGTTCCCCTAAAAATCTTATCTGCGCCCCTGGGTGAGAGGGTTACAGCCTTTGAGCCGGTCTTATCTCGGCTTGTATTTTAAATAGGATGCACTTTGTCTTGTGATGACAGGTGAATCCAGGGATCTGACCGTCCGTGCCACGCATGCACCGCTGGAGCGCACGAATCCAGTCGCACCGCCCTCCTGTCCGCCTGCTGCTGCCGGGAGGAGCGGAGGAGAGAGCAGACCGGAGCGCAGCATCAACACTCACGGTACCGTCGGGATGTGGCAGCGGTCTCGACAGCTAGAAATGCCCGTGAAAATCTCAAAGTTTGTCTCCTGTGAGAGCGGAAGACAAAGAAGAAAGATAAAGGCGCGCAGAGACACAGAGACAGAGACACAGAGACAGACACAGAGGGAGAGACACATCGCGCGGAGCTGCATCAGCCGCCGCAGAAATTTCCAGCGGTGCCTTCCCCGCTGCCCGGCTCTGTCGCTCCTGATCGAGGAGCGCGTCGGAGCCGGTGTCCGAGCCGATCTAACCGTCAGGAGACGAGAAGGAGGGACAGAGGAGGCAGCCCGCTCCTCCAGACATCCTCCCCTCTGCGTCTGGACCCCCGCAGTGTCCGCCGATGTGGAGGTGAGTGCCGATGATGGTGCGATGTTGATGTTGAGGTGGTGATTGCTGAAGGACTCGCAGGTAAAGGGCCACGGGTCTGACTGTTAACTGCGTTCTGGTTCTTTACCGAGCTCTGCGGTGTGTCACCGAGTCGTAACTTTAACAGCCTCCCTGCCTGCACGGGCGTCACAGCGTGTGGGGCTGCGTGTGTGATAACATCACATATACAATAACTCAGAGAGCGTGCACCCGATTTTACATCCAACACAGTGACCTCAGAGTCCACGTCTTTAACCACATCTTTACGCACAGTACAGCTCCACTGCAGAGACACACAGCAGGAGGCAATGTGTGACCTGGCTGATGATCACAGCCAAATAAATACATGTGACACCAGGTCAGAGTCTGACAAGCTGTTATCACCTGTAGTGGCTGAAGAGGCTCCACAGAAGATGTTAAAACAATACTTGAGTCACGATACGGTATTATCGTGATATATTGCGATATGCTGAGTAACAGCTTTTTAAAACTTAATCAAATTAGGGACCGTTCATTATATGGGGAGGCATGTCAAATAATTTTTGAACACTTATTAAGGAGGAGCATACAGATTTAAATAGCTGTATTTTGTATTTACTTTACTGCCAATTTTTTAAGACAAACATTCCTGAACATACAGAATATACCGCTGGATTTCCACATTTCTGACGGTCCTTGGTTTGGCACATGATTTCTTTAAAGTTCAGCAACATGACACCATTTATCACAGCCTGAAACTCTAAAAACAGAAATTACCACTGGATTTTCACACATTTCTAACAGTCCTTGGATACATCGTGCAAACAGAACAAACATGCAGTAGTTGATGGTGCTTTGCCAAATGAGGATGCTGCAGCTTTTCGGAGGTCAATTGATCGAGGATTCAATCAGACACATTTAACAGAGGTATATTCATCAGAGGTTTTGATTAAAAGTTCCAATAAACACATCAGGAAGATCCTCTGGGGCTGCGCTTTATGGTGAAATAGTTAAAAGGTGGAAAATTTGGTTCACTGGGGAGAAATTCTGTCTTAATAATAAAGTAAAAGATGTTTCCTTGAAAATGTTGCATTAAACTGACTTTGGAGAGATTCAGACCTGTTCTTGGATATACTTGTAATTTCTATGAATAAGGGTCTGGTTCTTATTTATGAGGGGAGGCATGTTGAATAATTTTTCAAGCACTGAGGAGGGTCTTGTGTTTTGTTTTGTGAAGAGGAGGGGCCACAGATGTAAATGGCTGCATTTTGTGTTTATTTTGTCGCAGATTTTTCAGCAGAAATATGGCGGAAGTGCAATATCCAGTTCTTGTGTCAAATGTGTCACAACATGCCGTTATTAATGAAGGACTGTGGAGCTGCAGAGATGTCCTGGCCCACATGTCATATTCACATATAAGGGAACATGCTTATGGTACAGACCGCAACAAAAATCATCATCATTTTTAGATTTTTTTTCAGTTATTATTCTGCAAAAATTACAATTCCCATAAAAATTTGGGATTTTTTAAGATACCAGAGTTTATAAAAAGCATGAAAATGAGCTTGTTCATTCTCGGACCACCTGACAGAGATGTCCTCAAGTAACGCCCCCGCGTGCGTGTGCGGGGCTGCTGTGAGCGGCCCCTGACCTCCTGTCATTTCGCAAAAGTGGCCCCCAGGCAAAACGAGTTAAGTATCACTTCATGTAGCAGCATAACAATGTTTATATTTGGCGAACTGGTGCTTAAACTAATATTTAATGAACGACTAGTAAAATGAATTTAAAAACAGTGACAAATGTGAAGATGTGCTCGTTTTGTGTCATTATGAATTCAATAACTTTGGGTTTTGGACTGTCGGTTGGACAAAACAAACAATTTAGAAAACATCACCCTTCAGACCTTTTGAGTCTCCTCTCCTCTCTTTTTTATAGATTGAATAAGTAAATGTTTAATAGATGTTACATTCAAATAATAAAGGAACATGAGAGTCATTAGCCGCAGCTCCACAGTCAGCCAGAACAGGGCGTGTCCCTGGAACATGACTGCCTGTCGGGCCCGTCCTCATCGGCAGACTCCAGTTCTCTGCATTTCACTGGTGCAGCCGTTAGAAAAGAGCATGTGAACCGAAACTGCACCAGAACAGAAGGACTTTCTGTGTTTCAGCTTTGTATCGACTCTGTGCAAACAGCTGCTTTCTGTTCTGTGACATCCATAATATGTATGAAAACAATAACTGATTTCATCTTACGGACGCTGAATGGAAACTGTAACAGTAACGCACCCCCAAAGGCACGCATTGTCCTTAAAGTCGCCAAAGAATTGCATCATCTGCCGGAGCGGCTCTCTCGCGTCCTGCGGTGCCAGTGACAGCTCCATGGCTCATCTGAAAGGCCTGTAGCAAAAACAGCAGCTCATTACAAGTGCAGCGGCTCGGGCTTCCTCTGGCAGGAGGCTGCTGGCTCATTAAGGGTCACCGAGGGGCGAGTCTCCCTCTATGAGCCTCAGCTTGTTACCAGAGCTCTCTGTGAAACTGCTGTTAATTGGAATTAATTTATTTTCACTGACAGATTGAGGAGGTACACGAATGAGTAAAACTCTCTCTTTACAGTGAAACCTCACTGCTGTGCTGAGGATTTAAAAATGTATTGTGTGTATAACAACAGTGAGACCCTGAATTAGACGGACTGCAACTTTTAACAGAAAATAATACGTACATCAGTGGTTTCATTAAGAAACACATTAATGCTTCCTGTCAGCAGGGGGCGCTGCTCCTGACTGCCCCCGATATTCAGTGTTTGTCTTAAAGAGATTAGCCAGTATTCAGGCTAGTTAATAACATGTCGGGCAGGAAATCCAAAGTGTGGGATCATTTTGAGAAGGTGAAGGACGAACCCAAGGTGATATGTAAACTCATCTTCATTGGTCGACTACAAACATGACGCATCATGTGAAACATGGAAGTAGCTACATGCCCATTAGCCCACAGCGTCATTAACAGGCGGCTCGCTCAGTGTGTGACGTGCACTTGTAAATAAAATATAGGTCTATATTAATGAAGGTTCATTAGTGCGGTTTGTATTTCTCTGTAATGTAGCACAGTGTTAACAATGTTACTGATACTATTTGTCAGTTTATTTGCATATTCGTTTGTGAAGTTGATCATGGGCGCATTATGATATAGTGGGCCCCTGGGCACTGATATGCAAAGGGCCCCATCACCCTCAGGGGTGGTTTTCATCTCCCTATAGTCATTATTATTACATGTCAGTACATTATAATTTGATCTTTGTGGTTTTGTGTCTCTTTGTGGTCACTTTCAGTCTCCTCCTGGTTGATTGGTTAATTTAACCTTTGACATGTTTGAGATTTGGCCCCTGGCTTGTGCTCAGCTGGCCCATTTAGTAGTCTGTCCATGATGCTGTTGGGTTAGTCCAACTTTCACCCCACAGTCACAACTTCATGCTTCTCCATTGTCTCTATAAGCATCGTCTTCGTGTGCATGTGAGTGAACGCAGCGATGCACCTGCAGCCGTGTGTCCTGCAGCACTCTGGTTCCTGCAGAAATATTAATGCAACAGATATTAAATATATTTATCCTGGGTTGCTTATTTTTGCTGTCCCTATTTTTTTATATGTTAAAAAGTGGTTGCCAATTTCTCAAAATGGTTGCCCATGGCAACCTGGCAACGATTACTGCGGAGCTCTGCATTGATGAGACGACTCCTGACAGACGAGCAGCTCCTGTGTGTGTGGAGAGATTTTTCTATCAATAGCAGCATGAATAGAAATATTGCTGTTAGTAAATTGAATAGTTAAATGTTTTGCAGCCTCACCGCTCTGACACTGATGTGGCTGTGAGAGGGACTGAGGTCTCTGAGCTATGATAAAGACATGATCCCTCACTGGCTTCCCATCCCCAACACAGCCAACTCTGTTTGGGGATTTTTCACCACTGCACCACCTGTTTACCTGCTGGCTTATTGTTATGTTGAGAAAGATAATAGAGAAATGGAGGAATGCAGGGAAATTATATGACTCTACATGTTTGTTGTTTCGACCTGACATCATGGGACAATGTGAATTGACCATAGTAAGCGTTCAACTTTGTCACGTGTCCACGTTTGGTCATGGACTTTCCACGTCCACACATGACGTCCAAGGTACCCTGGGTGTGTTGGTTGCTCGCGTTCTGGGACGCCGTGTCAACTTCAGCCTGTTTTCAAAATACACTTCTGTTTTTACAGGAAATGTACAGTTTGCAGTCTCTTTCAAAATAAAAGCACTACGTCGGTACAACACCGCCAACTGACGTTTTTTCCTTCAACAACAAACACATGTGGTTACGTTGAGCCAACACACACACACACACACACACACACACACACACACACACACACACAGACACACACACGTGGTTGGGTTTAGGAAAAAACAGGGTTTGGCTTTACAATCTTACAGGAAGAGAACACGGCCTCAGGGGACACAAACAACGGACTGTTGGGTGAAAGTCCTGTTTTTGTGTGACCCATCCACCATCCTGACCTGCTGCCTCAGTGGACTGTCTAGCTCTTAAACTTCCTCTGGGGTGGTACATTAACCACCGTTCATTACATGACATAATTGAATCGGAAATTTGTGTCATTGACTATGTCAAAACGATTGTAATCGACTGTCGTTGGCTTTGTTTCCATGGTGACGGCACATAATGCAGTGAGGTTGTGGTCATTTAATGTATTTCTATAAGGGCAGGTTGCATCGTTGTGAAGTTGTGGCCTCGATGTGTATCAGCAAAACAACATGAAAAATAGCTTGTGTATTAAAATCTGTAACACATGAAAGCTGTGATTAACGCTTCAAAAACGGACATCCTGCAGACGGCTGCAAGAGAATAAGAACTGTGATAGAGCTTTCAGTCTTTTAGCAGGAGAAAGGTGAGCCGTCTGTCTTCCCCGTCATAACATGATGACCTTATGTTACCTTCAACACAGTGCAAATGTTGTATTTCACTGGAATTACGCCAGAATCTTTCCATAATATGCGGGAGGTTATTGTTTGCGTATTCCTGTAAATATATATCTACAAAAATAAATAAAAACTGTAAGAATTAGAGCATTCATTCTTTTTGCAGCAGAAAGCTAAGGCGTCTGTCTTGCATGTCATCATGTTATGTGTGGTAATGATGTCATGCGCTATGCTACGTGTGGTGTAAAACCACGCAAAAACATGGTGGTGTCAGAGGAATGAATGACGAATCTATCAATGCCTTTAAATCTGCTCATATGAATGGGTATCTCTCAAAAACTGAATAATTTACATAGTTCAAATAACTAGAAAGTCAAGAATTATTTTGGTCATGCTTCTACATTTTAAAATCTTTTGGATTAATATGTTTTGTGTTTTTATTTTATAAAATCTGATGAAAAAATGGGTTCGATTCTTTCATCACAATTTATGACACAATTTCAATACATTCATAGGTTATTATAGTTTCATTAGGTTGTACAGATGTTAGGGATATTAAGCATTTGAGGATACTCCAAGAAGTGACATCATAATAAGCAAAAGAAACTGCAGAGTGAAAAAGGTTAAACACTGGGGGCATTTATATACAGGACACTGACATATGAATTCCCATGCCTCAGAGGTGAGCCAGAAAAAAACAGACCAGCTGTCTAAAGACAGTAGAGCGGAAAAAGAGCCGCGTCCAGTAGACGCTGACACCTCGGGTAGAATCACAAGCGCGCCGTATGTCCACTCTCTGGGACATTAAGGGTTGTGCTGTGCCGTGTAGCTGTGGCCATACTGAACAGGCTGGTGCCGAAAGGCCGGCGTACTTAAGCTAAAAAAGACCAGACTCTTAAATAAAACGAGTCATGCTTTTGCATCCATTCAGACAGTACAAGTAATTTAAATAAAGTCATTTTTCTCCAAAGGAAGGAGAGGCTTCCATTGACCCTGTGTGATCAGGCAGAACGTAAACCTAAAGAACTCTAATCCTTCTTACTTTCTGGATGGAATTACACGCAGGCTTTTTTCTGTTGTCACAGCTAACACAGACATTTTATGCAGAGGAGATAAAACTGTCCATCCAAGGGAGACATTTATTCCTCTAATTCAGTCAGAAATCTTATTTATCCTCCAGACTTTGTCAGCAGGGACTTAAACTTCACTTTTACTCCATTTCAACTTGTTAAAATAGTTTCCCAGTATCAGTTTCTCGGGCGCGTACTGTACGATATCATCACTGGAACTGCTCTTGAAGAGCTGAAACAATATCTCCCGATCAGCAAATGTTATTCTGTTGTTTATTGGGAACATTTGAAATGAAGACTCGAGTTGAATTAGCTTTTAAAAACTGACATTTCTGGCAGAGTAAGATTCACTGAACTTTTAGCTCCTTGGAGACACTGATGATTGCAACAGCATCCACTCAGGTAGTCCAGGCAGCCACTCACTTGATTTCTCCGTGAAAGGTTAGACAAATGCCACAAATAATTGTCGGTCTGCCTCTTGACCGTAGTCTTGCCCCCCAGTGTCTCACCGTGTTGATTATCTGAGGTGGTGCGGGTCATGAATGTGTGGGCAGCTGGAGTCTATCGGGCAGCCACTGAGCTCTGCTGTGACACGGAGGAAGTGAGGCGTAAGGCGTCGGAGAATGAAGGCTGCTTCAGTGATAGCGGATCCCAGCTCCGGTCTGTGTTCAGCCGCTGTGAGGAGAAGTCTTAATGCCAGCGCTGAGTGAATGACGGTGTATATGACTGACTTCCTGCCCGGCTGAATGAGTAAAAGGATGGACCGTACTTACAGCATGCTTAGCGCCGATGCCAAGTTTATCAGAGGAAGGAGCTGAAACACTCCAGGCATGAATCCAGACTGTATATTCATGCACTCGGAGATGCATTGATGTTGCCGTCAAGTGCTTAGCTGGTTCAGTGAGCATCATGCAAAAGCTTGAATATCATGTTTATTAAGAGAGGGGAGAGGAGACGTTCTCAGGCTTTGGGTGTAATATTCACTCCCATATGCTCCACATAATGTTTGCTTTTACTTCAGGAAGACAGAAACAGTTGTAGTCAGGCACCCAGCGTCTTTTAATTGAGTTCACCTTGACTGCCAGCATCTGTTGGTGAAGTTTGTGCAGTTACTTTAATAACCTGAACTTTTATAATGATCCTGAGATTCCAACAGAAACTCATCACCCGAATTTCATCACTTGGCTGAAAGAGCGTTATCAGCTACAGCACAACCTGGTCTCACTCCACAGTCTTTGAAAGCCGGCGCTTGGTCAGTCACTTCTTCATCAGCATGGTACGCGGCCAGTCGCTGGTTTTGTTTCCCAGCAGTGTCAGGGGGGAACGAGGCAGGACAACAAGCTAAGATGACAGAAGTCCGAGTATGGGCAGATGGGACTTTCACTTCCTGTAAGATTGTAAACCAAACCCTGTTCTTTCCCCTAAACCTAACGTGTGTGTGTGTTGAAGGAAAAAAATGTAAATTTGTATGTGTACCGACATAGTGCTTTTATTTTGAAAGAGACTGTATGCAAACTGTACATTTCCTGTGAAAACAAAAGTGTATTTTGAAAACAGACAAATGCTGACACTTCGTCCTGCCCCTTGGCGTTTTATAGTGACACACAGTGGACCCTTTAGCGTGTCTATGTGACGAACAGCTGAAACACAGCAAAACGTGATTAATGTTGTGAAGTGTTGCTGTGTCAGGTTTAGGTGAAGTTAAAAAAAAGATCATGTTCTGGGTTATAATAATAATAATAATAATAATAATAATAATAATAATAATAATAACAATAACAATAATGAATTAAATAAATTATGTGATGTTACCTTGTAAGCTACGAAAGTGACATATTGTTATGTTCAGGATCATTTATTCTCCCTTTACATATGAAAACAGATACGTCTGTCTCAAACGTAAATGTCATTGCCCTCATACCTCCATGTGTCCTCCATGATATCATAGATACAGCCAATAGATGGCACTAGAGGGCCGAGTCAAGTCGTAATATTGTACCTTTAAACACAAGCAGTGTAGACAGTGTTGATCTGTGAGGACGGAGAATTCTTTTAACTTTTTTCCATTTTATATCACTACATATTAGCGATTTGCTCCGTTCTGCTGTTATTTAAATTGCTTACAGTCGTATCTCGCTTGAGCCTCTCTGCTGGGATTGCAATCATATATATCCATAAGCTTTCAGAAAACGTGCACAAACACAGATGAAATGATTGCAGAGTACAAACAGCAGGCTCCGTCTGTCTCGGTACGGAGCTTCCTGACAGAACAATACTGACTTTTGCTTACACACTGGGCAAGAGCTGTGGTTGTCTGTGCCACAGCTGAAAGTCCAGTGTGCATCTTAGAAGCTAAAAGGAGCCTTCGGTGACACTATGACACGTTTAGGGGCTTGAGACAGCGACGACCTGGAGATTTGAGCAGTCTGATCACATCATGTGATGATACGTAACAAACACTTAACACATTAAGCCAAATCACAATCTTTTCCTCAACCTAACCACATAGTTCTGCGGCCATTTTACAGGCTGATAATGACCTTCTGAACCAACTAGCAGGTGCAGCAGGCCCATGTTAACCCATTTGTATAGAGCTGATAACCACCAGTAACAGACATTTAATGGACTTTCGAAATGGGTGCATTCATCATTTGTTAATACAATCTGTAGGAAAATAATAAATCCATTTTCTTTTCATTTACCTCCATTTTCACTTAACTAAGCCATTAACAATTTAAGGTGCATTACTGTACGCAGCAGCCAACAGTGTCAGCCCCCGCAGATATATTCAGTTAATGCTAAATGACAGCAAGAATCTTAGCTACTAACAGACTCTAGAAAGATCATTTCTTCTTGTTGGTTGTTATGTATTTAACCATCAAGTTTTCTATACCATATGTGGATGGTTGCTAATTATAGACAGGGAGCAATGAAAAGTAAAACTCATGTGTTCATTGCAAATTTGTTAAAGTTAATAAATGTTTAGGTCCAGTGTCAGTCTGATACTTTAATACTTTTTATTTGTTGAGAGACACTTTATTAGATATAGCAGCCTTGAACCAAATATTGCAAAAAAAAAAAAAATTACAGCTCACAAATTTAAGTCTTGTTTCTACATCACTAATCTGCCATTGCACAAGAAAAAAATAAAAACAACGTTATATGCGGTTGTTTCTTACATCCCTTCTGTTTCACTTTGTTCTGTGTCTGACATAAAGGAGGAGCCTGTCGTATAAAGGTGTGTGAAGGGACGGAGCAGTAAAGCCTCGCTGCATGTTGATGGACAGAGGGGATACTCAGCTTTAATGCGCGCGGCAGAGATGATGATGAGAGAGGCTGCTGAACTGAATGCGCTGGCATGGCAATTACCAAAAGGCGAACAAAACAACATATGAAAGCAGCCCATTAGCTGTGATGCCTGAAAAGCCTCCTGCACACACACACACACACACACACACACACACACACACACACACACTTTTCTGACAGAACACAAAATCAGCTGCACTCAGCAGGTCAGAGCTGCATATACGTTTAAATTACACATAACATGATTTAAATGTGAATTTATGAATTTCTTGTATCATTCAGTGCAGCTTTAGAAATGGTATAAACAAGTTTTTTTGACGCCAAAGTTTTGTTTTTTTCCAGTGGAGCTCAGGGGTCTCATTTATAAAACAATGCGTCGGATCCATACTAAAAATGCAGGTCTGGACAAAAGCCAAGAAATATTCACCAATGCACCAAAAAATATTCTACAGTTTCACCCCAGGTCTCTACAGATGGGGTAAACCCCCCCAACTCCCCCGGTATTCAAACACTGACCTGTCATAACTGTAAAGAACTGGAGGTGAGCATTTGATGTCGGATCAGATCTGTTATTTATCACATTTAGACAAAGGTGATGCTGCCTATGTGTGTGGATGTGTAACATCTGAGAACTTTGTTTTTATGTCTTTGCGGTGGCGACAGTCGGGGCCGGAGGCATTATGTTCGTACGTCCCATTCTTGTAAAAGCGATATCTCAATAGCATCTTGAGGGAATTTTAAAATTTAGCACAAATGTTCACTTGGACTCGATGATGAAGTGATTAGATTTTGGTGGTCATAAGTAAAAGATCAAGCTCCATACAGATCTGTACTCTGCATGTACAATTATTTCAGTGACTGACAGTTAAGTTTAAGCTGGAGTCAGGTCTGGAGTTACTTTAAACTGATGTAGCAGATATTTTCAGAGTGCAGAGGACGGTTTTCGTCCACATTCATGCTTATGAATCATACTTTTTTTTAAAGAACAGCCTGTCGGTCTTGTTGAACAGACTCAGACTCAGACTGGGAGAGGCAGGTTGAACTTCGCTGAGAGAGAGAAAAACAGAAAAAGCAGACTCATAGTCTGGGATATTAAAGTTTAGTTCAGGGGGGAGACACTCGAGAAAAGTTTCTGATGCACTGGTCAGTTTTGAGATTTTGGGCTATTTTGACTCCTTAACATGGTAGAAAGAAAACATCTAAAATACACATTCACGTTTATTTTACTTCAGATTTCTGATCTGGAAATTTATGCACAAAGAACATATTTAATTAGATAATGCCTCATTTGCACAATGAAACATAACATGTCACAAAATCTGTAATACGAAAAGCTCTTGTCTGTAAGAAAGTTACTGGGGAAGCGTCATTTCTGTTAGTATGAAGTTTCCTGTATTCACCTGTGGTGTTGTATGTTCTGTCAAAAAATGTGTGACATTTTACAAAACATATCTTTATAGGCCATTTTCCCAAAATGCTTTTTTCTTATATTCGGAGGCAGAAATATTCACCTCAGCAGTTCTAACATCCACCAAACTTTCCAGTTTTTTTTTTGTCTATATCCTGAAGCTTTTCACAGAGGACTTTGTTCATATATCATTCATAGTCTGATTTATGGAACATTTCATTCCTAAAAACATGGTGAAAATGATTTTTTGATGGCTGTTGACAGTGTTTTCTGATTTATGGAGTGATAAAAAGAGATGTCCAAAATTTCTCTTCTTTAAAACCTTTGTGTCTGAACACATTTGAGCCCGATGTTATTTAAAGTGGGTGATTTTTTTAACAGCAGTTTGGGACATTACCAGCCGTGTTTGTGCGATAAAAGCGGGTATTTTAGTAAAGTCTGGGCCATTGTCATCCGTGTTTATTGCGACAAAAGTGGGTACGTTTTTAATGACAGTCTGGGACATTACTAGATGTGTTTGTAGTGATAAAAGTGGGTATTTTTATTAAAATTTGGGACATTACCAGCCGTGTTTGTGGCGACAAAGGTGGGTCATGACAGTTTGGGACATTTCTGGCTGCATTTGTAAACATAACGGTATTTTTTAAAGAAGCATTTAGGAGCTGTGTTCATGGTGACAAAAGCAGGCATTTTTACAGGATGACTGGCTGTTGACCATGTTTTCTGATTTATGGAGTGATAAAGAGTCTTGTGTTATCCAATATTCAGATTTCTGCTCTTGAAATGTATCCAAATAAACATATATTTCATTACATAATGCTCCATTTACATATTTAAACAGAACATTTCTGAAAAGTTGTAGTACAAAAAAAGAATTGTGTTATTGTAAGTAATCAGCTGGAAAGATTTATGATGATATCTAAAAGTTTGACTGTATTTACCTGTAGTGTCTATCATCAGTACCTAAAGTTTAAAGGAGGATTTACATTTGAAAGCCATAATTTTACACAACCTCAAGGTGATATAAAACAGTCTGACAGTGTTGCACCATGATTTTGGCTTTTTATTTTAAATTTTGGAGCCATTTTGGCCATTAAACCAAGAGCAGGCCCAGTATGACAACAGATGAAACTGTAGCTGTTGGAGGTTTTTCAATCCACTGCACTTCCTCTCGTGATTCATCTGTGCTTTAACAATTCCCTTTTACCCCCCGTGTTTGATTTGGCTCCTCACTTTGACTCCCTTTGAGACGGGTTCAAAACCGCGTTCACAGCCTATTTTAGGGGAAACTCTTTGTAGCGATAGCTGAAAGAGAGGAGCTGTAACTCCTCCAGCGCCTCACATATGTGTGAACCTCATGTGCTGTGGAGGTTTGGTTCAGCTGTCAGAGAGCAGACTGTCGGCCATTCGTACTGTGATTCATTAAACACTGAGTCCTTCACTCGCTTTGACGCTGGACACACGCCAAAGACAACTACTCAGCGTACCGCCAGTGAAGTCAAGAAGTTTGTCATTATGAGTTCGGCTGATTGTTATGTCGATGTATTATTTAGAGTGGCTGCTTCTATCATCTTTATGTCTGTCAATTATTAAATCTGAAGTCAGAGGGTGAAGCTGCTGCAGTTTATGACTGACACAAAGAGTAAGAGCGTCATTTGTAAAAGAGTTTTAAGTCCTGCACTCAATCTTGTAAAAAGTAGTTAAGTGTTATTAGCAAGATTTATTATCATATCCACAGTAAAATGACTCTTTAAGATAGTTGTGTCAGATTATTATCAGTGATACAGTAATGTGTAAGCAGCAATTTACAGCCCAGTTGCCAGAAGACAATGTTGGCATTGTACGTTTCTCTGATGTGTTTTATATGTATGATGTCGTTCAGATTACACGTATATGAGCTGATTCTCATTAGGAGGAGGAAGAAGCAGCAAACAGCAGCAGAGCATGTTTAAGACCAACATAAGTGGATGGCTTTTAAAAACAGTTCGAGGCATTTCCAGACACGTGTAGCGACAACATCAGTGAGTCATTTTTTAACAGCAGTTTGGGATATTTCTAGTTGTGTTTGTAACATCAAGAGCAGGTTTTTCTCAACAACGGGATAGGACATATTTAACCATGTTTGTGGTAACAAAGGTGGCTTATTCTTTAACGTGAGTAAAGGCATTTTCAGCTGCGTTTGTGAAAACAAAACAGGGTATTTTTTGACGAATGTTTAGGTCATATCCAGCTGTATTTGTAGCCTCAAAAGTGGGTTTCTCTTAAAGGCTTAAAGACAGGCTGGACATCACCAGTCATGTTTGTAATGTGGATATTTTTTGACAACAGTTCGGAACATTTCCAGTTGTGTTGTGAAAACACAACAGGGTGCTTTTTATAACGACAACTGGGGCATGTCCAGCTGCATTTGTAGCGTCAAAAGTGGGTATTTTTAAATGAGAGTTCGGGACATTTCCAGACATGTTTGTTGCGACCATACCGAGTATTTTAAGCCAAAATACTTGAAGCTAAAATATGTGTGGTTTGCAGAAATGTGCAGTGCCTTCATTTACACTGCATGGTGACATGGTTGCATTTTAATGTATCTGATTAACACCTAATATAATGCTTAATATTTTATACGCTGATCGTGTTAGTAAATAATAACTACAGTCAAATAAATGTAGTCCAGTCTTTCATGTATAAGAAAAGGTGAAATGGAAATACAAGTACCTGAAAAATAATGACAGGATTTAAATGTATTTAAATATCAAATCTACTGAAACGTTACTTTTTAGAATAATGTACCAGGTGAGGTCGTACAGATGACACCACAGCAGTGTGATCATAAAGATATTCTCATTAAACTGAAGCATAAACCTTCCATTCAGAGACAGAGAGGAGTGTAACAGCTCAGAGATATAAAGGGTTCAAACAGGAACACTCAGCTCAGCAGATCTGCTGTCTATAACAGGGGAAAAGTTGCCTATATGGCAACATTAAGTCTGCTTGTGTTTTGAAGTGGAATGATCTTACACTCACTGAAGTGCGCTTTCCCCGCTTTATCTTCCGTCTCTATGGCCATTTTCCCTCAGCGTCTCTCCCTCCGCTGCTCATTTAGCATAATGTGACTTTCCGCCCATTAGTAGCCAAGAAGGGCTGAACTCACAGATTATTGCTGAGTTCAGGTCCATTAAGACAGTCTGCTGTTCTTAATGTTTCATCTTTTTGTGTGGGATATTTATTAATTTATTAAGAGGTAAAGGGTCAGTCAGCGCGATGTCTACACACGTGGACAGTTTTGGTCTGATGTGCTGAGGTTTTGACATCTCTGTTTCCAGCCTTAATACAATGGACACACCAGTGACAGTTTTCATTGGAAATACGTTTTACTACAGGGATAATCCCTGTGAAAGCAGCTGACAATGAGTTTTTAAATTATTACTTTTCAGAGCTTTGAGGAGCACAAACGAAATTACTTTAATCTCCTTTGTATTGGTGTGAAGTTTCAGAGGAAAATACCTCAAGATCTTGGCACATAAAAATAAATCAATTGGCAAAGCTGAATATGAAACACTAAATCACAGATAATGCTCTCCTGATAACGATGCTGATATCCCAACACAGCTCATCTGTTACTAGGACTTCCTGATCCAAAACCAACACTCTTTTTATCCATAATATAAATCTGTATACTACACCATGCAGAACATACTGGAATCATTTCTATGTAAAGTTCAATGTGGGATGTTCATGTGGTGTTTAAAGCAGCCTGCTGTGGCTCAGGCCAACTGATACCAGATCTGTTTCATGAGGCATTTTAGCAGCATTTTACTGGTTGGGTTTGTTTGTTCTTTTGGTATTTGGGTGAACTGACCCAGGGTCCTGCACAGGTCCATTTTTGAAAACCTGCATACCCGTAAAGCTCAGCGCCAGACCCGACCGGTCATCTGTAATTATGTCTAAGTCAAACAAACACAAGTGTTAAACTGTGATTTGATTCAGGTGAGTGTGGCGTGGAAGCATCAGCTGTATTTTGGTCAGTCTGAAGAAATCAAGTACAATCAAGAGCCACTGAGTGACAGAAGGAACAGACAGAGACAGAGCAGAAAGTACAACGAGAGACGATCTGACAAATGACCAACAGCTGCTGAGAGGCTGGTTTATATACACACTGGGGTTGATTAGAGGCAGGTGTGCAGGTGTGCAGGTGGGTGTGGCCTAATGTTTGAATGAGAGGCAGGTGTGCAGGTGGGTGTGAGGATCAGGTGTGTGGGAAAGAAAGGAAAATCCAAAGCTGAAGGGAAGGACAGAGAATGTGTCCTCATGATATGATATAAAAGACTTTATTTTTACCTTTTATACAAGAAAACCTGCACCTGCCCACACCTGTAAAGCTCAGAACCAGAACCGACCCTTTTCCCGTCATTACCGCTGAGCCAGTACAGCCGTGATTATCACGGAGTCAATTACAGCAGCAAAGAAAAGAGATATACAAACAGAAAAGGCAAAACTGTTATAAACGTATTTAAGTCAAAACATCTAATGTTTTCTAATTAGGGAACAGAATTTGATAGATAAAAATATAATTAAATGTAAAATAAATACAGTTCAGTAAAAAGCCAGAAAGTTTTGTACTATGATAGACAGCTTTTACAATTTTTATTTAACCAAAAGCCAAACTGATAAATGTTTTAAAGACAGGGTTGAATGATAATAGTCATAAAATACTTGTGTCACATGTTTGGTCAGTCGATTATTTATTATTCAAACAGCTATTTAATAAGCAACTAATCATTTCTGTCAACGATCACTTGCTCCTGTTTTCTGACGTTTGGACTCAACGATACATTTTTGTTCACTCAGAAGTTTTAATTGTACTTTTTAATCACACTTGTTATAATTCTGTGTGTCAGGAGGACTGACGGGTTATCTGCAGTACATTAGAGTTGTGAGGGTCTTGTTGTTGTGTGTAATTAGGACTGTAGAGATGATAATGGGAGCTAATGGATTGCTCGACAGCAGCACCAAAGTGCCAAAGAATCAAAGGAAGACAGTGAATTCCCTCATGAAATATGCATCAGTGACAGTGAAATAAAGACCAAAGGCAGGCTGTGTTTGTTTGGAGAATGGGTTGGAGGGCGAGTGGAGATAGGTTGCATAACCGTCGTGCCATATTGCCATTCGCTCTGTTTTTTTCCAAACATGCACACCAGCTGTTGACGAAGGCACGAAGCAGCTTTGATCAGCGAGAGGAGGTGTGCTGAGGTTGACGGTACAGATGTGGACCTGAAGGCGACTCAGGTTCCCTGCGTGCTTCACTTATTATTTATTTTTCATTTTTCCTGAAGCTCCCGTTTGGAGAAAAAAAAAATCAGGATTTCAAAGTTACACCTGAGCTTCGTCTGAAAAATTTACTTTGCCATGTCCAGGGGCGTCGTAGTGGGGAAAGTGGGCTCCAGTGAGAGGGGGGCCCTCAAAAAGCCTGAAATAAAAAAGTTTGTTTTTATTCCTAATTAATTAGAACAACTAAATTAAAACTGAGGCATCTCTCAAAACCTTAGGGACCGTTTGGTTTGAATGAGGGGGCAGGGAGTGGTGCAAAAAGGGGGAGGCATGTCCAGTAATGGGGAGCGGCTTATATTTTATATTTAGGCTTGGGGAGGGTCATACAAATTTAAATGGTCATATTTGTATTAATTTTACTGTGGGGTGGTTTGAGAGCACATTGTCTTCAAAAAATGGAGGCATGTCTTTTTTTGTGACCTGCTATTTTTATTTTTCATTATGCAAAATGCACAGTGAAGAATGCAAAATCCACTTCCTAAGAATATTCTGCTGCCCAATCATTACTGCCGTCTGGATCCATATTCCTATATCTCAAGGGAGCGCCAACGGAAGCTCACTGGCTCCCAAAATAGATACATTTTGGACAAACTGCGGCCTCCTTTAAAGCAAGTCTGTTCACCCTCCTCAGGGTCTAATAGTAATGTAGAGATTAAATCTGTATCAGTCTTATCCCTCGACGAGAACTGACACAAATTTTTACCCCATTTTCCTCATCACATGACACAAACACTTCTCAGAGCTGCCACTGTTTCAACTCCATTAGGTTCATTTTGTCCACTCAATTAAATAATAAAGTGGTTTTTCTTTTTTCAGACAAAGAGATCAGGAGAAGTTGCTTTACCTTGACATGTTTCGACTGTCAACTTCAGTCTTCTTCAGAAGCGTCATCTGACGTGCGTCGTGACGTGTCTTTGTCAGCTGGTGTTTTCTTGAAGGCATGACCAGCCTGGCAGATTGGCCAATGTTTGAATTTGTTGCTTTGAAGCAACAAATTCAAACATTGGATCAAGGAGGCCATAGAGATCAGGAAGCGGGCCAGGGACACCATCAACCGGGATGGGGGCTTTCATGCTGTCGCTCACCTGGGACTCTCTCCTCCAGAGGCCATTGGGCGGCGGGGGGCGGCGGTCTCGGCTTCAAGAAAACACCAGCTGATAAAGACACATCACAACGCACATCAGATGACGCCTCTGAAGAAGACTGATGTTAACAGTTGAAGCATGTCAAGATAAAGCAACATCTATGGAGCTACATTTGTTTCTTTATTATTCAATCAAACAGTGTAGGTTTTGCAATAACAAAAAAAAAGGTTTCAGAGCTGAAGTTATTGCAAGTAAAAAATGATTGATTAAAAATGCAAATCCTAAAGTTTTGTTTGCGAGTCATTTTTTTCGTTTGCAAGTCAAAAGTTTTGTGAGAAAAAAGCTGAACCCGGTGGGCGGGGCCTAAACTGAAAACTGTAAGACACGTCTCTATCGGCCAGTCTTGATCGGAATGACAGCTTGCAAAGCAACATGGGAGTTCTGTAGTTCACGGGGAATTCAGTGCGGGAGCTGTGGCGAAAATCAGTGTGTTTATACATAACTAATAATAGCAAGAATGTTTTAGTTAAACTCGACAGCGTAACGGTCAGTACCATTGATGCCCCAGGGTGCAGCACTAATGCCGACTGTCGAGCGTTTCCAGTGGGAGAGAGGGAATCGTGGGTGTAGCACGCTCTGAAGCCACATCAAACCCACCAATAGAAACTCTTCTCTCATCCATCAGCGTAGGCCCCGCCCATTAAGTGCAGTTGAACTTGCAAGCAAAACTTTAACTGGCAAGCAAAGAGGACTGATTCATAAGTAAAATGGTCACACATTTTTACTTACACACTTGATTTTTGATTGCAGTTTAAGAAATATGCTCTCAAAACAGTTTATATGATTGCAACAAAAAAGACACTGTTTCATCCTCTAGAACTGAGGTCTGGTAACAGCATGCGCTCTTTAACAATCATTTGTTCTTTAAAAATCACCAAAATGACACAGTTTATCAGCCACAAACTGTGCAAACAAAATATCATTGGATTTTTAAATTTCCTTGGTCACATCGAGTATGACGAACGCTTTCATCAGAAGAAAAACAGAACCAAATCTGATCGTAAAATATTGATATTTAAACAAAATCACTTTATTCTAGTCTCATTTAAAATTTGGCCATAAATAAACCATTTGGATCAGCATGCACGAGACAAAGTGAAAAATCCAGTGTTTTTTTCCAACTTCAGGGTTTTGTTGCCAACGTTTAACTTTCAAACATCAAAGAGTAAGTTTTAATAATCTAATAACTCATTAATGGTGGAGGGAGAGTCACGGATTTTCCGTCACTCAGGGAGGATCAAGGAAAAATATTTGTAGCTTCAAGGAGGGTCACATAAAAACAAAAGAAACAGAACAAAGTCACACCCTCCTCTGATAAATAACACAGTCACTTAATGGTGCAAAATCGTTTAGTCCCACCCCTGCCAATGGTTCTTTAAAAGGTGTGTGAAAGAGACGTGGATGGAGACAGGATGGGCGGGGGGAGCACAGGGATCGCACAGGAAGAGTCCCTTTACTGTGAGCCGCCCCATTCTTTTAAAAATCTGATCACATTGTGTCCAATCGCAGCAGCATGTGCAGGTGGTAAATGTAGAACGCCGTATGAAGCAGTACATCAAACTCTTACAGACTCCAGTAAACAATAAAACCTTCATGAATAATTGCTTCCAATTGTTTCCCGTGATGGAGGCTCCAGGTTTACCAATAAAGGAGAGAATATTAGGCTGTCTGCGCTGATATTTACTCCTCTACAGGCCCTCCGTTAACAGCTCGCAGTGAGCCGTTAAATTCTGCTCACTGGAAACTCAGATTGACAAAAGTGCAAACTCCAAAAGTCAGCATTTGTACAAGGCGCCCGGGGAAGGAAATTCAAATAGCACAGTTGATGCACCTGCGACTGAAGCTGCTCATTGTCGTCACTAATTTATCACTGGAATTTCAGGCAACACAGGTGCTCAGACAGCGAATAGAGGTCTGGAGATAACTGCTGGAGGAGCCGATTCACCGCGTGTCTGCTGCTCAGCCGCAGAAAACATCCCAAAATAGTTTGAGTGAGGAACTATTTTCCCAGGTTTGCCTACATGTGTGACAATACAACACTTTAAATTAAGTCACACTCACACATAACAACTCAACTTTTAAGTAGTAACTGTTGATAATAAACATCACAGTGAGCATCAGAGTCTTTCACAGGGAGTCTGCAGGTCCTTCAACACTCATTTAATAGTCTTAAAAATGGATTTTTGTGTTATCTTTATTGCCACAAACATTTTCTTATTTCATTAATCCATTTTTTAAATTTCTTTTTGTCAAAATGAGTCGACCTCTTCTGCAGGAAACTCCACATTCCTGACTTCACTAATCTTTAAACCTGCCGCTGAAAAGAACAGATCAGAACCGACCTCTGCAGGGGACTGTTGATAGATTACTTACCTGTAAAGCTTCAATGAGAAAGAGCTTATTTGTCTTAAAATCTGTCTTAAAGTTGTTTTCATTACATCAACAATATCCTAAAGCATTAAGTATATGTGTGTAGCCTCGCGTCACCAGGCTCATCACGTATGGCGAAGAGCCTGGTTTCCAATCACACTGAATTTTGTCTGGATTCTGGTTCCAGTCTTGTGAGCGGATATGGAATTAGTAAAACTTTAATTCTGGTGCACCATCGTCTCATCGCATCCTCTCTCACCGTTTTGACAGGTGTAACATTATCGGGCAGCGATGTTGAAGATGATGCCGTGTTGTTGTTGTTGTGGTTGATAGAGCAAGCTACATGGCGAGCATCACGCAGTTTTCCTCTCTCTCTGCCCCCATCGCCCCAAACGTTATCGAAAAAATGCATCTACAAACTACATGTATAATGTACAAAACTAGGATCAAGTGCCTGTTAAATAAAACAGACAACTGAAATAGACAATAACTTGTAATACAATTAAATACAATAAAAGAAAAAGGTTAACTTAATGGCTTGAGGCGTTTCTTGTAAATTATATTCTTTAAATTAAAAAGTTTCACCGCATTTTTATTAGCTTGGTGCTTTTATTTTGATGGAAAGGCGCATCCATCGAATTCCGGATCCTGTCTCTCTCGCCCTGGTTCCGGTTGCTTACCAAAGCAGCCACTAAACGGCCCCAGACTATTATGTGTCTGGTACCTGTAGAAACTCTGAATGTTCACTGGTCAAGTCAAAATGACCACAGATGGCGTGTTGGCTTGCTGCAGCAGGTGCTCCACCCCCGCCTCCGTCCTCAATGTGTGTTGGTGTCGGACGGTGGGTCGCTGCTGCTGCTGGCTGTAGAACATTGCAGAGCGTTGACAGTACGGTAGTTGTTTGTTCCAACTCGTCTTGTTGTGAATTTTTGGTCTGAAACTGAACAGACTGATAGAAATCACAGCTACAATGCTGTTTGGGTAAAATAGAAATAATGTAAGCCACAATAGAAAAAGTAAATATATCTCATATATTGTGATAATAATAATAATAATAATAATAATAATAATAATAACAATATAAGAATATAGAATAATAATTCTTTTTCAGACTGCAGCTGAGTCTCATAATCAGTCTGACTCTTCACACTTGCAGCAGATTGAATTTGTTGTATGACTTTTGTTTGGTCTCATTCATTATAAATGGTGCTGCACGCCGGCCCGCGGTGAGGCTCACTAAGCGCTCTGTGTTTCTGACAGCGGGTCTGATGTGGAGAAAATGACACTGGTATTGGCTCGGGCGCGATATGCCAGGAGTTACGCAACCTACTGTGACAAGGCTGCTACAGAAGTGAAAATCAACTCAGTGCTGTCCGTCAGCCGAGAACTGGACTCTGCATTCAGAGAGATTACAAAGTCAGTGTCCAACTGATTCAGCCGAGCCGCCTCTGGTTAGAAAACTTTATGACATCAAAGATTATTCCTTTGGCTCTCAACAGTTTGGAGCTGGCTCGAAATTGTCACAGATTCAGGACACCAACCCAGAGTTACACGGCAGCAGAGGAGAGGGCTCTTCTGCTGCTGTTTGGGACGTACGGAGTGTTCAAACTGTCAAAACTGCTTAAAGGAATTTTACAGTCCATTTCCCAAAAGTACACACTGTGTCTAAAGGTTGGGAGGTTGTTTTAAAGACTCAATGACTCAAGCTTTCAGAGCTCATTGTGCTCATTCTCAGGCCAAAACACAGGCATTACTATTATTAAAGTATTTTCACGGTGATACATTACATCGGCACAAGAGCTTTTGGCTCTGTTTAACCAGCTTACTCATCTCTTTGTAAAAAAAAATGACTTTGCTGTTGGTGCCAGGTCGTGCACCTCGAGCCGCAACACAGACCTGTTGATGTCGTCGCATTTCCTCAGTGGCTGAGAGAGATCGATAAATGTCAGAGATTAGTTGATATCCTTTTATTTCTGCTATTTCTATCCCTGGATACACGCACACGTACACAACGTCAGCAGGGTGTCTCCGAGAAAATCTAATTCCTCTGCTTCTGTGTGCTTCGCTCCTTCAGGTACACATCTGCCGTCACCCCTTAAATTGAGCTCATGAATTATTGAAGTCTGTCCCGCTGCTCCGACCCTAAACTGTAATTAGTTTTGCCCAACACCTCTCATCATGATACACTTTGTGAGCTGCGGGAGGAGTGTGTGTGTGTGTGTGTGTGTGTGTGTGTGTGTGTGTGTGTGTGTTGTGTGTGTGTGTTTTGTGTGTACGTGTGTGAGAATACATTGTTCCTTTAAGATGGGGAAACTGAGAAAGTGGAGGGGAAGCAGAGTGGAGCGAGCCAATGAGAAAGCAGGTTTGCAGAAACTGTTAGTGGCACCTTGGCGAGGGGAGTTGTGCTTTGGGGATAAGGGGGAAGGTGTGGTGGGATTGTAAGGAGTGGGTGGGTGGGGGGGGGGACTCGAGAGAGCGAGTCGGCGAATGAGAGAGTGAAGAGGAGGGGGAGAGAGAGAAAGAACAACCATGCAACAGAAAAAAAGCCTCATTGCCAGGCTACTCGCTGCCTTTACAATGAGTGTTTATCCTACTTTTCTGAGAGCCAATTATCTGCTCCCGCATGAGTCATGGAGATCATTTAGACTGGTGGCGTGTGCAGAGCATCAGCAGAGCTCCCTCACATACTCCCTCCGTAACAAGGACTGAGCGTAGAGATGCGTTTACATGCTTTAGACAGGTGAGTGTGCTGATTTCTTCATGACGGTGCTGCTGTGAGACGTTTTCCTCTTTCACTTTGAAACGGTTGGATTTGTGCTCCTCCTGCATGCGCCTCCATACCTTTATTTTCATGCTGATGTTTTAGTGGAGGAGAATCTGACTCCTCTCTGGCTGCATGCATGTCTCACACTGTTCCTGTTCCAAATTAAAGTCGCCCTTTATTTGCTTTGCTCTTCTATCTTTCTGTCCTTGTTGTGTTGTTTTGTCACAGACGGTGACACGTGTCACCTCGTCTGATCCGGACAATATAACTCATCGTTCAGACATGTAATGTTTTCCACACTGCAGCAGCTCACCTGCTGAGCTGAGCTGCAGCGCGCGGTGTTCGCCTGTCGCCAACTTCCGAGTCTCAGCAGTCGTGTTTTCTGTTCATCACA
This sequence comes from Epinephelus cyanopodus, assembly GCA_026686955.1. Lineage (NCBI taxonomy): Eukaryota > Metazoa > Chordata > Actinopteri > Perciformes > Serranidae > Epinephelus > Epinephelus cyanopodus. Next base: position 5,207,347 of record CM048917.1, read on the forward strand.
CCGACTAATGTGTCTCATAATTAGTCTGGCATTTAGCCCTTCCAACATGGCCGCAGGCTCAAACACAAACTGTATCACTGTGTCCTGTTTTTTTATCCTCCTTTCTACAGAAGCGCACAACTGCCAGGCCAGAAAAATAAGTAAAGGTCAGTATCAAGAATAACACGATACTGATACTTTGAAAAGTTTCTTCATGTAACAGAATGTTCTCACAGGAAACTTTTCTTGTTTTAAGAGAAAATAACAAGATAAATTAGTGTACATGAAAAGTTTCATGGTCTTACAAGATATTTTCATGTTACAGCAAAACATTTTATTTTAAAACAAGATAAATAAATAGATTTTTAGAAAAAAAAGTATTTTTTTTTACCAGAAAACGTTGTTATAACAAAAAACTTTATTAATTTATTTTTTTTTTTTATTTTGAATATACCTTTCTTTCTTGTTTTCACTTGAAACTTTTCTTGTATAAAGATAATTATTTATCTTGTTATAACATAAAAACAATTTGTGAAAATGTGAAAACTGCCTCGTTATAAAAAGAAACTTTTCTTGAAAAGAAACTTTAAAAAAAAAAAATGTCCTCACTTCTCAGAGCAGCCATTGCTTTTCAAGAATATTTCTTGTTATAAAAATATACTAATTTATCTTTTTGTTACAAGAAATGTTTCTTGTTAAAACATGAAAACATTTTATAAAAAGGTGAAAAACATCTTGTTATAACAAGAAACTTTTCTTGTTAGAAAAACATCTTGTAATGAGATGAAAATATCTTGTTATACCATCAACAATAAACCTTCCATGTTCTCACCTGATACTGCTCAGTTTGTTTTTTCATTTGGCACCACTGTGCTCCCGTAGCTCTCAGCTGACACCTCTTCCTTACCCCTGCTGTCTCTTTTCCAACAGTGAGAACTTTATCTCAGTGTTTAGGCAAACACCGGGAACAGAGGTTACAAACAGGTAAACCTCGGCTGTCCTGTTTGAGCGCTGTAGCAGTTGCATGAATCGCCCGCTCCGCCCGCTTGGCTCTATTTCATACTATTGTCTGCTGGTCGTGATTAACTGCCTGCGCTTGTGGCTCTGGTGATTTCTGCTCTGTGTTGAGAGCTCGGCTGCAGCCGGTGGGTGGAGGGGGGGCGGCTGCCAGAATTGGAGGGTCAGCTGATCGGCTCTGAGGTGCGGGAGATTTATGACCCCCCAGAACAAAGCTGTGTCTGCTGAGGGACCATAAACCATAAATCAGGGAGAAGTGGGTCAGATGGGGTCAGTGCTCATCTGCTGGCTGCAGATCTGCTCTCTCTTTTCCTAAAGGTGCTTCTTTTTTCTCTCTCTGCACCTGACTGTGTGACACTTTAAGTGACTTTTCTCCCGGACGAGCAGACCTGTTGTTTAATAAATTTATCCATCACTCGCAGTTTCTCTTTCCGTTCTCCTAAACTCACTCAGCTGCCAATCACACGTGCTCATGAATTCCTGTTTTCTATTTTAAAAAGCCATTAGGCTACCTTCTGTAAGTGAATCACCCCTAATCCTTTTATTATCTCCAGCTATGTTAACACTGCTGGCCTTTCTTCTGCGCTCGTCTTAATCATCCTAATTATGTAATGTTTGTCTTTTTAAGAGGCTGATGAGAATGAAATGGCATGTTCTCATTCTGGCAGCGACTTGTTCCTGATTGTACACGAGGCATTACACTCTGCTCCGTCTGATTCCAGTCTCTTTGATTCTGATCGCCGCTTTGACTAGTTTTGTGATTTGTCTTCCTAAGGGCAGCTGAAGCCAATGTGAAAAATTGATTTTCTGCAGAAGGATTAGCGGTGGGGTTACAGCTATAGGCGTGCATTACATTACAGTGATTCATTCGGCATCTGCACAACAAAGTAGGCTAAACAAATTCTTTATTAGCTGTTGTGTAAGACGGATATTTTACGAAAACATGCACAGGCGTGAGGCAGACTGTTGTCTATACTGTCAAGGTGGTGGGCGACGAGTATGGGAATAGCAATGAATTACTTGAAGCTGTGTTTTCGAAGTTCAGACAGCTTGAGGAGGGAGATAAATAATCTCTGCCAGCAAGGATGGATCTTAATTTATTTGTGTCTGTATTGTTGCACAAAGAGGCATTGCATACTGCTGCTGGAAATCAAACAAATGCAAATGCCGGCTGTGGAATGGAAATGACTGCGAAACATCAGAAGTCTCTCAGTATGACTGCCATAACAGCAGGGATTTGTACTTGTGTTTACGACAACACTGATAATATTTTCCCCCATTTGGGAGCGAACAGAAATTAAGCATGAATGTGGAGCATGCTGCGTTAATGTTTTCTCCTTTATTATGCTAATACCTCCAGGTTTACACTGCCTAAGCTACGTATGGAATTGTCATATGCATGTATAGGTGTTAAAGGAGAGAAAGATCCAGGAGAAATGGACGGCGACTCGTCTCGGAGATGTCTTAATCAAATGTTTCCTGAACACCTTCACAGACATTTGCTTTTTACTCTGAAAGTGAGAAACGCCACAGCTTGAAGAGGCAAAAGTGACCTTTTCTGAGCTAAATGTTAATTTATACACAGTGTGTGAAAACGGCTCCAAATGATTCCAGAGCTTTTTGTCTGCTGTTTGTGGCTTTTCGCACATTTAGGTTACATGTTGTTCACAGTCACAGAGAGTCATTACGCTCGAGTTCTGTCGCTATGATGGCTTTTACTGTCAGAGCTGCTGTAATGGGTTACACAAACGGCATAATCAAGTCTCCGGGGTCAGCCGTGAGGCCTGCGCTCGCTTTATTACTGCAGTCCGGTCTTATCGTTGCATTAGTTTGGACATGGATCAGGACTTTGCAGGAAAGCTGTTGTTTTGCCCATTAAAATGATTCCCACAGCAGTTTAGTGGCATTATATGATAATGTACAGCACAAAGCTGCAGTGTTTTTATGACCGTCTCACAATGAAGAGTGAATGAGGAAAAATATAAGTGCAACATATGCAACTGGAAATGCATCATTTTTAATATGCAGTCAACAGCACATTTGGCTGGTCCCAGTCCAACACTTTGAGACTTTAATTCTGGCTGTAGAACAGAAAAATGTACTTCCTTCACTGTTTTACATATTAGTGTTCAGTGGAAAACTTCATTGTTTAAATGAACCTCCCAGGAGCCGACAGAAGCAGGTTTTACATTTCACTTTCTTCAGTGGAGTTTTAATAAGACCAAAGGCCTTTCCATGCTGAGGGTGTGACGAATATGCAGCGGTGGGTAGTGACACTTTACACCTAACAAACGAGTAAAAAGTAGGTTTTTTTACTCAAGAATATTTTTGAGCTGGTAATCAACAGATAAGGCATCACAAGCTGTGCCGACAGTATGAAAGAGGGCGTGGTGAAAGCAGCGTGGATAAGGAGCTGTGTTTTGTCCTTGTCCCAGTGATCAGCACATCTGGGTGATGCCATTGTCCACTCACATCTCCTACAGCTGCAGCACAGGCACACAGTCCTGTTCTCATTCATAAGTCTCTCTCCGGTGCTGCCGGAGCTGACCGACACACCTGGAACCGGCAGGTGGGTCATCTAGCTCCAGGGTTTTAACATCTGCAAACGTCATAATGTCAACATCCACACAACATGAAATTCTGACTTTGTTAGACATTTAAAAAAAATCGACAACCAAATTTTCATGACAACCGTAAGAGTCTTTCTGATGTCAAATCGACGTCTGGTACCAGCTGGCTTGTAAAAATCAACCTTGTTCCGGAAAAAAACTAATTGTGTTTCTTTTTCAACACGTATTCATCTCGTTCAATGTTAAAGTTAAAGTACTAAACAAAAACAACACTTTGAAAATGATTACTCATGTGTGCAAATTAATTGCACAAAAGAAGAAACGCCCCCGGTGTTTAAGGGTCTGAAGGCTGCTGTTTTCTGAAACTAAAGATTAAAAATTGAATCCTTCAGCTAAAATAAAAACATGTCAAATATAAAATAGTGAAGGAGTTTTGTTTTCCACAACAGAACAAACACAGAACCGTTCAGTTCCTTTAAATGTGCAGATTTTTCAGTCACACATGATGATCCTCAGCACAGCTTGGACAATAATTAAAATCCCTGTTTAATTGATTCCTCTGAATTATTGAAGATTTCCAGAACTGTGCCGAACGCGGCTCTGTACCTTCAGCAGTTCGTCTCCGGAGAGCCCGCTGTGCTTTGAAGTGAAATATTTCATTGTGCTTTGAATTCCACATCAGGCGTGCATCTGTTCTATGGGTTTAACTCATCGACATCATCGAGCATGATAATTTCTCCCCAGACAGCCTTGAACGAGCCGTAATGTCATACGCAGCGAATTGATGGCCTTATGCTTAGCGGGAAATAAATCAATGTGCCAAACAGAGTAAGATTTTAAAATGATGGCATAAAACACGTCTGCGGGACGTCACTTCTCTCAAAGGATTTTAGGCATTTTTAGACACATTGCTGCCGGCTTTACTAAAAGGGACACTGCTGTACATTCTGGATGAGCAGCTGATGAACTGACGTCACATTAATCACACCTCATCCTCAGCTGAAGGAATCAGATCTGCAGGTCAGATATTTGGCACAGCACCGGGCTTTAATAAATCAAGCCTCATTTCAAGGTTCAAAATTCAGCTCGGACATGATGCCAGATTTTATTGTAAAGAATTACTTCTGACTTTCAAACAGGAGCTGAAAAGGAACAAACCAGAGAACAGAGACAAGTATATTCACAGTATTTCTCTTCATGATGCTGCAGATGTTCAGCTCAATTCAATACAACTTTAACTTTACTTTGTACCAGTGACTCCTTCAGAGAATGAACAACCGGTGGGTTCCCTAGTGTCAGGGTCACACTCTGGGCCCAGTTTTAAAAACCACAGAGTCTGAAATATCTGGCAAAATATACACGATATGAAGTGTTCAAGGAGTAAAAAGCAAAACCCAGTGTCTAATAGAGTAACAACAGAAGCTCAGTCAGGAGAGACTTGGGGAGAGAAAAGAATATTGTGTCAGGAACAACAGCAACATTTAACAACTGTAACATTACAAAATTCAGCTCAATTAAAACTCACAAGATTCACTGACAAAACAACTGTCTTATACTAAACATGTTTCCCACACAGTACAACATGCTAACATTATTAGCACAAGCCTATGGCATTTTACATTGTATAAATGAGCCTAGTGGCTAGTGGAGTTTTTCTCTACTCATATGAAGCCAGGATAAATCACACACAGGGATTAAAGACGACATTCTGTGGGACGCTCAGTCGTAGTAAAGGGTACGGCGTCAGTTCAGTACAGAAGTATAAATCTTGCTGTAAGTGTGGAGCCACACTTTGGCGTTCCATATCACCAGGCTCATCGGTCCTGATCAGCTGGTCAGTTTATTGTTACACTTCACTCAAATATCAAACCTATCGCCAACAATCTTGTGACCATCTTTGACCAGTACATGACCACGACCATCATGTTTCTGAGCTCGTACAGTCTGGTTTCCTTCAGCTGAGAAATACTGCAAGAAGCAGATGTATGTTTTCTGCTGCAGATTGTGAACTGTTTATTCACACTTTCACTTTCTCCCATCTAGATGAATGTAACTGCATCATGCCATACAGTACGTGCCTCCGTCAAGGTGCTTTAAAGTGTTCACAGTTTGTTCAGAATACAGCTGCCGGCTGTCGGTCCCACATCACACCTGTTTCTCCATCAGTCCATTGGCTCCCTGTAAGGTTTAGAATGAACTACAAGATCCTTTTGATTTCTTTGTTCGTTGTTCTAGTTCTGAAACACTCCGACCCTCAAATCTGGGCATGTTTCCATCCCCCGCTCCACCTGCAAAACAAAAGGTGATGGTGCACCTTTACAGGGAAAGCCTTTCTATAGAACATCTTTATGTGATGTGTGTTTGTTTTGTCAGTCTCTCATTGTGCCATGTTCTATATTGTAATTTATTTTTCCTTGATTTATTCATTTATTTATGTTTTTAATGTGTGTGTGCTATACAATTAAAACTTCACTTACTGATTGATTCATCAAAAACATGTTAAGATATTTAAATTTAGCTTAGGTCAGATTTATTTATACAGCTCCGTATCACAAATCAGAACATCATCGGACACGACGACCTCAGTCCTTTGACCCGCGCCTCAGATACGGGAAAACTTCTCCCTAAAGAAGCCCTTCAACAGGGAGAAATGGAAAAACCCTCAAGAAGAACCGACTGAAGTCTTTTCTAAAATTCAGCATTTTTCAGATCTCGGTAGCTTTTGTCATGTTGTATGACTCTGTGTCCTCTTTGTGTTTTGTAGCTGACACAGTGGAGCGAGTCCGGACGTATGAAGCCAAAGTTCCTGCAGATCTCAAAGGAATGCAGGGAGACACATTATTAATGTCAAGGTGAGAATGAAAGGATGCAACACGCACGTGCGCGCTCACACAACACACACACACACACACACACACACACACACACACATTCTTTATCTCTTTCTTCTCACTGATCCAGTAACAAAGCAACATTTTGCTGTCGGCAGCCGAACTGGAGCTGCTTTGTTTAACAGAACCAGAAATCTTTGACATTTAGGGGAAAAACTAATTTTGGCCAGAGTTAGATTAGAAGATTGATACCACTCATGTCTGTATCCTAATGCTACCCACTGCCAGCAGCTGGATAGCTTAGCTTAGCATAAACACTGGAGACAGGCGCTAACAGCTAGCCTGACTCCGTCTAAAATGAACAAAACACACCTTCCACCACCTGTAAAGCTCATTAATATATTGTTTACCATGTATTTAAGCCATAAAACAACAAAACTGTTTTTATAACTTGAGGCTTGAGTTTTAGTCTAGACAACTGAGACTGAAAATGAAAGTGATAAGTTGACCCAGTTTCTCAGGCGCAGCCGTCATGCCCTGAAATATGGGCACTCTGGAATGCACGTGTGCCATGATGGCTTGACTCTGGCGTTTGAGCGCACCTGCCGCACATCTACATTGAAAACAATGAATTTGAGGGTGCAATAAGTGCGGCATGTGTACGGCCCCTTAGGTATATTTTCTAGATTCACTATTCTGCTTATTTAAACACTTAAATGTGGTGAACATGCCTTAAAGGTGGGAGCTTATTTTGGTGTAAATGTGTCATCACATTTGGAATCCACAGAAGGATGTTTAGTTTTAATATCATAATCAAAAATGGGAGTTCCTAAACGTGTAACACACCTTGTGTTGAGCTGAAGCAGCAGAGTCAGGCCTGCACTGACAGGCCAGAACACAGCGGGACACAAGCCAAACAACAAAGTGTGAGATCAGCATTAGAAATGCAAAGAAAAAAAAAAAGTTTCATTCTGAAAATAGCCGGGACTCAAACACCTGCAGCTCCGGGGACGATCCAACTTTTCATTTCTCACTGGTAAAGTTTGAATGTCATCCTCTGAGGTCTGGAGCTAATGTGAGTGAAGGTCTTCATTTAGTTTTCTGCAAAATTATTTTAATTAAGTGATGTTGTAATGTTATTGGCCAGGAGGCTTTGCAGTGTGCCAGCGTCCAGCAGTAATGAGCAGAGAACACGGGCTTTCTTAATGTAGCCTAAATTTGCATTTTTGCTCACTGCAGAACTTAAGGCAAATTACACCTCTCTGCCTGCCAAACTCTCGTCTGCTGCTGAAATAAATACTTCCTCTTTTCTTGAGTAATGTTGGTTTTTGACACTGTTTAAAAAGCACGTTAGCTATTCAGAAGCCAGAGCAATAAATTTGGAACAAAAAGCTTTTCTTTCTCTATTGATTCGCAGTTTATCCCTCCTTTGTGTTTGAGTGTCAGAGTGTTGAATGTCACCGTGGCTGAACCTGGTTAACGGCTCTCGGCTCACTCTGAGCTCTGAGAGAACGAGCCGTGAGCCGTGAGCTGCAGTTTGGATAAAAAACACTGTGTCACCTTGTTCAGTGTCGCTCACGCATGCCTTGTTTTATGCATTTGTTATGATTTAACATATCATATGTCACATTATTCTTATAACTATAAATGTTTAAACTTTGCTACTTGGTATATGATGTTTCTGAAATAACGTGAAAATATTGAAACTACAGAAAAACAGTAACATTAACCTTTGGAGCCATAAATGAGCAACTTCTGTTTTGTCTCAGTTCGACTCTCCTTCTGCCAAAATGTATCAGCATCAAACAAAGATGCAACCAAACACTGAAAAAGCAACCATTCATTCTGCAGAAACACAGTATGTACTTATACTCCTTTGCTTACGTAGGGAAGCAAGATTCTGGGAAGGACAGACGTTTTTTGCTTCTAAAGTATTTATATTTCCGATCTTTGGTTTCACAAAGAGCTCACAGAGAAATAACTGGTTGCAAGTAGAGATGTACGCAAACCACTTTCTCCTTCCTGATCCCTGAACCTTAAGGATCTGCAGATACCGAGTACCGATCCGATATCAGCGCATAAAATAAAAATGGATGGGATATGAATTGTTGTATGTCTCAACTCCTAAAACTCTATGTAAAATATTAAGAAATAAATACATAACAGTAGAATGAATGCCATAAAACTTTTTTTTATTACTATTATCCAGTGTTGACACAGATCAAGACACAGGTTAAAGTGCAGCCACACAATCTGGTAAAAAAGACATTTTAAAGGCTACAGTAGTAGTAGCTTTTCAAACGCCGCTCCGTTTCCGTTTCGTTTGCCTGTAGCGTGCGTATGCGTCATGACGTGAGGCATTACGTGGTATCGGGTTGGTCATAGGCTGTACTCGCTGATACCCGATACTGTATTTTAGGCAGTATCGGAGGCATTTCTGATACTGGTATCGGTGTCGGTACAACTCTAGTTGTAAGCATTACAGTATGAGTCTATTGGTCAGTGTTTCTGGGTTTTCAGTATCTCGGCGTCTCTGCACCATCATTACAGCCGTCCAAAAAATGTTCAATTCTTTCTGGGAAGTATTCATGAATAAATAAAACTTGATAAAACTGATTTGATCAAATGTTGAAATAGTTAGCTAGCTCTGAAACATTTGTGCCTATGTTAAACTAAGACATCCCAGCAGATTTAAATTTTTTGCCTGATCATCTGCAAAGAAAAACGTTTCGACTGCCACATTTAGCAAAGCATTCTGGGGATTTTCCTTACCCTTCTGATGGAGTCCGTATTTATGGTCCCATTTATGGTCCCAGTTCCCAGTTGGAAGTTTAAACTCGAACACACCCTGAGATCGGATTTCCAACTCAGAAACTCGGGGCAACCGCATCAACCCGGACTTACGAATTCAAGATGGCTTCCGGTCACATACATAGTGAGTAAACGCTCTGCTAAAGTACTTGTTTATAGCAATTTTATCTTATTTGTTTTGCATGAGGTTAGCCTCATCTGCAGTGTTCATCAGTTGGAGTGCATGATGGTTTTGAAGCTGTTTATACCCCGAAAGTGCAAAGGCAACAAAGGCTTTCTTGCGGGCGTCCATATTTTTTCCGACTTGTCCACCGTTGTCAACTAGAATGCAAAAACTGTTGACGTCATTCCCACTTCCGACTTCCAACCTCCGAGTACAAAACGAAGGCAACATAAAAACTAGGTATTTGTGCTTACAGGGATTTCTTCTTCATATGTTTACCTAATTATTTCAAACTTTGGCCATGTTTAATATGAAAATCCTTCAATGTAGTGCGATGTGTAGACAGCAAAATACAGAAGAGCATAACAGGTCCCCTTTAATGGGAGGGAAAGATCATGATTTTGGTCAAATGTCAAAAAAGGCAATAATAGGGTCAGCGATGGGTAAAAAAAAAACAACATAGCGATATATTAATGCAAGATGCCTGTTCTGTTGGAAAACAAATTGAATACACTGCCAGTGAACTTTTTCTGATATGTTGTGTATCAACATTTTCACAACTTGCCTGGTGTGTTTATTAGCAACATTTCTTCTCAGCATTATGCTTCCCTCAAATTAATTTTCAGTTTTAAATAGGTAGTAAATTTAAACGTCATTTCTAAGAGATGGAGCTAAAATGTAACGACATATAAGTGTGATCAGTGTCGGCTTCACTTTCATGTGCTCTTGTCGTGGTATAAGCGCATCACATTGTGAACAAGCGAGGCTTTGTTTTCAGAAAAGAGAATATTCAGTGTGGTATTTTGGGAGTCGATTATGAATTCCATTGTTGTGTTCAGACTTGTCAGAAAGGGTTTGTAATGAGTGAAAAGTTAGACTTTGTTTCATTGTTTGGATGGATCCAACACACTTCTCCTTGGCTGTGAATCAAGTGTGCGGCTGGTTGCACATGCAAGGTCACACTGCAGCATCAGCTACCACAGATGCTTCTCCTCCCCATCGGCTTCCTGTTGCCTTTGTGTCCTACGCGGGACGGTGCGAGCAGGTAGAGACAGAGCAGCAGAATGAATGGGCGGTGGAGGCAGCAGCGAGGTGGACCAGAGAGATTAGCTGGGAAATTGACATTGACAAATCTCATACATTAAGGCTTCCTGGGAGGCAGCTATCGGTAGAAGAGGCGGCAGGTACCATATCCCGTAAATGGCACTGGGTTTCTTTAATACTCTGCTTGCAGCACGTTGGAAAGCCGAACCACCCTGTCGTCTACGGCGCCAAAGATAAGGAAGCCAGGTGTGCTCAGAGGCATTTCATTTGACTAATGTGTTTACAGCTGGAATAATGAATAGAGTGAGGAAGATGAGAGTAATTAATTTGAGCTGTTCCAGCTAAATAACAAAGCAAATACGGGCAAAACTGTTTCATTTCCCTTTGGAACTGCAGCTTTTTTCCTTCTCTCGCCTGCTTTAATGAGATAAAGCCAGTCGTCTTTGATAAGGAGTCCTAGTTACTGTTGTTAGTCGCCTCGTAGCCTTTTGATCTGTTCTGAGGGTGTTTGCTCACACTTTCTTTATGAAGGACAAAGCCGCGTACAGCATTTACATTTATTTACAGAGACTAAAAATATGACCTCTAATTATTTCGGAAAAACAGAAATTTGTGTTTTTCTTTGAATAATACAGAATTTAATCAACCAGCTGGTGATTCTACCTTCATTCAGGCACCATTGCAGCTCTGATTAACCTTTTCTCTCACTCAGTAAACCTTTGGAAAGCCGTAGATGTGCTGTGTGTTCCTTTGCGTCTTGAGAGTAAAGAGTCTAATTACCAAACATAAACAGCTCTTGGCCTCTGCAGCCACTACCTGATGTTTGCTGAGTGTTATTCTCAGTGACTTAACCCTGCTCAAGAGGTTCATGGCGTGCTCCTTCTATCCTTATTTATTTTGGACAGTGAATTTACTGAGGAGAAAAAAAAAAAAAAGAAAAAAAAAGGAGCGGTGCCCTTGCTGTTGCCTAGCAACAAAGTGAGTCCATGGGACTGAGCACCTTGCAGGATCTCTTCCAGACTACCTTGAAACTTGTCCTCTTCAGACGTGTGGAGAAAGTTTATTTGCGTATCCATCAGTGTTCATGAATAATGAAGTGCTGTTTGCTGTGATGAAGAAACGAAGACGGGTTAAAGGCTTGATTGGGTGTTTTTTTAATGCACATTCTGTCACAACGTAGACCGTTTTACCAACTTATTAGTTGTCATGGTACGTGTGTGTATGTGTGTGTGTGTGTGTGTGTGTGTGTGTGTGTGTGTGTTGGCCTATGTGTATTAGAAGGACATTTCGTCAGAATACACACCACACTAGAAGGACATTTTGAATTAGCAGGACAGGGTCGGTGTCCTGCTAATTTGGACAAAAAACTAAAAGCGTAGAAGTGTTTCTATTGGTCTATAGACCCTAAATATAAAAAAAACTCGAGATGTCCTGTTAATACACATAAACCTGACTTTGTGTATAATCTGTGTATCATCACAGTGCCCCCTATAGCCAGCAAGTGGTATGGCAGGACCTCATGAATAATTCACACTTGTGTATGATTCTGAGCTTCTGATTGGCTGTCTGCCTGAAGGTCCTGATAATTCTTACAATGTCCTTTTAATTCACATTTCTGTCAATAGGTGTGTATCATAGATTTTAACACAGATCTCAGTTTTCCAAAAAGTGTCACAGCTATATATCAGATAATGTTACAGACTGATTTGCATGGTCAGATGTTTGACTGTCACTAATAAAGTGATTCCATAATGCCTGAGTTGTATGACCAGGGATTATTATTTTGAGATAAAGAAAGCTTTGTGTTTCTAGTTATCAGTATTTTTATCACCGTGGGATGTCCTCTCTTGGAGCTGAAATTGACACTGTTTAAATTCATTAAAAATGTGTCTGTCAGTGATAAAGACAGGTTCCTCAGCTGTTCCACACATTGAAAGACAGCTGACAATAACTCTGTGTTCAAAACATAACATATTTGGTGTACCACCACTAGTTTCTTGTCACAGAGATTTATGTATGAACTTCAAATGTCTATAGACAGTGTTGATTTTTTTTTCTAGTGTGTTCTTTTACAAAATTTGTAAACAAAATCACATGTGCACTACGGCACTACGGAAAGAAGGAAATAAAAGGAAAGTAGACTGAACAGTCATGGAGATCTTCCATGCTTCAGTTGTTTTCATCATATTAGTATTGATTTGGTGTGTCAGCAAGAACAATTGCAGAAACTTTGAGCATCATTGACATTAATTAAAAAAAGGTGCAGTGATTTCTGTAATGTGGTTGGATCGAGGTCGGTCTATGTTCATACCTTAAATGAACAGTACCAAATGTAACAAAACTGTGTATTGTGGAAAAAATGGAAAGTAAATATCTTGACGATTTCTACTGTCAGAAGACACATGGAACTCTAAAGCAATCCAGAACTATTAAAAACCAAAAGATTGGACACTTTGGGCCACAATATCAAAAGTGTCACATACCTTGTTTCATGATGCAAGATTGGTAATGAGAATAAAGTACTGTAATCCAGTATTCACATTATATGACGAGTGACAGCTTTAAAGAGTACTTAAGTATTGGATTCCATGCCAGAATACAGCTGAATGCTAACAGTTTCACAGTTCTGAGAAGTGCATCATTGCAATCATATCCCTTTTGCAGGCATTGTCTTGTCTCCTGGAACCTCAGTGTTTTTTTGAGGACTTTGTAATAGTAATCCATTATGATAAATCCAAATCTGAAACTCTTTTGTGTTATTTTTAATTATTGTGATTATTTCCCTGACTTTCTACTTCCACATGATGAATGTTCAACAAACAGACAATTTACTTAGCCATATTTATTATATTACTAGTATTATAATGTCACTGCTACTTTTTTCAATTAACTATGTCTGGTATTAGTATGGTTTACAGCTGCTACACTGTTAGGCTTTCATTTGCGTGAATGCTTATGTGTGGCATATGCATGCAATTGATTGCCCCAGAAAAATGCCTCTAAGAGACTGGAAAGCCTTTTGAGGCTCCCTAGCTTTTGAAGCTAACTTACTCCCTGGACTATGTTAGCAGTTTATATTCAAAGATGTAATGAAAAAGAAGTTGAGCTTGTACAACCTTGCAATGTATGAGACTGAAGGGTGACATGGCTCTTCACAAATTAGCTCAGTGCAGGTTCCAGTCCCTCCACTCTTTTAGGCACAAAGTACATGGTGCTATAGACTGATACAGGCAAATGATAGAACAGGAACACTGGTTTACTGCCATATTTCTTCTACAATGTATAACCTTCACGGCAACCTGTAAAAATGTCGGTGTATTGTCCAGAAGAGACTACACTCTTGTAATGATGACAAAGAGAGCTGCAGGACAAACAAGGTGACTGAGTTTGCACATAGTGACTTTCTGGACAACACATGGTCCAAAACTGAACCCAGACACTGAGAAACAAACAGTTTGTTTACAGATAATCAAATGAATGTGCGAAACAAAACATAATCCCAAAGAGATTCCATTCAAACATGAACTATCAAACCAAACATTTCCAAAGTTTGAAAGCTTTAGACCAAGGCTCTATTTACACTTAGACTCTGTCTACTTATGCTCCGCATGAATGGTTGTATCCTGTTGTCCCATGTTGAGTATAGGTCTTTGAAAGTCAGTCAGTGTGGGCCTGTAGTCACATTGTAGATCAACAAAACACATGCATAATGTAATATAATAAATAAATAGAATAATATAGTAAGTAATTATATGGCAGTATTTTGCATTCCTAATGCTTCTGGTCTGTTATTGATTTACTGTTATTTAAGTAATAAAGTATAGCCTACTTTCAATCATGGATAATTATACATATAGCCTACAATACAATAGGTTTAGCTACTGTTGGCAGTGGGTCAGGTTGACCATTATCAGTTAACAAATTGACAAGATTCAATGTCCAGTGTGGTCTAAACGCCAAAAAACCCCCAGTAAAATCTCCCTTAATTGCATTTGAAGAAATTAAATGAAGGCTCCACAAATGTGAAACAGTGTTTTAAAGAATATTTGGCCTCTTTACAATTAATGAGTCTTGGTAAGACAATTCGAAATGCTTTGGTTTTTGAACGAGACCTTATTCAAAGTGATCTAAATACAAGGACAAAAAAAAAAAACTGTGTCAACAAAAGTTAAAAAATAAAAAATGCTTAAATGGGTTTCAGGCAATGTTAAAGCTTGACATCAACCTGCTTTTAAAACAGAAGGAGACCTAAAACCAATGGGTCAGTCTCCTGGTAATGTTACGTTTCCCATACCCTTAACTGCAGAATCAGAAGCTGCATATCGGATGCTAATTTTATCGTCAAATCATTCAGCATTATAATATTCTATATCATTCATATGTTGGTGAAACACAGTTATATATATCTGTCACTGCCAGTCACTGACACTTGACGCATCCCACTCCAGACACAGTATGGCAGATCATACACACATATTTTGGAGCTGTCCACGCTTAAATCTTCTGGGAAGGAGTTCAAAGTACTATCAGTGAAGTCTTGCAGTATAATTTTAATTTCACTTGTTTATCATTCTACCTGGGCAATATGGACACAGAATTACCAAAAAAAGACAGATACCTCCTAAAAATCGTCATGGCTGCCAGCAAAAAAGCCATAACAAGAAGATGGCTCAACACAGAACCTCCCACGGTTAATCAGTGGAAGGCCATAATTAAAAGACATCCAAACAATGGAACTACTGACGTTTAGTCTCAGATTACAAAGGGACAAAGGTGATGCCCTCTGGGAAAAATGGAGCAGTTATATTACAAGAAAGAGGTGATAACCAACCTTAATGCTTTATATATTTTGGTTTTAAGAAAACAAACATTGCAACTATATTGCTGTAATGTAGGTGACATACGATCTACTCGCAACCCCACAGTTCTCTCATGTTTCGTTCCTATGAGTGTTCATATGTATGTGTGCAACTGTGTATGATTGTGTATGATTATTTAGAAATGGGTGTAAGTGAACATGTGCACTTGTGAGATCAGGTGCACAGACATATGTGCATATACCTTTTGTTCTTCTCTCCTTTTTTGTTGTTTCTTTTGTGTCTATAAGGGCACTACATGGCTAGCATTTGTATTACTTAGCCACATCATATGTACCCATACCTACTTTTGTTCATTACACTGATGCTGCCCATGTTTTGTACAAAAAACATGAAAAAGTAAAATTAAAAAAATAAAATTAAAATAAATAAAGTCAGATGCTGCAGGTAATCACTTATAATCCCATAGTTCTGTAGATTAACTTAAAATATGACTCAGTTTGTATGTTTAAAGATGACACAAGTATAGATTACTACTTCAGATGGTTTGTCCTGGTCTTTCAACCCTCATTGCACCTTGCAGCATCCCAGTAAAGAAAGAAAATAAATAAATAAATAAATAAACAAATACAAGTAAGTAAATAAATATCCACTCTCTCAAGTGCAGTGAGGGGACTGCAATGTCTGTAAACACTATCTACCATTGTACCGGCTGACTCAATGAGGGGAAAAAACAAAAAACAAATAAGGGTTTGAAGACGGCTTGTCAAGTAGGTCATTTGTCCACTTTGTTTTATCAGTCTCTTGATGAAAGAAAAACTCCAGCATCCTCAGTGAAGTGAAAGTATGTCTGATGTTGTCGGTGACGACTCTCAGCATAGCTGGGTATGCCATAGTGTACCGCAGCCCCTTTTCCTGCAGCTTCTTTTTCACTCCATCAAACTTCTTGCGTTTCTGGATAACATCCTGAGACAAATCCTGGAAAAAGGAGACCAGTTTACCCTTCCTCGTCGCTCGTCCTTTCTCTCTCGCCACACGTAAAACAGCCTCCCTGGTTGTGAATCTCAGGAAACGTACCAGAATGTGCCGATCTCTGCCTCCTCGTTGGCTGGTTCTGTGGGAGCGCTCGATTTCAAAATCCTGTGTCAGCTCGACATCCAGTGTTTCAGATGAGTTTCTGTACAAACCCCTGTATATCGTCCTTCGGCGCCTTCCTCTATCCCACAATGCGAACATTATTACGCCCCCCCCATCCTCCAGGTAGATAACTTGCTCCTGCAGCTGCGTGACGGTTCTCATCGCTGTGTTCACTGCTGTTTCTCTGACCTCATCTTTATCCTCTAGCACCGAAATCAGTGTTTCGGCTTCAGTCACCCGGTGTCCAAGTGTCTCCACTGTAGTTTGGACTGCATCCATACCTGCTTCCAGCCCGCTCATGTCCGATGTGATAGTTTGGAGCAAAGTTTTAATGCTAGCTAGCTCAGCTGCGGTGTCTATATGCGGAGGTGCCATGTTGTCGTCTGTGTCTTCTGCAGCTTGTTGGCTAATTTGGCTTCTCAGACTGTACTGTGTGATGGATTTTTGGACTCCCTTCATATTTCTTCCCTTCTTCTTCTAATATGTAGTTTATTTTATCTATCTTAGATATCTCCAAAATCGTTATAGGAGGGTGAATGGGTAAAGCCCCACGGAGTGTCGCACTTCGCGGCCATCTTGGGTGCTTGCCTCACCGGAAGTCCAAGCTAACTGTTTTTTAACCTATTTTACAAGCACTCACTGTCATTTTTTTAAAAGTAGTATTTATGACCCTTTACTATTAGAATTTACATTTAACTGAGTTAACTCAACATAATTTCTTAATAAAAAGATCCCTGATTGAAATAATTTGGTGAGAGATTTAACTATTTTGGGGGACCTCCTGAAGGTCACAACCCTGGTTGAGGGCCACAGGCATATTTTGTCATTATAAGGCTACATTGTATCATTATATTATACTTTTATATATGATCTTGTTATGAATGTGTTTACTTTTGAGTCTAACCATGTGTATTAAATGTGCTTTAGAAATCAAAGTGACTTGATTTGACTGAACTTACTGATGAGGACAAAATAGCCTGATGGATACAGTTTTCAAGTGGGAGACCATTTGACTTGTGCCTCAATAAAAGCCAACTTTTTGCTAACTATTTATTGTGTGGGCTGAAATCAAGATAGTAAAATATTACACATAGTAAATTCTTTCCTTGGTTTCTTGAATAAATCCAAATTTGTTCTCTTTAGAAAAAGAGAACCTCTCTCCTTTCTGATAACCCCCCTCTTCCAACAACTTGGTACAGTCCGGAAGCTGTCCACCTGCGAGCCAGTTTGCGCTAATTGAGTCTCATCAATGTTTCTGGAGGTGTGGTGAAGCAGGTAAGGCACTTATATACAACTATTAAGTATATTTTGTCCCATAACAGCTAGGCAAAATGGTACAGATTACCTGACGAAGCAGCTTATCAGCTGTAGTTTACTTTGTTATTAGCAAGCAAGCGCTTGGATGTGCAGCAGTTTCATTTGTGTCTGTAAGTTGCACGTTCCTCCTCTGACTCTGATGCACCTACCGAATGTTTGGGTGTGCAGAGACTTTTCTCCGTGGTTCTTTTTTAATCACTGATGAATAATACAGTCATATGTTATTACGGTTAAAAAAAGTGCAAATATCTTGTCACGTTTAAAGGCCTCAGTTGAAGAAAAAAAACACCCACAAAATGATGATTAATTTTCATCCAACTGTTCATCTTCTCATGTTGGCCTACTTTATATTTCTTCTCTTTTGGCTTACTTTCTATATGCACAAGTACAGAACAAAAATATTTGCAGCATTGAACATTTGAATTGGTATATGAATCTAAATTGTTACAGCCTTAAGAACCACATAATCTGCTTTTTTAAAATCCAAACTACCGAGGTGAAGTTAGTTTTAAGCTGGATATTCGACAGACATTCGCTCATTTCAAGTATTTCAGACTTTAAAGTAAATGCAAGCAGACAGATGATGGTTACAGCGTGTACTGACTTCCCGTTTTCAATAAAAATGTGGGATTTTAAAGCAGAGATACTGTGTTTAAAGGCAATAAAAAGAATCGTTATCAATATGTTGTAACACTGGCTTTGATTTATTATATCACATGTCCTAATACATATTCAGCTAAAATGCTAAAGTTTTCATAAAAATTATAAAATGAGTTAAAATGTAAAAACAAGAGGCGTATCTAATGCAGCCAGTAGAGTACTATGATCCAACACTGATTTTGAATCAATTGATCATATTTCCTGGAAGCTATTGAGCTAAAATGCTAATATTTATATATAAAATTATTAAAAATATGAACATTTTAAAATGTAAAAACAAGAGGCGTATCTAATGCAGCCAGTAGAGTATGATCCTACACTGATGTTGAGTCAATTCTGAACAGATTTCAAATGTAAAACAAGAGGCGTATCTCATGCAGCCAGTGGAGTACTATGATCCCACACTGATGTTGAGTCAATTGATCATATTTCCTGGAAGCTATTGAGCTAAAAATGCTAATATTTATATATAACAATTATTAAAATATGAATGCATTTAAATTGTAAAAACAAGAGGTTATCTCATGCAGCCAGTGGAGTACTATGATTCCACGTGATGTTGAGTCAATTGATCATATTTCCTGGAAGCTATTGAGCTAAAATGCTGTATTTATTTATATAAAAATTAATAAAAAAATATGAACAGATTTCAAATGTAAAAACAAGAGGCGTATCTCATGCAGCCAGTAGAGTACTATGATCCCACACTGATGTTGAGTCAATTGATCATATTTCCTGGAAGCTATTGAGCTAAATATTAATATTTATATATAGCAATTAATAACAATATGAACAGATTTCAAATGTAAAAACAAGAGGCGTATCTCATGCAGCCAGTTAGAGTACTATGATCCCACATGATGTTGAGTCAATTGATCATATTTCCTGGAAGCTATTGAGCTAAAATGCTCGTATTTATATATAAAAATTATAAAAAAATATGAACAGATTTCAAATGTAAAAACAAGAGGCGTATCTCATGCAGCCAGTAGAGTACTATGATTCCACACTGATGTTGAGTCAATTGATCATATTTCCTGGAAGCTATTTAGCTAAAATGTTAATATTTAATATATAACAATTAATAACAATTGTGAACAGATTTAAAATGTAAAAACAAGAGGCGTATCTCATGCAGCCAGTGGAGTACTATGATCCTACACTGATGTTGAGTCAATTGATCATATTTCTGGAAGCTATTTAGCTAAAATGTTAATATTTAATATATAACAATTAATAACAATTGTGAACAGATTTAAAATGTAAAAACAAGAGGCGTATCTCATGCAGCCAGTGGAGTACTATGATCCTACACTGATGTTGAGTCAATTGATCATATTTCCTGGACGCTATTTAGCTAAAATGTTAATATTTAATATATAACAATTAATAACAATTGTGAACAGATTTAAAATGTTAAAAACAAGAGGCGTATCTCATGCAGCCAGTGGAGTACTATGATCCCACACTGATGTTGAGTCAATTGATCATATTTCCTGGAAGCAATTGAGCTAAAATGTTAATATTTATATATAACATTATTAAAAAATATGAATGCATTTAAATGTAAAAACAAGAGGCGTATCTCATGCAGCCAGTGAGAACTATGATCCTACACTGATGTTGAGTCAATTGATCATATTTCCTGGACGCTATTTAGCTAAAATGTTAATATTTATATATAACAATTAATAAATTGTGAACAGATTTAAAATGTAAAAACAAGAGGCGTATCTCATGCAGCCAGTGGAGTACTATGATCCTACACTGATGTTGAGTCAATTGACATATTTCCTGGAAGCTATTTAGCTAAAATGTTAATATTTAATATATAACAATTAATAACAATTGTGAACAGTTTAAAATGTAAAAACAAGGGCGTATCTCATGCAGCCAGTGGAGTACTATGATCCTACACTGATGTTGAGTCAATTGATCATATTTCCTGGAAGCTATTGAGCTAAAATGTTAATATTTAATATATAACAATTAATAACAATTGTGAACAGATTTAAAATGTAAAAACAAGAGGTGTATCTTATGCAGCCAGTAGAGTACTATGATCCCACACTGATGTTGAGTCAATTGATCATATTTCCTGGAAGCAATTGAGCTAAAATGCTAATATTTATATATAACAATTATTAAAAAATATGAATGCATTTAAATTGTAAAAACAAGAGGCGTATCTCATGCAGCCAGTGGAGTACTATGATCCCACACTGATGTTGAGTCAATTGATCATATTTCCTGGAAGCTATTGAGCTAAAATGCTAATATTTATATATAACAATTATTAAAAAATATGAATGCATTTAAATTGTAAAAACAAGAGGCGTAACTCATGCAGCCAGTAGAGTACTATGATCCCACACTGATGTTGAGTCAATTGATCATATTTCCTGGAAGCTATTGAGCTAAAATGCCAATATTTATATATAACAATTATTAAAAAATATGAATGCATTTAAATTGTAAAAACAAGAGGCGTATCTCATGAAGCCAGTGGAGTACTATGATCCCACACTGATGTTGAGTCAATTGACCATATTTCCTGGAAGCTATTGAGCTAAAATGCTAATATTTATATATAACAATTATTAAAAAATATGAATGCATTTAAATTGTAAAAACAAGAGGCGTATCTCATGCAGCCAGTTGAGAACTATGGTCCTACACTGATGTTGAGTCAATTGATCATATTTCCTGGAAGCTATTTAGCTAAAATGCCAATATTTAATATATAACAATTAATAACAATTATGAACAGATTTAAAATGTAAAAACAAGAGGTGTATCTCATGCAGCCAGTGGAATACTATGATCCTACACTGATTTTGAATCAATTGATCATATTTTCTGGAAGCTATTGAGCTAAAATGCTAATATTTATATATAACAATTATTTAAAAAATATGAATGCATTTAAAATGTAAAAACAAGAGGCGTATCTCATGCAGCCAGTGGAGTACTATGATCCCACACTGATGTTGAGTCAATTGATCATATTTCCTGGAAGCTATTGAGCTAAAATGCCAATATTTATATATAACAATTATTAAAAAATATGAATGCATTTAAATTGTAAAAACAAGAGGCGTATCTCATGAAGCCAGTAGAGTACTATGATCCCACACTGATGTTGAGTCAATTGATCATATTTCCTGGAAGCAATTGAGCTAAAATGCTAATATTTCTATATAACAATTATTAAAAAATATGAATGCATTTAAATTGTAAAAACAAGAGGCGTATCTCATGCAGCCAGTTGAGAACTATGGTCCTACACTGATGTTGAGTCAATTGATCATATTTCCTGGAAGCTACGTATTTAGCTAAAATGCCAATATTTAATATATAACAATTAATAACAATTATGAACAGATTTAAAATGTAAAAACAAGAGGTGTATCTCATGCAGCCAGTGGAGCACTATGATCCTACACTGATTTTGAATCAATTGATCATATTTTCTGGAAGCTATTGAGCTAAAATGCTAATATTTATATATAACAATTATTTAAAAAATATGAATGCATTTAAATTGTAAAAACAAGAGGCGTATCTCATGCAGCCAGTGGAGTACTATGATCCCACACTGATGTTGAGTCAATTGATCATATTTCCTGGAGGCTATTGAGCTAAAATGCTAATATTTATATATAACAATTATTAAAAAATATGAATGCATTTAAATTGTAAAAACAAGAGGCGTATCTCATGAAGCCAGTAGAGTACTATGATCCTACACTGATGTTGAGTCAATTCTGAACAGATTTCAAATGTAAAAACAAGAGGCGTATCTCATGCAGCCAGTTGAGAACTATGATCCCACACTGATGTTGAGTCAATTGATCATATTTCCTGGAAGCTATTGAGCTAAAATGCCAATATTTCTATATAACAATTATTAAAAAATATGAATGCATTTAAATTGTAAAAACAAGAGGTGTATCTCATGCAGCCAGTGGAGTACTATGATCCCACACTGATGTTGAGTCAATTGATCATATTTCCTGGAAGCTATTGAGCTAAAATGCTAATATTTATATATAACAATTATTAAAAAATATGAATGCATTTAAAATGTAAAAACAAGAGGCGTATCTCATGCAGCCAGTAGAGTACTATGATCCCACACTGATGTTGAGTCAATTGATCATATTTCCTGGAAGCTATTGAGCTAAAATGCTAATATTTATATATAACAATTATTAAAAAATATGAATGCATTTAAATTGTAAAAACAAGAGGCGTATCTCATGCAGCCAGTATAGTACTATGATCCCAACAAAAGATGAATAGAATGGGCTTTAGTCAATCTGACACATGCACTCAGTGTACTCAGAACACTGCAGACACCTACTTTCATGCACTCTGGTTATGTTCACCTGTCCAGCACTTCTGGTCAACAGTCACTCAAAAACTCTCCTCCATTTTGGACTGCAGGATCCCACTATCTCCCAACCTGTGCTTAATTGGAGACCTGATGACAATTGACCTCCCAAACAGCCACTGCAACTCTCTTCTTGTAGCTCTCGCCATCGCCAAGAAAACAATCCTAGTCAATTGGAAAGATAAACAGACCCTCAACATCAACCATTGGCTGAATCTCCTTGTGGAACATATTTCACTGGAGAAAATTTCTGCTGGCCACAGAAATCAATTAACATACTTTACAGAAAAATGGTCACCATTTATTCTCTCACTAAACATGTCTGTATAGTGCCACACAGCCTGTGAGCATATGCCACCTGTACATATAAATATTACAAGTCTAGAAAGACTGTTGTATCATATGTAACGTGTTTCTGTTAATGATGTAACCCCTATTCCCTCTATCTCTCACACCACAATATACCACAGCGGTTCATCATATTTCAAGGTCTTAAGCATGTGTTAGGTGCACCTTCTCCCCCTTGAATCCGGGCCTGCTCCCTGGCTCTGTGTGGGGTCGCTGGGCCGGGCGGTTTCCCCTGGGGGCGGGTGCGTCTGGACTGCTCGCCCTGTGTGCCCGGAGGCGGCGGGGTCTCCTCGTGCTCCCTGGGCCGGGGGCGGCATGGCCGGTCCCCCTTAGGGGGCTGTTTCCGCCCCGGGTGGTGCGGGGTGGGTGGGCTCCCCCCCCCCTTCGCTCCGCTCCCGCCCTTCCCCCTCCCTCCTCCCTCCCCCCTCTCCCCGTCCCTCCCTGCCCCTCTCTCCTGGCCTGGTGCGGGGGCTGGGTGCTGCCTGCGGGGGGTGTTCTGGTGCTGTGCAGTGTGGGCCTGCCCGTTGGTGTGCGGCCGGTGGTGGGGGGCGGGTCGGATGGACTGGGGGCCCGGCCCTGGGTCTGTGGCGGTTTTGGGGGGTACTGGCGGGGTTGCGGGTTGGCCTGTGCTCCTGCGCGGCGGGGTTCGGGGGGGGGGGGGGCTGGGTGGGGCTCGTCTTCCGTGCCCCCTGGTGGCGCGTCCCGCCCTTCTGCTGGGGGTCGGTTTGCTGCGGGCGGTGTGACCCAGGTCGGGACGATTGCGGGGGCCTGGCGCTGCAGTTGCTTGGGGGGCGGGGTTGGGTGGGGGCCTGTTGGGTTTCCATCGGGCCCGCCTGGCCCGCTGTCCATGGGCGCTGGGGGCTTCGCGGCGCCGGGGTCTGGTTGGCACCGCCTTCTGGCCCCTGTCATCCAGCCCTCCAGCCTCCGGGCCGGGCCCACACTGGCCTGGCCTCCTAAACCACATTTTGTTCACTCTCCACACACACATTCCACAGTTTTTAACGCACCACATACACTCACTCTTGGAGGCGCAGATCACGGATGGATTGGGGGGACTTCATGATGGTGCAGGCTATGGGACAGTGGTGTCCGGTAGCCCTCCATGCTGCCCCCGGGCCCATCCTTTTCTGTCCTCTAATTTTAAAGCACCACATACACCTACATTTTGGGGGAGGGTTAACCCTGACCCTAACCCTAACCCTAACCCTTGCCCACACCTGTCTCCTATGTCCCTCAATTTTAATGCATCTCATCACACTTATGGGCACTCACATGCACATTCACGGTGTAGGGTTAATGTTTCTCCGTCAGGGATCGGAGAATCATAGTAAGGGGGGGTTAACATACACTGCTGATACGCATGGCGGGGGTTGGGGGCGGTCCGCGTCGGGCGGTGGGTGGGTGGGCCCTCCTGTCCCGCCTGTCTGGGGTGTGTCTCTGGCTCTCTGGGGGGGCCGGCCATTGTCGCCCCAGGTCCTGGGGCCTGCGGGGTGTCCTGCCGCCTCTGTGGCTCCCTGGTCTTGGGGTCTGGGCGCTCCTGTGGTCTTGGGGTGGCGGGCCGTCCCCCTTCCCCCGCAGGGCCAGCCCAGGACCCTGGTGTTGGTTTTCATAAACACATTGGGAGGGTTTAAACTCACGCATGCATGTTCGTTACTTCAGCCCCGTGACGCATCGCAAAGAACCAATGGGATCACTTCAAAGGGGCCCACTTGCTTCTGAAACCTTCCACAAAGCACTCTCTCTTCTCTACAGTCGGGCTTTCCCCCTCCACCAAGACTGTCACATTTTTGGTGTTCAGCATAGACTTCTCTTTTGTTTATTTTTTTCAGTACAGTATAGTAGACACGTATATGTTTATTTCTGATAATCTGTATGGAGCACAACCACCTCAAGACAACAATACATCAGCTACACTGCCTGTTTTCCCTCCTTCTCCTCCGCATGCACTGTCACCATATAACTCAGGACTTAAGCACCTGCCCCCTCCCCCTTGCTTGTTCCTTACTTTCCCCTTGACACACCTTGGTGTATCACAGCCCTCTCTGGCTCATATTAGGCAGCTTTTCCAATAAAGGCTGATAGGCTAGTCTCCAGGGAGGGTGGGTGACGGTAAAAAAGAAAAGGAAAAAAAAAAAAAAGTTATATATAAATACGAGCATTTTAGCTCAATAGCTTCCAGGAAATATGATCAATTGACTCAACATCAGTGTGGGATCATAGTACTCTACTGGCTGCATGAGATACGCCTCTTGTTTTTACATTTTAAATCTGTTCATAATTGTTATTAATTTTTATATTTTAAATATTAACATTTTAGCTCAATAGCTTCCAGGAAATATGATCAATTGACTCAAATAAGTGTAGGACCATAGTTCTCAACTGGCTGCATGAGATACGCCTCTTGTTTTTACAATTTAAATGCATTCATATTTTTTAATAATTGTTTTATATAAATATTAGCATTTTAGCTCAATAGCTTCCAGGAAATATGATTAAATTGACTCAAAATCAGTGTAGGATCATAGCACTCACTGGCTGCATGAGATACGCCTCTTGTTTTTACATTTGAAATCTGTTCATATTTTTTATTAATTGTTATATAAATATTAGCATTTTAGCTCAATAGCTTCAGGAAATATGATCAATTGACTCAACATCAGTGTAGGATCATAGTACTCTACGGGCTGCATGAGATACACCTCTTGTTTTTTACATTTTAAATCTGTTCACATTGTTATTAATTGTTATATATAAATATTACATTTTAGCTCAATAGCTTCCAGGAAAAATATGATCAATTGACTCAACATCAGTGTGGGATCATAGTACTCCACTGGCTGCATGAGATACGCCTCTTGTTTTTACATTTTAAATCTGTTCACATTGTTATTAATTGTTATATATTAAATATTAACATTTTAGCTAAATAGCTTCCAGGAAATATGATCAATTGACTCAACATCAGTGTGGGATCATAGTACTCTACTGGCTGCATGAGATACGCCTCTTGTTTTTACATTTTAAATCTGTTCATAATTGTATTAATTGCTATATATTAAATATTAAATTTTAGCTCAATAGCTTCCAGGAAATATGATCAATTGACTCAACATCAGTGTGGGATCATAGTACTACTGGCTGCATGAGATACGCCTCTTGTTTTTACATTTGAAATTGTTCATATTTTTTATTAATTGTTACATATAAATATTAGCATTTTAGCTAAATAGCCTCCAGGAAATATGATCAATTGACTCAACATCAGTGTAGGATCATAGCACTCCACTGGCTGCATGAGATACGCCTCTTGTTTTTACATTTTAAATCTGTTCATAATTGTTATTAATTGTTATATATTAAATATTACATTTTAGCTCAATAGCTTCCAGGAAATATGATCAATTGACTCAACATCAGTGTAGGATCATAGTACTCCACTGGCTGCATGAGATACGCCTCTTGTTTTTACATTTGAAATCTGTTCATATTTTTTATTAATTGTTACATATAAATATTAGCATTTTAGCTAAATAGCCTCCAGGAAATATGATCAATTGACTCAACATCAGTGTAGGATCATAGTACTCCACTGGCTGCATGAGATACGCCTCTGTTTTTACATTTTAAATCTGTTCATAATTGTTATTAATTGTTATATATTAAATATTAACATTTTAGCTCAATAGCTTCCAGGAAATATGATCAATTGACTCAACATCAGTGTAGGATCATAGTACTCTACTGCTGATAGGCCTCTTGTTTTTACATTTGAAATCTGTTCATATATTTTATTAATTGTTATATATAAATATTAGCATTTTAGCTCAATAGTCTCCAGGAAATATGATCAATTGACTCAACATCAGTGTAGGATCATAGCACTCCACTGGCTGCATGAGATACGCCTCTTGTTTTTACATTTTAAATCTGTTCATAATTGTTATTAATTGCTATATATTAAATATTAACATTTTAGCTCAATAGCTCCAGGAATATGATCAATTGACTCAACATCAGTGTAGGATCATAGTACTCTACTGGCTGCATGAGATAGGCCTCTTGTTTTTACATTTGAAATCTGTTCATATATTTTATTAATTGTTATATATAAATATTAGCATTTTAGCTCAATAGCCTCCAGGAAATATGATCAATTGACTCAACATCAGTGTGGGATCATAGCACTCCACTGGCTGCATGAGATACGCCTCTTGTTTTTACATTTTAAATCTGTTCATAATTGTTATTAATTGCTATATATTAAATATTAATATTTTAGCTCAATAGCTTCCAGGAAATATGATCAATTGACTCAACATCAGTGTGGGATCATAGTACTCTACTGGCTGCATGAGATACGCCTCTTGTTTTTACATTTGAAATCTGTTCATATTTTATAATAATTGTTATATATAAATATTGGCATTTTAGCTAAATAGCCTCCAGGAAATATGATCAATTGACTCAACATCAGTGTAGGATCATAGCACTCCACTGGCTGCATGAGATACGCCTCTTGTTTTTACATTTTAAATCTGTTCATAATTGTTATTAATTGTTATATATTAAATATTAACATTTTAGCTCAATAGCTTCCAGGAAATATGATCAGTTGACTCAACATCAGTGTGGGATCATAGTACTCTACTGGCTGCATGAGATACGCCTCTTGTTTTTACATTTTAAGTCTGTTCATATTTTTTATTAATTGTTATATATAAATATTAGCATTTTAGCTCAATAGCTTCCAGGAAATATAATCAATTGACTCAACATCATTGTGGGATCATAGTACTCCACTGGCTGCATGAGATACACCTCTATTTTTTTACAATTTAAATGTGTTCATATTTTTTTTATTAATTTTTATATATAAATATTAGCATTTTGGCTCAATAGCTTCCAGGAAATATGATCAATTGACTCAACATCAGTGTGGGATCATAGTACTCTACTGGCTGCATGAGATACGCCTCTTGTTTTTACAATTTAAATGCATTCATATTTTTTATTAATTGTTATACATAAATATTAGCATTTTAGCTCAATAGCTTCCAGGAAATATATTTAATTGACTCAACATCAGTGTGGGATCATAGTTCTCAACTGGCTGCATGAGATACACCTCTTGTTTTTACATTTTAAATCTGTTCATAATTGTTATTAATTTTTATATATTAAATATTAACATGTTAGCTCAATAGCTTCCAGGAAATATGATCAATTGACTCAACATCAGTGTGGGATCATAGTACTCTACTGGCTGCATGAGATACGCCTCTTGTTTTTACAATTTAAATGCATTCATATTTTTTATTAATTGTTATACATAAATATTAGCATTTTAGCTCAATAGCTTCCAGGAAATATATTTAATTGACTCAACATCAGTGTGGGATCATAGTTCTCAACTGGCTGCATGAGATACACCTCTTGTTTTTACATTTTAAATCTGTTCATAATTGTTATTAATTTTTATATGTTAAATATTAACATTTTAGCTCAATAGCTTCCAGGAAATATGATCAATTGACTCAACATCAGTGTGGGATCATAGTACTCCACTGGCTGCATGAGATACGCCTCTTGTTTTTACATTAGAAATCTGTTCATATTTTTTATTAATTGTTATATATAAATATTAGCATTTTAGCTCAATAGCTTCTAGGAAATATGATCAATTGACTCAACATCAGTGTGGAATCATAGTACTCTACTGGCTGCATGAGATACGCCTCTTGTTTTTACATTTTAAATGCATTCATATTTTTTAATAATTGTTATATATAAATATTAGCATTTCAGCTAAATAGCCTCCAGGAAATATGATCAATTGACTCAACATCAGTGTGGGATCATAGTACTCTACTGGCTGCATGAGATACGCCTCTTGTTTTTACAATTTAAATGCATTCATATTTTTTAATAATTGTTATACATAAATATTAGCATTTTAGCTCAATAGCTTCCAGGAAATATATTTAATTGACTCAACATCAGTGTGGGATCATAGTTCTCAACTGGCTGCATGAGATACACCTCTATTTTTTTACAATTTAAATGTGTTCATATTTTTTTTATTAATTTTTATATATAAATATTAGCATTTTGGCTCAATAGCTTCCAGGAAATATGATCAATTGACTCAACATCAGTGTGGGATCATAGTACTCTACTGGCTGCATGAGATACGCCTCTTGTTTTTACAATTTAAATGCATTCATATTTTTTATTAATTGTTATACATAAATATTAGCATTTTAGCTCAATAGCTTCCAGGAAATATATTTAATTGACTCAACATCAGTGTGGGATCATAGTTCTCAACTGGCTGCATGAGATACGCCTCTTGTTTTTACATTTTAAATCTGTTCATAATTGTTATTAATTTTTATATATTAAATATTAACATTTTAGCTCAATAGCTTCCAGGAAATATGATCAATTGACTCAACATCAGTGTGGGATCATAGTACTCCACTGGCTGCATGAGATACGCCTCTTGTTTTTACATTAGAAATCTGTTCATATTTTTTATTAATTGTTATATATAAATATTAGCATTTTAGCTCAATAGCTTCCAGGAAATATGATCAATTGACTCAACATCAGTGTGGGATCATAGTACTCCACTGGCTGCATGAGATACACCTCTTGTTTTTACATTTTAAATCTGTTCATAATTGTTATTAATTTTTATATATTAAATATTAACATTTTAGCTCAATAGCTTCCGGGAAATATGATCAATTGACTCAACATCAGTGTAGGACCATAGTTCTCAACTGGCTGCATGAGATACGCCTCTTGTTTTTACAATTTAAACGCATTCATATTTTTTGATAATTGTTTTATATAAATATTAGCATTTTAGCTCAATAGCTTCCAGGAAATATGATCAATTGACTCAACATCAGTGTAGGATCATAGTACTCCACTGGCTGCATGAGATACACCTCTTGTTTTTACATTTTAAATCTGTTCATAATTGTTATTAATTTTTATATTTTAAATATTAACATTTTAGCTCAATAGCTTCCAGGAAATATGATCAATTGACTCAAAATAAGTGTAGGACCATAGTTCTCTACTGGCTGCATGAGATACGCCTCTTGTTTTTACAATTTAAATGCATTCATATTTTTTAATAATTGTTATATATAAATATTAGCATTTTAGCTCAATAGCTTCCAGGAAATATGACCAATTGACTCAACATCAGTGTAGAATCATAGTTTATTGCCTTTAAACACAGTATCTCTGCTTTAAATAAATAAAGTCTGCAATACGGGTGCACTTGAAATGTTGGAGTGGCTGACTCGTCAGTCTGGGTGGTCCAGATGAGTTTCCCCCAGAGAGAATGTCTGTCGAATATCCAACTTAAAACTAACTTCACCCCGCTATCCAAACTACACTCTTTAGAGGAAGAAGACGGTGTTAGGATCACCGGTTTATTGCCTTTTTGGAACTTTATGGTGACCTAAACTATTTATTAGAGCCATTTTCTCCAAATATCCGTTCCTTGCTTGCTCTTACTGTTTGTTTGTTTTTTTCATTTTATTTTACATTTTATCCTCCACGACCAAGCCCTATTGCCAGATGGTAAATGATGATAAAGACACATATCTCATGTAAATACTATTATGCCTTGCTAACGAGTTTGGAATCTGCATTGTGGGATAAATGTACGTTGTGGACATTTTCATATTCTGTTTATGACAATGTATATGTTAAAATTATTACCTGCCAGCATTTACCTTTGTTTACCTCACTTAAACTTTAAACTTGAGTTGTTGGACTATGAGCCTGACACCTTTCATCACACCTAAGTGGAATTTTGCAGTAAACACAATGTGCATGTGTCTCTTTTTAGTGACAGCTGAACAGCCACAGTGTGGTTGAGATAGTGAGACAAGCATTCAATGAAAATGTGATGCATCACTCAAATTTTGTTCTTAGATGCCAATGCACAAACTTAGCCATGATTAAAAATACTGTGCAGGTTTCCTGCCATGGCTTACTGATACACTGTAATACAATTTCCACCTTTGTTATCTCATTCAATTCTCAATTTCTCATTCATTGCCCTCATTCAAAATAATCTATCATCTCACAAAATGCAAAAGTTACTCTGAACCATTTTAGAAAATCTGATATAAATCACATCATTTTGCACTTTGCAGGAGATGGCGGCAACAAGGCCGCAGAGAGCTAAAAGGAATCCCAAACAAGAAGCTACCTATTTTTCCTCTTTGGGTAAAGACAAGGACGGGTTTGATATAAAATACATTGATTCATTTAAAGGTGAGTTGCCATAGTACTTTCCTCTGTTGAAGTTTCTTTTTTTACAGTACAATGAAACATACATTCTTTTATAGATCCCAAAGGAGACAAGCATCATCTCAGAATACTCATAGAGCAAAACTTAAGGCCCCTGCTGTGTAGGAATTCATGTGTCATTTCTGTCTCTACATGGTCATGTGTTAACAGTTCTCCTCTGCTCTCTGTATCGCGCACGCCACACACACAGGCGAGCATGCTAGAGCTGCTCGGGCCGCATTTTCCTGACCCGAGCCCGGCGCAGTTTGTCAGCTGACAAAGTTATTGTTATGGGAAGTGTGTAAATGACAACAGACTGCTGTTACGCACAGACAAACACAGTGCTCGCACAGCGCAGCACGGCACTCTGCTGTGCTTGTGTTGCGTTCAGGTGTTGTCACGTAAATAACTTCTAGCACTTAAATAGGTCATAGCACAAAACAGCAGCATGTCAAGTGACTTTTATTAATATTCAATAAAATTGTATGTTCCTAAATCTTGAGACACCTCATATGTAAGCTAGACAGACATTTCACCTGCTCATTACTGTGCACACATGTACTGTATGTACTGAGTCCTAAAGAGCCCTTCTGGTGCCAGTAGATACATAGAAACATCCCAGCAGGCTGTGCTTTGCAAGCATACAAAAAAGTTTCACGCATGTGAAAATGTTTTGTGCAGCAGGTGGATGTGGTAGTCTACTGGTAGAGTAGAGAGAGCTAAATAGCGCTGAAGTAGAGTAGAGCAGGGCAGAGAGATGGAAGCAAAATATATTAAACCCAGTGTTAATACAGCAGAACTGGAGAGAGGGGGGAAAATAAATAGAAGTGGGCATGGCTCAAGTAGGGCGCAAAATTATAGAGAGAGAACGATACAGTGTGAATAAAGATTACATAACAAAAATAACTGCAGTCTTTGTTATTTGATAGCCACTTAAATTAAACAGTTTTTATAGGACAAGTAAAAACTGACTTCTGGCAAGTGAAAAAAAAAAACCTTAGCGTTGAACGTTGCAGGGTTGTCTGTGTTTATTACTAAATTATCAGTAATGCAGTTAATCTCGACAAAATTATGAACATGTTGTGTCGATATAGATAGTGCTCCTAAATTTTGTGCTCCTAAGTTAGGAGCTTTGGTGCTCCTCGTGGAAAAAGTTAGTCTGGAGCCCTGTGTAGAAACACATGTCCTGTGTAACAGTCAACTGGACAGGTGCAGACATTAGGAGGACTCTGAGCTTTGTACAATAAAGCAAAGTAACACTCAGTAATTTCCCTGCTAGATTTCCAAGGAGCTGCATGTCCATCCTGTTGATGTGGCCAAGTGCAATTTAGTCTTGGACAATGCTAATGAGGTAAAATGATCTCCATGAACTTTTGAATTTTAGAGTCAAAAACACAAATGAGATGTTCATAAGCGTGTAGACACACATGTCCTGTGTAATACTCGACTGGACAGGTGCAGACATTAGGAGGACTGTGAGCTTTGTACATCGAAACAAACTCACATTCGATGATTGTCCTTTGTCCTTTAGATGCCCATAGAGATACATGTCCAGCCTGCTGAACTGGCCCCCTGCAGTTCCCTCAGTGACAACACTGACCAGGTAAATTGATCTCCATGGACATTATTTTAAAATGATCAAGTCATTAAAATTATATTCAGCAGTATGTAGACACACAGGTCCTGTGTAACAGTCAACTGGACAGGTGCAGACATTAGGAGGACTGTGAGCTTTGTACAATAAAGCAAAGTCACACTCAGTAATTTCCCTGCTAGATTTCCAAGGAGCTGCATGTCCATCCTGTTGATGTGGCCAAGTGCAATTTAGTCTTGGACAATGCTAATGAGGTAAAATGATCTCCATGAACTTTTGAATTTTAGAGTCAAAAACACAAATGGGATATGTTCATAAGCGTGTAGACACACATGTCCTGTGTAATACTCGACTGGACAGGTGCAGACATTAGGAGGACTGTGAGCTTTGTACATCGAAACAAACTCACATTCGATGATTGTCCTTTGTCCTTTAGATGCCCATAGAGATACATGTCCAGCCTGCTGGACTGGCCCCCTGCAGTTCCCTCAGTGACAACACTGACCAGGTAAATTGATCTCCATGGACATTATTTTAAAATGATCAAGTCATTAAAATTGTATTCAGCAGTATGTAGACACACATGTCCTGTGTAACAGTCAACTGGACAGGTGCAGACATTAGGAGGACTGTGAGCTTTGTACAATAAAACAAAGTCACACTCAGTAATTTCCCTGCTAGATTTCCAAGGAGCTGCATGTCCATCCTGTTGATGTGGCCAAGTGCAATTTAGTCTTGGACAATGCTAATGAGGTAAAATGATCTCCATGAACTTTTCAATTTTAGAGTCAAAAACACAAATGAGATATGTTCATAAGCGTGTAGACACACATGTCCTGTGTAATACTCGACTGGACAGGTGCAGACATTAGGAGGACTGTGAGCTTTGTACATCGAAACAAACTCACATTCGATGATTGTCCTTTGTCCTTTAGATGCCCATAGAGATACATGTCCAGCCTGCTGGACTGGCCCCCTGCAGTTCCCTCAGTGACAACACTGACCAGGTAAATTGATCTCCATGGACATTATTTTAAAATGATCAAGTCATTAAAATTGTATTCAGCAGTATGTAGACACACATGTCCTGTGTAACAGTCAACTGGACAGGTGCAGACATTAGGAGGACTGTGAGCTTTGTACAATAAAACAAAGTCACACTCAGTAATTTCCCTGCTAGATTTCCAAGGAGCTGCATGTCCATCCTGTTGATGTGGCCAAGTGCAATTTAGTCTTGGACAATGCTAATGAGGTAAAATGATCTCCATGAACTTTTCAATTTTAGAGTCAAAAACACAAATGAGATATGTTCATAAGCGTGTAGACACACATGTCCTGTGTAATACTCGACTGGACAGGTGCAGACATTAGGAGGACTGTGAGCTTTGTACATCGAAACAAACTCACATTCGATGATTGTCCTTTGTCCTTTAGATGCCCATAGAGATACATGTCCAGCCTGCTGAACTGGCCCCCTGCAGTTCCCTCAGTGGCAACACTGACCAGGTAAATTGATCTCCATGGACATTATTTTAAAATGATCAAGTCATTAAAATTGTATTCAGCAGTATGTAGACACACAGGTCCTGTGTAACAGTCAACTGGACAGGTGCAGACATTAGGAGGACTGTGAGCTTTGTACAATAAAGCAAAGTCACACTCAGTAATTTCCCTGCTAGATTTCCAAGGAGCTGCATGTCCATCCTGTTGATGTGGCCAAGTGCAATTTAGTCTTGGACAATGCTAATGAGGTAAAATGATCTCCATGAAATTTTGAATTTTAGAGTCAAAAACACAAATGAGATATGTTCATAAGCGTGTAGACACACATGTCCTGTGTAATACTCGACTGGACAGGTGCAGACATTAGGAGGACTGTGAGCTTTGTACATCGAAACAAACTCACATTCGATGATTGTCCTTTGTCCTTTAGATGCCCATAGAGATACATGTCCAGCCTGCTGGACTGGCCCCCTGCAGTTCCCTCAGTGGCAACACTGACCAGGTAAATTGATCTCCATGGACATTATTTTAAAATGATCAAGTCATTAAAATTATATTCAGCAGTATGTAGACACACAGGTCCTGTGTAACAGTCAACTGGACAGGTGCAGACATTAGGAGGACTGTGAGCTTTGTACAATTAAAGCAAAGTCACACTCAGTAATTTCCCTGCTAGATTTCCAAGGAGCTGCATGTCCATCCTGTTGATGTGGCCAAGTGCAATTTAGTCTTGGACGATGCTAATGAGGTAAAATGATCTCCATGAACTTTTGAATTTTAGAGTCAAAAACACAAATGAGATATGTTCATAAGCGTGTAGACACACATGTCCTGTGTAATACTCGACTGGACAGGTTCAGACATTAGGAGGACTGTGAGCTTTGTACATTGAAACAAACTCAATTCAATGATTGTCCTTTGTCCTTTAGATGCCATAGAGATACATGTCCAGCCTGCTGAACTGGCCCCCTGCAGTTCCCCAGTGGCAACACTGACCAGGTAATTGATCTCCATGGACATTATTTGAAATGATCAAGTCATTAAAATTGTATTCAGCAGTATGTAGACACACAGGTCCTGTGTAACAGTCAACTGGACAGGTGCAGACATTAGGAGGACTGTGAGCTTTGTACAATAAAGCAAAGTCACACTCAGTAATTTCCCTGCTATTTCCAAGGAGCTGCATGTCCATCCTGTTGATGTGGCCAAGTGCAATTTAGTCTTGGACGATGCTAATGAGGTAAAATGATCTCCATGAACTTTTGAATTTTAGAGTCAAAAACGCAAATGGGATATGTTCATAAGCGTGTAGACACACATGTCCTGTGTAATACTCGACTGGACAGGTGCAGACATTAGGAGGACTGTGAGCTTTGTACATTGAAACAAACTCACATTCGATGATTGTCCTTTCTCCTTTAGATGCCCATAGAGATACATGTCCAGCCTGCTGAACTGGCCCCTGCAGTTCCCTCAGTGGCAACATGACAGGTAAATTGATCTCCATGGACATTATTTTAAAATGATCAAGTCATTAAAATTATATTCAGCAGTATGTAGACACACAGGTCCTGTGTAACAGTCAACTGGACAGGTGCAGACATTAGGAGGACTGTGAGCTTTGTACAATAAAGCAAAGTCACACTCAGTAATTTCCCTGCTAGATTTCCAAGGAGCTGCATGTCCATCCTGTTGATGTGGCCAAGTGCAATTTAGTCTTGGACAATGCTAATGAGGTAAAATGATCTCCATGAACTTTTGAATTTTAGAGTCAAAAACACAAATGGGATATGTTCATAAGCGTGTAGACACACATGTCCTGTGTAATACTCGACTGGACAGGTGCAGACATTAGGAGGACTGTGAGCTTTGTACATCGAAACAAACTCACATTCAATGATTGTCCTTTCTCCTTTAGATGCCCATAGAGATACATGTCCAGCCTGCTGAACTGGCCCCCTGCAGTTCCCTCAGTGACAACACTGACAAGGTAAATTGATCTCCATGGACTTTATTTTGAAATGATCAAGTCATTAAAATTGTATTCAGCAGTATGTAGACACACAGGTCCTGTGTAACAGTCAACTGGACAGGTGCAGACATTAGGAGGACTGTGAGCTTTGTACAATAAAGCAAAGTCACACTCAGTAATTTCCCTGCTAGATTTCCAAGGAGCTGCATGTCCATCCTGTTGATGTGGCCAAGTGCAGTTTAGTCTTGGACGATGCTAATGAGGTAAAATGATCTCCATGAACTTTTGAATTTTAGAGTCAAAAACGCAAATGGGATATGTTCATAAGCATGTAGACACACATGTCCTGTGTAATACTCGACTGGACAGGTGCAGACATTAGGAGGACTGTGAGCTTTGTACATTGAAACAAACTCACATTCGATGATTGTCCTTTCTCCTTTAGATACCCATAGAGATACATGTCCAGCCTGCTGAACTGGCCCCCTGCAGTTCCCTCAGTGGCAACACTGACCAGGTAAATTGATCTCCATGGACATTATTTTAAAATGATCAAGTCATTAAAATTATATTCAGCAGTATGTAGACACACAGGTCCTGTGTAACAGTCAACTGGACAGGTGCAGACATTAGGAGAACTGTGAGCTTTGTACATTGAAACAAACTCACATTCAATGATTGTCCTTTGTCCTTTAGATGCCCATAGAGATGCATGTCCAGCCTGCTGAACTGGCCCCCTGCAGTTCCCTCAGTGGCAACACTGACCAGGTAAATTGATCTCCATGGACATTATTTTAAAATGATCAAGTCATTAAAATTGTATTCAGCAGTATGTAGACACACAGGTCCTGTGTAACAGTCAACTGGACAGGTGCAGACATTAGGAGGACTGTGAGCTTTGTACAATAAAGCAAAGTCACACTCAGTAATTTCCCTGCTAGATTTCCAAGGAGCTGCATGTCCATCCTGTTGATGTGGCCAAGTGCAATTTAGTCTTGGACAATGCTAATGAGGTAAAATGATCTCCATGAACTTTTGAATTTTAGAGTCAAAAACACAAATGGGATATGTTCATAAGCGTGTAGACACACATGTCCTGTGTAATACTCGACTGGACAGGTGCAGACATTAGGAGGACTGTGAGCTTTGTACATCGAAAACAAACTCACATTCAATGATTGTCCTTTCTCCTTTAGATGCCCATAGAGATACATGTCCAGCCTGCTGAACTGGCCCCCTGCAGTTCCCTCAGTGACAACACTGACAAGGTAAATTGATCTCCATGGACTTTATTTTGAAATGATCAAGTCATTAAAATTGTATTCAGCAGTATGTAGACACACAGGTCCTGTGTAACAGTCAACTGGACAGGTGCAGACATTAGGAGGACTGTGAGCTTTGTACAATAAAGCAAAGTCACACTCAGTAAATTTCCCTGCTAGATTTCCAAGGAGCTGCATGTCCATCCTTGTATGATATCGCCAAGTGCAGTTTAGTCTTGGACGATGCTTATGCGGTAAAAAGATCTCCATGAACTTTTG
The DNA here is from genome assembly GCA_026686955.1 of Epinephelus cyanopodus. NCBI lineage: Eukaryota > Metazoa > Chordata > Actinopteri > Perciformes > Serranidae > Epinephelus > Epinephelus cyanopodus. The sequence continues at coordinate 5,245,366 of CM048917.1, forward strand.
AATTTTAGAGTCAAAAACACAAATGAGATATGTTCATAAGCGTGTAGACACATGTCCTGTGTAATACTCGACTGGGACAGGTTCAGACATTAGGAGGACTGTGTGCTTTGTACATTGAAACAAACACATTCAATGATTGTCCTTTGTCCTTTAGATGCCCATAGAGATACATGTCCAGCCTGCTGAACTGGCCCCCTGCAGTTCCTCAGTGGCAACACTGATGAGGTAAATGATCTCCATGGACTTCATTTTGAAATGAACAAGTCATTAAAATTATATTCAGCAGTATGTAGACACAATTGTCCTGTGTAACAGTCAACTGGACAGGTGCAAACATTAGGAGGACTGTGAACTTTGAACAATAAAGCAAAGTCACACTCAGTAATTTCCCTGCTGGATTTCCAAGGAGACAATTAAACATTAATGTATCAGCCATCACCATGTATCAGCATTCAAAATTCCTTTTCTCAGTGAAAAACTTAAAGTAGCAAGAGTAAAGAAATGAAGCATTACAGTAAACACAGAAACCATGTATATTTACTCTTTTTGTAGTTTCTTCCAATGCCAGTATAAGTGTTTGGGAGATCAGAATGAGTGCAAGAAGATAAAGTGGGATTGACCCTCCCTTTTCCCTTTCATTTGCAGTTGACAAACATGATAAATGTTGTGTGTTAAACTAAGTTCATGTTTTTGTTAATGATCTGTTTGTCTGTTTTGTGTTTCTTTGGAAAATGCAAGGAGGGCACAGAAATGACAGTGGTCTCCAAGGAGGTTGCAGCTGTCATGAGACAATTTGAAGGACATATCAGAAAGGGAAGACTGGCCACTATGATTGAATGCAAACAGTGCAAGACAGCAGAACATCCCACTCTGGCTGATCGCTCTGTTCAAAATATCAGAGACTTTGTCAGGAATCGGGGTGTAACTGTGGAAAAAAAAAAAGGGAAATTCTTGAACAGTTACCAGTGAAGTATTATGGGAAATTGTTGCAGCCTTTTTTGTTGTGTTGTGTTGTTTGTGTTGAGGTGTTAGTTGCTGCAAGGATCTCACATGTGTTGTATTCTATTGTGCTTACAGGTGGTTCATGTCTGATTGAATTCAACTTGTTCACTCAATCATTATATGTAATCTGTCCTATTTTGGCTTTAAAAGGTCACACTGGACAGACATACATTGTCTTCACAAACAGCTTTTTGGATCTCAGTAAAACTTCAGTAAGGGCCCTGCAATACAGTCTATTCATTTGTATGTGTGTGTGTTCAGCCATGTTCCATTTATTCATGTTTGACCCTTTAATCCACCTAAATGACATATTTGTGTGTTGTATAGCCATGGTCCTCACAAAGCAAGTTAGTCCTGTTATTTACCATTCGAGTTGTGGGTGGAGCTAAGTACTAATTAACTTTTGTCCTCTTATACAGCACTATGTCAGGTTATTGTACTTTGAGTTCTGTAATGTGTATTCAAAATTTGAAGTGAGATTTGGGTTGTATAGCTCAAATAGAATTTTTTGACATTTACTACATCTTTGTAGCACAAGTGGAAGGGGTGTCCTCTAGTGTTGCAAAAACTGGTTTGAAAAAATTGTCCTCCTAGTCCACAAAAACCCGTATAGGTGTGTGTGTGTGTGTGTGTGTGTGTGTGTGTACTAGAGTTGGGTCAATTTCCGGTTTTGACGAACTGGTCTGGTGTACAAGCTTAAACCAGTTTGATTTGAAACAGCTGAACCAACATCTCTCATTATGACT